>CM069525.1:54329196-55533129 GCA_035773235.1 Eospalax fontanierii | reverse complement strand
GTGTCTTCTTCAATTTCTTTCTTTGGTGCTTTAAAGTTTTCATTGAAGAGGTCTTTCACTTCCTTAGATAGACTATAAACAAGGTTTTGCATCATTTCATTTTTTTTGAGGCAAATGTGAATGGGAATGTTTCTCTGGTTTTTTATTTCTATGTATTTTATTGCATTTTAAAGTCCATTTATTAATTTTTCTTTCTAGTTTTTGTTTCCTATTTATCTTCTCATTTTTTTCTTCCATATTTAATTATCTTCTCATTTTGTCATCTTTATTTTGCTAACTTGGATTCAATTTCTTTTTTTAAACATCTTTTAACATTCTGTCTTTGTTGTTGCTACATGTTGTGAGTGATGCTTGCTTGCTTGTTGGAATTTTCTAACCTAATTTTGTGAGTTCTGTATCCTTTTTCTTGTGCATGCAGTGAAGTATGTGTTAGTTTAATAGTCAGTTATATTCTGATAGTTTCCTTAAATAGATGAATTTACTAACTAATCAACTAAAAAGTACCTTACCAACCCAATCTTTGCTGCTTGTTAATATGTCATATGTCCTTCCTTGTTCAGCCAGGCTGTTTAAAACTTTGCCTTAGGTTTCATTTCCTTTTTCTGTTCTGTGAGGTTAGTCAGATGTAAAAGCTCAGGGTTTTCCTGTGATTAGTCTTGCGTGAATTCAGCTGTAAGTGAATAAGTGTCCTTTATGATCTCATAAGAATATTTTATATCATCATGCTTCCATATATAGTTTCTCACAACCTTTTCCTTCCCGGGCATTTCAGTCTGTATATTACATGTCCTGATAATTTTTACTCCAGGCATCTGTGGCTAATGCTTGAGCCTCTAAATGCTTTTGTCAATAAAACTGACATGAAGCCAAGACAAGTATTAGAATGTTGAAATTTGGGTTGAAAGGCAAGTCTTTACACTGATCATTAAGGTAGCTGCCAAAGAGGTCAAAATTGATGGACGCAATTTTTTGAAAGTCAGGTCTACATTCTGACACTAAAAACTTGCACCAGGAGCTTGTACTATTGCCATGGAACTTCTGACCTGGAGTATGGGTATGATGTATGGTTTACAATAATGTAACATGCACCAACATTTTTCTATTGCAAAGCAGCAGCACATTTCTTCATGAAGTCAGGCCTTTATGATTATTTAAGCTTTTAGTTAAATTCCTGAAGTACATAATATAGAAAAATGGATTTTACCAGTGTTCTGCAGCCTATTAGTTTTTTATTTGTGTGTGTGTGTGTGTGTGTGTCTAGATGTATGTGGTGGGATAAGGCCTGAAGATTTCTTAATTTCCAGTTTCAATTATGTCAAGCCCTTTAACTTTTTGTTTTTTAACTTTTAAAACAAAACAAACAGCCTCAGTATGTTGCTCAGAATGGCCTTGAATAAATATATGGACTCAATTTATTCTTCTGCCTCAGCCTCCTGAGTACCTGGAACTATAAGAATGCACCACTGTGTCTGGTATCTCATTTTGGTTTTAAGTTTTGAAGATGCAGGCCTAGAGTGTATTTTATTTTAGGGTAAATTTATGACCTAATTAATAGTTGATGCTTTGAGAGTCTCTGTTCCACTAACTGCCTAAGTATGTATCGTAGTTAGCCTTAATTGTCAACTTTACACAGCCTAGATTCATTTGGTCACAGAAACTTCCTCAAGTGAGTAATTGCCGAGACTTGATTGGTATGTGGGCATGCGTGTAAGGGATTGTCTTGATTATTAATGTGGAGGAGTCCAGGATGCTGTGGGTGACACTGTTCCTCCAAAAATTCAGCCTGGGGTGAATAAGAAAAGTAAGCATGAACCAGAGAGTGAGCTAGCAAGCAGCATTCCTCCATGGTTCTCCTCAGGTTCCTGCCTTGAGTTCCTGCCCTGATTTCCCTCAATGATGAACTGTGACTTGAGAGTGTAAGACGAAATAAACCCATTTATCTCCTAAGTTGCTTTGGGTCAGATTGTTGTGTTCCAGCAACAGAAATCAAAGTAGAACAGAATGATGACAATAGTATTTAGTTAGTTTAGCTAAAATTTCAGTTTTCTGAAGCTCTGTATGAACTTTGAAAAATAGATAAATTACAGTCCCTAGCAGTAATACTTTCCTTTAGGGAAACATTTCTATAGTGTTAGATTTCACTCTACATGTGTGTACATTTATGTGCTGGTAAGACCTTAAAGAGGAATATTAACCAAGATTTTATAGTTATTTCTCTGTATAGTTCTAGTCTCTAGTACTCTGGTACACCAACTTAGACCATCTCAGCCTCCAAAATTTCTGGCACCTGGCTTCTTGATTCAGATACATCACTGTGCCCCAGCCTAGAAGGTACTCCTATTAAGAAATCTGAGGCAGAGGGCGCATCTGCAAACAGGTTTTACACATCTCTCCTCATTCTTCCTCCTACTCATTCTTATCCTTTGCTTCTTCATTTTCTTATTGTTTATGAAAAGAAAAAGAATTCAGTTTGACTTATGTATTCCTTTTTGCTTTGGTTGCTAATAAATTCAATGATCTCTTTGTGCTCAATCTTATCTAGAAGTATATTAATTGTTTACATTTATTATATATTAAGCAACGTACTGTGTGGCTTTACACTACTTTTTCATTACTTGCAATAATTATTTGTCATATGTATATATGACTTTCTAATTTTATAGGTAATTATTATTAATCCAGGAAATTTTCTAAGATTTTAAATTTATTTTTAATTACCATGTAATGTTGAAATTTTCTAATTTTCCCAAGACTGAACAGCTGATAACTAACACAGCTGTGAGCTCAGTCCATTCTTTAATTTGAAGCTCATTTTCTTTCTATTTTAAAATATGGCATCCTCTATGGAAAGAGATAGGATATCAATTAAATAATAAATGAAATAATTTTACTTTCATATATGGAGATAAATTCCCTGGCACAAATGTTAGTTTTTTAATCTCAAAAATTCTAACTTCTAAATCATTCACTAATTTATTTCTGTTCTACAAAAATCTATTTTATTTTATAACCATCCAAAAGTACAAATTAAGGGCACAAAACTATAATCAAAAGAAACAAAATTTCCAATAAATTAATTATTACATATCACGTACTTCCAGAATCCAGAAACTGGCTTATGATATCTGAGTACATGTCTCTTACCCTGACTTTTTAGTCTTTCATCAGCCAGAACTCCTACAACTCCACCACCTCATTTTTTCTTTGCCTCTATTAAACCTGTTCCTATGTAAATCTTTCTCCTCTTTATCTTGTCTATCAACCTGATAATAATCACTAGTCCTACTGTGATTATTTACTTTTTTGTTTCATTTTATTTGAACTCATACCCACAATAATTAACCTAATATGCACAAATTGGGCCCTAAAGCAGCCAGTCTAATGTAAACAGGACACTTCAGGTTCAGTGATGGAACCTTTCTCAAGGAAATGAGGTGCAGAGTTACAGGGCTGTACACCTTTAGTCTCCACACGCTTGTACATATGAGTACACATGTATACACAGGTGTACACATGCATACAGCACACACAATGCACACATACATAAATATTTAGTGAGACAATATTCTACATGCTTTGTACAAAACAAAGACAGTTTACCAAAAAAACATTTAATAAACTCCACTCCGTTATTCAAGTTCTCCCTATTAAGTTAGACCTCACAGAGCAGCAAACGTAACTCTAAGACTTTTGTGTCTGGAGACAGTAAGTACATAGGCTTCTGTGTGGTCCATATATTTCTAAGAAGCTTTAACCTACAACCTTATTGCCTATGAGAGTTACTTCATTATAGCAGTAGTTTGTGGATATAAATTGAACCCTCATAATAATCACACTACAGAATGTAATTGCCTATGCATTGTGTGGTTTAACATTCATCTAGCTTAGCTATGAAAATGTGCATCACTTCAGAACTGTGGTTTTCAATGTAAGAGCTGTTTTTAAACAACATTGTTTTGATAGTATGTTAGATATTTGTATTATAGTGTCCCTGTATAATGCCCGAACGTGAGTGGGTACTATTTAAGTGAGAAAATCCATACAATATCAAAGGTTATAACTTGAATTTTGAAAAAAATTGGATTTCATTTCTATGATACTAATATACATTATTAAAATACAAACTTATTTGGTATTATACAAGTTGTGAGATTACTAGAGCACATTTCAAAAATTTTAAAAGGAACTGCTTTCCATGGTAGCTGTACTAATTTACTTTCTTACAAATCAAATGCAAGAGTTCCTTCCCCACCACATTTCCCCAGCATTTGTCATTTTTTGTCTTTTTGATACAAGAAACTGGAACTGGGGTGAAATAGTATCTCATTTTGCTTTTCTTTTCTATTTATCTAATGATTTTTGATATTAAGCTTGTATTCACATATTTCTTGGTCATTTGTGATTCTTCTTTTGGGAAATGTATATTCATGTTACTATAAAATTTTAATTAGACTATATATTTTTGTTATTGAATTGCTTATAATTTCTATAATAATCTCTTGTCCAAAAAATGGATTCTCAATGTTTTTTTTAGCAGTTTGGAAGTGTCTGTTGACCATTAATTGCTCCTTTTTTGTACTGAAGTTTCTGAGTTTCAAATAATTCATTTATTTTTTCTTTTATTGATAATGCTTTAGATGTCTTTAAAAAATCTTTGCCTGTATCCGAATTATGATTATTTTAGTACTATTCACAATAGCAAAAATAAGGAATAAAGCAAGGTGTCTATGAATTGATGGGTGGCTAGACAGTGATGGACTATCATTCAGCTATAAGTGGAATGAAATCTGGTCATCTGTGGCAAGATGGATAGAATTCAGGGACATAATGTTAAGTGAAGTAGGCCATGTATAGACATACAAATACCTTGAGTTTTTTTTCATTTGTTCAAGTTCAGAAATTTGATGTTGTAGAAGAACAATATGGAATAGTGGTCACTAGAGAACAGAAATTAAAGTGTGAAGGCAGACAGAGAAGTTGTGTAACAGGTACCAAAATGCAATCAGATAAGAGGATTTAGTTCAAAAGCACAGTTGATAAGTATAGTTTGTAATAATTTATGTTTCAAAGTAAGTAAAAGAATCTAGACATTACCAATATTAAGAAATATTGAGGATACAAAATGCTCCTTAATCTGATTTGATCGTCACACATCTTATACATGTTAGAATATGATAGGATAACCACAAATAGATAGAACTCTTTGTCAGTTCCCTGGATAAGGACTCTGATATTAAACCTCACCCACACACGGCTCAGGGACCATTGCTGAAAAGGGGAAAGAAAAATTGTAAGAGTCAGGGTTGGTGCATGATCATAACGAAACAGTCTTCTAGGCTTCTGGGAACTTGTTCACATGAACGTACAGCAATGGTGTCACTATATAAAAGACCCATACAAACTGAATCAGACAAAACCCAGTGTAGAATTGGGGAAATGGGCAGGAGGCCACAACTTTGGTGAAGAGCTATTGGCATCTGATCACTGCTGATGAGGGAGAGTTAGTCTTCTTTAAAGGAATGACTCTAGATAGACTAAGCTCCAGTGGGTGAACTTGCACCAAGGGATATCTATCTATGTACACAAACTTGACTTGATAGGCTTTATCATATATGACAGACTGCCTGAAATCCAGTGGGGGAGGCTGTGAAGGGTGGAGATAAGGGAGAGGGTTTAAATATGATTAAGATGTATTGCATGAACTGCCCACAAATTCAATAAAAATATACATTGAGAAAAAAACCACAGTTTGAATGGTTATCTTGACATTTAAAATATTTTATGGCTTATTCTGGAATTCTCATGAAAATAGAATCATATTACATGTGACGTTTGTGTTTGTGTTGTTTAACATCAGCTTTTCCTTTCTTCTTTGTAAAGATTTAGTTTATTTAATTAATTAGTTTAGTTTGTGTGTGTGCACATGTGTGCATACACAGAGGCTAAATGAGGGGGATCGATCACCTGGAACTGGATCTACAAGCAGTTGTGAGTCAGCAGATATGAGTGCTGAAAACCAAACTCCAGTCCTGTGACACAGCAGTACCCATTCTTAACCACTGTGCTATTCCACCAGCTCAAACATAAACGTTTCCAAATTTAACCGTTCGATAGCACATATTAGTTCTTCATTCCCTTTTATGGCCAACTAACATTCTCAACTGTAGAAGAGAACATTTTGTTTATCCCTTTAATTTACTGATGGTATACAGAGTTTTGACATTTTGGTTGGTAGCATTAGCCTTTAATGGCTGCATCATCTCTCCAACCCTATAAAGATTTTTTAAAATCTGGGTTTAAATAAAAGGCAGAAAAAACCAGAAGTAGCAGATGACCACAAGGAAACAGGGTTTACCAAACAGCTGGTGAGTTACTGATATGAACTCAAAGCAATGGTGACCACATGCACAAGTCCCATGAAAACTCAAACCAGACAAAAATCCCAGCATAGACTTGGAGAAGTGGGCAAGAAACCCCAACCCAACCTTAGAAATTTTGGCAACCGATAGCTGCTGAGAAGGGGAGAGATGGTGTTTTTCAAGGACGGGACTCTTGTTAGATTAACCATTCTCCAGTAGATGGACATACATTGAAGGCCATTTGGGAAGGCAAATTAGATTCTACAGACTGTAGTATATATTAGAGAGTACATTAAATTGGATAAGGGCAATCAGGGAAGGCGCCAATAGGGGAGGGGATGTAAATACAATCAAACTCTGTTGTATGTACATCACAAAAATTCAAGAGATAGGAAAAAAATCTGTGGACATCTGAGGGTCAGAAGTTGGTGGGGATGGTGGATGAAGAAGGAACAGGAGACTTTTAGGGCTATGAAACCATCCTCTATGGTATTACATTGGTGAATGTTTAGTACTACTATGCACTTGTCAAATAGCATCAAATTATATAACAAAAGTATGTATTCTAATGTAAAATATGGGCTGTAGAGTAAATGTTTCTGTATTATTTAACAAATCATTACAAATGTGATCATTGACGAAGTTAATAGTAGGAATCTCAGTGAGAAGGAACTTTTAGATACAGAGTATGTGTAATTACATATACAGAGTATATGAAATTTTTGCAACATTTTTCTGTAACCCTAACACTATTTAAAAAATTATCTAATAAAAACTCCGCCCAGGAAATAATCTCCATTTTTGCAATAGTGGCTCTTTCATCTTGGGGGTAACCAACAGCTGTCTAATTGAACTTAAGGAGTGCTCAATAGGAGGAAATCCATGCATGGTACTGTAAGCATAGCCAAGTACACATGTCACTTTCTTAGACCAACGTAATTTCTATATTCTAAATATGTATCCTTGTATTTACAGACAGGTATAGCTCTCACTACTTATCCAAAGAAGTATCTTCTTGCAACAGATGAGGATTATTAAAAAGTTCCACAACTGATCAAACATACAGAATAAGTGACTGTGAGGTGGCCAGCCCTACCTGACACATCTACAATGCAGCCTCTCCATCTAAGGTCAGGTAACGCCATGGAAGAGGGAGTGGAAAGACTAAGAGTCAGGGTGACAAGATCCCTGATACTTGTTGCATTTGTGAAATCTCCACAGTATGGTAGCCTAACAAGGTCTGCATAATGACAAAACCAGTTGATATGCCAGTGTTGATGGGGGAAATTTCATGGGGTCCCATCTCAAGGTGAAGATTTACAGGCAATCAATAGATGCTGAGGAAGGGAGAATCAATTTTCTTCAGGGAGTAGATCCCAGATAGGTTATCTAATCTCAGGTGTTCAACCCTAAGCACATGTATTAATGAGCAGCACTAAACGGACTCAGTGCATCACACACACACACACACACACACACACACACACACACATATATATATGTATATTTAATAAGTATATATGTAACAATAATAAAAAGACAAGAAATTGACAGGGAGTGTGGGGACATGAGAGGAGTTGGAGGAGGACTAGGAGGAGTGAAAATGATGCAAATACAATACTTACATGAAATTCTCAAACAAGACACACACGAACATATTCTGCTACTTAAAATGTTATATTTTTTAAAAAGCATTAAATGTAGAACATATTGAGAAAAATGTATATAATAACTTTTATTTACACTCTATAAAAATCTTCCAAAATCCAAGAATAAGATAATAAAACAATACATGCTCTGTTAAGGCTATGGCTTCCTGCCCACCGCCACCATCCATGCTGGGCCCCTGTCTGGTATGGGTTTGCAAATGTCTTTGTACATATTTTCATAAATGCTGTGGGTTCATATGTGCAACTACTCTGTGGTGTCCAGACACCATGGTTTCTGTGTATTCATCTATCAGCTCTGGTTCTTACAGTCTTCCCATCCTCTGTTTGACAATGACCTCTGAGCCTTGGGAAGAGAGTGTGTAATATAGGTGGCCTAGTTAGGACTGAGCACCCTGCAGTCTCTTATTCACAGTGCACCTGTGTTAATTGCTATCTGCTGATCAATTATAGGCATTTGATGGATGCTGGAAGAAGGAGAATCAGTTGTTCTTATTGATGTGATGCCTGGTAGATTGACTAGAGTCCAAGGGATAGACTCATACCCAAGAGCACTTGGGAAACACAGATTAGAGTTGAAAAGCCTTAAAACAAAGACAAATAATAATAGAAGAAATGAAGTGGGGGGTAAGGTGGGAATGGAGAGAGGCTAGGGAGTCCAAATATCATAAAAATACATTTTATGAAATTCTCTAATCCATAAAATATTTGTAAATGAAAGCAAAAAGAAATGAAAACAGATAGAAGGTTTAAATGGGCCCTTTACAAAGAAGATACACAAACAGAAGATAAGCACATAAAAACACATATGAGATCACTGATTTTTCACATTCAGTATACAATGAGATCTCACTACATCTCCACTAGAATGACAATAATAAAGAATAATAAAAAAGATAAACAGATTTTGGCAAAGATATAAAATGATTGAAATTACTATAGATTGACATTAGGAGTGTAAAATGGATTACCCACTTTGGACAACAGCTTGGAAGTTTTAAAATTAATACCTTATAACTTAGCAGTAATTTTTAGATTTCATTTATTTTATTTTTTTTCATTTGGCATACAGAGTAATGGGTTTCAAAGTTACATTTTTATTCATATGTGCAGTTCTTTTTTTTCTAATTTGCCAGACCACTGTTTTCCAAAATAGTGCCCCTTTCAGCCTTCTTGGCATGTATATTCCATTATCCTCTCTTGGTCTCACCCACTCTCTTGGTCCCATTTTTATTTTCATATCATGCATGCATGTTAAAAATCTTTTTTCCAGAGGAGAGAAAACTGTGACATTTGCCTTTCTGAAACTTGGCAATTTTAATCCTAGATATTTATCCAAGAAAAATGAAGTGATATATCCATAAAAAATCTGTATGTGGAAGTTTATAGCAATTTTGTCCATAATGTTCAAAATATAAAAACATCCCGAATTATATTGTAATAAATTTATAGAATAATTCTCATCAATATAAAAATTAAACTACTAATATATGAAACAATACAATTTTCAAAAGAATGTTGCAATCTGAAAGAATCCAAATTGTCTTCTGAATGCTTCCTTAACAAGGATGCTCACTACAGCAGGAAACTACGAAAAATTCCTAAATTTTCAGAGTGGGAAATAAAAGAAACTGTGGTGTACCTAGATTATGGAAAATCATTTATTAAAAATAATTGGGAATGTAATTTGTGCTGGAATGAAAATACATATAATTAAGTAAAAGAAAAATAGAGGTGTGTTTCTTTCCTGTGACCTGGAGTTGTGGTACCCTCCTGAGAATCTGGAGCTGTGGTTGGTCTCCTCTTGAGGACTGGAGCTACAGTTCCATCCCGTGAGTCCAACCTTTGGCCCCTTAGAACTGTTGTCCAACCTTGTGGTCTCCTGCTGTGAACCTGGCTCTGCAGTGCCCTCCTGTGAACTGGACCTCTTGTCTCCTGCTGTGAACATAGAACTCTGGTCCCCACATGACCCTGGAGCTTTGATCCTCACATTTCTCTGGTGGTAGGTTGATGGTGAAGCAGGTTGCAGGACTGAGGACTTTCCGATGTTAAACAGCCCATTCAACTTTCTCTCAGTGGCTACACTCCCCTGAAACCCTCCCCTGAGGTTCCAGGTTGTACAATGTAGTGGCATTTCCTCTGTGTTGGGCTTAGGATGGAGAAAGGAGGTCTCTGTCATTTGCACATTCTAGCCTTGGAAGGACTGATTCTCTGGAATGGATTTCCTACCTCTTGACTCCACACATGGTCCTGGGCATCCAGGCCTTGATGTTGAACCTTTCTCATTCCCAGGCACCAATAGATTTTCCATTCTTTTTCTATCTATTACTCTTCTATAGCCTTAGAGTACTTTCACCTGTGTTCTACAGAAACTATAAAACACCTAATTGAAATTCTACCTTAGGTGTAGAGGTTGTGTTGTAGATATGCCACTTAGGCTTGGGAAATTCATAGAGAATCTCTGTGTATGAACAGTTGTGGAACTCCGTAATCATCTCTGTATGTTGCAAAAGAAGCTTCTTTGATGAGTGGTGACTGGGATTCTTGTCTGTAAATATAAGGATCCATATTTTGCACTTAGTAAGAAATTAGATTTTTCTAGGGATGTGGCAGCCTTGGGATTTTCTCCAAGAACTATGACTTCTCTAGCCTTGTGTATTTGGCTTTGTTTTCAGTAACACACATAAATTTCTTCCCATTGAGTGAGCTTTAAGCCCAATTAAGTAAATGTTGATTACCATCACTATGAAAGTGCCACTACTGCATCAATGTTGTTTGCTATGCCAGTCACCGATCTGGCATAGCCCTTAAATCTGGGTTGGACCATCGATTGATGTTTTTTTTTTACCTTATCTTTGCTACTTTCTTATACCACAATAGAAAATAAATGGAGAATTGTACATTTATTTATGTGTCCATTTGTCCATTAAATTATACATATGGATAATTAATTGGGAATGTGGTAGTGTCTTATTCATCTTTTATATTTGGACCTTATCATTCTGATACATATTATGTACTCAATATCATTTGGTAAGGGAATGTTATTGTTACAGAATGCAACTTAAATTTGAAGTTTATATATTCTCTGAGCAAGTTAATGACTCTAACATACAATGAGTGCTTAGAAAATTAATAAAGTATATAGTCATCTGCATATTTTACAAAGATGTCAAAAATATACACTGGAGGAAAGACAACATCTTCAACAAATGGTGCTAAAAAACCCCTACATTCAGAAGAATGAAACTTGGTCCTTATATCACATCCTGCATGCGCATGAATGCACACACACACACACACACACACACACACCTCTAAATTGATCAAAGACAATAAACATGAAATTCTAAAACTGCTAGAGGGAAAAGTACCGAGTTCATTGTAAGGCATAGGCACAGGTAAAGTCTTTATAAATATGACTTCAGTTGTTCATGAAATAAGGTTAACAATTAACAAAAAGAACTCTATGAAATTTAAAAGCTTTTGTACAGAAAAGGAATAAGTAAATCAAGACAAGAGTCAGCATACAAAATGGGAGAAAAACTTTGCCAGCCCCACATCTGACAGATGATTAATATCTTGAAAAAACAACCCAATAAAAGAGCTATATTCTTAAAAGAAGAAGCACAAATGGTTCATAAACATTTTATGAAATATTCAAAATCATTAGCCACCAGCAAAATGAAAATTAAAATTGCTTTGATATTCCAACTAACCCTAATCAGAATAGCTATCATTAAGAAAATAAATGACAACAAATGATGGAAAGGATTTTTGGAAAGAGGTGCTCTCATCCACTCGGTGAGAGTGGAAAATGGTGCAATCCCTATGCAAATGAGAATGGAAGTTTCTCAAAAATCTGAAAATAGAATTACCATATGACCAAACTATACCACGCTTGGGTGTATGCCCAAATGGCAGTATACTCTATAATAGAGATATTTGCACATCCATGTTCGTTGCTACTCTATTTACAATAATTAGGAAACGAAATCAGCCTACATATCCATCAACTGAAGAATGGATAATGAAACATGTATGTATGGAATTTTATTCACCATCAAATAAAAATGGAATTATGAAAGTTGTATGAATATGGATTGAATTAGAAAATATATTGAGGGAGGTAACCTAGGCCAAGAATGTCAATGATGCATATTTGGTCATATGTGGACCCTAGCTTTGGATAAATAGGTTCCGGTGTTAAGTTGGAGTGAGAATTAGCGCCACCTTGGAAACAAGAAAAGAGGCATAAATGGAGGGAGGATAAAGGGTGTAAATACTAAACACATGGAATATGAAAGTGTCGGGGAGATTATTAAGTACAGAATGGTTTAAATGGTGATGGGGAAGCAGAATACGGGAAAGGAGAGGGGAGAGCTAACCAAAACTAGAATGTGTGAAAAAAAGCACAGGGAACCGATTTCTTTAGAAATTTAATAAGTATATAGTTTATTTTAAAAGGAGTTTAAATGGAGGTATTCTACAAAAGTGGATAATGCTGCTCCAAAGGTCAAAGGCTACTAAAAGAAATTCCCAGTTTCATGAGTGAGCTACTTCCCTACAGATTGTTGCTCAGGGAGGCCCCAGAGGCTTCAAACAATATAGGATATTGCCTTTGTTCTTTGTTCCCATCAGAGCTTCATGATGAGATCCTGTTGCTGAAGACCACCACAATCTTGGTTGCAGTACTCAGAGAAAAGAAGCTGGACCTGAACTGGATGCTTCCTCCTTCCTAGCTAGCAAACATAAAAGCCACTGATGATATTACCCAGCTGTTCATCTGCATGCTACAATAGTAGCATGCCAGGGAAGATATGGCCAGTGGTGCAACAGTGGCATGACTTTGGAGTGGACAAGACATAATTTTATGATTGGCTTGAGCCCCAGTTCATCAATTGGGGTATGCGCTGAGTACCGTAAACCTGTCAAAAGCCTCTATTTGGGAGTTGGCACAGTGGACAGAGGCACTTGCTACAAAGCCTGACAATCTGCATTTCATCCTCCAGCCCCATGTGCTAGAAGGAGAAATCTAATACCTGCAAATTTTCCCCTGATCTTCAAATGCATACTGTGGAATGTGAAATGACACCCTCCAATATATGAATAAATATGACAGAAACTTCTAAAAATGACATATATTTTTAAAAACTTATGTTTTAAAGATATGTGCATAGACACAAAATATGTGTACATAGCCTTAATTCCCCTACAGTCTGAGAAACTACAATTTCTCCTAACCCCACACACTGCTCCTCTTTTAGCCTTGGGCACAGGCCCACTTTTGCTCTTAGCACTCCAGATTTCTGGACTACTCTCTTAGTCTAGACCAGCCCACTGTGTTCTGATCCCCTGTCCTCAAACCAGCTCAAATTGTCAGTGTAGCCTTTCAGACACTTCACAGGCTGTCCCCACTTCCACCATGCCTTTGGACTCCAGAGACCAGCCTTCTAGCCTAGCTATTCCCACCGCCCATCGTGCCTTGGATTACCAACACCAGGCTTCTTCCCTAATAAGTCTGATCCTGCCCACTGTGCTTTGACTCTCCTACAGCCTGAGCAACTCCAGTTTCCCTGGCCCCGAACTTTGTTCCCCTTCTAGCCTTGGGAAAAGGCCTGTTTTTGCTCTTAGCACCCCAGATCTCCAGACTACCCTCTTGGCTCTTCATGGACATGAGCTCTCCAATTAGAGCTGTGTCTACCTCCTACATTGGGATCACCTGAATGAAGCCCCTCCCACTGCCACTGGGCTAGAATTCTCTGACCTTTATTAGGGGCCCAGAACTTTGTAGACCACCTGAGAATGCCTGAATCCAGACTCCATCTAGCAAGCTTCTCAAATGGTGCTCCATTTTGCTGGCTAGTAAAGGCCCAAACCTTAAAAGGAAGCCCTGAGGGTATTTGATTGGAACCCTACTGGTTTTGATTGGATCTCTGTGGGAATTCCTTAGTAGCTGGTCTAGAGTCATCTGCTCCCGAAAACATAAAATCAAAAGAGAGAACTTGAAGCCCAGACCAACCAGATTTTAATACTCAATAAGAAAAGAACCAAGGCACGTCAAGTACACAAAGAGAATCAGACTTCAATTCAAAAAGGAAGGCTTGAGTTTCACACCAGAATCACAAACAACAAAAGAAAACCACATGCCAAAAGCACAACTAAAAAATAGTATGAAAAACCCAAATAATATGTCTGCACCAAACACCAACAAGTCCTATAAAAGAGTTGTACAATGATAACACCTTAGAGATAACCAAGGACACAGAACTTAAAAGAACAATCATAAATATGATCAAAGAATTCAATGAATTTAAGGAACACACAAATCAAAGAACTAAAAGAAGATAGGCATAAACTTCTGGCTGAATTCACAAAAGAGATAGAAATATTAAAGAAAACTCAAGCTGAAATGAAGAAAGAAGTGAAACATTCAATAAGCCAATTGGAAATGATGGGAGAAAGCCTCAGCAACAAATAGAACGAATGAAATGGGAAACAGAACATCAAGACAGGATGATAAAGATGAAGAATTGGACCACTCAAGCAAAGATTATGAAAAAAAATCACAGGAATGGAATATGCAGGAAATGTGGGACACCATGAAAAGACCAAATATATGCACCATAGGCACAGAGGAAGGAGAAGAATCTCAGGATAATGGTATAGATCAGATCTTCAACAGGACTGTAGAAGAAAATTTCCCAAACTTAAGGAAAGACATGCCCATACAAATATGAGAAGCACATAGAACATCGAAAAAACAGGACAAGAAAAAAACTCACCATATGATAGTGAAAGCACTAAATGTACAGAAAAAACAGCCCTCCAGAGAATACTTGCAGCAAGACAAAGAACTGAAGAAAGGAATGACTGTATCCAAGGGGCAACAAAAAGAAACTAAATGAAGGTATAAATGTATAAACACAAAGTTAGACCAAGAATACAAATTGAAATTAAAATGAAGGGAACCAATACACATCTTGCAATAATAGCTTTAAATAACATTGGACTTAACTCCCCAGCCAAAAGACACAGGCTAGTTGAATGGATTAAGAAACAAAATTCATCTTTTTGTTTTCTGCAAGAAACCCATCTCAGCTTCAAGGACAGGCACTACCTTATGGTGAAAGGATGGAAAAAATTCCAAACAAATGGCACTAAGAAATAAGCAGGAGTTCCAATTCTAATATTTGATTATACAAACCTCAAACTAAAACTAATCAGAAGAAATAAATCACTTTAATCAAAGAAACAATTGACCAAAAAGATATTATAATTGTGAATATATGTACACCAAACTCTGGTGCACCCAACTTCATAAAATGAGTGGCACAGGACTTTAAGACACAGTTTATTCCACACTCACTAACAGCATTAATCCATCAGTCAGATCAACTGGACAGAGAAAAACTGAGACATTTGAATTAAAGAATAGCATACATCAAATGAACCTAACAGATAGCTACCAAATATTCCACCCAAGTACTAAAGAATATACTTTCCATTCAGCACCCCATGGAACTTTCTCCAAAATTAATCACATACTGGGGCACAGAATAAGCCTCAAATACAAAACAATTGAAATAATTTCATGCATTCTATCAGACCACAATGAAGTAAAGTTTAAACTCAACACTGGAAGGAGCCCTAGTAACTACACAAACTCATGGAGATTAAACAACACACTCCTGAATGATGAATGGGTCAAAGAAGAAGTGAAGAAAGAAATAAAAGTATTAGTGTAATTAAATGAAGAAGACAGTACAACACAACAAATCCTCTGGCACATTTTAAAAGCAGTCCTAAGAGGGAAGTTTATAGCTCTAAGTGTCTACATTAAAAAAAATAGAAAGAACACAAATAAATGACTTAATATTGAAAATTACGACTCTTGAAAAGCAACAACAAATGAAACTCAAACCCAGAAGAGAAGAAATAACAAAAATCAGAGCAGAAAGTAATGAAATAGAATAAAAGAAAACCGTGTGAAGAATTAATATAGCCAAGAGCTGGTTCTTTGAAAAGATAAACAAGACAGACAAACCCTTAGCCCAGATAATCAAAAGAAAGAAATAACAATTTCAACAAAGTCAGAGATGGAAGGGGAAACATCACAACAGAGAACAAATAAATCCAAAACTTAAGATAATACTTTAAGAACCAAATTTTCTATTAAATTTGAAAGACTAAAAGAAATCAATGCATATGTAAAATCATGGGAATAATCAAAGCTAAACTAAGAGACCAACAGTTTATATAAATCATAACATACAAGGAAATTGAAACAGTAGTACAAAATCTCCTGACTAAAAAATTCCCAGGAGGCCCAAATGAATATATAGCAGAATTCTACCAGAAATTTAAAGAAGATCTACAAACAATACTACTTAAATTATTCAAAAAGTTAAGATACAGTGGGAGAACTCCCAAATTCCCTCTGAAGCCAGCATGTCTCTTATACCAAAAACAGGTAAAGATATAAGCTAAGAAGTAAAATATAGACCCATATCTTTAATGAACATAGATGTAAAAGTTCTCAAAAAATACTTGCAAACCACATACAGACACTCATCAAAATGACCACGCACCATGATCAAGTCAGCTCTTTTCCAGAGATGCAATATAGGTTCAATATAGGTAAGTCAATAAATGTCATAAATCATATAAATGGACTTTAAGACAAAACTCACATGGTCATCTCAATGGATGCAGAAAAGGCCTTTGATAATATTTAACAAGCATTTATGTTAAAAGTCCTAGAGGGAATTGAACTGAAGAGAACACACCTCATTGTAATTAAAGCTACACAGAAAAAAGTATAGACAGCATCAGTCTAAAATGGAGAAAAACTGGAAGCATTCCCATTAAAATCAGGAATGAGAAAAGGCTGTCCATTATCTCTACTCCTTTTTAATATAGTGCTTGAAACTCTTGTTAGAGCAATAAAAGAAGAAAAGGGAGTTAAAGGAGTGCTCACTGGAAAAGAAGAGGTCATATTTTCCCTTTTTGCAGATAATATGACATTGTACATGAGAGATGTGAAAAATTCCATCACAAAACTCTTAGAAATGATTAACACTTTCAGTAAAGTCGAAGATTATAAAGTTAATCCACTAAAATCAGCAGACTCTGTATATACCAATAACAAGTAACTGGAGAAAAAGTACATGGGAACCTTCCCATTCATAATAGCCTCAGAATGACCTGTGTCTGAGAATAAACCTGGCCAAGGAAATTAATGATCTCTACAATGAAAATTTTATTCTTTAAAGAAAGAAATTAAGGAATACAGCAGCAGATGAAAGGACATCCTATGCTCATGGATTGGAATAATTAATATTGTGAAAGTGACCATCTTATCAAAAGCAATATATAGATCCAGTGCAATACTAATCAAAATTCCCATGACATTCTTCACAGACTTAGAAAAAAAAACCCTAAAATTCATATGGAAGCAAAAAATACCCTAGTTAGTCAAAGCAACCCTGAGTAGAAAGAGCAATACTGAGAAGATTACTATACAAGAATTCAAATTACATTACAGAAATATAGTGATAAAATCAACATGGCACTCACATAAAAATAGCTCAGTAGATCAATGAAACATAGTTGAAGACCGAAAAATGAATACATGCATTTCCAGTCACCTGACATTTGACTAAGGGGTCAAGAATACTTGCTGAAGGAAAGACAGCATCTCAGCAAGTGATGTTGGCAAAACTGGATCTCCACTTGTAGAAGAATGAAACTAAATCCTTAACTTTCACCTTTCACATAAGTCAGTTCCAAACTGATCAAAGACCTCCATGTGAAACCTGAAACTCTGAAACTTTTAGAAGAAATTACTGGCAGTAATTTACCAGATAAAGACATAGGAAAGGACTTTCTAAATTGGACATCAGTTGCTCAGGAATTAAGGTCAAGACTCAACAAGTGGGACCTCATTAAACAAAAAGTTTGTTTACATCAAAAGAAAAAAACCAAAGAAGTGAAAGGAAAACCCACAGAGTGGGAGAAAATCTTTACCAGGGACACATTTGACAGAGGTTTAACATCCAGAATATAAAAAGAACACACAAAAAAACAAAGAATCAAGAAAACAAGTGACTCAATTAAAAGATGGGCTAAGGATCTGAACAGAGGATTCTCAAAAGAAGAAATAAAGATGGATGAGAAACATCTTAAAAAGTGTTCAAAATTCTTAGTAATTAAGGAAATTCAAATTAAAATCACTTTAAGAATTCATCTTACTGCAGACTGGCTAAGATAAAGAGAATAAATGATACGAAATGCTGGAGAGGATGTGGGGGAAGGGGAACATGCATTCACTGCTCATGGAAGTGCAAAGTTGCGCAGCTCCTATGGAAATTTTTGTGCAGAAATGTTTAAAAAATTAAAAATGATCCTACCATTTGACTTGATTGTACCACTCCTTGACATATATCTGAGAACTCATCCTATTGCAGAGATACTTTTACATCCATGTTTGTTGCTGCTCTTTTCACAATAGCTAAGAGACAGAAGCAATGAAATTGTCCCTCAACTGATGGGTGGGTAATGAGAATGTAGTACGTTTACACAATGGAGTTCTACTCAGTGGTAAAGAAAGATGAAATCATTAGATTTGCAGGTATATCAGTGGAACTAGAAGCTGTTATGCTAAGTGAAGTAACACAGACTCAGAAAAACAAACAACATATGTTCTCCTTCATATGTGGATCCTAGCACCAAATCCTTATATGTGAGTACCTCTCCTGATGTAAATGCAAGGACCAGGAAAATGGAAAGGAACCAGAGAGGTGAAGGGAAAGAATTAACGTAAGATAGAAAACCAGTAGGAGACAGATGTTACTAAAGGAGAAAATGGACAAAATGGGGATATTTAAGTGGGAGAGGGAGAGAGGATTATACAAGGAACTTTGGAGATAAGGGGGAAAAAGGGGTTCAAGAGAGGTAGAACCATATGAGATGGTATTATCAAGGGAGATATAGGGAAAATGCGGACACTTTATCGGGGAGGCATGGAGGGAGGGTTAGATAGGGAGAGAGGATAGATATATAATGCCTAGCTAGTGTAAAAAAGCAGAGGAAATCAATTAGTTCAATGACAAATTACACAATATCGCTACATGAGTCCATGTGCATAGCTGAACTCTACATGACAAGAAACAGTGCCAGACAAGAAAAACCTTCCTTCGAGTTATTGGCCAGGGTAGTCCAAGAGACTCCCAAAATTACAAAGGCTATTGCCACAGCCCTTGATTGCTTCCCAGAACTTAAAGGTAAGCCCTTATTGCTGAAGGACATACTTCAGACACAAGATTTGGAGTAATGAACCTAGAACTGAACTGGAAGCCACTTCCTCTGAAGACTAGTTCTTATTAGTACATTTGTCAGCAGAAATTTGCAGGCCAGGAAACATTTGGGTTTTACAGTCAAGAAAATAAAGAATTCAACAAAACTTTACTAGAATGTTATATCCAGAAAATCTGCTTTTTAGAAATGAAGACTTAAAGGTTTTTCCATAAAAGAACTCAAGAGACATCATAAGAAATGCTATGAGTATTCTTCAGGTAGGAACAAAAGAATGAAGATTAGTCAGAGGGAAGCATATAAAAGTATAAAAATCACTAATAAAACTAAGGGAATGTTTAAATTTTGAATACTCATACCTTAATGATAGAGTTCATTATCAACTTTTTACTCTGGTATAAACTTCAAAATGTTTTAAAAATGGCTATAGGTAAAATAATTTGTAAATGGATAAAAATAAAAGGACATAAATCGAAGCATCAATAGCAAAAGAATATGTGCATGTATGGAGTTTTATATGTGTTTAAATATATTAACAGGTTAAATTTTGTTATCACAACTGTAAAGTCTAATATGTAAGCCTCATGGTAACCACAAAGAAAATATATTTAGTACTACACAGAAGATAAAGAACAATTAATTTAGTACATCACTACAAAAACCATTAGATCAGAAGGGAAGACAATAAGAACGGATGAAAGGAAAGGCAAAACAACTGAAAATGGAGAACAACAAAATGGAAATGGTAAGTCATTCCCGTTACTAATCACTTTAAATTTAAATGAATTAAATTCCCCAATAAGAGGCCCAGAGTGGTTGAATGAATAAAAGGCAGAGTTCAAAAATATATAGTCCTTATGTGAATAAATTTAAGTTTTTAAAATTTTTATTTTTAAGATACTTTTATTGAGTTTTTGTGCATTTCATATAACAGATCTTAATAAGATTTAGACTCCTCCATCCGTTCCCCGCTCATAGTCCACCCACTGAATTTCATGCATTCTGTCATATATGTTAAATCTTATTGAGTTAAGCATCTGTACCCAGATGTCCCTTCGTGCAAGTTCATCCACTGGAATCTATTCAGCTGATCTAGAGTCACCCCCTTAAAGTAGACCTACTCTCCCTCACCCAGAAGTAATCAGTTGCCAATAGTTTTTTGGCTAGAGTTGGGGTTCGCTGCCCATTTCTCTTGTTCTATGCTGGGTTTTTGTTTGATCAAGTCAGCAGGAGTTTTGTGTATGCTGTTACCACTGTTGCAAGTTCATATGAACAAGTTCCCACTGGAGTGAACGGCTCTGTTTCCTTATGTTCATGAACCAACCCTGACTCTTAAAATCTTTCTGTTCCCCCTTCTGAAATGGTCCCTGAGCTGTGACTGGGTGAGGTTTAACATAGGGGTCCTATCCAGGACACACTCTCTGAAGTCTTTTGTTCTCTAAAACATAGCCAGTTGTGGTGTTCTATGTGCATCACATTTTATTGCATGAAGAAGCTTCCTTGGCGAGAGTTGAGAGGTGCCTTACATGTTACATGAGCCTCACTTAGGGCTGAGTGTCTCTCAGACATACTATTCTCTGTGTGTGACCAGTTGTGGAACTCTGTAATAGCCTCCATATGCTGCAAAAGGAAGCTTCTTTGATGAGTGATGTACAGTATGCTTGTCCGTAAATATAAGGATCCATATTTATCATACAGTAAGAGATTTCATTTACCAAGAGATATGACAAAGATAGGGTTGGTTTTCTCTAGGATATGACCTCTCCAGTCATGTGTAAGAATAAATTTAGTTTTAAAGACATAAATAGACTAAAAATGAGTGAACAGAAAGAACTGGTCCAGGCAACTTATAATGAGTAAAAAAAATACTTACACTTCAGTAAGTACACTTTGAGCAAAAGTATGTCACAAAATCAAAGAAGACAGTTATATAATTACAAAAGTTGCAATTCACTATTAGAACACTTAAGGATAGAAAATAAATATTAACAACTGTAGGGAAAATAGGCAGCAATACAGTAACAGCAGGGGAGTTCTCTAAAGCGTCTCCGTAATGGGAGACCGTTTAGGCAGAAAAATGAAAAAGAGATCATTAGCTTGAATTACAGTTTAGTCTAAGGAGATATAGAAGAATTATATAAAAATTATTTCCAGTAGCAGTAGAATGTGTGTTCTGCTCAATGCTTGTGAAATAGTTTTGGATATATTTTTGTGTTAAGTATCATATGCAGTTTAACAAATTTAGTAAGACTGAAATAATACTTGTCATTTATCCATATAAAGATATGAAAGAGGTCAGGGATAACAAAAAATTGGAGAATTATGTAATATGTGCAACAATTTAAGCAACTGATGAGGCAAAGAAGATATCAGAAGACCTATCAAGATCTTGGGATGTAGCTTAGTGGTAGATTACTTATCTTGTATGTACATAGTCCTGCCTTTAATCTCAAGTCCCTTACAATAACAGAAAGGCGTATAATGGTTAATGGGGTGGGTAACGGGAAGAACAGAGAGTATGGGGAGGGATAATTAACATTAAGTCAGTCAATTGGAAACCTACAACTGTACAAGCTTCTTAATGTATATGCATACACAGCATTAAGAGTATAAATGGAGGCTAGAGAGATGGCTCAGTGGTTAAGAGCACTGGCTACTCTGGTAGAGGACCCGGGTTTGATTTCCAGCATCCACATGGTGGTTAAGAACCATTTGAAACTCAAGCTCCAGAGGATCGAACACCCTCTTCTGACCTCTATGGGCACTGCATGACCCAGGTGCACAAACACACATACTGGCAATACATTCATACACATAAAATAAAAATAATAAAATATTTTAAAAGTTTAAATGTAGTTACACTATAACAGGGGTGACAATGCCCATATCATACAACATAGTATGTAAAATCCCAATACAATGAATGAAACTGTTGACCAGGGGTCCCATATTATTCTCAAAGAATACTGACTATTGCGTTTCCTCTTGTTTATCTACCAGAATGTGATGATAAGATCCTATTGTGGAAGAGACTATATGCATGAATCATACAAAAAACAAGGGGAAATCAAGATGGTATTAAGCTCAAGACTTCATCACTACTGGCTAGCTTTCATAGTACTGGAAGTTGCTATATGTGCTACTAGGAGAGAAAAGTAATCATTCACCTTGCCCATCTGTGAACTATGAAAGTTACAAAAGCAAGTAGCTTGACAAGATATGTTCACTGTTGTAATATTGGCATGAATGTTATGGAAGTAATCAATTATTTTCTGATTGTATTTAAGGATGGCCTCATATATAAAGCTCATACCTAGTACTGTTATGAGGAAAAAGAATCTATGGCTAGACAGGTCATGTGTCATAGAGGAGAGTCTCCTACTATCATTCTGTTAAATGGAAATAGTATGGGTTTATTGTTATAGACATAGATTAATGGATCTATCAAGTGTCACCACAGACAGTTTATTCAGTAGATGGTGATTAACATAGAGACCCACAACTGGTCAAGAGACTGCAGAGTGCTTAGCCCTGAATGGTGCATTGATATATCTTTATATCTCAATGCTCAGGAATTGTGTAAGAGCCGTTGGAAATATTGAAATAGTCAAGTAACTAACTACAAGGGAACAGTGTTTTCCAGACAGCAGTGCAGTAATTGGTATGAAATTTCAACAATTGTGACAGCATGAACAAGATCAAAGTAAACTCAAGCTAGACAAATTAGCACAGGTGGAAGGTGAGTAAGAAACTCCAGCCCTAGCTGAAGAATTATTGGCAATTGATAGCTACTAGGAGAAGAAAATTCAGTTTTCTTTAAGGATGTGGTACTGCATCGGTTGACCAGGCTCTAAGGAATGAACCCACACTGAAGGGGAATTTGGGGACACAAATTAGACTTAATAGGCCTTTAAAGTACAATACTGATCAGGAAATCAGATGAGAGATAGTAAGGAGGGTGAAAATAGAGGACGGGTCTGACTATAGCAAAAATACATTGTATGAAACTCTAAAAAATTCAATAAAATTATTTAAAATAAGCCAAAATATTACATTAAAAATTGATGTTGGAAATGTAGCTCCCTAATAGAGTCTTCCTATAGCATAGGCAACACCCTGGATTCTATCAGCAACATCACAAAATTAATTAATTTGAATTCTACAAGAAACACCACAAAATTAATTAATTAATTATGTATGTAAGTAAGTAACAAACTTCTTAATTAATAGTTGCTCCAGTAACATCAGTGAGAACTGCCAGGGGAAATAATTCTTCTCACACACATTGGCACTTCAAGAAGAGTTAGCTTGGCAAGCAATGATTCAGTATACAATTGGTGGTGAGGCCTAGAACAGAAGATGTGGAAACACAGCCTCAGTTCCAGTGTGGAACTCCAGTTAAAATCAGTAAGGTCATCAAACAGTGACCCCCCACATACTGGCTGCAGGAAAGTTTGAAGAAGAGCTTCAGGAGAACTCAGCTGTAAGAGGGATTAAGAGCTTGATGGATTTACATCTGTCGGCAGAACACTTGTGGGTGAATTCTGATTTTGGAGATTGGGGTGTAGTGGAACCCGCCGAACACATTAATCACATGATCCAACGCACATCTAAAGAGAATCATTGATTTGGAAACATCTGGTGAGCAGTATTAGTGAGCATATAGTTCCTTAAGTTTTGTGGTGTAATAAATATCGATAGAAATGGTATATTATTTTCTGTAGTGGTTAAACAAGTGCAGATTCTGCAGCCAGATTACTAGCTACTTGCCTGACTTTGGGAAAGTTATTTAACTTTTTCTGTGCCTCCGTGTCTGCTTTTGTAAAAAGTGGGTCTATGTGGAGAAAGATTACATAAGTCTATATTAAGCACTTAAAACAATGACTGGCATTTTACTATTAGCAGTAGCATTATTATATTACAACATGACCTTCAACAAAATGCTACTATCACTTGAATAGAAACCCAGAAGTATGTATAAGGGACTAAATACACAAGAAGCAAATAAACTTCCTGGTTTTTCTTTATGTAAGTAAAAGGCATGATTGCTCCTCATCTAGCCAGCAGGGCGCTCTTTCTGGTCAACTAGTCCAATCCAGATAAAACCAGCTAGAGATGGACCACTCCTCATTTGAAGCCATAAATTTATAAGCCATGTCTTCTTGGTTTAAGTTGACCAATCCAAAATTAGAAGAAAGGAAACCACGCAGCCTTTAAAAACCCAGGCCGTCCCTGGGGGCCTTCAAATATTTTTGGTTTCCAAGTCCCCTCTCAACTTGTAGAAAGCTTTTCTTTCTGGTGTAGTGTATGATGGTTGTTGTTCTTTATCTTTTAATATAGCCCATTTCCTTTTCTGCTAAAAAATAACTTGATTGAGGAAGAGAAAGTGGAAAGATTGTAAGAGCCAGGGGATAAAGTTCATGACCACACGGAAACAGTCTTACAGGCTCCTGGGACCTTGCTCAGATAAATCTGCAGCAATGGGGTCAGCATGCACAAGATCCATGCAAACTCAAGTAGAAAAAAGTCCAGCATAGAACTGTGGACATGGGCAGTATGTCCCAATCTTAGCTGAAGAATTTTTGGGAGGTGATTACTGCTGAGTTACTCTAGATAGGCTGACTGGACCCCCGTGGATGCACTTGCACAAAGGGACATCTTGGGACACTAACTTGACTTGATAGACTTTTACATAAATGACAGAATGTATGAAATTGGGTGTGTGTGGGGAAGTATGGGAGAGTGCCTATGGGGAAGGGCATATAAAGATGATTAAGATGTTATGTATGAAATACACAAAAATTCAATAAAATATATAAAAATCAGACAAATACAAATGCAATGATACAAAAGTTCAGGTTTATAGCAATAAAGCATTTATGAGAGAACTTTATACATTAAGAAAATTTAAGATATCAGCATATTCATTTTTTTTGAGAGAGAGAGGGTCTCCCTGTATCTCTAGATGGACTGGAATGTGCTATGTAGAGCAGGCTGTCCTTGGTCTCATAGAGATCCACTTTTCTCTGCATTTTGAGTGCTAGGATTAAAGGTGTGTGCCACCATGCCCAGCGGCTCAATGTATTTTTATGGCAGAGATAGTAGAAAAATAATAGTAATATTATTAAAAAGAAGGAAGTACTTAAGAGTGGTGTAGTAAAGAAGGAACTAGAAAATATTAGAAAAGGCCAACAAAATCAATAATGTTTTAAAAATAAATATTGTCAAGTGTATTTAGACTAACAGAAAAAACAGAAATAGAAATCAAATAGCATAAGTTAATGAGGGAAAATTGTAATTAATACCACAGATATATAAAGGATCATATGTATTTTTTTATTAGGAATTCTATGTCCTATGATTATAAAAAACAACTAAAATTGAATCATGAAAAAGTAGAAAACCTGAAGAGACTAGTAATGAATAAGGACATATAAGTTACTAACAATGAAATGGTCAAAACCAGATGGCTTCACGATGAAGCCAAATATTTTCTAAACACAAATATTTTCATAATCTCTAGCCAAAATTTCCAAAACTTGGAAGCCAATGTGCCTTTAAATACAAATATAACAAATGTTACCATATCTTTACTGCAGGACATACTTGGCATAAAATCAATGAGCTACAAAAGGATATGGATAAACTCCAAATGCATACTGGCAAATGAATGAATCCATGTGAAAATATGCACATTCTATGAGTCTAAAAAGATGACATTTTACAATAGGCAAAAACATGAAAGCATGAAAAGGTCAATAGTTTCCAGGAAGTTAGTACAAGAGAAATCTGAATAGGTAGAGTGCCTGGCACTTTTTGGTCAGTGAATCTAATAGTATGTTCCTATAAAGGTGGAAACATGGCATTATACACTTGTCAAAATTACAGACTATAAAACACAAAGAGGAAATCCTATTACAATCTATGGACTTTAGTTAATCATAACATAATTGATTTATCAACTTTCACAAATGCATCACACCAGTGCAAAATGCTAATAACAGAAACTTCTCCATACATTGTGAGAAGAGGGACATAGGCACTAACTACACCCAAAGCAACACACACACACATACACACACACACACATATTTATATAGACTTTTGAGACAAGGATCATAGCATGAGTAAGTGCTTGTTCTGGGTACTAAAAGTTTCATGTCAACTGAAATCATGGGAGACTAGAAAAGTAGTTTGGATTTAAATTGTGTAGGGCCTTTAACACTGGGAAAAATGTAATGTGAATTTTATTCATTAGGTACTAGGGGTTGATAAAGAACAATTTGTCACTTTAAATTTTGTAAATGAGGATTAATAATAGACATAAACACAACTTCACATTTTTCAACATGAAGAACAAATACTAAAAAAACTAATGTTTTCCCTAGGCTTAAAAATAAATTTCCAGTTGGATCCATCTGTGAGCTCAAAATGTCCCTGTAAATTGACTATGAACAATTTATACTTACAAAAGCAATGAAACTCACTGTGTATTTTTGCTAGTGTTTATAACAACTTATTTTTAACAGTTCTAAAATGCAGATTCTTATTAGCTGCATAAACTACTTGGTGTTCAATATTCAGTATAAGGTATGGTGGACTTTCAGTTTCGCCTATGTCTCCAGTAAGAATTTCTTCAAACATTTCATGACATTTTTAGTTTATGGGTAGTTTTAAAATATTATTTGCTTAAATAAAGTACAGATTGATTTTCTGTCTTTCGTATTCTCTGTTTGCAGCCTATGCTTTGACTGAGGCCAGTCTAGATCATATACATGTTACTAAGCCAATGGTGGTGGCTGACAGCATGGAGCATTCTAACAGCACACTGGGAGCAAATACTCACTTTGTGCAGAGTAAGGTGAGATGAGCTCTACCAAAGCCTCTTGAAGAATTTCGTTTGTCTCTGGGAAATAATGTTGAGGGAACTCAAACTCCAGTCTCCATAAATGACTGTGCATTGAATTCTTTGTTATCATGCATTAGGGTAGAATTAGAAGTTAGTTAGCTAAGCAGTTCATAATGTTTTTCATAGGTAGTTTAAATGCCTTTAGTTTTGCTCTACTAAAGTAAAATTTTTGTCTGTTGTGGTATTTTGCAGTTTCATATTAAGTTTTGTGAAGATTTTCATTGGAATATAGATCTCAATAGAAACAGAAACATTTACTTTAAAAAATTTAATGTTATTTCATGTTTATTTTTTCTATAGCTCAGGTATAGAAGGATTTTACACAAATGCAGTAGCAGTCATATGTCAGAAAGTCACACCCAACATTATACTCAATGGTGGAATATTGAAAGCTTTTATTATAAAAATCAAGAAGAAAATAAGAGAGAGGGAGAGGGGAGGTATTGTTAGAGGAATAAGATATTTCAATTAGATAGGAGGAATAAAATCATGACATGTATTGTACAATATGTGAGTTGTGCTAATAACTAAGAGAGCAGATTTTTAAGTATTCTTAAAACAAAAGATAAATGGAGTAGGTAATATGTTAATTAGCTTCATTTAGCTTTTCATAAGATTACACATTTATCAAATCTTCATGTTGTGTACTATATGCTATTTTAATTTGTAAATAAATAAAAATATTGTTTTATCAAGGCAAGATACACATGACATAAAATTAATCAACCAAAAATTTCCATGTATGAAGTTCGGTGGCATTTAGTATACTTACATTATTATCTTAAGATCATTTTTGCTTATGCTAAATATTTCCATCATTCCAAAAGAAAAACCTGAACACACTAACTAGACTTCTAATTTACTATCATGAATATTTCATTCTAAATGGATCTGTGTAATTAATATGTATATGGTCTTTATCACTTAAAATAAAGCACTAAATATTCATTTATACTGTAGCATATATCAGCACCTAATTTCTTTTGTTGAATAGTATTTCACTGGATGGACATAGTGCATAGTGGACAGAGTGCATAGTGCATATCTTTATCAAGGGGCTAACATTTGTGTGTTTCTATCAGATAGGTATTCTAAATAACAGTGCTATGAACATCTTTTTGTAAATATTTGTTTGAATACCCCTTTTATATATAAAAGATTCTACATGTAGGAAATGAATTTGTATGGCATTTTATAACTTTATATTTAACTTTGTAAGCAAGTGAAAAACTACTTTTTAAAATATGTGCACCAAGAAAAATATGATAGTACTAATTTCTTCACATCCTCAGCATCACATATTTCTATATTTTTATAAATTATTATCGTCATGCAAGTAAGTGTAAAGTGTATTTATTTTGCATTTCCCCACTAACTAGTGATGTTGGCCATCCTTTCAAATGTTTTTTCAACACTTACACAGACCATCTTTGAGAAAACAGATAATAGTTGTTCTGTTTTTAGTTGATATTTTTTTCTGTGAAATGTATATATTCTGATGTAGCATATCATTTTTTTCTTTTGAGCCACTCTAGTATTTCAAGATAAACCCTACATATATATGAAATATTATCCTGTATACATTTTTATCAACAAATTAAGCATGCTGGTATATTATTAAAGAATTCTGTGTTTATTTTCAAAAAGGGCAGTTATTTCTTTTTATTTTTTATTTTTGAGAATTTCTTATATTAGTATTGATTTTGCACTATGTCATCATTCAAACTCTCCCTTTAACTCCTCCCATGTGCTCCTTCTCCCTCATAATATCTTGTCCTCTTGAATTGTTCTTAGATATATATATATATATATATATATATTATATGTTGACAGAGTCTGTTTAGTGATGCTCTGTACCTATGTTTAAGGTTGACCATTTGGGATTACATAACCTCTCAGGGAGCTAGTACCTGGTGAAAATGAATTTACCCTCCCTCAGCATCAAGCTGTTGCCTGTAGTTCTTCATTGTGAGGTAGGAACCTGTGAAATTCTCCTTTAAGCTATGATACTGTGGGGATTTCATGGGTGTCGCCTCTCTGTCATATCTAGGACACAGTAACTATCTGCAGGTGTCTTGTCCCTATGGCTCTTACAATCGTTTTACCCCCCTCTTCTGCCAAGTTCCCTGAGCCTTAGTTGTAGAGATTGCATTGTATATGTGTCTCTCTCTTAGGTCTGGGCACCTCCCAGTCACTTATTCTCTGCAATTGACCAACTGTAGAACTTTGTAATCATCTCCATCTTCAGCGAGAAGAGGATTCTTTGATGAATGGTGAGAGGTACACTTGTCTGTGAATATAAGGATACAAATGTATCCTTATGTTGGTAAAGGAAAGTGACAGGACTAGGTTCTCTACGGTCTATCACCTCTCCATCCATAGGTACTTGGCTATGTTTACAATACTGTGCATAGATTCTCTCCTACTGATGGGGCCTTAGGTGAAATTAGCTATTGATTAGCTCCAAGACAAAACTGACACTATTGAACCAATAGAGATAATTTGCTGGGCTGGTCATTGTTATGGTTCCTAGAATTTGCAGCTGGAAAGGTCCATTGGTTGGTCTTCTCTCTTTGCAGTTTACAGTGCACTATCTAATGAGAGCTAATCTTTGGGGGAGACTTCCAGGTCAGTTTTGGCTCAATTGCTCCAAGTTATGTGTCCAGGTATGTGGTATTTGCAGAAGTATGGTCTTACATTCAAGATCTAAGAGGCAATCAGGTGCTGTGGCAATAATCTATATTGTTTTTTGAGTCTCTTGGATACTTTGACAAAAATTTCAAAGGGAGGTCTCCTTTGAAAGGCATTGTGATTTTTGTTAGTCTTCTGTAACTGATATACATTCATGCACATATTATATCTGTGTTTTTCACTGGGCTTGTGAAATAATGCATTTCCCTTAGTTTTCTCACACCACTTAAGTGATTTATCTTTTTCTCTATGCTCCTGTATCGCCCTCCATCCTTCCTTTCTAGTTTGAGTACACCCCCCCCCCCATTTTCCCATTGATGAAACCCATATCCCACTATCCCCTTCTCCAGTTCTTCTCTCCTGCCATGGTTCTTTTTTATTTTCCTAACTCCTGCAGTTACTTCAGGATAACTGCTCAAGCCTAAGCTTTGAAGATAAGATCCACAGTGAGAGAGAACACGCGTTGCTTGTTTTCCTAAGTCTGTGTTACCTCACTCAGTATAACAGTTTCTAGTTACGTCCATTTACTTGCAAATTTCATTTGGGTTTACCTTCTCTTACTGTTCAACAGAGCTTCATTTGTATTTTCATTATCCATTCATTGGCCGAGGAACATTTAGGTGGTTTCTATTTCCTAGTGATTGTGAAGGGCAATGAACATGGCTGAGCAAGTATCACTGTCATAGTAAATGGATTAATTTATGCCAAGGGTAGATATATTTTAAGTTTTTAAAAAACTTCTCCACGCTGATTTCATATTGGTCACATCTGTTTGCAATCCCACCAGCAGTGAGTGGCGGTTCTCCTTTCCTCATATACTTGCCAGTATTTGATGGCATTTGTTTTCATTGTAATCTTGGCTGTTCTGGCTGTGGGAAGGTAAAATCTTAAAGTAGTTTTAATGTCTATTTCCCTAATTATTAAGGATGCTGAATTCATTTTAAGGTAATTCTTGGTCCTTTTTATTTTCTCTTTTGAGAACTCTATATTCAGGTCTGTAGCCCATTTTTAAACTGGATCATTTGCTTTACCGAGCCTTTGTTTTTTGAGTCCTTTGTACATTCTGGAAATTAATCTTCTATCAGATGTATAACTGGCAAAGATTTTCTCCCACTCTGTTTCTCTTCACTATGTTGATTGCTTCTTTTGCTGTCTAGAAGCTTTTTCGTTTAATGAGTCCCCATTTGTCAATTGTTGGTCTTTAATCTTGAGCAAATGAAATCTGATTTAGAAAGTCTTTTCCTGCATCTATGTCTTGTTAGGGTACTGCCTGTGTTTTCGTCTAACAATTTCAGTTTCACGCTGAAGTCTTTGATCCATTTGGAATTTATTTTATTTTTGTTTAAGTCAATAGATATGGGTAGATATGGGTCTAATTTCACTCTACACATGAAGATTCAGTTTTACAAACACCATTTGTTGAAAATGTGTCTTTCCTTTGGTGTGTATTTTTGGGATCTTTGTCAAATATCAGGTGGCTGAAATTGCACTCATGTGTTTGGGTCTTCAATTTTGTTCCACTGATCTACATGTCTTTTTCTGTGCCTGTACCATGATATTTTAATTACTATATCTCTAAAATATAGTCTGAAAACTGGTATGTTAATTTGCCCAGCATTGTTCTTTTTGCTTAGTATTGCTTTGGTTATCCAGGGTCTTTTGTGCTTCCATATGAATTTCTGGATTTTTTTTTCTATTTCTGTGAGGAATGTAATGGGGATTTTGATTGGGATTGCACTGCATCTGTAAATAGCTTTTGGTAGGATGTTCATTTGCACAATAAACATTCTACCAATCCATGAGGGCAGGAGCTCTTTCCATCCTCTAGTATATTTTTCAATATCTTTCTTCAAAGAATCAGTTTTCATTTTAGAGATCTTTAACATCTTTGGTTAGGTTTATTCCTTGATATTTTTCCAGGCTTTTTAAATGGGAGTGCTTCCATGATCTCTATCTCTGACTGACTGCTTCTTATTGGTAGATAAAAAAGCTAGGGATTTTTGTAAATTGATTTTGCTGAAAGTGTTTATCATTTCTACAAGTTTTCTCATGAAATTTTTGGGATCTCTTATGTTTAATATGCCACTAGCAAATACTCATAATTTTACTTCTTCTTTTCCAATTAGTATCCCTTTAATTTCCTTCTCCTGTCTTACTGCTCTAGATAGGTTTTGAAAAGGAGTGGCATGGTAGATGGCCTTATCTCATTCCTGATTTCCTGGAAATTCTTCTAGGTTTTTCTCCATTTAGAATGATATTGGCTGTGTGTTTGTCATTTATATTCAGGTATGTTCCATCTAATCTGATTTCCTCCAGAACTTTTATCATGAATACATGTTGGATTTTGTCAACGTCCTTTTTTTCCATCTATTGACATGATCATGTGGTTTTTGTCTTTAAGTTCATTAATAGGATTTATTAGATTTATAGACCCATCTATTGAACCATCCCTGCATCTATTCTTTTTGCTTATTAGTGTATTGTTTAATTCCATATTTCTTAACTTCAGCTTTCATTATGTTCTTAAATTTAAATATAAATCCTCAATCAACATCATCATTTATTTGATTTTGATTTTGTTCTAACTTTACATTTACAAACATTCCTGATTTTTTCTACATGTTAAAATTTCTTTTCCTTTCTGATTACCCATATTACAAATATTATCTTAATTTATAACAATCAAGTGTTACATAATGTAAATGAGTCAATATTATACACGTTATACTTACCCCCTGATATTTTATACTGTGGCACGTTCCAAAACACAGATTTACAAATGTTGTTTTATACATTCATTTCTTTTTTTAGTAATATGGAGTTATAGAGGAATTACCAACCAAAAGTACAACAGTATTCATCTTTATACATTTTTTTTTCTAGAGGAAAATACCCATATTATTCAATTACTAAAAATCTGGGTATACAAAAGAATAAAGCTAGATTAAGAACATTTATTTATGTGTTGCTCTTCATTTATTGTTGCTCTTCATTTATTAATTGGATTTTAAGATGCTAATAATTTCATCTCAGTCTGGAGGAATCATTTTAGAATTTCTGGTTAACTCAGGTCTACACATTACAAACTCCAACATTTTTGTTCATTTGCTGACTGTTTTAGTTCTTTCAGTTGGAAACAAGTTATACCTGATTTGTAATTCTTGGTTAATACTTTTCTTATTCTAAGACTGTAAATATTATTCCACTGCACTCCTGTCTGCTTAACTTTTGACAGCAATTGGTATTATTATTCTCATTTTGGCCATTCCAGATATAGCACCAGTGTAACAAAGGCTATAAACCAAATGAGTGAATTAAAGAATTTGGGATGAAGAGGTATACTTAGCTGAAATTGGTTCTAAAAATGAACATTTCTTTTCAAATATCTTTAGTTTAACTCTATTGCCTTCTAAAGGTACTCAAGTCTACTGAACTTACAAGTACTATAGAGGGCAAATTTCATTACTGGTTCATTTGCAAGAATTTCTTTCTACAATTTGACTTAATTCTGTTGATAAGTCATTGCCCTGGTCTCATTAGAGAAAAATATCAAAAGGATCAAATTGTCTCAACATCAGTTTACTGTGTATCAAAAATAATAACATTTATCAGAATATAAAACATCCAGCAATGTATAATATTTACTATCTAATGAAAATTTATACAACTTAGAAAAATCAGACAAAGCTTTCTAATACTGAGGAAAAGCATTACTTATTAGAAACATATGGAATTGAGAGACAAATGCACAAATGTTGAATTTTCCACATAAGAACATTATAATAGACAAACATCTGTTCTATAAGTCATTAAAGTCAAATATACATGTGTAAAATTACTTTTAAAACTCAAGTCATACTTATGAAGTTTAGCATCTGAGATTTTAAAATTAGAGTATTTGGGGTTAATGAAATAAAATACTGCTAAGGAAAGACTAGTGAACTTAAAACCATAACAAAATAAGCTATATGAAATAGTTAGACTAGTCAGTGGGGAAAGGCCAGGGCTTTCCACTCAATTACAGGAAAAGGGACTATCCATAGGCAAAAGAATAAAATTGGGCTCCGCTTGCATGACATAAAAGTTTTACATAAAAATGAATTAATGACCAAAACGTAACTCCTAAACCTATAAATTCTCAGAAACGAACATAGGGACCAATTTATATAATACTGAATTTTATACTGATATTTTAAAAATATGATTCTAGAGTAAAGACAACAAAAGCAAAATGGATAAATGTGATTACATTCACATTAGAAATTTTCTATATCAAAAGACACAAACACAGACATGTAAAGGAACCTAATGGGGAATAAATTTATAAATCATATATGTAATGCTGGATTAATGCAATGAACTAACACAGCTCACCAACAACAAATCAAGTAACTCGATCAAAAACTGAGTCAAAAACTTGAAAAAAATTTCTCTAAAGATGATACACAAATGTCCAACAAACAAGTGCAAGATGTTCAACATTGTTAATCATCAGGGAAATATAAATAAAGGCAACTGTGAAATGTTCCTTATTCCCATTACAAGATTACAATTCCCATTGCAATATACATAAAAAAGAGTTGGTGGGGGTGTGGCCAAACTGGAACATTTTTGCACTACTGCTGTGAATGTAAACTGGTGCAACCACTGTAAAAACTATGGAAGTTGACCAGAGAGTTAGAAATAATGTATGACCTAGTAAGCCCATGCTTGTGTGTGTCTCCAAAAGAACTGAAAGAAGAGTTTCAAAGACCTTTGCATTATGCACAATAGCCAAGAGTGGGCAGCAGGCCACATATCTACTTGTTGGTAAACAGTATGTAGTATACATATATAATGTGCTATTGTTACTGTTCAAGAAGAAAAGAAATTATGACACATGTTCCAGCATGGATCAACCTGAGGGAATTATTCTTAGTGAAGTAAAGCAATAAGGACATGGCAAAGATTGTATAGTTATATTTATATCAAATATCCAAATTAGTCAAGTATACCAATTCATGAAATGAAATATTTACCATGATTTAGGGGAATGAAAGACATGTGAGATAGTCAAAAGCTTCAGATTTTCAAGTGGAAAAAGTTCAGAAAATCAATTGTAAATTAGTAAGTACATAAGAATTAATGCAGTGTACTATTAAATGGTTAATACCACAGAAAATATAACTTTCAGAAAAAGAACATTAACTGAAAAAAAGATCAATACAAAATGATAACATAGTATATTCATGAAGGAGGAAGAGAAACCCATAACTGTATGCTATTTTGAGCTTTCAATATCCTGTAGTCAATAATTAACAAATGAGGTAGGAAAATCACAAGGAAATATTGAGAATACTTGAAAACCCTGTCAACCAAGTGGGATCCACTGACATCTGCAGAAATGGACCGAGAGAGGAGGGGAAAAGGTGAACATACATCAAGTACATGTGGATCTGCTGAAACACATCATATTGAAAGTAAAACAAATAATAACTGTAAAAGATTTCAAGTCACACAAATTTCTCTGATTACAATAAAAGAAAATTATAAGAATTTGTCTGAAACATGCCCCCAGATATTTAAAAACTGAATAATACACTTATAAATATAATAAATGTTAAGAAGACAAACAGGAAAACAAAGTATTTTGATACAAAAGAAAATGCAGCACAACATATCAACATTTGTGAGAGTCCCCTAAAGTAGTTCTTATTGTAAATTTTACAGCATTAAACATATATCAGAAAGGAAGAAAACATTTAAATAATTAATGTTAACTACCACCTTACAAAGCTAGAAATCGAAGAGTAGATTAAATACAATATAAACAGAAGCCCCCAACCCCCAAAAAACAAGTTTAAGGGAAAAAATAATGCAGAGAGAGGAGACAGAGGAAAAAAAATGTTGGTTTATCTGGTCAATAAAATCTGTAAACCTTTATTTTAGATGATGAAAAAATTATATAAGGATGCAAACAATGTAATCAGAAGAGGAAATTATGAGAAAACAAAGATATTGAAAGAATAATAAAGGAAATCTCTGAAAAATGAAGTTTATTTTTGAAAGCAAAAATATAGTCTTTCTTGTTAATCGTATCACTAACAGATTTACATTTCATTTGCCAGTTAGCACTTGAGGATTTGAACAGAAGAAAAGAAAACATCTATTGTTAGAGATAACTGTTAACTTGACTCCTATAGAGGTGCTTCTGTGATTTTTTTTTAAATTACTAAATGATTTGTTGTGCAGTTAATGGTACACAAATAGAAATTAGAGGATAGTGATCATGATTGTGATACAGAATATATTTGCATATCAGATTGCATTGCATAAAAATAAATGTGTTCAGTTTTCTTTAAAAAGAAAATAAGACAAAAGAAATTATTGCCTATTCAATGGGAAAAATAAATCACAGGAACTTTATGTGGGGAAGAGTAGATATTGGACAATTTAAACAAAATCACAAAAATAGTTTTTACAATCTGTTCAGTGAGGTAAAGGAATTGATGACTAAAATTTTTTTTCATAAAAATTTATCAATAATGTACCACTAAACTGAGAACATCAATAGAAATTGTAAAATGAATCAAATAGAAATTTTGGGGTCAGAATATATAATAAATGCATCAGAAAAATCCTTAGAAGTTCTCAAGAGCATATTTATAAGAGAAAAACACAACATTCTAAAATGCAGAACAACTGATAATTTACAATATGAGGAAAATTAAAACAAACACAGTAAATGAAAGACTAAAGAACATGTACAACATCATAAAGCATTCCAACAACACACAAATTTAGTTCTAGAAGAAGGAAAAAGAAAAGAAGATTACTGGAGGAAGCAGTGGCAAAAATTTCTAAAATTTGATGGAATTTAAGGATATAAATGTCTAAAAATTTGAGAAACTTGCATCATGATAAACACGAAGAAGTTTACCTCTCTCTGTATAATTAAGAATAAAGAAAACGCGGAAAAATAAGCACATAGAGAATTTTGAGATCTGCAGGGGAAAGTTTTTCATCACATACAAGATATTTTCAATATGATTAACCGTTCATTTCTCATCAGAAACCTTAGAAGCCGGAATGAATTAAGATGACAGATGGAAAATATCTTTCAGTTTAAATTATATGTCCAGAAAAACCAACCTCAAAAGGTAAAGGGCAAATATGTCTCTAACAAAATAAAGAAATTGTCACTAGTACATTTTCATTTTTAAAATTTCTGAAGGCAATTTTTCAGACTAAAATGAAATAGCATTAGATGAAAATTCAATTAACAGAGGCAGAAAACATCACAAAAGAAAGTCACATAGGCTAAATGTGAAATTCATTATATATTTATGTCTTTATATAATTTATATAAATTTTATAGAATTTATACTTTTGATATAAAAGACAGGCAGTAATTATAAAGATGTACAGAAATCTTTCAGCTTTACTTCACTCAAAATTAGCTGTTGGCTTATTATTATTATTATGCTGAGATACGCTTCTTCTATATCTAATTTGTTTGACTTGTTTACATGAGAGAATGTTGAATTATATCACATTCCTTTTCTATATCTATTGAGACAATATAGTTTTAAAATTTTTATGTATTTGTATTTTACATGTATAATTATTTTTCCTGTATGATTGTAAGCTCAGCATGTGCTTGCAATGTCCACAGAGACCAGAGGAGGGCTCGGATTCCCTGGAACTAGAGTTAAGAAAGGGTGTTAGCTGCCATGTGTATGCTGGGAACTGAACTGTAGTCCGTTGGAAAGGCAGAAAGTGCCATAAACTGCTGAGCCATAATTCCAGGCCCAGAGGATATGCTTTCTGTCCTTTCATTCTGTTGCTGTAGTACATCAGGTTTATTGATTTGCATGTGTTGAACCATCCTTTCATCTTTGGGGTGAATCCCTTTTCATCATGCTATTAACTTTTTTTCAGTGCTGGCTTTGACGCAGAACTCTGCTCATGGAGTTAAGAAATCTCAGCCAACATATAGAATATTAATTTATTGTCCTGTTAGATTTATTTTGCCAGTGTTTTGTTGAGGATCCTGCATCAATGCTCATGAAGGGAACTGATTTGTAGTTTCTTTCATTTTTTTCCTTTGCCACTACCCATATGATTACATATCAGAGTAATGCAGGTCTCATATTTCATACCTGGAAAAATTCTCTTTCCTTCAAGCTTTGGTAATAATTTTGAAATATTTGCTTATAAGTTCTTCTTTAAATGTTAATTGAACTTATCATTGAAGCCATATACCTGATCATGTCTTTTCTTACATGTTACTGATCTATTGAAATCTTATATTTATTCATGATTAAATATGTATAAAGTATATATTAAAGAATCTTTTCCTTTATTCTAGTGTATCAAATTTGTTGTATGTAATTGTTCATAATAATTTCTAAGAGCTTTTTTATTTTTGTGGAATCAGCTGTAATGACTCAGTTTTCTTCTCTGGTTTTACATTAATTTTCTCGGTAGAAAGGTTTCTCTTTAAGATCTGAAAGAAGACGTGGACATCCAGATTCACACTCTTATTCAACATAATGCTGATCATAGTAAACAGAGTATTAAGTTATGGAAAGAAAAAATGCATATCCAAATTGTAAAAACAGAAGTCAAATGGTCACTGTTTGCAAATGACATAAATTTATACATAGAAAATCCTAAAGACAGATTGCCCAAACCTTTTAGAACCAATAAACAAATTTAGCAAATTGTAGCACACAAAATTAGCATTGTTGCTATAGGCCAATAATGACTACATGAAATAGAAATCATAAAAGCAATCAAATTTATAATAGCTGAAAAAACTTATAATGAATTTAACCAATGAAATGAACTGTATCTTTAATGAAAACTATAAAAAACTTGAGGAAAGAAACTGAAAATTACACATTCATTAGAAAGGTATCCTAGCATAATAGATTACAAAAATCAGTATTGTTAAAATGTCCATTGTGACTTCACAATTCTAGGAAAGGGAGAAGATTTGAAACCCCATTACCATGACTTGGTGAAAGAAAAGTCTGTATAATTCATAATAATCTCTTCCTGAAATAATATCTATACATTAATCTATTAAAGAAAGTGATATAGCTATCTAGGAATCAGTTATAAGGGTCATGGACCAGTGACCAGCCTCACCAAGCAAGCAGCCTCACCAAAATGGTAAAGGTCAGTAGAAACCACCTGGAAAGTGTTCCATCAAACACATACTAGTGGTACAAAATAGTTCAACATCAGGACTGGAAACACAATTTACAATGAGGCCCTGGAACTGAAGATGCTGATACAGATCAGCCCCATACATGGATCTTGGACTGAGGTAAGTGGGAACAACCAGACAACTTACATGCCTCCCTTTTCCACACCCCAGTATGGCAAGCAGACAAAGGGAAGAAATGCTGCTGAGTCCAGCAGGACCAAGGGCCAGAAACACGATGACTTGAGAGCCTGGGGGATCAGTTCCAGCTGTGGAGGCTGGACAGAAAGGTGATACTGTGAGGCTGAGGCCATCTTCGTTGGATCCTGCTGAGGTGATTGGCCACTTACAGCAAGGTCTCTCATTCTGCAATATCCCCAGACACTAGTGCTGTTGCTGAACCTAGACAACATCAATGTGAGAAATGAGAACAACAGTGCTCAACCTAGCAATGCTGTGCTAGAAACTCAATCTAAAAGGAAATTTGTCTAAACTCTACAGGGTCAACACATACCCTAAATCTAGTTTTATAGGTTTGAACTGGAATTGCGAATTGCAGCTCCCACATCACCACAGTGCTCACATCCCTTATCAGCAAAATGTACTACATGAACTATGACAGGAAGGGAAAGAATTCAAAATCCATCCCAACAGTGAAAACTAGTCACTGGAGCAATATATTTTAAATCTAATGTATTTTTATTACACTTTGTGCTTGTTAATAGTATTTTCGTTATTCACCTTTTATGTTAAAATAATAAACACTGTGACATTGGAGTTGGAGAGATAGCTCAGTGGTTTCAAGTACTGTCTATTGCAGAGGATTGACTCTTCTTGAAGGTTCAGTTCCCAATACTCATGGCAGCTAACAACCATCCTTAACTCCAGGTATGAGGATCTGACATCCTGTTCTGGCCTCCATGAGCATTGCACTCATGTAGTACACATACACATAGGCAGCAAAACACTCATATACATAAAAATAAACAAAAAAATAAATACTTTGAAAAAAGTCACTGTGGTCTTCTCAGCTGCATTTCCAACCTCAATGTTTTTCATCTGATATTATATGAATCCCTATCCTTATCCAGACTAGTTCTCTTTCACTCCTGACCTTAGTAACGACTATCCCAGTACACACCATACAACTTTGCTTCCTTATCACTCAATAGTGATTGAAGTTAAAGTGACATTTTGTATAGTGAGCTTGTCCAGCAGTTGTGGCTGACTTTGCACTTAATATTTAACTTTTGGAGTAATACAGGGGAACATACATGGTGCTCTGAACACATGGGCTCAGAGTGTAACTATTGATGTTTGTAACCCTACCACAGACTAGCCCCAATTGAATGTTGTAAGCATTACATTCGAAGGAATGCAGCTAATAAACAATGAAATAACCCCACATGCACATGTGACAATTTTATGATTAATTGTGTAATACAAATTCACACCAAAAAGCAATTTACATACTAATGGACACTTGAGTGAAATATATGAACTCCCAGAAAAATAATAAAAAAATAATTATTTTACGAATGTTTAATGAAATACAAATATATACAAATGAATTAAAAGAGAATATACTTAAACAGTTGAATGAAAAAAGAGTGTTAATAAAAAGATAGAAACACTGAAAATGGAATTGAAATGGTAAAAATTAAAATCTTAGTAAGTCAAATTATTTAAAAAACAATGGGCCTAATACAACCTCAATTTTTCCAATACTAAAATTCTATTTTATTTTCCTGTTGAGATAGCAAAAATTACCTTTGTATTTTAAAAAATATTTTAATTGAATTTATGTGTATTTCATACAGAAATCTTAATCATCTTTATGCCTTTTTCCCCGTTGGTAGATTTAAAAAAAATTTCTGATGATTCACAATAAAGTCTTACATTTTCTTTATATGTCTAAAATGTGTCAGGGCAATAAGAAGTGTGTATTTTCTGCCACCTCACAGCATCTGAGAGTAAAAGTTTTCCCTGGTATTTTCACCTGCCCTCATCTTTTTTGAAAGCTGTAACACTAATTTTTCAGTTAAATTAATATTGTGAACCTTACATATTTTTAATTTTCATTGGCATTGGGAAAACATTACATTTAAATGCCTAAAACACAGTGGAAAACATCACTAATAGAATGACTTTTAATTTTTTATTTATTTTTATTTTATTTTATGTATGAATATTTTTCCTCTATGTATGTAAGTGTATCCATGGTATACAAGGTCTACAGAGTCCAGAAGAGGGTATCATTTCCTGGAAATGGAGTTACTGATGATTGTTAGCTTCCACATGGGTTCTGGGAACTGAACTCAGATTCTCTGCAAGAGCAGTCAGTGCTCTTAACTCTGAGTCATCTCTCCAGCCCAGAGTATTTTTTATTTGACTTGCTCATTTTAATTTCTAAAATTACAAAGACAAATGCCATCTTAGGATACAAGCATGGAAAAAGACAGTCTAAGTGAATGTATCTCAAACAAAAATTAGAAGAGATAATAAAAGTGACTCCATATTGTTTAAGAGAATCTATTACAATTCTAAACATATATTCAGCAAACTTCTTAAAAATAGTACTAGATATAATAATCAAGATTAACCCAAAGAGAGTTATGATGAGGAATTTCTATATCCTACTCTAACTAATAGATAAGGTCATTCTGGCAAAAAAGAAAACCAAAATGAGTTAAACAACAACATAGTTCAAACTGACCAGGTATTCTTACAATATTCCAATCAAACAATACAGAACATACACCGTACTCAGAATCCTATGGACAGTTCTCTAGAATGGGTCACATGACAGTATACAAATCAAGTCTTAACAAATAGTGTAAAATTGAAATCATCTCTTGTATTCTATCAGATAACTGCAAAAAATAGGACCAAGACAAACTACATAAAAATCTCATTGAATAACACCTTACAAAATAATGAATAGACCATGGTGGAAATCAGAAAACAATTAAAAATTCCTGTAGATGCTTCCATATATATATATCTATATATATCTATATATATATTTCATATATTTTAAATTTTAAATGGAGTTACTTTACAACAGGGGGACAATGCTCCTATCTGACACCACAGGCTAGCAGCAAGAAAAAAAGTCCATTGTCATAAATGAGCTTCCTCTTTTAGAGATCTTGGCCAGGGGTTACCATAGACCCTCAAACAATAATAGTTATTGCCATTGCTCTTGGCTACCCTCCAGAATTGTCAGTAAGACCAAGATAGTACATACTTGTTGAAGACAGTACATATCTGTGTCATTGAACATGGAGAAATCAAAGTGGCACTGACATGGAAGCTCTTTCTCTGCTGGCTAGCTTTCAAAGTGCTATATATGCTACCAGAAAAGAAAAGTACAGTACTGACATAATCTGAACTAATGACTTTTACTTAACTTAGCTCCAAGAAGCTACTCTTCAAAAAGTAAATAAGCTCATTAAGCCATGTGCGCCCTCCACCCAAGATAGTGAATGAATCTGAGTGTGATTTTTTTGAAATATTATAGCACTGAAAGTGGCATAGTATTCTCATTGAAAACAGGGAAAACTGTGAAATCTGCTTGATATTGTGTGTGTGTGTGTGTGTATGTGTGTGTGTGTGTGTGTGTGTATTATATTTTAGGCCTACACATCAATGGTACCCTAGGAATCATTCTTTGATGAGACAGAGGACTCTTAGCTTCTATTTCCTCAGTTGATACTGGAGTTTCTGTTTGGATAAAAGTATGAGTGAAACCTGGCTCAAGAGCATAGTTCCAAGACTTTTGAAGGAACAGGTGGTTTTCAGAGATCAGGTCCACTCTTTGCCTTAAAATTAATACTAAAGTCAGGCTATATTTAGGCAAGTGTAACTGTAATATGATTTAGTAATACTACAGTTTCTACATTTTTTCTTGTTAATTTCTACTTTTATTCCATTGTGTCTGATAGAACACAAGGAATTAACACGTTTTTTTGTATTTGGTGAGGATTGATTTTTGTCTTATGATTTGACAGCTTTGGAGAATGTTCCATGTGTTGCTAAGAATCCGTATTCTATATCTGTTTGGTGGAATTATATATATATATATATATATGCCAGTTAAGTCCAGTTGATACATGTGTATTTTATCTTTGAAGTTTTTAAAATTATTTTCAGTTTGGAAGATTTACCTAAATTTGGGAGTCAAACATTGAAGTACCCCACTATTATTTTGTCAGGATCTATAGGAATTTTAGTATTTGTTTTAGCAAATTGCAGGCTCTAATATCCAGTGTATAAATGCTTATAATTGTTATATCTTCTTGTTTAGTTGTTCCTTTTATTAGTATGCAGTGTCCCTTCTAATTAGTTTTGGTTTAAAGTCTACTTTGTCATTTAAAAATGCAGTTACACCTCTTTCTTTTCCATTTCCATTTGTTTGGTAGCTTCCTTTCCATCCTTTGATATTATGATATGGTGATAAATTAGCCAAATAGCAGCATAAAAAAGACAGTCCAATGGAACAGAATAGAGGACCCTGAAATAAAATGACAAAACTGTGTTCACCTAATTTTTGACACAGGTGACAAACATGCAGTGGAATAAAGATAACCTCTTCAACAACAGATCTTGACAGATCTACCTGTGAAACAATGAAATTACATTCATGCCTTTCATCTTGTACAGAAATCAATTCAAATCTGATCAAAGACTTACTTTAAAACTTGAAATGCTAAAATGGCTAGAAGAAAACTTGGAGTATATTCTTCAAGACATTGAGGTGAGGTAGTCAAGAAGTTTCTGAACAGAACCTCAGTACAACAGAAACTAATATCAGGTAGCAACATATGGAACTACATGAAATTAAAACTTTCTGTATATCAAAAAAAAACACTATCAACAGAGCAAATATATAGATCAAAGAATGGGAGAACATCTCTACTTGTCATATAGGTACCAATATCTGGAATTTACAAAGAACTGAAGAAATTAATTATCAAGGGAAAAACCATTAAGTAACAAATGAGCTAATGAAATGATGAACGGTTTTCAAAAGAAGAAATCCAAATGGCCAATAAATCTATTAAAAAGTGATCACTATCCCTAATCATCAAGGAAATGTAAATTAAAACTACCTTGAGATAGTCATAGTGGATATCATAAGGAAATTTGTTAATAGATGTTGGAGAGGATGTGGGGAAAGAGGAATCCTTATTCAATGCTTGTGAGTGTGCAAATAAATAGAACCGTTATGGAAATAAGTTTGCACATTTCTTGAAAAATTGAAAATATAACTATTATAATGACCCAGCTATTTCACTCCTGGGGATCTACCCAGAAAACTGCATATTCTCCTATCAACATATATATGTGATATATATAGATATATATATATATCACATATATATGTTTTCTTTATGATAGCAATGAAATCAAACAAACCTTAGTGTCCATCAATACATGGTCAAATAATGAAAATAAATACAAAATAGAATATTATTTAGCTGTAAAGTGAAATAAAATTATGAAACTTTCACAAAAATGGCTGGATTTGAAAAATATAATATTAAGCAAGGTGACACCAACTCAGTAAAAAAAATAATGCATATTCTTCCTCAAATGTGGATCCTAGCCTACAATGTATATCAGTATATATGTAAACAGGTTTAAGTGTGGGTATAGCATAACATTTAGAAAGCAGATTAGGGTGGCATAATATTAGGTTATAATCTGGGACAATTATATATATTTTCTCACAATAATGTGAGAAAAAGGGACATATGAATTATGAGAGAGGACATAAAGCTATTTTTTCCTGTTTACATTTTGTCAAAGATTTTTTTCTTTCTTGAGTATAAAAATGTATAACGGTATAACAGATAGTGAATGTGTAAAATCCTAAATTAAGCTACATTGTTTCAGAATGGCCATTCTAACTGTATATAAGTTCACTGAGATGCATAGTGTTTAAGAATCAGCAAGTCAGCAAGTGTTTGAGTGGCTATCTGAATTGAGCTGGTAATGTTTTAATTTGTGAGTTCATTACAATAAAATGATTGTATTTTAAAATAACAAGAAAACAAAGTTGATCTAATACTAATTCTTATACTTATATATCTTATTTCCCTCTCACTCCTAATCTCATTAAAGTCTGAGTATACTTCATATTGTTCTGGGTTGTTTATACTGCAACAGTTATTGAAGTCAAGGGGCCACTGCTATTAATTAGCTAGTATGACAGCTATATATTGTTTATATAAAACAGCAGTGCTTGATCTTCAGTTAATATCCTATTTAGGTAATGATATAAAGTTTATACCACAAACCCTTAGCTCCTGAACTAAAGAACCTCTTTCTGAAATGCACACTCAACACTACCAATCCTAGTCCCACATGTACATTGCAAATACTCTAGCTGAAAGAATATATCTGATGAAATTAAACCAAAGTAATAACATTGGATGCATAAATCCCAGTGCAGTATCATAAACATGAAAAACCAAGGTAATATAACTCCTCAAAAAATTTAATACATCTAGTGAGAGTGTATTAAACAAAATCCCAAGACAGACAATTGAAAAGAATGATTCTAAGTATGGTCAAAGAAATCAGAGATGAAAGTAAGTTCCTGATTGAGAACAAAAACAGACACCTGGATGAAATAAGGAAGGACTTGCAAGATATAATAGAAGAGTTCAACAAAGAGAAGTGCTGAAGAAAAACCAGTCTGAAATTCTGGAAATGGAAAAACATAAATCAAGCAAAAAGCTCTGAGAAAAATCTCAGCAATAGAATGAATCAAGGAGAGTACAGACTATCTGAGTTTCAGAACAACTACACAAGGGGAAATAAAAAATAAAAAGGCACTAGTGGGAATTCAATGATGTATAAAATGCTCAGAAAGACCAAATCTGTGGATAATAGGCATGGAAGACTCTAATTTAAAAGGTATAGAAAAAATAGTTTAAAAATAATAACAAAATTTCTGAGTTCCAAAACATGACTCTAATATAGAAATAGGGGCATTTAGGACACCTAACAGACCAGACCAGAAAAGAACCTCTCTTCTTCATATTCTAATTAAAACACTAAAAATACATAACTAAGAAATTATATTGACATCATCAAGAGAGAAAAAACAAGTCACATAAATGCAGACCCATCAGAATAACTCCAAGTTTTTCAACTGCAATTTTAAAGGTAACAATGATTTGGAATGATGTATTTCAGTTTCTCAAAGAGAACTTCTAATCCAAACCACTATACTAAAACTATCCATCACAGTTGAAGGCAGTTTAGAAACCTTCCATGATAAAAATAAGCTAAAGGAATTTATGACCACTAAGTCAGCTCTACAGAAAATACTTAATGAATCCTTCAGACTGAAATAAAAACAAATCCATCCAGAAGGCTACAGGAAAGAATAAATCACACTAGAGTAAGAGTTAAGAAAAAATACAACAAAATCAATAAAATGGCAGACAATAAAACACAACTTTCAATAATCCCTCTGAATGGTAATAGTGTCAATTCCCCAACCAAAAGACACAGACTAGAATGGATTAAAAAAAATCAGCAACCATCTATTTACTGCCTCTAACAAAAGATAGATAATATCTTAAGATGAAAGAATGGGAAAAGGTCTTCCAAGCAAATAGACCTAGTAAAGAGGCTTTAAAGTAGAATAAACTTCAAACCTAAAGTACTGAGAAAAGATAAACACCATCACTCCATACTGATTAAGGGAACAATTCATCAAGTAGACATTAAGATTCTGAACATGTATACTCCAACCAGAAGTGCACACAATTTGCTAAAACAAATACTGTGAGATGTAATTCACCCCCCAAAACAGTAGTTAGTAAGTTCAATACGCCACTCCATGAATTTGCGTGTCTTCCCAACAAAAATGAGAAAAGTGGAAAATCAAAGACACTATATATCAAATGTATTTAAACAGACATCTACAGAATTTTCCATCAAAATGCTGATGGACATGCATTCTTCTTAGCAGCCCAAGGAATTGTCTCCAAAATAGATTACGTCTTAACATACAAAGTAAGTCTCAATTAACATAGGTAAATTGAAAAATTCCTTGTAATCTAATTGATGACAATGGAAGAAGTGCAAAATCCAAGAAAAACTGTAGAACATATATAATGCCATGGAGATTAAACAACATACTGCTAAATAATGAACATGTCTTTGAAGACATCAAAGGGGCAATAAAAATTCATAGAACCAAATAAAAATGAAAACACAGAAAACTAAAGTTTATGGGATATAATGAAAGTAATATTAAGAAGGACATTTATAGCTCTAAGTGCCTACATTAAGAAATCAGAAAAATCTCAAATGCATAACTTCATGATTTAATGTAAGGCCCTGGAAAAAGAAGAATAAGCCTAACCCAAATGATTAGATTGAAAGAAATCATTAATGTGAGGGCAGAAATTAATTAACTGGAAACAAATCAATAAAATGAATCAATGAAACAAAGAGTTGATTCTTTGAAAAGTTAAACAAGATTGAAAGCTCTTACCCAATCTAGCCAAAAGAAAGAAATAGAAGATCCAATTTAATAAATTTAGAGACGAAAAGTTATCCATTACAAAAATAACAATGAAATTCAGAAAATCATTAGGTCTTATCTTGAAAATATATATTTCACTACATGAGGAAATGTTACCAAAATGGACAACTATCTAGTTTCCTGGGTATCTAGGTTGTTTCCATACCCTAGCTATTATGAACACAGGAGCAATGGACATGGATGAACATGCATGTCGGTAGTATGAAACAGAGTCCTTTGGGTATATGTCCAGGAGTGGTGGAACTGAGTCAAATGATAGATCTCTTTCTTGGTTATTTAGGAATTGTTACACTGATTTCCATAGTAGCTACATCAATTTACATTCCCACCAACTGTGTATGAAGTTTCCCCATATCCTCCACAGTATTTGTTGTCTTCTGTGTTCTTAATCTTACCCATTCTGACTGAGGTAAGACAAAATCCACTTAAAGAGAGAGACCCTTCCAACCCCCAGTTATAAGCTACTGTCTCCACTGATGGGCCTTATTGAAGTGTTGTTAGGCCTTGTTTCAAAATACAGACCTGGAACACACCACCTGCAAGCATTAAATGATTCTTGTTCTGCAAGCAAGTACGTCTGCCAAAAGACACCCTTATCTGTACAATGCAGGTCCTACACCCTTTACAAATACCCTTCCATAACCTCCCTAACTCTATCTCTGCATTTGAATATACTTAAACTCCCCTCTGCTCGACCTGTGTGGCTGCTGTGCCAATTCCTGCCTGTCAGATCTCATCCCTCAATGGCTATAACAAAAGTCAATCTGAATTGTTGAAGTTGGTTGCTGTCTTTACTATCAGCAACTCCTATTCCTAACATTTTAATGCTGAAACCCAGGAGGACCTTATAAAAAAATCCTCTCTTTAATACCTCTTGTCCTTTCTTTCACCCCCTTCCAAAGCCTACTTTGGCTAAAGGGGAACTGGTAAGTGACCCAAAAAGCTCAGCCTATCTGGAGCCATGGTTTATCTCAGGCACATTGCCACATAGGCAGAGAAGGGCTTTGTCTGAAGGTCTGTTTGCTTCAAGGAAGCCATAGGTGAAATATCTAAAGTTTCGTGAATCATCTCTATCACCAACTTCCAATCCAGAGGCCCTTTGCCATTTTCTGCAAGCCACATCCAACACCTTTTTGTACCCCTATGACAGTGAAGATAAGGATCTAGACATTCTCAGAGGTGCCCTCAACCCCCCTCTCTAAGCCCCAAAGTCCTCATCTTTCCATTTTTGTTTTCAAACCTGGAGAAACCTGTTTTTGTACCAAAATCCCTCCTGGCTCTTTGCCTCTCTGGCCTTTCCCTGGCACCAGGGGATGCCTTGTCATGGATTTGGTTATCTCCCTACTTTCACTGACAACTATCTAAAGAAAACCCATTTGCCTGTCTCAAAAAAGAAAAAAAAAATCTCCTCACACTCCGGCTTTACTGAGATAAAATCTGCTTATGCACCCAAATATGGTCTAAATACCAACTTGATAACAGAAATATTTGGCCTGAATTCAGAAGTTTCAATTCCGCCATTTTACAGGACTTAGATAACTTCCTCCAATGAAATGGCAAATATTTATGTGGTCTCTTGTGCCCATGTCTTTGTTCACCTTAGTTCCCACTTCTCTTTTCATTCCTCTCTATGCACATACCAATTCCTGTTGCAGGACATTCCCCTACTGTCTCTTTCCCCACCGACTCTCTTTTTCCAACCCCCTCCCTATAACCCCTCCCCTCCTTCACAAACTTTTCCAGTCCACAGCTGCCCCGACCCCTCCAATCCTCCACTTTACGCACCTCTTCCACATTGCCTTCTACTTCCTTGTAGGCAAATCTCTCTCCCTGCCTAGCTATGACCACATCTACCTCCCTCTCCCATTCTCCCTTGACTCCAGTCTTTCCCCCCAAATACCTCCTTCACTCACACGTACTTCCTCACCCCATCTCTCCTAACATCCTCCTCCTCCTCCTCCCCTTCTTATTTTCAACTCTACTCTTTTTTTCCTACCAGCTATCCACTCAAAATCCCAACCAAACCCCAACCCCAACCCCATCATATGTTTCCCCTACAGGAGGTGGCAAGACTGCAGAGTAATGGCAGAGTCCGCATCCCCTTTTCTCTGTTAGACATGAGCCAAATCAATCCAAAGTATGTTCATTTTCCAAGAACCTCACAAAGTTTGGAAAAGAATTTCTCTGACTTACACAATAATACTTTCTAACCTTGGCAGGCATCTATTATATATTCATGTTTACCCTTCTCTTTTATAAAAGACAGTATTTGGAAAGTGGCATGTATTCATACCATTGGCCTTGCCAATACCCTACTGCAGATGATGCCTTTCCCACTGCTGAACTCAGCTGAACTTATCAGCCAAACAGTGTGGGCAACTTCCTCATTCACCATATTGTCACCTGCCTCCTTGAGAGCATGCAAAGGGCACCCCCATACAGATTAACTATGAAAAAACTATAAATCACACAGGGCATAGAGAAAAACCCAGCCCTGCTCATGGTCCATCTCACAGAGGCCATTACCAAATACACCAACTTAGACTTCTCTATGTGTGCAGGTATCAGCTCCTGATATCTAAGAACAACCACAAAATAAATAAATAAATTAAGACAAGTAGAACAAGGACTTGAGACCTCCCAACAATTTTAAATGTAGCTGTTAAGGTTTTTCATAATCAGGAAGATTATTAAATTGGGAGAGGCCAAGTAACAACTCCTGTTCTTGGCCCTCCAGAACTGACCACCTCAGAAGGCCACTCCCAGTCCCATGTTCTTCCGGCAGACTTCTCCCAGAGCCTGCTTCCATTGGCACAATTCAGAGCACTGGGTAAAGGTATGCCCAGACCCACGGCTCTTCTCTAAGGCCTGTATGTTCCGAGGATAGTGGGGCTGCTGAAGATGGAAAGCCTCCAGGTTAATCAATGCTGAATTCTGGTTTCTCCCATTCTCTCCATCAACAATCTCCCCAGTCTCCAGTTGTTAGAATGAGGGTGCTTGGGTTCACACATCCCACTGGCTAAAGGCAAATCATCAGAGGAAGCCTGGGTGATTGAGATGGTGCCTGGCCAACAATATTACTTTGTAGTCAATACTGGAGCATTCTTTTGCCTTCCGACCTCCTGGCCAGGCCCCTCTTCACGCTCCCACACTCTTGTACTTGGCGTCTCAGGTATCCCCCACTTTCCCTGGTCTCACTATTAAGGTCTCCTGAACATTTGGACAATTAACTGTATCACACTCCTTCTTTGTCATGCCTGAATGTTCCATGCATGTCCCTCTTAGGACAAGAGTTATTGAAAAATCTTGGGGCTATCCTACACCTCCCCATTTTATTTCAACACCTATCTTTTGTTTAGCATTGGACTCATGCTTGATCACACTTCCCATCACCTATCACTCGCAGGGACTTCTGTCAAACCCCAGGACTGAGATATTGAGACTCCAACAACACCAAACACCACCATCTTGTCACGGTCTCCTTAAGGGACTACAACCCCTATATCATCCAGACCTAGTTTTCACTTTCCCCTTTCTACCTGTAGAGGACTCCAACCTCCAATCATTCACTTATACAAAGTAACCTCATTACCCTTTAAACTCTCCCTCTAATACCCCTATCCTGGAAGTAAAAAAAAAAAAAAAAAACCGAACTGCTCATACAGGCTACCCCAGGACCTGAGGAAAATAAATGCTGCAATTATCCCTATTCACCCAATCCCTACATGCTTTTGTCCATCATATTTCCTCAGGCCAGCCATGTCTCTATCCTGGACCAATTGTTTACTATTTCTCTGCTCCCTGACTCTCTGCCTCTTTTTTTCTTTCACTTGGGAGAACCCCAGTACCCTAAACACCTGATGTTTAGGGAGCCCATACTATTCTGGAGAGGCTCTATAGAAGGATTTTTCTACCTTATACCTTTCACCCAGTCACCTTCTTCAATATGTAGATGGCCTATTGCTATGTAGCCCCTCCAAAGAAACATGTATAGAGTGCACCATCACTTTATTAGATGCCTTGGCTGATTACAGACATTACATGTGCAGCCAAGAGGTACAAGTATGCACTCCTCTACCTGGGACTATAGATCACCCAGAGGAAAGGAACAATTCCTTCTGATAGAATTGTCAACCTCCTAGAACTCTTGCTCTCCTTTACAAAAAGAGGTCTTCTTTCTCTGTTAGGCCTCTTTTGGTTCTTCCCTATCAGGATTCCCAACTTTTCACTAATTGCCCAATCTTTGTATGATATAACTAAAGGTTCCTTAGATGTATCCCTCCTATGTCCCTCTTCTTTTTCTACCCCAGTAAGATCCTTAAAACAAGCCCTAACCAAGGCCTCCATTCTCTCTAGCACCATCAAGCAGTTTTATCTTTTCCTTCATTCTGACAAGAGACAGGCTTTAGCCCTCCTTTGCCTGAATGCTGGTGAGACTTAGCATGCCATTGCTTATCTCTCCCAAGAGCTCAGTATACTGAGGATGGCCCCCTTTCCTCAGGCAATGGCGACCACAGTTCTCCAAATTCTATAGGCCAATAAAGTAACCTTACACAGTCACTTTCTTTAGAGAGAATTACCATTCCCTAAAGGCCTTCTCAGCTATCACACACACCTTACACACCCCCAGCCCAAACACAGCTCCTGCATGTACACCTTCCCCATATCTTCTACTGCCCCACCAGATCCTTCTGTGCAAGTTCAGTCCTGCTCCCAAATTCTCAACCTTACCCTCAACACTTTCTCCAACATAACTGACACATCCCAGAGGCACTCAACTGGTTCACAGAAAGGAGCTCACAAAAAGCACCTACATAGGCCATGGGATATGACATCCTATGGAGGGGTGTTCTGATCAGCCTTCTCTCCCTCATCTCATAATATGATAGATGTATCACCCCTATTACCACAAACCTCTTCTCAACAGGAGTAGCTTATAACCCTTACCCAGGATCTTAGGTTCACTAAAGAAAAATCTGTAAACATTTATACCAACTCAAAATATGCTTACAACATTTTCCATTCCAATGTTCTAATATGGAGAGAAAGAGGTTTTCTCACCCAGAAGGGAACCACCAAAATCAATTTCCAGCTTATTCATGACCTGTGGGAACCTATCCAATTACCAATAAGGACAGTCATTATTCAGGGTAGAGGGCATCAAAAGGATGGAAAATATATCTCCGTGTCCAATAATTAGACTGTCTAGCTAAGAAGATTGCTCAGAGATACCCTGTTCCTCAGCATCTGTTCAACCTCAACCTGGAAAAGACCACAGTCACAATTTCTCCTCTCATGTCTGATATTCTTTCCTACTTTCACTCCCTTTCCCACCCAGATAACAGATCCCTCCTCTCCTTCCTAAACACACAATTTCAGCTGACCTCACAAGACACAGTTCTGATAGGAGCTCTATCTCCTTCCAGGTGTGTCAGCAATCCAACCCAAATGCTAATGTCAGACGTCCCTGTCTCCCACACTCTACTTAGGCTAGAAGGTGATTACAAAGAACCAACTGATAAACAGACTTCATCCATATGACCCCCATAGAAACCAAAACAAAACATAATGGTGCTTATGGATATCATCACCAATGGGGTCTACGCATCCCCCACAACCAATTAAAGAGCATTTGTAGCTTCTTCTCTTCTCATCCAAGAAAATACTCCTTGACTCAGCTTACTAACCTGTTTATAGTTTGACAATGGTCCAAAGTGTGTCTCTCATGCCACCCAATCTTGAGTACAATATCTTCAAATTCCCTGAAAATTTTGCATACCGTATCGATTTTATAAATCTTAGGCAAAGTGTAGAGGGTTAAAATAACTCTAAGAGGAACTCTTACCAAACTAACAATGGACTGGGTAAAAATATTTCCTTTAGTTCTCAGAACCTTTCCTCCTATTGATGGATTCTGTCCATTCCAGGACTCCCACCTACACCCTGTGTTTCCCTCCCTCCATAATGGACCCCCTTCTTACCTTCTTACATTCCTCCCTATAGAAACATACTGACCTCCTCTTCTCAGACCCCTTGGAATCCATTTTATCTCCACTCCTTCAGAATAAGGACTCTGTTTATCTGGCCTCACTCCACCGCAACCCCATATGATCAAAATATGAAGGGCATTTTACAATTATCCTAACCACTTCCACTGCAGCCAAACTGAAGAGACAGTTCTCCTGGTTCCATATTTCATGCCTCGAAAAGGCTCCTTCATATTTCCAAGCAATCCCAATCAGCCCTGCTTCCTTACAACTAATGAAACTCTGACCTGTATCCAAACAGGACCAGCCAAACTTTAAGTCCTTCTAAGTGCTTTCACTCTGCAGCAGTTCCAATTGTTCCTGGCATAGGTATAACAGGACCTCTGGCTTGTCTCCCTACCCATTCCAACATCTGATGAACTACTGGACACAATAGAAGACCTCTGAGTTATAAGGAATACTCATCCACTTCACCCTAGATAAGATATGATTCTTCTCCTTGGCCTTTTACTTCAACTTCTTCCCTCCACCTCCTTTGCAATCTCAAAACTGATACCTTACCATGACACCCATCTGAGGCCTTCTCACTCTCCTGTTGATTTCAGTTCCTGATAGCTGATTGCCCCTCCTTAGTTGAACTCATCAACTACTAAAAACCAATAACTCTACTTTCTCATCCGACTGCTGGGTTTTGTCTTTCCACTGGAGTCCAAAGGTCCCTGGCCATGCTAAAGCCCCTCATCATAGATTACCCCCATGAAATTACAACTTTTCTTAATGACTGACCCATTGCCAAATCCCACACCCACAACTGACCTTTCAAAAGGACTTTGCCTCTTCCACCCCCTCACAATTCTCTACTCTTTCTGCAACCCTAATGTGAGGCTACTGCCATCCTTCCATTAATCAACTTAACTGGCTTATTTTTCATTCTCACCCAGATTACTTCTATAAAACAACCCCAGCTAACAGATACCCAAATCCAATCATTTCAATGCCTCATATGGGGACCTGAATCCATTGGTACCCTCCTCTTCTCACAAGCTATTTTTGCATATCTTGCTTTCCCAATTCCCCCTCCTCAACATTTCCAGGCAATCTTTCCACCTCATTCTTTAATCTGGATTGTTAAGATTGGTTTCATTTTTTTTCTACCCATGACTCCTATTCCTAACACAATTGAAGGACAAAAATGAATCTAATCCAAGGGTTCTGATGTGAGTATGTAGATGTAAATTTAGGCGTGGTCTCTCAATTTTATATTCAATAATTATATTTCTTTAAACATGTAGATAAATCACATCATCATATTAAAATATCACATGGAAAATTTCATGTAACATTACTTTGAACATCTTTTGTCAGCATCAGTAGATGCCCTATTACAATATTAGACCTTATTAAAATATAGTGCTAAAAATTAAGAACATTGCCTATTATAGCATGCATACTTCAAGGCCTAGAGAAGATTTGTGAGGATATGAAAATGACCAGCTTCAAGCCCTAGAGAAGATTTGTGAGGGTATGAAAATGACCAGCACAGAGGACAGTTTATCAGAGTGCCTAAGAATCATCAAGGGTGATCTTTAAAATTCAACTCTTTGGGCCAATCTATGTTCTCTAATCCATAATCTCAGGAATCTGCATTTAAAAATTTCAATTATTTAAAAATTTGAGACACTGTCTCATTATGTAGCCCTGGATAGCCTAGAACGTGATATACAGAATAGACTGGCCTCATATGGAGATATGCTCCTGCCTCTAGAGATCTAAGAGCTGCCACACCCAGTTTATGAATCTGCATTTTAAAAGGCTCTCTTTAGAAATCAGAGTCATGGTACTTGCTGGTAATCAAGAAAGCTGAGGTGGGAACATTGCCTGAAATTTGGGGCCAGGCAGGGCTACATAGAAAGACCTTATCAAATAGAGAGGGGCTCATTGGGTATTTCTTATATTTTGTTATGTTGTCTTATGGTAAGAGTACTATAAGAGCCATAAAGTCCTTCTAATACTATAACTTTTGTTACTTGTTCCTTTTTCTCTCAACTAATCCTAGAAAGTATATGATCACCTTTCAAATTAGCAAGCATGAGAGTTCAAATTAAATGAGTCTTTCCATTACATTGTATAGTTCAAACTGTAAAGAAGTAAGCCAAAAAGCAATACCACATATAGTATGCCCATTGAAAACTCTTCAATTAAAAACTGATTATGCAACACAGAGACCTTATTTTCTTAATTTGTCCACACAATTCTTCCTCTTTACATATCTTAGTGATAACCCTTATCTTTTTGTGGGTCAAATCTGCTCTTTGGCTCCTGGATCTCAGAAAATCCTGTAAAATGGGAATATAATCCAGGGACATTAAGCATTAGTGACAAACAAATGACAGATACATGAATACTTTGGTGATTGCCAGTTGACTAGCATTAGTAAGACTAGCATTAGTCTCAATGAGTGGCAAGGCCTCTAAGTAAAGAGATTTTTAAGCAATACAAATGTTTCTTATGACCGTGGTCATTACCTCTGTGTGCCTGGGAATCATAAGAGGCCTTAACAACATTATCATCTTCAGCTCTTCCACTTCCCTCCATACTTAACTGCTATCATTAACCTATTTTGCCTCCAGATAGCCTTATTACTTCAAATAGTACTTTTCTAATGTTCCTGTATCTTACTATAACATTTTTTTGACAAAACAATGCATTTTCCTGTTACATTATAGCAGTTATTTGCCATAAATATCTTTAACTTAATTTTAATGCTATTTCATAAAACTGAAAATTTTAAATGTTTGTTATAGACTTTCATCCAACTCAGTCATTACATAACATAATAAAACTTCAGAACTATATGTAATAAGGTAATTTTGAGGGTGAGACCATTCATGTTATGAAACAAAGGCACTCCAAAAAACTCCAGCCTGCTAGTGAGTAGTGGTCTGTACAATGATGTTGACTTGCCCTTTAACCCCCTTCCCAAGCTAGACAAGGACACATGGGTTTTAAATTATTTGGAATGCTAACATGGTGAACTATTTACAGCAACAGGGAAAAGAAAGGACATGTCATGTCATTGCACCTAGCAAACCATCGGTAGTCCAGATTCCTTTTGACACTCCCCGCTCCACCACGAAACAGAGATTTCCTTTCCTATTGTTTATATTTTGCTAACCCAAAGCACCAGTTCATTTAGTTGCCTCACAGAGATTAGATGACTTCAGTCACAAAAATACTTAGTAGTAAAATACTGACTAGGACTCTGATCTTCCTACTGCTCTGGTGTTCTTTAGACATTAATCATTAAACAGAGAGAATATATGTGATCCTTTACAATTAGACAAGGAGGAAAATTCTTCACTAAAACCTCCTTGAGATGTCGGGGAATTATTGCACTTACTTGAATACCTTGTGATTGTTGCATATTTTGCTTTGACACCCTGGTCTTTCACAATAGTTTGAAATGGCTATTTTGTACTGATTATTTTGTTTGCAATTGATTTGCATGTATAACTTCATGCTGTTAAATGACTTACTTATTAATGTCCAATGCTGATTTTCACTGAATGAAATGAAATAAGCAATTAACCTTTATAAATTTAGATATTTAATTAGTTCTTAAATGATATTGTTAATCATGGAACTATTGATTACTTTGAACCAGTCTTTAGAGGGAAACAGTGGTCACCATTTTCTATATATTTTGTATCAGTATTTTAAGTTTTGTCCTTCTTTTGTCTTACTAATTTGCCTGTCTAGATGTTAAAACTCCACTTCTTCTCACTCTTCTAAAGTCCGTGGAGAAGAAGAACTCTTTGAAAATCATAATGTGGTAGTTTAACCTAAACAATTTCTTTTCTAGAGGACCAGAAGATGAACAACACAAACAGTTGAATGAAATAAGCAAAACAACTCAACATATGAAATTGGAGAGATAGAATCTCTGAAGAAATGCCAAATTGAAAGAAAACTTAAAATAAGAAACTCAAGTCAAATAAAAATCTCAGAGGAAAGCTTCACCAATAGATTGGGTCAAGTGGAAGACAGAATATCAGATCTTGAAGACGTGGTAAAGGAAATGGATCACTCAATCTAAGTTAATGTTAAATCTAAAATGACCCAGGAACAGAACATGCAGTAACTCTGGGGCACTCTTTATTTCCTTCCTGTTATGTATATCTTTTGCCCTCCCCCATCTTTTCAACACTTCTTGATTCACTCTTGTGATCTTTGATCTTGTTTCATAGCCTGTAGAACTCTCACATCACCTTATTTACATGCATAAAACATTAAGTTAGGATTCACATATGAGAAAAACATAAGATCTTTTTCTTTTGGAGTGTAGGTCACCTCAGTATAATGTTTTTGAGATCTATCTGTTTATGCAAATTTCAGTTTTCGCTATAATGGAGTAAGATTCCATTGAGTATATGTGCAACAATTTCACTATCCATTCTTTTATTGATTGACATTTGGACTGGTTCTGTTTTCTTGCTATTGTGACTACAACGTCAGTGAACATGGATGTGTAAATATCTCTGCTGTGGAATATAGAGTACTTTGGGAATATGCTCAGGAGTGGTATAGCTGGATCATATGATACTACTTTTTGAGAATCCTCCACTTTGAATTCCATAATGGCTATATTTGTTTATACTCCTGGCAGAAGTGAATAAAGTTTTTCTTTCTCCATAACCTTGCTTGAATTTGGTATCATTTGTTTTCATGATCTTAGTTACTCTGTCTAGGGTGAGTTGGAATTTCAAGGTAGTTTTAATATATACATTTCCTGTATGGCTAAGTATGATAAATACATTTAAAATACATATTTGTGTCTCTTATTTCAGAACTACCTTTTTATCTCACTGGTCTATTGGTTGACTGGAAATTTTGGAGTTTTGGTGCTTAATTTCTCTGTTCTTTATATAGTCTAGATTTCAACACCTTGTCTGACATATAGTTAGCAAATATTTTCTCTCACTTGTAACCTTTTTGCTCACTCTGCTATTTTATTTGCTATGTTAAAGCAGTTTTAAGTTCATCATGGTACCATTTGTTGACTCTTGGGATTATTTCTTTTTTTTCTGACTCCTGTTCAGAAAGTTCTTAGCTATACTTATAACTTGAAATACATTCCCTGTATTTTCTCTAAAAGATTGCCAAAACCTGCTGCTCTATGTCTGGCATGTAGAGCTCATGATAGAATGAACTGGACTCTAAAGAGCTTGGGTAACCCTGCATCTCCAGGTCTATCATCTGCAGTATACATTCCTTTTCTCTTGGTCTAACTATAATCCCTGCCTTCTGCTTTTCTTAGAAAATGTCTCATTGTGCTGTCATCACCAACATTCTGGAGTTTCCACTGCAGCTTAGGCCTCATCTTCAGAGCTTCATACAGTGAATCTCCAGGGCTTTCTTGTAAGGGCTCTGACCCTACCACACAATGTCTTGTCACAGTCAATCCCTAGATCCATAGTGCACGATTCCCATGACTCCCTCAATCTTGCATCTTTGGTGCCTACAAAGTCAATACCTCATGAAGAACAAGGCCCACTGGGAACACAGGTACGTCTTGCCCTGATGTGTTGATCTCTTGAAAACCAACAATAGTTGCATTCTCAGTTTAGGTTCTTTCTTTTCAAATTAATTTGCACTTTTGCAAGATGGAGACTAATGAGTGGTGTCTTTCTCTCAGGGTACCTTTCTTTATTGTCCCAATGTGTAGTGCTAGGTTTGTCTTCAATGATACTACTCTCTTAAACAATTGGAGCTGCTTTTGAACCTTTCTTGTCTCTGTTTTAAACTTACCCACCCTCTTTTCTTTGCCAAACTGCTCATTTTTTCCATATGTCTGCTCAATTTTGTTTTCTCTCTCACTGTAGTCCCAAATGAGATCAGTGAGCAGTAACACTGACACAGCATGAATGCTATTTTGTCTTGAAATTTCCTCTACCAGACAAGTTAATTCCTTATTTTTTTATTTAGCCTTCACTCAAGTTCTTATGACACAGGCAGAATTGAGTCAGATTCCTTGCCAAAATCGAAAACAAATAGCCTTCATCCCTGTTCCTGAGAGAGTCCTTGTTTCCTGACCTCATTAAAACTGATGAGCCAAGTCTTCAATTTCAACACTTCTCTCAGAATTCTGGTCTTTCAAATTCCCACCAGCATGGCCCATTTAGCTCTGCTTACATCATTTGAGGGCTTTCCTAGACCTAAGAGGCAAATTCTTCACAGTTGGTGTATGTTCAGCTTGTGTGAACATATGTGCACATGCACGCACACAAAGACACCACAAATATTTCCGAAGGCCTAATGTTCACATGTTAATGTTTATCACAGCAACAGCTCCACTTTTCAGTACCATTTTTTGTATTAATTACTTTTCTTGTTGCTGTGACAAAATAACAGACAAAAGCAATTTAAGAGAGGAAGGATTTATTTTGGCACACAATTTAAGCATATAAAGCATCTTGGTAAAGAAGTCATGATGTCAAGAGATAAAAGTAGTCATAGAGCATTCACAGTCAGGAAGCATACAGAGATAAGTGGTGGTGTCCAGTTCACTTTCTCATTATTAAGTCCAGGAACTAGTCTACAAAATGGTGCTGCCCACAGTTAATGTTAAATATTTTGCCTCAATTAACTTTATCTAGAAACTCCCTCACTGATGTGTTTAAAAGTTTGTCTCCTTTGTGATTATAGATACTTTCAAGTTAACAAAATTAACCATTACATGACATAGTCATTTGCTGTAGCACAGAATTAAACATGGAGGTGCAAGAATCTGTGTGGTATGCTGACTAGGAATCCTTTGATAATGTTCCGAAAATATTATGTGGATCATTTGGTAGTAGTATTTTTAATTATTTTATTATTAATTTTGTAAAATGTGTACATAAGTTTTGTCATTGAAACAGTTTTTAGGGTACAGAATACTGACATATTGATGCTGTACTTTGCAACATAAATGTTTTAAACTTGGAGGGCTAGGTTTATAGCTCATAGGTATTTTCTTAGCATGTGTGAGGCCCTAAGTTAAATCTCCAGTGTTAACAAATAGTTTCAAATTTAATACATTCAAAGTACTGTGAAACAATTATTATATTTCCAAAATTTTCAACATCCCTATAAAAAATCTGCATATATTATAAAATAGTTTCCCATTTCCACCACTATAGCCTTGGTAACTTCTAATCTACTTCCTGTCTTTTTGAACGTTACCTTTGGTAGATTATTACTGTTTTCCTTTTTAAATGTTTCATTTTTGAAATTCTGTCATTTTTATACAGTATATTTTGATTACATTTAGATTCCTTCCCCCAACAGTACTCCCTACTACTTTCACACCCACCCAATTATATACATACATATATATGCATATATATGCATATATAAAGGCCTATAGAGTCAAATTTGCTTTCCCAAATGGTGTAGGTGCATCCACTGGACCTAGTATAACCTACCAAGATTTCTCAACAGCGCACCCCTAGAATGGGACTGACTCTCCATCTTTCAGTAGCCATCACTTGCCATTCTTCTTCAGGTATGGTAGTGGTTTCTTAACCACTTTCCTATGTCCATGCTGTCACATAACTCAAGCTTATGTGAAACTTGTGCAGGTTGTCAGCATTGCTGTGAGTTCATATGAGTTACTTCCAAGCTCTTTGGTAAACTGTTCCTTGTGGTTATCTACCACCTCTAGCTCTTAAAACTTTTCTGATCCTTATTTTATTTAAAAAAATATTTTGTTATTTTTATTTTATGTGTATGTGCATTGCTTTCATGTATAAAAGTTCATCTGTGTCATGCAAAGCCGATGGATGTCAAAAGAGGGTATCGGATTCCCCTGGAACTGGACTTACAGAGAGTTGTTAGCCACCATGTGAGTGCTGGGAACCAAACCCAGGTCCTCTGCAAGAGCAGCTAGTGCTCTCAATCACTGAGACATCTCTCCAGCCCAAATGCTATGAATTTTTTTACAGACACAGATATTTATTGAGTCTAGGCCCAACCCAGCCGGAGCCTTGACAGCTCAGAGTTCAGGGCTTGGGAGGCATGGGGTAGAAATAACTTTGTGAAGCCCTGTGCCAAGGGACACCTGGGGGACTGTGTGGAATGTCTGACCAGGACTAGCCCTGGACACTATTGATCCTGTAGTAGCTACCAAAATATACATCTGTCACTATAAAAAACTGAACTGCACTGCCTCTACCCCACAGTTATTTAAAAAAATCATAAATATTTACACTTTGGCTGCAGGTCATGGTGACTGGGACAGGCTGGGTGAGGGTCCCCGCAGCCTAATCAAGTGGGAAGGAAGGAGGGATGCTGTAAAACATTACCTAAAACTATATCTCTTGCATATAAATGGAAATGGAAATAAATGGTGAACTGGAAACCTGTATGCGTGGGCATCTGACGCAGGGGTCTAATACGAGGGCTGCTCCTGAGCGTGGCTGGGAGGAGAATCACGTCCCTTGATTTTGGGGTGGGGCAGCCATGGCAGGCAATTGGTAAGGCACAGAAGGTAATGGTGTTCTGGGGCAACGTGGTCTCACACCTGGGCCCTTTAAGGCATGACACCGCCCCTTCTGGGCTTCAGTGGCTCAAGCTGTTGCCACTGAGATGTGGGCTATATAAATTATTTTATTAAAAAAACCAGGTAAACTGATCTCTCTTTAAAAAATAAAATACAGTCTCTGATGCATAAGGTCACTTCAGCTGCAGTTAAGTGGCCTCTTGGAGTATGGTCACGGTCTGAACAATAGACTTGGAGAAGGACATGAGCAGGTGGAGTTTCTGGCCCAAGTGGTGATTGTGCAGTCCACCAGCACCTGCACCACTTTCTCCATGGAGCCTAGCTGGATCAGCGCCATCTAGTTGTTCTTTTGGAAGAAAATGAAACCTTCAACGATGCCTTCATTGCTGGAGAAGAGATTCTTCAGGTCCTCCTCAGACACAGAAGGTGGGATGTTGGAGAGGTGCAGTGGCTAGTTGCTGTAGTCCTTGGTCAGGCCCTGCTCTTCCTGGCCCTCCTGCAGCAGCTGCACACTCTGGTGCTTGGACAGCAGGATGTGCACGGGTTTCTCATGCAGCTTGTGGCCATTCAGGTGGCTCATGGTCAGCTTCCCCTGGTTGCCATCCGCCATCTGCACTAGTGCATGCTCCTTACTGAACAGGATCTTCAACCTTTGAACCTCACCACCACAGACACTGAAGAGAATAAAGAGGCTTTGGGGTGTGACTCTCTCAGCTGACAGCTGGATGGGATTCCTAGTACCTTCATCTGGAGAGGTCGACATTATGCCGGGGCTCACTGAATGGCGTGGTAATGGTCTGGTCCATTGAAGGTTGGCTGTCCCCCAAGGGCAGGTCGAGACACACGTAGTTGCTGCTATTGTTTCTGCACTTGAAATTGAAGGTGGTGAACTTCGAGAAGCTGATGCACAGCATGCAGTGGAAGTTGCAGATGTTCTGTTCATCCAGAGAAACTTTGGCGTGCTGGGCACTCACAGAGGCGGTGTACTGCAACATGCAACAGTGCCTGGAACTGGTTGTTCTTGGTGAACGTGATGATCCTGATCACGGTGTCAAACTTGGGATGATCTGGTGAAGCACGTCCAGGATCACGGGGCAGAAGAGGTTCTTCACAGTGATCCTGATCAGGCTCAGGGCTCTGGCCGCCATTGCCATTCCAGAATACACAGCCATGGTGGAGGCAGCCAGGACCAGATTTTCCAACAGTACCGAGTTTATGGCTTGCAAAGCCGCCTGGGCGTGCTCTTGGTTGGGGGAGCTGTTGAACTTAAGCTCCTTCTGGTTGGAAAACGATGCAGATGGCTTGACTGTTGCAGCATGGAAGCCACAGAGGGTTCGTAGCTGACCATGGTATTGAGCTCCTCCTTCATGTCCAACACGATGAAGGCCTGATTCTTGCCCTTCAGCACGAGCATGTTAGTTACCTTCCCAAAAGGCAGCCCTAGTGAGATGACCTTGCTCTCCATCATGTCTCTAGGCAACTTGCTCCCGTGGAGGACTCTCGAGGGGGACACCCTCTCTCCTGCTGTCCCCTTTGAACTTCTTGCTGTCATTTCTATTGGCAGCAGAGGTAGAGCTGCCACTCATGACTAAGGGGCTGTTGCTAACTCACGTGGAGAAGAGTTCGTCAGATACCTGCTTTGTACTCACTACTATGTCTGGGACCATGCCATCCATAGCACACTAAGCAGAGCCAAGGGGGACAGAGTGGAGGTGCAGGTATAGCAGGAACCGTCCCAAAGACTGCGAGTTATAGACACCACTTTTTAGAGTAGACTTTTACCTGGTTTTTGTTTGATTTTAAGATTTGTAAAAAGCTTCTATGTATTTGCTTTTGTTCCTCTTCTTAGATTCATATAATTTAAATTACTTATTATCTGGCAGTCTTTTCTATTCTTTTTTCCTTTTTTTTCATTTGTCTCTCTACTGTAATAGAGAGTAAAAAATAAATATTATTTTGAATTGATTTTATTTTCAAAGCCTTTATGTTTTTACTCCAATTCTTATATCTAATTTATAAAATATATCTTTACTGATTCTTTGAGAGTCTCCTATAATATATTTTGATTATGTTCAGACCATCTCCACGTCTACCTTAATATCTTCCCAGCCTCATGTCCTCTATTATTATATTTTTAGCTCATGTGTCTAATTTGTGTCCACAAATGCTCTTGAATATGGCTCCTTCCCCTGAAGCCTGGTCAATCTATCTGGTGTTATGCTTTTAAAGAAAACTGACTCTTCCTCTCCCAGTAGCTACTAATTTCCAAGGTTCCTCAGTAACTATTGGGGCTTCTTGCCCACCTCCCCCTGTCTCTAAGTTGGAATTTTGTCTTATTTGAGGTTACATAGGTATTGTGCATGCTGTCATAATTGCTGTGGGTTTATGTGTGCAACTGCCTTGTTGTGTTCAGACAACACTGCTTCCTTGTAGTCATTGACCAACTCTAGATCTTACAATCTTTCTGCTCTTTCTTCCACAAAGATCTCCAAGTCTTGGGAAGAGAACGTGTGATATAGGTGTCTCATTTAAGACTGTGCACTCCTTTATATTTTATTGTCTGTAAGCATGTGAGTTGTTGGTGTGTTTTTTTATTGCCATCTGCTGCAAGAAACTTCTCTAGTGACTTGAGGGATGCATTAATATACAGTATACATAATAAGTCACCAGGAGTTGATTTAATACTGTTTATTCAGCTGAATAATAGTAGTGTGTTCTCCCCTATGGCCCATGGCTTCTCTAGCTCCAGATTCTTGGCCCCAATAGCAGGGCACATAACACTCCATCCTGTGAAGCAGGCCTCAAATATCATCAGAAAGTAGTTGGTTACTCCCATAATATCCATGCCAGTATTGTAACAGTGGGCATATCTTGCCAGACCAGTTATTAATGTGGCTCATAGCATTCACACCTGGGTAATAGTTATGATTTCTTTTCTTTTCTTATAGCACACAGAGCAGCTTCTGCTACTATGAAACCTAGACAATAGAGATGAAGTTTTGACATCAGCAGAAGCTTGATCTTTCTATGTTTGTTCTATGATGTAAGAATGATTTTTACAAACTGGACCGATTCTGGACTAATAACTTTTAATTAAACTTGCAACCAAAAAACTACTCAAATAAGTTCATTGAGCCATGTGCTCTTGTGAACTGGGAAACTGATTTTGATCCCTCTCCCAAGATAATGAATGAATGTATGTTTGCTGAAGAATTAACAAATTAAAGCATTGAAAGACAGCATATCAATATTTGTATTTTCATTAAAAAGAATGAATATCAAGAAGAATGCTTGACACTGTGTGTATAAGATGTTTTAGTTCTAGTGATTAAAGGGCAAGTTCGTCTGATAAGGTAAGAATGGATCCAAACTTCTATATATAGAAATGATTTTGAATAAAATTATGGTTGAGGCCTCACTCAGTAGCACATTTCGAGGAGTATCCGGAGGAATGGATGCTCCTCAAGTTCGAGCCCACTCTTTAAAGAGTCAGGGTGTTGATTCAGGTACAACTGTAATATTGGAATGGTAGTACTACACTATGACTCACAGAAGTAGGATCTTCAGCAACAGGGTAAGACATCAAGCAAAACTCTAAATTTTATGCTCCTAGATTCCAGAGGAGAATCCATTACCACCATTTTTCTTAAACCAATATGATTTCTAATAGTATCCTTAACACTTATCCTTATTCCCACAGATCACCCTTTATCAAAGAAGCTTCTGTTCTTTCTTTTAGCATGCACATACATAGACTATATCATCCCATTGTCTATTGGTTTGGTGGTTCATTTTTTAAACTCCACTGATATTCTAATAGACGCCACCTTAGTTGTGAATTTTTGCTTTTTATTGATATTTTAAATTCTCTTTTGTCTTTCAATAGACTGATTTTAATATGTCTTGGAGGAATCTATTTGGTATTGAATCACTTTGGGGACTTAGAGTTTTGTGAATCTAGATGGCATGATCAGTTTTCAGAAATTATTCATTAGGTCTGCCATCAGTCTCATTCCCTTTTTGTTCCTTCCTTCTGAAACAGTCATAATTCAAATATCTGTTTGCTTAAGGATGTTCCATAAATTTTATATCTTTACTTTTTTCTCTTCCTTGTGATCAAGTTATTTCACAAGTCTTCTATTCAAGTACATATTCTTCTTTTTGCTTGATCTTGTTTGCTGCCAACATTCTTAACTCTATTTTTCATTTTATCGAGTGAATTTTCAGATCTAAGATTTGTTACCTTTTCATGATATCTCTTGATTCAGCAAACCTTGTTTTCCTGCTTCTATTGAACAAATTTATTATCTTCTCTCTTACTTAGTTTTCTCATATCATAATTTTCTATTTCTTTTCAGATAATTTCCATTGCTTTGGCATCAGCTACCAGAGAATTATTGTGTAACTTTGTTAGTGTCAGAATTCCTGCTTTTTCGTGTTTGTGTGTCTACCCTGATGCTTAGATATGGTGATGCAGTTAACTCTTCTGGACTTGAAAGAGTGGCATTTGTAAAGAAAAATGTATAGTAGGTGAGAATGCTGGTTAGACCTTATGGTTCTGTGTCAGCTCAGTAGTATATGCAGATTTTTCTAGTGATGTCTGTCTTCAGGGATATAAGTGGTATCTCCTTATATACGTAACAGAATTTTGTGGCAGTGATGATGACTGCATGAATTATTAAAGCAATAGCTTTAGATGTCCTACCACTTGCCTTTTTCAAAGCGGTGAGTCAGCTAAAGGGATCTCTTGGTATTGTGTTTGAAAATAATTACACAAAGCCACAATGGTAGTGTGACTGGGGGCACAATGTCTGGATCAGCTTTAGAGACATGTTTTTGGTGCAAGATCTTGCAAAAATACTGTGACATTTCAGTAGTAGTCCAATTTTCTGAGGCATGAGCAGATGTATTTCTCTTGCCAAGTCACTGTCTGTTTATTGCTCTGGGACATACCCAGCAGCTTCAGCCCAGGGTGTTGGGATGTAGTTGCAGTCTGACTGTGAATTGGTGAGCATAGTGAATATATTGCTGTGGAAGAAAATGAATACCCAAGAGGTTTACGTAATGGGAACTATGCAAAGTGACAATTTTGGATTCAGAAAGAAGAGTGGCAGCTCAGGCTCTTAGAGGTCATGTGCCATGTAGCAGTGATTCCAAATCCCAGAATAGGAGGGATATCAGGAGCCCAGGAGTCACAAGGGAAGGCATAGTAGCAGTAAGAACCCTGGGAGGGTAAGATGGTGCTGTGGCTTATGTTTCAGGAAGCAACGAGGAAGGGAGTGATGAATCTACTTCTGACAAAGGTGGAGCAACTCGACAGCTATGCCACAGGAGATCTGTCCAGGTCTAGACAGGCAGGATGCTATAGCTATTTGTTCTTGGAGGCGGGAAGGGGGTAGGGAAGTTCAGGCAGGGTTCTGAATCCCTGTGATATGAAAGACTGCACCTTCTCAGCCTCATAATGTGCAGATGCATGGGTTAGTGAAACTTCTGGAACTCCTCAGCTGTGGTTCTAGGAAATGCAAGTTATTGATTTTGTTGAAGACTTGGATCCTCCAGTGGGAGAGAACAATTTTACATCTAGCATGGTGAAAGGTACCTGTTCCATGCTAAATGTCTTAATCCATAGAAGTGAATATCTGTGCTGCTGATGGCATGGCTGCTCTAGTGCTTCAAGAATCCAGGTCTCCAAGATTGATGCACGACCAGTACTTGGCCTTAAGTGCATGATACACCAGTAATTGAGATGGATCATTTCTGCAATAGCTTGACTTTTAAGGAGATAAGGTATAGCAGGAAATCTTCTCAAGGATAGTCTACTACTGAGTGAGCATGATACAGTGGTGCTGAGCTTCAGGGATTAGGAGATATAATGGCAATTTAATATCAGAGCAAGGTACTCTTACTGTGGCTCCAGTTTTAAGATGGCACACAGCAGTAGTAGCATGCGCCACAGGGGATGAGGATGAGGCATCATTTTCAGTGAGGCTCCTTCTCTGGGACAGCTCAATATGTGGACTCTGGGAATTACCTTGGCTGAAGTTAGAGACTGTAAGACCACAGGAGTTTCTAATAGTAGAGGTGTCAGCTGCAAAAGTAACGGGAACTGCTGTGGTGCATTGGTTTACTTCTTCCTAACAGGAGAGAGTATTTTCTGGTTCTCCCTCTTAGTTCTGAGCTGATCAGTACTGGGAAATAGGATGGCTCAGTCAAAGATTTTCCTCTCTTCTCTGTGCTCTATAAGAATTTTATTATAAATTTGTTGTTTTCCAGAATTTTCTTTTAGCTAATTTATCAAAATGTACCTATTCATTTTTTTTCATGGAAGGGAGCACTGGAAGCTTCTAGTTGGTCATCTTTTGTTATTTACTTATTTACTAACTAAAACTTAATTAAATATAAATATAAGTAAAAACTAATTGAATATTATTTACTAAATTAAAAGGACAAAATAATGGATTTAATTATGAAAATTTCATATATATCATTATATTTTGCTAATATCCCTACGCATTAACCTCTGCTGTCCCCACTCACATTGACTCCCTTCCTCTGCCTAATAATCTTCCTCTGTTACCATGTCTGCATGCGTGTGTATGCATGTGTTTGTGTATGTGTATGTGTGAATATGATAGACTCCATGTATAGAAAAGACATGCTAGTAATCTTTTCAAAGAACGGCAGAGTCAGTCTTCTATGCTAATTCTTTTGTAGATGAATGATATCCAGAATATATAAGGAGCAGAAAATGGAAAAGAATACATTTCACTAAAGAATACAAGACACTAAATAAACAAATTAAAAGATGCTAAAACTCATTAGACACTATGGAAAGAGAATAAGAACACATACTCAGATAGCTTTCATTAGTGAATTCTAAGAAAGACACAAATATTTATTAAATCTCTATCAAATATTATCTAAACTTACAAAGACTTCCACAATTGAAGAGAAGGATATAACTTTTACCCATTTCTATGATATGACTATCAACCTCATACAAAAACCAAAGGTTTTAAAAGAGACCAACATCCGACACGAAGTTTCATCATATGTCACAATTATTTCTACATTTTAAAAAATGTGGAGAATTTGGGAAAAACTATATGAGAAAGTATAAGAGAAAACGTTAAAAAGAATTCAATATGCTTAAGAGGAAGTTCTAACATACTGGTACAACATAATATTGACTGGAAAATTCCATATGTGATCAATGCCTATCATTCTTACATATAATGAACTTTTTATTTATTTAGAGATCATCTTATATTCCAGGTATTGTATAAAATTCTGAGCACATAGGAAATAAAAATCATTCCTCTTGTAAAGTATATCTACAGGCTCGGTTATTCATTAGTTGAATTCTCTTTGGAAAACCACGTAATTTTTCTAAGTCTCAGTTTTCTTCATCACTAATGAAGACAACAACATGTATTTCATGCTAATGCTACACATTACTTGAGTAACCTGTTCTTAGAGAAATAGTAATTTTATTTCCTGAAAAAGGATTACCTTAAAAATATAGAGATCTCTCACTTATATAGACCAACATAATGTTTCCTAAATTAATGTGAACTCTTGTTTTACCTGATTTTATAAAGCCAAAAGACTTTTCTTTAAGATGGTCTTGATCAGGGTTGGGGATACAGGCTATTAATAGAAAAGTATTTTAGTTTCCTGGTAGACATGGCCTTAATAATAAATGTTCTATTCATAGTATCTTATTTAGAATCAATACCTTAATTAGTGCATCCCTTTTTATAGAGATGGTATTACACAAACATACACACACACATATACACCTGCACAAATACATATTCATACATATACCACACATGATGCTGAATCTCTGCATGGCATACAGGATGGTCTCAATGAAGGCTACAATTAACACAAATATTTAATCATAATAATATACTACTATTAACCCAATAAATTATTGTATTAATTTGAATTTAAAAATTATTATACAAAGAGATTAGTTTTGCTATGGTATTTTGATAAAAATATCATTTTACTTTTTTCATATTCACTTCCCTCATGTATCCCTTCTTTCATTCCACCTGTCCCATTTTTACAGGTACCTACATCCCCCAACCATTCCTCCCTTATTCTTTAATGTCACATGAATTCTATTATCTTCCCCAACTTTCAGTAAGGTATCTTCAGCCTTATGGTCTTCATTTTTGAGTCCAGGTCTTATGTAGCCAGGTTGGACATTAACTTCCTATATAGCTGAGGTTGGACTACAGCTCCATCTCACAAGTTAAGAGATTATATGTATGTACTACCATACCCTGTTTTTATTGCCTCCTTTCTATATTCACAGTCTACACACACATACACAGAAACACACACTGAAATCTATCATCTATCTATCTATCTATCTATCATCTATGTATCTGCCTATCTATCTATATATGAAAGAAAATGTATTTGGATTGGATTTTTAATGAATTTTCTAAATTAGCATACAAAGTAATGGATTTCTACCCCATGTTTCACCATTAGTCCTAAACCTTATTACCATCTACTACAAATAGACTCTTCTCTGCCGAAGGCTATGAGATGCAATAATCTGTGGGTATAAAGATAGATATTTAGGATGCAGTGTAGTACTATTTATATTTAACAAAATAATAGTCCTTACAGTCTATGATCTACCCAGCCATTGGTTTTTGGCTCAATTATATGTCAGGCATGAGTTCCATTATGTGATATAAACTTTAAATCCAAGCAGAAAGTAGTTGGCTACTCCTACAACATATGTATCACTATTACACCAATGGGCATATCTTTCAGGCCACTCACTATTGTACCTTGCAAGGTTCACATCTGGTTAAGATTACTAATTACTTTATTCTCCCAGTACAATGCATAACATCTGCCAGCATTATGAAACTTAGCTGATAGGGATGGAGCATCCAAATCATTATCAACTTGATTTCTCCTTCTTCTATGAGTCAAGTATGCAATGTCTTCATCAATAGGGTCTTATTATTATATTTTAGAGGATAACCAAGAGCAGAGGAAATGGGAACAAAGAGCTATGGGACCCCCACTGGTCAAAAACTCAAAGGACATAACTGGTATTGAGGTTTTTATTTGATAGCCTATGGTGTCTGGAAAGGCATTGTCCCCCCCCCCCATTATAGGGCAATTCCATTTGAGCTATTTACATATATTTATATTTTTATGAAGTTTCTACAATAGTAGGTTTCCATGTTTTTTTCTAAAATCTTTAGTGCTAGATAGCCCTCTCTGTACTCTCTCCTCTGTTCTGCCTTTCCGTTTCACACCCCCTCATGCCACATGGGTCCTATGTACTCTGCCTTAAAAGCTCCCCCCATCTTTCCTTAGGAGTTTCTTGACTTCTACGGTTATCCCTATTTACACATACATATTTAAAGATTCAAAGCTAGCATTCACATATGAGAGAGTATATGTGGGGTTGATCTCTCTAGGACTATGTTACCTCATTCAGAATGCTTGTTTTCTGCTCCAATAAACAGATTTCATAATTTCATTTTTCTTTATAGCATAATAATATTGCATTGTATAAATATACCACATTTTATTATCCATTCATCAACTGATGGACATCTAAACTGTTTCCATTTCCTGGCTATTGTGAAAAAAACAGAAATGAACATGGATGAGCAAGTATCTCTGCAGTAGGATATAGTCATTTCGGTTAATGCCTAGAAGTAGTATAGCTGGATCATTTTGGAAGGAGATTTATATCTAGGATTTTGAGGAACGATGTCTATAGTATCAAATTTGTGTCCCCAAATGCACTTTGGTGTGACTCTATCCACAGGAGTATGGTTGACCTATCAAGAGTCACATCATTAAAAGAGAAATCCCACCATTCATCAGCTACCAATAGTTCCTCAGGTAGAGAGATTCATTAATCTAGGTTTATATAAATAAGTTATTAGGAGTCACTTTAATACTATATCTATAGTATTAAATAATGGCCTTAGGTTTTTCCCTATGACCTATGTCCTGTCTATCCACAAGTTCCTAGAGCTGGTATCAATGTCAGATAAGGACTCCTTCTTATGAATTGGACCTTAATTCCAATTCAATTACTCCCATTACATTCATGCCATTATTGTACCTGAATACATATCTTGCCAGGCCAGTTGTTGTGAAGCACATAGGATTCATAGTACATTAATATTGATGATTAATTTTCTCTTCGGGTAGCATGAATGGCACCTTCCAACAATATGAAAGCTAGCCAGTAGAAATGAAGTTTTTAAGCCAGCACCAGTTTGATTTCCCCTTGCTAGTTCTATAGCTCATTTATGTAGCGTCTTCATCAATAGGATCTTCCTGTCAAGATTTGGTGGGTAACCAAGAACAAGTGAAATGGCCAATATTCAATCAACTCAATTAAAAATTGGTCAAGGAGCTGAATAGGGAATTCTCAAAAAGATGAAATGAAAAAAACTTTCAAAATGTTCAACATCTTTAGACATCACAGGATTGCAAATTTAAACTTCTTTGGAATTTCATCTCACACCATTCAGAAGGACTGAGATCCATAAAACAAACAAAGAAAAATGCTGGTGAAGATGTGGGGAAAGGGGTTCTCATTCACTGCTGGTGGGTGTGCAAACTGGTGTAATCACTATGAAAATCAATATGGAGATTCCTCAAAGGACTAGAAATATATCTACCATATGACCCAGTCACACTACTATAGGGCATATACCCCAAAACTCTATATACTACTACCTGTTCAGCCATGTATGGTGAGGGATAACCAAAACTAAAGGCCTTTACAAAAAGTAAGTATGGAATCCTACCACTATAGAGACTTCTTAAAGTATATACATGCATATTATAAAGAGATTAAAAGGAGTTACCTTATAACAGCTGACATGGCCCATACTACAAATTATAGGCTAGTAAAGTAAAAGCCCAATACCAGGAACAAACTACCTCTTTGGAAGCTGAGGACCAGGAGTCCCATAGATTCTCACCATTTTGTTTTTCTTATTTTGATAACTCACTGTTTAGTTCCAACTTTATTTTTAAATTAGGGTTCTTGTTTTCTTGGTCTTTAGTTTGTTTCATTTCTTTGGATATTCTATATGCTAATCCTTTTTCAGACATATAGCTGGCAATTATTTTTCCCACTCTCTAGTCTGCCTCTTCACTTGCTTCCTAGTGTCCTTTGCTGTACAGAAGCTTTCAAGTTTCATGAGGTCCCATTTGTCAATTTTAATTTTCAAATCCTTTGCTATCAGAATCCTATTCCAAAAATACTTTCCTGTCCCTCTAAGGTCAAGTGTATTTTGTACTTTATCATACAGCAGATTCAGGGTATCCGGTTTTATGATGAAGTACTTTGTCCATTTGAACTTGTTTTGTGTAGGGTGAGAGATAAGGATCTTATTACTTATACATATAGCTATTTGGTTTGTCCCACATCATTTGTTGAAGATGTTGTCTTTTCTCTAATACATATTTTGGGCATTTTTGTCAAAAATCAGGAGGCTGTCAGAGAGTGAGAGCAGGCAGAAAAATTGTAAGTGCTGAATACAGTGAATGACTTCAGCACAACTGTGTTTTATGGACACAAGAGGAAAGTTCCACGTATGAACTCACAGCAGCTGTTACTACATTCACAATACCTGTACAAGATCAATCAAGTCAGACAAAAATCCCAGCATGGGTTAGGAAGTGGTCATGAAATATGACCCATAGCTGAGGAACTAATGGTAGCTGATGGCTTCTGAAGAGAAAGAGAGTTTTCTTTAGGGATGTGACCCTTGAGATGGAGGGACTGGGAAGTGGATTTGATCAAAACACATTATGTATGTATGTGTATGAAATCTTAAGCAATAAAAATGTAGTGGGTTTCATTGTGGCATCTTCATAATACTTCATTCCAATTAGTCCTCTTCCCCCTTTGCCCTCCTCTTTCCCTTCTCTTCCCAACAAATAGTTTCCTGTCTATTTTCATGCATTCCATTACTCTCCTTCTTTCACTGTTAAGATCACATGTCTCCATCTCAGTTTCCTTTCTAGTTTCATAATATATTTCCCCTCATATACACAGATAGACACATATAAAATTAAAACCTAGGATCTACATATAATTCTAATTCATTGCTCACACCAATGTCCTCCCCATTCCCCCTGAATTCACTCTGGCTAGTTCCCTTCCTTCCCCCAAATAGATACATATTTTACTTTTTATGTTACATATATTTTAATACTCTCTTTTCTCTTCCTTCTTGAAGATCTCTTTCTAATCTCTCATGATCTATGCTTTAGTTTCATCACCACCAAAGACATACAAAAACATATTTATATATAATTGAAAGTGTATGTTTCATATATGGAATTAAAAATATACTTTTTGTCTTTCTGAATCTGGTACATTTTAATTGACATTATGATTTCCAATTCCATTCATCCCTCTTCTAGTGTCAGAATTTTCATCCTTTATTGGTTGAATAAAATTTTATTGTGACTATGTATCACATTTTTTCTACCCATGAATTCACTGATGAACATCAGTGTGGTTCTATTTGTTAGTTCTTGTGAATATCACAGTAAAAACATGAATATTCAAATACTGATATGGTATGTTGAGAGTACTTTGAGCATATTTAAAAATGTTACAGCTAGGTCATATGATAATTCCACTTTTAGTTACTTGAGAACACTCCATATACCATAATGACTAGTATGATTTTCACTAGATGTTTACCAGAGCTCCTCTTTTTCCATATTCTTGGCAGCATTTACTGTTGCTTTCTTGACGATGTCTACTCTGATTAGGGGGATATGGAATCTCAAAGCATTTTTAATTTACAGTTTCATGATATTGAACATTTCTTCATGAACTTATTGTTCATTTATTGTCTTATTTTTGAAAATTATCTTTTCAAATCATTAAGATATTTATCAATTTCTTAATTTGTTTTGGGTATTTAATTCATTCCTATTTTTTACATATTGTAGATATTAACACCCTGCCTGATAGTAGTTGGCAAAGATGTTTTCTCATTATGTCCTATCACTTCACTGTGGTGATTGTTTCATTTTTGGGCAGAACCTTTTTTATGTAATACCATTTTGTCTTAAAAATTTTTTTCTTTTGCTATTTGAGTACGTTTTGATGTTCTTGGCTGTTATTATATCTAGAAGTGTTTTACCTATAGTTTCAGCTTTTCAGGTGTTATTTTCTGGTCTTTGATACACTTTGAATTGTTTCTTTGTTTAGAGTCGATATATAGATCTACTTTCATGTTGCCAACTTTAAGAAACCCAGTTTTAACATCAATGTATATATCTATCTGTACCAATTGATCATCTAGCTATCTATAAAAAGAGATTAAGAAGAGTACCTTATAAGAGTTAATGCCCCTACTAGATATCATAAGCTAGCAAAGTAAAAGGACAATGGCCAGGAATGGACTCCCTCCTTTAAAGCTGTTGACCAGGGGTACCAAAGACCCTAAAACAATGCTGGCCATTGCCCCTGCTCTTGGATACCCATACCCACCAGAACTTTATGATAAGACCCTATTGCTTAAGACTACATGCAGGTGCTATAGAACAAATAACGGGAAATCAAGCTGGTGCTGACTTCAAAGACTCATCACAACTGGCTAGCATTCATAGTGCTGGAAGGTGCTACCTAAAGAGAAAAGTAGTCATCAATCTTGCACAATTGTGAATGCTGCCAGCTGCAACATCAACTGGTGTGCAAGTCATGTGCATTGATGCAACAGTGGCACAAATATTAGGGCAGTAACTAACCACTTTCTAACTGGATTTAAAGTCAGCTTCAGATGATAGAGACCGTATCTGACACTGATATCATGCCTAGGAACCTGAGGCTAGACAGAACTCAGGTAACGGGAGAGAGCCTGATAATATTATTTGGGTAAACAGTGTATTGAATTGACTCCTTATTATGGCCATAGATTAATGCATCTGTCAACTCTCAGGAGAGAATCTACTTTATACAGCAAATGGTTATTAATACAGAGAACCATAATTAGACAATGTGCAGATAATAAGAAGGTACAAATAGCTTACCCACAAATAGACACTTATAGCAATCTTCTGCCTCCCAAGCCTCAGGGTTCATTGCAGAAGAGTTGAACAGAAAGCTTGAGAGAGCCAGGGGAGGTGGATGGCCACAAAAAAACAGAGGTTTCCAGATAGCTCGTTAGTCACATGAATGAACATCAATGATGACAGCATCCACAAGCCTTAAGTAAGCTCAATCCCAACACAGATGTGGAGAAGTAGATAAGAAACTCCAAGTCTGCTTAAGAAACTATTGACAACAGATAGTTGCTGGGACAGGGAGAGTCAATCTTGTTTAAACAGGGTAAGACTCTTGGTAAGTTGTTCAGGATCCAGTGACTGAACTCATGCAACAGGGAAGTTGGGGATAGAAACCTGATTTTATAGGCATATATACTGTAATATACAATAAAGGAAACTGGGTGGAAGTTAGTAAGGGGAAGGGATTGAAATATGTTCAAAATATATTGTATAAATTTTAAAAAGTTAAATTTAAAAACTGAAAAAAGTAGGTGTCTATACACTTATGTATTTATTTCTGGGTCTTCAATTGTTCTACACCTCTGTTTTTGTGTATATACAATGCTAGGTAATGCACTTTAAAATCAAACATTGTAATAACTCTAGCATTCATCATTCTGCTTAGGACTGGATTGGCTTTTTGGAGTCCTTTCTGCTTCCATATAAATTTTAGGGTTGTTTTTATATTTCCGTGAAGAATCTCATTGAGGTTTTGATTGTAATTTATAGATCACTTTCAGTAATATGTCATCTTAAAAAATTCATGAGCCACAAGTTGTCTTTGATCTTCTAGTATATTTTTCAATTTCTTTAAAATATTTTATTATTATTTTAAATATTTTATTATTTTTATTTTGTGTGTAATGAGTGTATTGTCTGCATGTGCAAAAGCGCACCCATGTTGTTCAATGCCTGAGGAACAGAAGAGGGCATTGGATCCCCTGGAACTGAAGTTACGGACAGTTGTTAGCCACCTTGTGAGTGCTGGGAATCAAACCCGGGTACACTGCAAAAGCAGCCAGTGCTCTTAACCCCTGAGCCATCTTTCCGGCCCCATTTTCCAATTTCTGAGTCCCACTCTCACAGCAGTTCTAGTCAGCTAATGTTGGGGCTACAAGCAGACCTATCCCCATTATACTGAGTTTTGTCTGACTTGAGCATGTGCAGGTCCTTTTCATGCTGTCAGGAATGCTGTGAGTTCACATGTACACCTGTTCTCATGTATCTAGAAAACACTTCTGACTCTTAATCTTATAATCTTTCTTCCCTCACTTTTGAAACAATTCTTGAGCTTTGAGAGGACAGGGTATGATACAGGTGTTCTATTTAGGGCCAAGAACTCCACAGTCCTCTATTTTATGCACATCGATCCTCTGTGAATCTCTGTGTTAACTGCCATCTGCTGTAAGAAGAAGCTTCTCTAATCAGAGTTGAGAGATGATGCATGAATCTATGGGCATAACATAAAATCATAGAGAATTTGTTAAATACTATGTACACTTTGCAGGATAATAGTAATAATATGTTCGTCCATATGGCCTGTGACCTGTCTAGACACAGATTCTTGATCCCGATAACAGTGTCATGTATGGAATCCATCTTATGAAACAGACCTTAAACCCAATCAGAATGTGGTTGGTGACTCCCATAACATTTGTGCTACTATTGTACAAATGGTTATATCTTGCCAGCCCAGTCACTGGGTAAGGATTATTTTGTTCTTCTTAGCATGCACAGCACCTTCCATCCCAGTTTGATTTTTCCAGGTTTTTTTCTATGATTCACATTTGTAGTGCCTTCAGCCGTAGGGTCTTACTATCAAGTTCTGGAGAGCAACCAAGAGCAATGGCAACAGCCAAGTTTTTCTGAGTGTCTCTGGAACATTCCTGGTCAAGAACTCCAAAGGAGAGCACCCATTCCTGTCATTGGGCTTTCTATTTGTTAGACTGTCATATCTGTTAAAGAATAACTCCATTTTAAAACTTTTAATATATTTGTATGTATTTATTTTGAGAAATTCCTGCAGTAGTAGGTTCCCAAGTCACTTTTTCAAAGCTAGTATCCATATATGAGTGAGTACACTGGGCTTTATTGGCACAAGAGAGGACTTTCTGAATAAGACCCTGATAGCACAGGCATTAAGACCAACAACTGTCAAATTGGATTTCACGAAATTAAAAAGCAAAGGTCATTATCATTAAAATGAGGAGGCAGCACAACGAATGGGAAAGAAAATCTTTAACAGCTATACATCTTATAGAAGGAAAGGATCTAGAATATGCAAAGAACACACAAAAACTAAGCATAAAAAATAACAATTAAAATTGGGGCAAGGAACTAAAGATAGAATTCTCAAAAGATGGAACATCAATGGCTGAGAAATATTTTTTAAATGTTTAATATCTTTAGCCATGAGGGAAATGCAATCCTAAACTATTTCGAGACTTTATCTTACTCAAGTCATAGTGGATAAGATTAAAAAAATCAAACAATGACAAATGCTGAAGAGGATTTGGAGTAAGGGAAAAACTAGTCACTTCTGGTGGGAGTGAAAACTGGTGTAGCTCCTATGGAAATCAATGTTGTGTTTCCTCAAAAAAATTAGACATATATCTACCACATATTCCAGCTATACCACTCCTGGACATAAACTCAAGGGACTTTAAATCTGTCAATTCATGTTCATTTCTGCTTTATTCACAGTGGCCTCTGTTCCCTTTATCTAAAGGGAACAATCTGACTGTCCATCAAGTGAGGAATGGTTAGTGAAAATATGATGCTCAATGTCACACAATGTAATTCTATTCAACTGTCAAGAAATATGAAATCTGGAGGTAAATCAACGGAACTGGAAACAGTCATTCGGACTGAGATAACCCAGACCTTGTCCAAATTTCTCAAAGGCTTTTTATCATGAAAAAATGTTTAGCTTTGTTGTCGAACTTTTGTGCAACTATTGAGATGAGCATGTGATTTCTGTCAAGCGTATACGTGTTGCTTTATTTTTTTCACTTGCATATATTGAAACATCTTATTTCAGTGAATCCTACTTGATTATTGTGTACTTCCTTCTTAATGTGTCTTTACTTCAATTTTATTACTATATCTTCCTATTTTTGAAAATTTTCTAACTTTATAGACTATATTTTTATTGTATTTAGATTCCCCACATGTGTCTGCACTTCCTTATTACCCTCCTGCCAATTTCATATACTCTATTTTGAATATATATACATATATGTATTCAAAAGGTTTGTAGTCAAGTTTGTGACTTTCAAATGTCCTTTGGTGTGCATTGATCCAATGGAGCCTGGTTAATCTAACAAGAGTCAAAAAATTAAAAGAGACAGAATGACTCCCCCTGCCCCCAACAGTTATTGGTTTCCCACAGTTCCTCAGGTAGAGTTGGGATTTCTTACCCACTTCCTTACATCTACACTGGGATTTTGTCTAGCTTGAGCTTACATGGTGCTAATACATGCTGTCACCATTTCTATGAGTTCATATAAGTAACTGGAAAACTGTTTTCTTGTGGTCATCCATCACCTCTGGCTCTTGTAATTTTTCTGCTACCTCTTCTGTAATGATCCCTGAACTTTTGGAGGTAGAAGTTGGATATAAGTGTCTAATTTGGGGATAATCTCTTGGCAGTTTCTTATTTTCTGCGATTTGTGGGTTTCTGTGTTAACAATCATCTCCTACGTAAGGGAACTTCTCTGGTGAGACGTGAGAGATGCATTAATCTATGGGTATAATATGTCATTAGAAGTCACTTTAGTACTATGTCTATCAGAATAATAGTATGAGGTTCTCCCCTATGTCTTGTGCCCTGTCTAGCTACAGGTTTCATTGCCTGATATCAATGTCAGGTATTGGCTGATCTTATGCAGAGGAGGAGGTTAAATCCAATTAGAACGTGATTAGATACTTCCATAATACTTAAGCCACTCTTGTCCCAGAGGTCATAGCTTGCCAGGCCAGTTGTTGAATCATGCACGATTCACAGCTGGGTAGGGTTGATGAGCTTTAAAATATTTTATTGAGAACTTGTGTGTCTTTTTTCATCATGGAATTTGGTCTAAAGTTATTTTTCATGTTGTTGTGTTTTTCCCAGTTTTTCTATGAGAGTAATGCTGGCCTCTTAGATGAGCTTGGTAGTGTTTCTCCCCATTTCCTTAAATATAACAGTTTGAGGTTTATTGAATGTTTGGTAGAATTTTGCAGTGAATCTGTCTTGTTCTGTGACTTTTCTTGAGAGTAAAAGTTTTAAAAATTAAGGTAGTATACAAAACTAATGGGTTTCGTCATGGCATGTTTGTAGGCATGTCACTATATTTGGTTCTCATGTGTTCTGCTCTCTTACTGCCCTTCCTTTTCCCCCATTTGTCCTTTCATTTAACACACATACATACATACATGATTCTATGTGACTACATAAAATCTAGAGACTATAAATCACAAAAAATGGTATTCGTCTTTCTGAGACTATCTTAATTGACTTAGTATGACTCTATCAAGTTGTGTTCCTTTTCCTGAAAGTAACTTTATTCTTTTCTTCTTTACTGCTGACACAGACATACACACAGACACAGACACAGACACACACACACACACACACAGAGAGAGAGAGAGAGAGAGAGAGAGAGAGAGAACACTTTCTTTATCAAACTTGTTTTTCTGGGCATCTTTAATCATTTCATTATTTAGCTATTATGAATAGTGCAGTAATAAACAATTGATGCTTAATCTGTGATATGGCAACTTGGAATCCTTTGATAAATATGCGGAAGAGGTATAGCACAGTTAGATAATAGATCTATTTCAAGTTTTTAAACTAATTAAATTTGGTGACTTTCATGTATATAATATATTGTAATTACTCTCACCCTCACTCTCTCATATCTCTCCCCTCCCCGTCAACCACCACTTTTCCCTACACTTCTGTTTCCTACATTCAAATCATTTTGTTCATCTTGGGACCCACTGAGTTTAAACAGGGCCATCTGTAGGACCATTGGTTTTGAACGTTCCATGGGATCCTCGTGGGCTTCCGCTATGATACACAGTTGAAGACAATGATTACTCAACTCCCAGAAACCATCAGTAGCCAATAATTCAACAAGAAGGGTAGGGATCCTTGAGTCCCTCTACTATTAATACTTAACTGTTGAAAGGTTCAGTCTTGTGCAAGTTCAGTGTGAACCACTAGTTTCTGAGGTCAGGAATGACTGTGTCATACTCAGAAGATTGCTTTTCTCACAACGTCTCCCTAACTTCCCACTCTTACATTCTTTCCATCCCTTTCTCTGCCATGTAACTTGAGACTTAGAGGGAATGGCATATATGTTTAGGGCTGAGCACTCAACTGTCACTTATTCTTAGCATCTTGGGCAGCCATAAGTCTCTGCATTCACTGCTACAGAGCAGAGAGAAGGCTGAGAATAATATTTGTCTATTAGTACAATTAAGAAATATTTTGGAGGTAGTTTGGCACCATGTTAATTTAACTCAACACCAGTTGTAAGTCACCCTATCCCAGTCATGCTTTTTTAACCTCATTTACAAGATTAACATATAAGAGTTCTGTTTTGTCCACATATGAATATTTGTTGTTGCTTATGTTCTTAATGATTGATGATATAATTGAAGTAAGATGGAATCTCAATGATGTTTCACTTTGTATGTCTCAGATGGCTAGTGAAGGTGGACTTTTCTTCTTATGTTTATTGTCCATTTGTATTTAAACTTTTGCCAATTACGTCTTAAATTCAGTAGCTCATTATTTAATAAGGTTTTTGTTTTCTTGTATATGTTAAAGAAGCTTTTGTAATTCTAGACATACACCTGACAAGCATATTCTTCCATTCTGTAGGCTGTCTCTTCATTCAATAACTGTGTTTTTGCTCTACAGAAGCCTTTTAATTTAATGAAATCATAAATTGGTCAATTGCTCTATGCGGGGTTTTTGTCTGATTGAGTAAGCATAGGTCCTGTGCATGCTGTCACCATTGCTGCAAATGAAATGCACAAAAACTCAAAAATAAAATAATATTTTAAAAAGGCAGCATAGAAAAATGCCAATTTATATTTTCTGTGTGAGAACAGTTCCATTCAGAAAGTTTTTGCTTATGTTTATATCTTAATGTGTTTTCTAACTTTTTAAAACAGTTTCAAAGTTTTCAGTTTTATAATAAGATCATTTAGCCATTTGGACTTGATTTTTGTGCAGGGTGAGAGATGACTATGTAGTTTCATTCTTCTACATATGGATATGCAATTCTCTAGCACCATTTGTAGAAGAGGCTTTCTTTCTCTGATGTGCGTTTTTTGCATCTTTGTCAAAAATCATGTGGCTATAGTTGTATGGATTTGTATCTTGATCTTCTCTTCCACTGATCTACATGTTTATTTCAGTACCATGCTATGTATTTTTAGTGTGGAATGCAGAATTTACTACAGAATAAGCAAGACACTCTGAAGGATGAGAGTGGGCAATGGCTAAATGGGCCATTGCCAAGGGAAAACACACTCACAGGGTGGGAGTGGACAATAGCCAAAGAGGCCATTGTGCCAACCTACATGTTGAAGGAGACTTTATATTATTTCTTCAAGTTTTTGGACTAAATAGCTTTCCTAAAGAGTCATTACTTTTCTAGATGTTTGACAGATGAAATTGGATTCTCTCTCTCTCTCTCTCTCTCTCTCTCTCTCTCTCTCTCTCTCTGTGTGTGTGTGTGTGTGTGTGTGTATGTGTGTGTTCATGTATTTACAGGTATGTGTGTTTGTGTGTGTGTTTGCATATTTATAGGTGTGTGTTGGGAATAACAGCCTAAGTTGATCTTTGGCCTTTATATGAACATGTACACAGGTGCACATGAATCTCCAACCATGTTCTTCTTTAACTATGGATATGTAATATAATTTTAAATTTGGTATAATACCCTCAGCATTATTGTTTTTGATTAGAATTTCTTTGCATATTCAAGGTGTTTTGTAATTCCAAATGTGTTAAATGTATTGTCTGTTTCTATGAAGAATGATGTTAGAATTGTGATGGGGCTTGCATCAATTATGCAACTTGCTTTCAATAAGGAAGAAATTTTCACAATATTAATTATTCTAATCCATGTGAATAGGAGGTCTTTCTGTCTTCAAATGTCTTCTCCAATGTCTTTCATAAGAAGAAAATTTTTCTTTGATTAATTCTATATATTTATTTTTATTCTTTCATTACATTAATTTTCCCCCTGAATTTCTTGCCACCTAACACTTTTATGTTTGTTTTCTTTCTGGTTTTCTAAGGTCTTGAGGTATACCTTGAAGCTATTTGAAAACTCTCTGATTTTTTAAATTTATGCACCCATAGCTATAAACATTCTTCTTACAACAGCCTTCCAAAGTTTCTGGTAAGTTGTGTTTCAATTTTCACTGAATTCCCAGAAATTTTGAAAATTTTCTTCATTTCTTCAATGACAATCCATGGCCATTCAAGTGTATATTGTTTAGTATCCATGGATTTGTATATTTCCTTTAATTGCTCTTGTTACTACTATAATTTAATTTCACTATGATAAGATACGATAAAATAAATTGTTCCAAATCTTTTGTATTTATTAACACTGTATTTGTGGACTGAAATACAGTCTACATGATAGCTAATCTTGGTTGTCAACTTGACAAACTTGGGAAGAAGTTACCTCAATTGAGAACTTTTTTCCATCACAATGGCCTTGACCATGTCTGTGGAGCATTTCCTTGACTGCTGACTAATGTATGGCGGCCCAGCCCATCGTGAGTGGTGCTACCCCTGGGCAGACAGGCCTGGACTGTGTAAGAAAGACAGTTGAACAAGCCAGGGGAAGTAAGTCAATAAAGCAGCATTATTCCATGGACTTTGTTTCAGTTCCTGCCTTCAATTTTCTGATTGAGTTCCTTTCTTGATGATCAACTGTAACCTATCATTCAAATAAACACTCCTCTCAAGATGCTTTTGGTCATGGTGTTCATCCTAGCAGCAGGAAAGCAAACTAGAACATTTTATTTTAGAGGTTCCTGAGAAGAATATATCTTACACTTATTGTATGGAATATTTGTATCTATATGTTAAATTGATTTGATCTATTATCTAATTTAACTCTTGGATTTCTTTAGTGAGTCTTAGTTTGTATGAGATATCTACTGATGACAGTGGGATACTGATGCTACCATTTCACTGTAGTAGGTCTATGTTATATTTGTGAGCATTAGTATATGTTTTATGAAATTGGAAAATCAAATACTTGGTGAATATATATGTACAGTTGTATATTCTTCAAGATTTGTTCATTTCATTAGTATGTACTGTGATTTAAAAAAATCTCTTGAGTTATTTTGTAAAGAAATGTACTTTATTAGATATCAGAGTGGCTATGCTAGTTTGTTTTCTGCTTCTGTTTCCCTGGAAGATTCTTTTCTATCTTTTCATTCTGTTTCTGGGTGTCTTTGCTAATAATATGTGTCTTGGAAACAAAAACAGTTGGATGATGGTTTTTAATAGTTAGCAACTCTACATCTCTATATATGGTGAATTCATGTCATTCCAAGGTTATTATTGAAAGATGTTATGTAATTTTTCTAATTATTTTTGCTTTCTTTCATATTATTGTTTGTTCTCCCCTCCCTATTACTATCAGCATTTTACTCATTTATTGTGTTCTCTGCTCATCTAGTCCTCTCGTGAAATTTGGTCTTTTCTGGGCTTCCATGGTTGACACTGTCTTCCTTCCTCCTACGTATAGTGTATTATTTTAACCAAGTTGTCAGTGCTGCCTTAGTGGTCATTAACTGTCTTAATGTTTGTCCTGATATGTTCTTATTTCTCTCTCAATTAAAAATAACTTTGTTGGATGCAATAATTTGGATGTCATCTACTTACTGTAAGAGTTTCAAATATATTGTTTCATGTTTTTCTAGCTTTTAAGGGTGATGAACAAATATGTGATGTTATTCCAATGTGTTTGCTTTTATATGTAAATTAGTGATTTCCTTCCTGTTTTAAATATTGTTCTTTCCTTTGATTTAAAATGTTTTTATTAATCCTTTGAGAATTTCATACATCTCTACCACATACTTTGATTATATTCATCCTCCATTCTCCCCCACCTCCTCCAAGACCCACCCCCAGTACTGCTGCCTCCCAGAACTTGAAGGTAAGACCCTACTGCTGAAGACAGGACACACTTCTGAGACCAGATTTGGAGCAGTGGAGCTGGAACTGACCTGGAAGGCATTCTCCTGAAGACTAGCACACATAGTACAGGAGAACACTATGCAAGCAGGCAAGGGAGACATCAATCAGTGGCCCAACACCAGAATCATGATCAAATAACCACATCAATGACTGGTAGAGTATCTGGTACTGGTGCAGTAGTAGTACTGTTATCTCGGAGCCAATCAACGGCTACGTGATTGAATTTCATGTAAATTCATTTTTTATAACCCACCGAGTCTAGTTTGTATAGCCCATATACTCCTGGGTATGTGGAGATCCACTGGAGCATGGTCTACCTACCAAGGACCACTTCTTTTAAAGAAAGCTGACTTTTTTTCTGATAGCACCATTAAGTCTCAATAGCATATCAGGCAGTAGTGAGGGCTCATAAGACCATACCTGCATGTTGGAAGGTTGAGTACCTTGATGTTGTGCAGATCTTGTGCAAGCAACCTCTGTTACTTTGAGTTCGTGAGTGTAGTGGTCTTGTCATGTCCTTAAGAAACTGTTTTGACCTGGTCTTTCCCACATTTACCATTATGTTCTGAGAGCCTTGTGGAATAGTACAGGTGCCCCATTTATGGCTGAACACTCTACAGGACATATGTCTCTACACTTTTATCATGAAAAATGATAATAAATTTCTTCATTAAACCCCATGCCATGTCCAAAAACACTTCTCTATTGAGGTCTTAGAGCTACAATAATCTATGGGCATAGATATCCCAATTTAGAGGGCAGTTTGATAGTACACCCACTTCACAAAATAATAGTAGTGGATTCGTCCATAGGGCCTATGAACTCACCATCTACGAGTTTGGGGTTAGATTTAAAGTATCAGATATGGGTTTCCACCTGTAGAGTTGGCCTATAATGCAGTCTGACATAGTAGGTTTCTTACATGATACTCATATTATTGTTGTACCCATGCTTTGACAGTTCTTATTGTAGCTCCCAGGGTTTACAACTCCACACCATGTTGGTGATGCATGGATAGCACATTACAATACTATGAAAGTTACCCAAAGGGAGAAAGCTTCCTGGTCAATATCAAACTGATTTTTCTATATTTTGTAACCAAAGTATGTGGTATCTTAAACAATAGGGTCTTACCAAATTCTGGTAAACAACCAACAGCAAGGGCAAAGCTTGTATTGTTTGGAGGATCTCTTGGATGCCTTTAACAACCTGAGGTGTGATATCCCATTCCTAGCATTAGGCTTTTTATTTGGTAACCTTTGGCTTCTGGGAGGAGTGTTACCCCTGTATACATAACTCCATTTAAGTTATTTTATATGAATATTAATGCATGTGTGTGTGTGTGTTTGTGTGTTTAGGAAGCTTATCAAATTGATTTCTACATAACATTTTTCTAACCTTGATGTTATTTACCCAAAATTCACCCTTCCTCTGCCCTACTCTTCCATCTCTCTTTCTCTGCTTACTGTCATCATTATTTTCCATTTCTCTTTCATTGTACCTATATTCTCTGTGCCCTCTCCCATAAGATCTTTCTTTTCCTTCCCACCAATGATCCCTCCCTAGTTTTCTGGATTTTACAGATTCTTCAAATCAAACACACAAATCCAAAGACTTGACACCAGGACCCTCATACCAATGAGAACATGACATGTGTCTCTTTCCGGATCTGGATTATCTCATTAAATATGTTTTTACAGTTCACTCTATTTACATGCACATTTCATAGCTTCACTTTTCAGCACAGCTCAATGAAAATTCATCGTATATCACATATCCATTATTTATTCATCAGCTGGTAGACATCTAGGCCTTTTCCATATTTTGGCTATTTTGAATAGAGTAGCAATGAACATGGGTGAGCAAATATCTCAGAAGTAGAATATAGTCCTTTGGATATGTGCCCAGGAGTAGTATATCTGAGTCATACATTAAATGTATCTCTAGTTTTTTGAGAAACTATCAAACTGATTTCCACAGTGGCTGCACCAGTTTATACTCCCACGAACAGGGCATGAAATTTCCCCTTTCTCCAAATCCTTGGGAACATGTGTTCTCACTTATTTTGTTAATCTTATCCATTTTCACTAGGGTAAGATGACATGACAAAACATGTCATCTTATATGATATTTATTTTTCCTTGACAGGTAATAATGGTGAACAATTTAAAAAATAATCCTTAGCTATTTTTATTTCTTCTTTTAAGAACTCTCTGTTCAGTTCTGTGGCCCACTTTTAAATTGGGTTGTTTGTTTAGTGTTTCCTTCTACAAAATCTAACATCTCTCCATAATAAAAACCCTAGAGAGACCAATGATGAAGAGAACATATCTAAACATAATAAACTTGTACATGACAAGCCAACATCCTTCATCATGCTAAAAGGAGAAAAACCTCAAAGCACTCCCACTAAGGTCAGGAACAAAACAAGGGTATCCAATTTCATCACTTCTATTTGATATAGTATTTGAAGTTGAAGCTAGAGTGAAAAACAAGAGAAGTAAATAAAATGGACACATATAAGAAAAGGAGAAATCAACGTTTCTTTCTTTGCAGATGACATGAATCTGAATAGGAGACACCACAAAAAATTTACCAGAAAACTTCTAAAGCATTTTCAGCAAACTGACAAGTTACAAAGTTAGCATATAAGAATTTAAAAATCATTAAATTTTTAAAAAAGAGGTAGGAAGTTTTGGTATAGGGAGGCAGAAAAGAGACACACTATACATTGTTGATGTGAATTTAAATAGGTATGCTTTTTTAGAAAAGAGTATGAATATTTGTAAAATAATTTTCAAAAGAACTGCCATAGGAGGAAAAGGAAACAAAACTTTCTGCTTTTTCCATCTTCATTGCAACATTTTAAATAGCCACATATGTAAAAATTTAAGTTTCATGAAAGAGGAAATGAGCAGAAAGGTTGTGATATGTGACACATACACAAAATAACATACACACACACTGAAGTAGTATTCTGCCTTATAAAAAGAGGCTATCATCTGATGACATAGGTGAGCATGGAAGACAATGGAGAAACAGAATAAAATAAGTCAGACAGAGGGGAAAATTGTATGTCCTAATGTACATTCATAATCTCTGTTAAATACATAGGAGTAATCAGGAAGATGGCTTGAAAAAACTGGGAAGTCGAGATTCAAATAATAGAAAGTAGCAAATAAATACTGAGACAGATAAAAAGTTGTATATATAAAAGGAGTATGACTAACAATTTTGTGTTATGTTTAGGATTTTCAGAAAATAGATTTTTGCAAATGTTGATACCATAAATAGGAGAACTATATGAGATAATTTATACATTAACTTGCATAACTTAGCCTCCATCTTATCTGTACGTTCCTTATAGTATCATGTTGTATACATTAAATATGTAATTAAATTAATTTTCTAAAATAAGTGTTTAACATTTTCCACAAGTTCAGTGAATTGAACTAATAACATTTTCTGAAAAATCTTTCCTTCAATGATTTTCATTGATTTTCAATGATTTTCATTCTCACCATAAAATATTTACCACAAATTCAATACAACATACTTATCTAAGTCATATATTAAATATATATTTCACATATCAACAATAACCTTGCATTTCATTATAAAATTTATGTCGGCAGAACAGAGGTTTCATAAGGGCAGGGATTTTATTTTGTTTATTCTTCCTTTCATTATTTTTTTATTTTATGTGTATGAATGTACTGCTTAGATTTCTGTAAGTGCACCCATGTCCTGAAATGCCCACAGAGGTCAGAAGGGGGCATTGGATCTCCTGGAATTGGAATTATGGAAAGCTGTTAGCCACCATGCGGATGCTGGGAATTGAACCCTGGCCGTCTGCAAGAGTACTCTTGACTGCTAAGCCGTCTCTTCAGTCCCTGTACCTAGTTTTTAAAGAATGCCTGCATAATAAGCACTGAATAGTTGTCTGATGAGTTAATACATTAAGATTTTCCTGTGGACTATCCTAGCCATTGAGTAGCCTGTTCTTTCTTATTTCAGAACTCACAAAGTATTAGGACATATTTAACATTTACTGCAATTATGTTTGTGCTGTTAGAGTGCTAGAAACAAATTAGGTGACTATCATTGAGAAACTGAATAAATAAAATGCAGGAAGATATATTGTATGTATTAAATTAGTGCCCCATTCTTACTGATAGCTGATACATTTGAAGATCACCAACGGATTACTAAAGCATGGATGGTATGTAGTCAAATTAATAACCATGTAGAGGGCACATACATTTGTCATTTGAACTGCAACTGCAAAAATAAAATGGATTTATTTTTCCTTCATTACAATTTCATGGATACAATATTTGCTCTTACTTCAGTTCATGGGTTCAGTGTATTTTTTCCATTCCTTATTACATCAAGAACTTTTTACCTTTTCACTTAAAAGAAGCACTTTTCAGCTTATTTTTAGCACCTGTGAATTGCCAGCATCATTACTCTTTTGCTTTGGAGAGCTCATTAAGTAAATTAAGGGTTACTTAAACATGAGCTCTGGATTAATATCTGGTAGCCCATAAAGCTACTACATGGCTAACAAGAAGTAAGTGTATACAATATTGATACGTTAGATAAAAGATGATTCAGTAATGGGTGGGAAAGAACAGAATGCATGAGATTTCTCCATGTTGCTCACAATAGTGGCATGCAATTTAAAACTCTAAAAAAATGATTTTTTTCTCTAATTTCTCATTCAGTTTTTTCAGGCTGTGACTAAAAACAGTTACATAAAATCAAGGAAGGGAGAAGCAAAGATTAGGGATGACTAATGTATATGGATGGCATCAAGCAAAACAGGGTACTAAGTACAGCCCAAAAGATATGAATAGATATGCTAACAGGTTCCAAATTAAAAAAAACAGAATGAGGTGTATATTGTACAGTATCATTTATTATATATTTAAAATGATGTGCATACATGAAAAAATAACATAGGAATTCATAAAATGAGAAAGTAACATCTGAAATCATATGTATAAAAGAAAATAAACATTTTAATATGTTTGGGTATGAGAGTGTAGAATTGATAGAAAAGGAAATAAGTAAAAAAAATTTTAGAGAAAACAAATGACGGCCCTTACCCAGAGACCAATGATAACAATTTACCATGAATCAAGTATGAATAAGTATGATTGAACTATATTGTCATTCATTAATTTGTAAAATACATATATACTAGCATATTCTAGGCAGTATACTACATATTACAGATGCAAGATTAAGTAAAACAGAGATAGAACATAATGTAATTGAGAAAAATATGCATTGATGAAATAATACATTGATGAAATAATACAAATAATTATATAAATATAAATGCCAGCTGTGATAATGATTTAAGGGTTTCATACTAAACTATATTTGAGATCAAGCTCTGTAATTTACTATGTAAATTTGAGAAATTCACTTAACTTTTTTGGCTTATCTTTCTATTTGTAAGGCTGGGATAGAACCACCTATTACAGGTGTGTTCTAAGAATTAAATATAGATGTATATTAAAAATTTAGCAAAATGCTTATAACACAGTAAGTGCATGATAAATGCCAAACATTATTGTTACTAGTAGTTACTACTAGTTACTACTAGCATCCCTAACAACAAAGAACACCTTGACTCTCATTTAAAACTTATGAACTTTTAAGCAATACCTCTTTATATTCTTGATTTCAACTTTTTGGGGCAAGTGCTCATTAAATAAGACAAAGTAAAAGAAGATAGAGGGTAATGGCAATTTTTGTATTCATCAAAAAATTGTTAAAATGGGGCTGTTTCTGCTAGCTAGTAAGAGTCAGCCCATTCTGTTCTGGGCCAAGGACTGCTCCTGCTCTTCCTACCTAAGATCTCTGACTACCCTTTGATCCCAGACCCTGAAAACCGTGGCCTGATCCCCTGCACACAGACTAGATGAATTCTCCAGCTTCAGAGAGTACACCTATTTTTCCTAGTTTGCCAGACCCTCCCCAGGCTGTCCCCACACAACTTTGCCCTTACTGCCCCCCCCATCTACCTGCCACAGACCTATCAACTATCCTGAAGCACACATCAACTAACTTTTTTCATACTTGAGCAAAAAGTATGCAAGATACATCAACAATGTAAACAAACCAAACTACAACAAAAAAACACAGAATAGAATTTCATATCAGACACACAACAAAGAAAGGATATTCATATGCCTAAACAATTCAAAAACAAAAATAATATGAACTACCAAGAGAATATGTCTCCAACAAAACTCAAGAGTCCTACAATGAGAGCACTACAATGAGAATCACCCTGAGGAAGCCCACAATGAAGAATTGAAAAGGACAATCACAAACATGACACAAACAGACAACTTAAAGAACACACAGAATTAAAGTCTTCAAAAGGACGGGCATAAACTCATCACTGAAGCTCAAACAAATACAAATGTGCAGATGAATGAAATAACAAAACCAATTCAGGACTTGAAAAGTGACTAACAAAAGAGACATAAATACTGAAGAAAACACAATTCAAAATGAAGATGGAGTTGAAAAATTCAAAAAGTAATCTTGAAATGACAGGAGAAAGCCTCACAAGAAGAAAGAATAGACTATCAAGATTGGAAGACAAAGTTGAAGAACATGACTTCTTGTGGGACATCATGCAAAGAACAAATCTATTTAGCATAAGCATACAAGGAGATCTTCAATTATATTACAGAAGGAAACGTCTCCAAATTAAGAAAAGACATACCTATACAGATACAAGAAACACACAGAACTCTGATTAGACAGGACAAGAAAAGAAACTCCCAACAACATTTCATAGTAAAAATGCTGAACGTATAGAACAAAGAGAGGGTACTGAAAGCTGCTAGGCAAAAATAAGTTACAAATAAAGGAAAACCCATCAATATAATATTTATTTTTCAATAAAAATTATGAAATCCAGAAGAGTGTGGATCAAAGTAGTTCTAGTTATGGATGCCAACCCAGAATAATTTACCCAGCAAAACTAACTATCATAGTTGAGGGGAGATGAAAAAATTTTCCATGACATGAACAGACTGAAAAAAATTCATGTCCACCAAACCAAAAATTCATGTCTCATTCCCATAGTTCTTTATTTTATAAATGAAGAAGCAAGTAACAGTCTTTCTCACATTCACCAGTTTTAGGTTACCATTCTGAAACAAGAAAAACACTTCATATCAAAAATTGTAAAAATTTTCATTATCTTTTAATTTTCTTTTCTTTTTTTATTGAATCGTGTATTTCATACAGAACATTTCAACCAATCTCAATCATCTTTATACCTCCTATACCACTGGCAACTCCCACCCATTGTCCCCCAACTGGAATCCATACATTCTATCCTCTGTGTTAAAGCCTATTGAGTTAAGTTTGTGTCCTAAGACATTCCTCAGTGCAAGTTCATTCACCGAGGTCCAGTCAGCCTATCTAGAATTCCTCGCTTTAGGAAGATTAACTCTTCCTTATCCAGCAGTAATCAGTTGCCAATATTTCTTCCTCTAAGATTGGGGTTTTCTGTCAAATGCCCCAGTTCTGTCTCGGGTTCTTGTCTGCTTAAGTTTACATGGGTCCTGCACATGCTGTCAGCATTGTTGTAGGTTTGTATGAGCAGGACTTTGGGAGCTTGTAGGACCCAATTTCTATAACGTCATGTACTTTCTCCCTGGCTCTTAACAATTGTTCTGCAATGGTCCCTAAGCCCTGGGTGAGTGAAGTTTCATGTAAGAGTGCTGTCCGAAGACCAGCATTCTGCAGACTCTTAATCTCTATGCTTTGGCCATTTTTGACCTTTTGTGTTCCTGGCCTTCTGTTGCACGAGGGAGCTTCATTAATGAGAAATGACAGATTCATTAATGACCTTTTTACCTCTTGTTCTATGGGTGTAAGGTGTAGATGTTACATTGTAGATGTGGGAAGTTCACAGACACAGTCTGTGTGTGACCAGTTGCAGTAATCTGTAATACTATCCATATAGCATAAAGGAAGCTTCTTTGATCTGGTGACTGGGATACTTGTCTATAAATATAAGAATACATGTTTTGTACATAGTAAGAAATTACATTAGTATGGAAATGTGATATCTCTCTATTTTTTGTCCAATTGACCTGTCTATTGAAGATAGTCGAGGACTGAAGTCAACTACTATTGCTGAGCTGGTGTTAATCTGTGTTTTATAGTCCTGCATATGTTTTTAAGAAACTGAGTGCACCAGAATTTGATGCATATATGTTCATGATTATAATATCATCTTGGTCAGTTGTTCATTTTAATAGAAAAGGTGACTCTCTTTATCTCTTCTGATTAGTTTTAAATTGAAATCTATTTTGTCACATATTGGAATTGCATCACCTGCTTGCTTCTTAGTGTTGTTTGCTAGGAATTTTTTTCCACCCTTTAAGCCTCGGGTAGTGCCTGTCCTTGGAGTTTAGATGAGCTTCCTAAAGACAATAAAAATAAGTTTTATTTCTTAATTCATTCCACTGGCCTGTACCTTTTGACTGAAGAGTTGAGGACACTGATATACAAGGTTATTACTGAAAGATGTGTATTGGTTACTCTCATTTTAATTTATGTTCTTGGTTCTATTTTGTATTTCCATAGTTATGCCTTCCTTTGTTTTCTTTCTGTAGCCTCTTAGGTTTAGTTATTACTATCTTCAGTCCTTTGTATTGCTCTGAGCATTGTTTTCCACACTATGGAAAGATAGCTTTTACTTAACCTAGCAACCCAAAGGTTAATCTTAGCTTATTTATAATGTAGACAAGCTCATTGAGCCTTGTGCACCTCTTGTAACCTGAAATATATAGCCTTAATTCTTCAGAACCCTGCATTGGTTTGACCCAGAACAATGTATAAATATATGCATGCTTTGCACATCAAGTGTTGCAGAGAGTTGTTGAAAAATAAAGATTATTCCATTTGTGTTGCAAGCAGTAGACAGGATTAAATTGATAACATCTGTTTGTGATGGGTATTCCTGACTCAATAGGAGCCAGAAGAGACATAGTAAACCGCTAAGATAGTTCCTCTTTTTCTTCTTTATTTCATGCTGGATGTACTGTTTTAATAAAAGAGAGTAAGCTCCCTGAAAAATTCATATACGGTGACTAAACATTAGTGCATATTTATACCTGAGGGCTGTTTGGTAAGAAGCACAAAGCCAGACAGGAGACCTCTCTTTGCGTGGTTAGTGAGAGTGATCCAAGAGACTCTCAGAATAACACAGGCTATTGCCAATGCTAGATGATAATATGCTAACTGCTAAGGGAGAAAATCAATCAGTGATTCAACCTAGCCCAGAAGTCTAATAACCGTAATGACTGCACAACAAACTATCTCAGTTGGTGCAGTAGTGGCGCTGTTATCTGGGGGGCGATCAACAGCTATCTAACTGGACTTAAAGCCCTCTCAATGAGTGCGAACTCATGGTGGCACTGTGAACTCAGTCAAATACACACACAGGGCTGGTGAGGACAGAGACCCTAAAGGAAACCCTGTCTTTGTCATTTCTCTGGACAAAGGAAACTTCTTACCATATGCTAAATAAAGATCCTTATATTTACAGGGAATCATGCAGTACACCACTCATTAAAGAATTTTCTTTTCGCAGCAGATGGAGGCTACAGCAGAGTTCCACAACTGGTCAGACACAGAGAATATATGTTTGAAAAATGCTCAGTCCTAGGTGACACATCTACAGCTGAGCCTCTACACCTAAGACTCATAGAACATAGAGGAACGAGGGGTAGAGGGAAAACTAGTGAACCCATCAGCTCTCACCAGTGAAGTTTCCTTATACAACAGAGTGCAATGCACACAGAAAGCTATGGTTGGCCAAGCTTTAATGAATAAGAGACTGCAGAGTGTGTATCCCTGGATAGGACTCCTATATTAAACCTCATCACCACACAGCTCATGGACCATTGCAGAAGAGGAGGTGAAAAGATTGTAAGAGCCAGACCTGGGTGATGAGCACAGGGAAGAAGGGACTTTCAGGCCACTGGAGCTCGTACATGTGAACTTGTGGAAATGGTGGCATTGAGCACGGGATCCATGCCAATTCAATTGGACAAGGGCCCAGAGTAGGGACAGAAATGGGTTGCAGGCAGGTCCTATACTGAGAACTATTTGAGACTGCAGGAGGCAGAGTATGCTTTCCTTATGGTCTCTAGATAGAATCCAGTGGATGAATTTGCACTAAAAGACACCTGGATAGAAATGCTTGACTGGATAGGACTTAGCATGTATTGTGGAATACATGAGGTCTGGTGGGTGGATGGGGAGGCATGAATGAGGGAGGCGGTCTAAATTCGATTAAGAACTGTTGTGTGAAATGTACAAAAACGCAATAAAAATTAAAATGAAAACAGAAAATAGTTTTTAATGTAAATAAATTATTTAAATTAGTGCACAATAAAAATAGAATGTTTTAGTAGTGATAACAGGTGATATTTTGATATGTGCACACATTGTGTGCTTTAAAATCAGGTTAAATGTATTTCCTCAGTAATATAACATGTGCTTTGACTTTCATTCCGAATCAAAACAATGAAGAAGTACTTATAGGTATGTGCTATGCTATTTGTGTAGACAGCTGGACAAAAAGTTCTTTAAAACCATGAAACCATGAAAACAACTCCTCATACAATATTTTATATTTTTTTGAGGAACATTCAAACTAATTTCCATAATGGTTGTACTAATTTGTATTCCCACAGGCAGTAAATTATGGCCTGCTTTCTCCACATTCTCTTCAACATTTGTTGTGAGATTTGATAATAGTCATTCTGACAGGAGTAAGGTATCAAAGTAGTATTAATTTGCATTTCCTTGTTGAACAGGGATGTTCAAAAGTTTTAAAAATAGTTCTTGGTCATTTGTACTTCTTTTTCTGAAAATTATCTATTCAATTCTATGGTCCATTTGTTGCTTGGAAATTTTATGCCACTGGAATTTGTGCAGTTCTTTAAATATTGTGGATAGATGCCTCTTATATGATGTATAGCTGGTAAAGATTTTTCTCCCATTCTGTGTGCTGTCTATGAGCTCTACTTATAGTTTCCTTTGCTGTGCAGAAAAATTTTAAACTCTTCCAGACCCATCTGTTGATACTTCAGGCTAATCCCTGTGCTTCTTATGTTCTAGTTATGAATTTCTTGCTTGCCCCAATGTCCTGAATAGTATTCCTTATATTTTCATCTATGAGTTTCAGAGTTTCAAGTTTTAAATTAAGGTCTTTATTTATTTAGAATTGATTTTTGTGTGATGTGAAAGTTTTGAATCTATTATTCATCTGCAGATGGAAATTCAGGTTTTCCAACACCATTTATTGAATTATCTGTTTTTTTTTCCAATAGGTGTCTTTGACTTCTTTATGAAGAATTAGGTGGCCATATGTTTGTCAGTTTATTTCCATGTCCCCTATTTTGTTCCACTGATCTACCTGTCTTTTTACATCACTACTAAGCAGTCAATATCAGTATATCTCTGTACTACAATTTGAGGTCAGGTATTGTGATTCCTTGAGTATTGCATTAAATCTGTAGAATAATTTTGTAAATCTGCCAGCCTACTTACTGAGAATGCACCTAGCCTACTTTGCTGCTCCAGAACCATATGGAGTGTAATGCAGAATCAAATATTCAAAAATTTAACTATCCCTAGCTTAAATGAGACTTCTCTTTATTCCCCATTTGCACATTGATGCATACCCCAGACTAAACACCAAGCACCAATGAGCTAAGCCACAACCTGATAAGTTGGTATAACAGTAAACAAAGATACAAACACTCACTCAACAAAGACAAGATCAGCTGTCCATACCAAGAAACAATCAATGACATAACTCCAGATGCTTAGGTCAATAAGATTAGGTTAATAAGATTAACCAAGACAATATATCTCCTCCAGAAATTAACACTCTTATTGTAATATGTCCTGAGAAATGCAACCTAGCTGATGTACAAGATAATGATTTTTGAAAATTATAAATATGATCAAATAACACAAAAATGATGTAAATTAATGACTGAATGAAGATAATGAAAACACAGTTGACTGCAATAAATAATCCAAGAAATGAAATTAGAATTTAATAAACGTATATAATGTCTAAAGAAAGTCAAATTGAAGTAAAACTCAGTAGTTGAGACAAAAAGCTCAGAGACTCAGAGGAAAGCTTCACCAATAGATCAGATTAAATTAAAAGAGAGAATAACAGATATTGAAGGCAAGGTAGAGGAAATGGAGCTCTCAAAGATAATATTAAATATAAAATAACCTAAGAAGAGACTATGCATGACTTCTGCATGCATAATAAAAAAACAAAAAAAATCCAAAGGTATAGAAGAAAGAGAAGAAAGCCAGGTCTAAGGCAAAGATAATACTTTTTAACAAAGTTATAGAAGAAAAATATTCAAATCTGAAGACGGTCTTACCTATCAAGGTGTATGAGGCATACAGAATGCGAAACAGACAGGATCAGAAAAGAACCTCCCTGCATCATCTGATAGTCAAAATACTAAATATATAGAATAAAGAAAAGACTCCAAAACCTATGGAAAAAAATGTTCAAGTCACATATCAGTGTAGGGCTATCAGAATAATAGCTGAATTTCAAAGAGACTATGAAATCTAGAAGGACTTGAACTGATGTCTTATAAGTCACAAAAGAACACAATGTCAGTCCAGAAAACTATATCCAGCAAAAATATCAAACATTATTCTAGGTACTTTCTATTGCTGTGAAAAAAAAAAACACTGGCCAAAACCAACTTAGGGAGGAAAAGGTTTATTTCACCTCCAGTTTACAGTTCATCATGGAGGGAAGCAAAGGCAAGAACTCTAGAGGAACCTGGAGCACAAACTATGAAGGAATGGTCCTTACTGGTTTGCTCCCCTAGCCTGTGCTCAGTCTGCTTTTCTTATACAATCCAGGACTATCTAAGTAAGGGTAGCACCATCCACAGTGGGCTGGGCCCTCCCTCATTATCAGTAATGAAGGAAATGCCTCATAGACTTGCCCACAAGGTCAATCTAATAGAAGCAATACCCCAAATGAGTTTCTCTCTTCCCAGGTATGTCAAGATGACAAGTAAAGCTATCCAGCACAACTGACCCACTTTCAACTGGACAGACAAATACATTGCTAATAAACCACAATATCTTGTTCCCACAATATGATATTAATATCACAATATTAAACAGCACAACTTTAAATGTCCCACAGTCTTTAAAAAATTCAAACACTATTTTAAAAGTTCAAAGTCCCTTTAAAAGTGTCTTAGCTCTGAGCTCTTGTAAAATCCAAAATAATTTACATACTGTCTTATTTCAAATGGGAAGAACTATGTACACTTTAGTAAAACCAAAGTCAAACAATGTAGCCTAGTGTTGGACATCTGGGATTCACTAACTATCTTCTGGGCTCCAAAGTGCTGCACTTCTCTGGCTCTGCCATTCATAGCACACACAGCGAGTTTCGTAGTTTCAGGCAGCTCCATTCCACACTTGTGCTGCCCTTGGGGGGGGGGGGTCATCTCATTGTCCTGTTATCTCTAATAGTCTGGGTTCTCTACTGCAACTGAGGCCCCCCCTTCAGCAGTGACCTTTCTTGACCTCACACAGTGCCAAACGTCAGTGTCCTCATGACCCTTTCAATCCTGTGGGTCTTTAACAAAGACCTTTAACAAAGGCTTCACCTTCACCAGTGGCTTCTCCTGGCCTCTCACAGTTCCAAGTCTCAGCTATGTCCCATGACACCTTCAAACTTTCAAAACCAGTACCATCCAAAATACTCTTACACATTATCAAGACCTGCTCCAGTCTCGAGATGGAATATTGAACCATTTCTGGAACACAGCTTCTGTGGTAAAAATTTCTATCCTAGACCAACATCAACTTGGGAAGGAAAGGGTTTATTTCACTTTCAGCTTACAATTCATCACGGAAAGAAGCCAAAGCAGGAACTCCTGGAAGGGGCACAGACCATAGAGTTATGCTGCTTACTGATTTGTTACCTTACCCTGTACTCAGCATGCTTTCCTATATAATCCAGGACCATCTACCTAGGGCACATGAATATAACAAAATAGGGAATTTCAGGCTACTGAAAACTTGTTCATGTGAACTTGCAACAATGCTGACAGCATGCACAAGTCCCATACTGACTCAATGAGACGAAAACTCAGCATAGAACATAGGAAATGGGTAGCAGGCCCCAACCCTAACTGAGGAACTGCTGGAAAATGATTAATATGGGGTGAGGGAGAGTAGATCTTCCTTAGGGAGTGACTCTAGATAGGCTGACTAGACTCCAGTGAATAAACTTTCACCAAGGGACAACTGTATAGGAATGCTTAACTGGATAGGACTTAACATATATGACAGACTACCTGAAAATCTAAAGGGTGTGGAGGGGTCTAAATTTGTTTAAGATCTATCATATGAAATTCACAAAAACTCAAAAAATATAAAAATTACAAAAGAAGTCTTACCAGATTTTAAAAAGTGAAAATAAATTCTGTGTTCTGTTTGACCACAAAAGAATAAAGCCAGATATCAACAACAATAGAAATGAAGAAAAGCACACAAACTAAAGGAAACAAAAAACACTATAGAATGAAATTTGGATAAAGGGAGAAATCAAGATGGAAATTAAAATTTTCTGGAATTGAAATAAAACCAAAACACAACATACCAAATTCTAATGTACACTTTGAAAGTAGTCCTGGTAGGAAATATATAGAAAGAACTAAGTGACTACATAAAAAATAGAGACAACTCATGTTAATAACTTACTGATGCACCCACAGGTCTTAGAAAACCAAGACCAAATAAAACCTAAAATGACGAGAGAGGAGGGGATAAACAAAATCAGGGCTGAAATTAATATATACAAGTGAAAAAAAATAGGAAGAATCAACAAATCAAAGAACTAATTCATTGAAAAGATTAGCAAGATGGACAAATATTTAGCCAAATTGACAAAAAGAGAGAACACAAATTAATAAAATAATAGATGAAAGGGAAATATTACCAAACATCCAGAGGAAATTTAGATAATTATGAGCAGATATTTTAAAGTTTATATTCCACTGAACTTGAAAATCTAAAAAATATTGATGAATTTCTAGGTATGTATAGTCTACCAAAGTTAAATCAAGATAAAATAAATAATTTAAAAAGACCCGTATCAACCAATGAGATGGAAACAATAATTTAAAATTTCCCAACTAGAAAGAGCTGAAGACCAGATGGATCCTGCATAGAATTCTACAAGATATTCAAAGAAGATCTAATACCAATACTCCTGAAATTATTCTATAAAAGATAAAATGAGGTACGCTTCCAAATTCTTTTAGTAAAGTCAGCATTTCTCTGATACTAAAATGAGACAAAGATGTCACAAAACATATAGGTCAATACCTCTGATGATTGTAGATGCAAAAATTCTCAAGAAAATTCTCAAAAGCCAAATGCAAGACCACATTAAAAAGATAATTCACCATGATCATGTCAGATTCATCCCAGAACTGCAAAGATCTTTGAACCTAAGTAAAACAATAAATAATTCATGATATCAAGTGTTTTTAGGACACAAATCACAATATCATCTCATTAGATGCAGAAAAGGACTTTGACAAAATCTAGTATTCCTTTATGATAGAAATAATGGAGAATATTGGGATACTTGGGCCATATCTCAACATAATAAAGGAAACGTACAACTTGTCTATGGCCCCAAACCCACTAAAATGGAGAAAAACTCAATGCATTTCCACTAAAATCAGGAACAAGCCAAGTGAAGAAGGTAAAGCGGATACAAACTGAAAAGGAAGATTTCAACATATCCATATTTGCATCTGTTATGATTCTACACAGAAAATCCCTGAAGAGTCCACCAGAAACCTCTTAAAGCTTATAAAAACATTCAGAAAAGTAACAGGATACAAAATTAACACACAGAAAATCAACTTTTCTATATTCCAACAACAAACATACTGAAAAAGAAATTAGAGAAACGATTCCATTCAAGACAGCCTGAAAACATAACATGTCTTGGAATAAATCTAATCAAGGAAGTAAAAGACTTGTATAATAAAATCAAATCATTAAGACACTGAAGAAAGACATTGAAGAAAATACCAGAAGAAAAAAAGACCTCACATATTTACAGATTGGTAAGATTAATATTGTGAAAATGGCTGTTTTGCCAAAAGCAATTTACATTTTCAACCCCATCTCTGTTAAAATTCTAACACAATTCTTTGCAGAAATTGAATAAAAAACCTCTGACTTTACATGGCAACACAGGATAAATTAAAGAATCCTGAATAATAGGAAAAGTTCTGGAGGGATCACCATCCAATTTCAAAATATACTTCAGAGCTATACCAATGAAAGCAGAATGGCAGTACCATAAAAACACACTGATTAATGGAATACAATCAAGGACACAGATTTAAGTCTTTGCACCTACAGCTACATGGTTTTTGACAAAGTGGCCCAAAACACATAGGATAAAAACAGCCTGTTCAACCAATAGGTCACACTGGGTAGCTCCATGTAGAAGAATGAAACTATAACTTATCTCTCTCCCTGTACAGAACTCAATTCCAAATGGACCAAGGACCTCCTTATAAAGACCGGATACCTTGACTCTGATAGAAAAGAAAGTAGGGAAGACACTCGAACTTATTGGTACAGGAAAGGATGTTCTGAACAAGATCCCAGTAGCACAGGCAGTAAGAACAAGAGTTGACTAATGGGATCCCAGGAAACTAAAAAGCTTCTGTACAACATAGGACACTGTCATTAAGCAGTATAAGTTAATAGGTGATCTACAGAATAAGAATAATATTTATCAGCTATATGTCTGACAGAAGGCTAAAATCTAGACCACAAGTCGGATGTGGTGGTGCAGGCCTCTAATCCCAGCACTCAGGAGGCAGAGGCAGGTAGACCTTTGTGAGTTCAAGGCCACCCTGATCTACTGAGTGAGTTCCAGGTAAGCTAGGGCAATAGGAAGATCCTGTATCAAAAAGACCAAAAAAGATCTAGAACGCATAAATAACTTTAAAAATATTAAACATAGAAAAACAGCTCAATTAAAATTTGGGGCATGGAACTAAACAGTAACCTTTCAAATGATGAAACACAAATGGCTGAGAAATATTTTTTAAATGCTCAATATCTTTAGCCATCAGGGAAATGCAAATAAAAACTACTTTGATATTTTATCCTATCACGAGGCTGTGATACATTCAAGAGCTCATCTATGCAAGAGCTAACACAGTATTTGACACATTATAAACCTCCAACAACAAGTGCTTGAAAAAATAAAAGGAATTTCTACATGTTATTTTTCAATACCCTATTTTCCACAGTGATGAGAAGAAACTACTGCAAAATAAGTGGTCTGTTGTGAGATTAATTAGCTTAATTGAATTTTTCTATAATGTATGCATATGTCAAAACATCACTTTATTTGCACATGGAACGTACCTATAATCTCAGAACTCTGGAGCCTGAAAGAAAATCATACATTTGAGACTAGCTGGGCTACAAGGTAAAAATTTTTCTCTGAGGAAAATATCATTGCATAGAATAAATACATACAATTATTTATGTCAATTAGAAATAATTTTTATTAAAAAGATTATGTGCTTATCTTTGGAAAAAAGATGCAGAAGAGATTACATGGCATCCGTGTGGGTAGACTTATGGAAAATAGAATGGATAGTGGAAGAATGGAAAAATGGATAGTGATGCATTTCATTAGAAGAAAAAAAACAAGCAAAGTATCATATGTAAAAAGAAAGAGTAAGTAAAGAATGGGAACAAATGTCCTTGAGCTCCTAAGATAGAATGTTCTGGGGATTTTATTAGTTCCTAATTACCCATTTAATAAACTGGAAAGTGTTAGTCTTTGTCTCAATAAATTTGAAAGTTCAAAGGGATGCTTATTTTCTTTTGGTTCTGAAAATAAACATTTATAACCCTAAATGAGTACAGTCCATATGGCAACAAAAAGAAATCTTAAAGACTTCTGCTACCTCCAGAACAGGATAATTTAGTGGGCGAAGCTGCTTGCTGAGCAAGTCTGGCAATGCAAGCTCAGTCCCGGGAACCCACATAAAGATGGAAGAAGAAAACTGAGTCTACAAAGTTGCCCTCTCACCACTGTATGTGTGTTGTGACACGGCATGGGCAATAATAAATATATTTTATACATTTTAATTTATTCCTGAAGCAATTCTGTCACATTTACTCTTAGAAACTGAGCCTAAGGAAGATGTAATGATGGAATATAGTAGAAATGCATCAGTGGATAGGAAAAGGGAAAACAGGCATGACAGAGAGGTCTTCAACTTTTCAACTAAATAAAAATAAGACATGATACTGTAGATTCAAGAGAACAGTATGCTTAGAGATACTTAGTGTATTGTTGGAAAAGGAATTTAGTAAATTCAAGGTGCTTAAAGAAGTCAATAAGTTTACCAGATTTCAGTTAATTTTCACCTGGAAAATTTTTGGCTAAAGGCTTTATTCTCAACACCTAAAAGCTATTCAAATAGAGATAGGTACTAGAGTCGTCTATTTCATTATACCTTATCTTCCCACATTGTATTTTATCCAGAAAGAGTATTAATAACTAACTAGCATGTCCATTTGTCATCATAACAAACTGAAGTATTATTTATGTTTTGGGATTGTTTCAAAAAACAAAACAGGGCACCAGAGCTGGATGTGGCACACTACATTAATCCCAGCACTTGGGAGTCAGAGGCAGATGTATCTCTGTGATATTGAGGCCAACCTGGTCTACACAGTGAGTTCCAGGTCAGCTCTATTTAGAGGGAGATCCTGTCTCAAAAAAAAAACCCACAAAACAGAAATGGGACACACTTATGGCTTAAAAATTAATAGCATTCTCTAAAAGTTAAGTATTAGAGGCTTGGTTTCCTGTGTAGTGGTATTGGATGGTTTTGTGGAACTTTATTTGGTAGAACCAAGTGGAAAATCTTTATATCATTAGATGTGCTTTCTCAAAGAATGTTATGGTACCTGACTCACAAACTCATTCTGTTTCCTTGATTCATGATATATGTGGATTACTCTAGCATGTTATTCTTACTTATGGTTACCTTGGGCCCTCAGAAGAGCCCCAAAGCCATGACCCAGCTCAGTCTTGAATAGGAACATCTTGAACCTTAAGCTAAAGAAACCTTTTCTCTTTATAAGTTATTTAAGGTATTTAATTATAGTTAGATAAGAATGACTAATACAGGGACAGAAAAGTAAAGTAGCTCAAGTTCATAAATTCTTCAAAGACAAAAAGCCAGACTCTGATGCATCAAAGCTCATGCTCTACATAATTTTTTTCCTCACAAGATTAGAGATCATATTTCCTTAGTGGAATCTTCTCAGAAGTTTAATTACAAACACATGGACCTATAAAAACAATACAGACCTATAAAAACAATACAAAACATCAATGAAGCTAAGACTTCTGGGTTTTTGAAAGGATAAGCAAAATAGATAAACCTTTAACTGGGCTGAGAGTAATAAAGAGAAGCCTCTTTCTGTATAGTGGTTCACACCTATAAACCCAGCATCTGAAAGCCTGAGGAAAGTGAATTTCCACAAGTTTAAGCCCAGCCCGAGATACATAGTGAGTTTGAGCTCAGCCTGGACAACACAATGAGACTCTGTCTGAAAATTACGAAAAGAAACAAAAGAGTAAAAGCTCACATAAATTCATAAATGAAAGCTGAGGCATTAAAATTAATACAAGTTGAGTATCCCTTTTTCAAAATGCTTGGGACAGGAAGTATTTTGGATATGAATGTTTTCAGACTTTGAAATATTTCTATACATATAATAAAATATCTTATAGATAGGACCCAAATCTAAACAGGAATTCAGTTTGTTTAATATATATTTTATATACATATCTGCAATGTAATTTTATACACTAATCTTAGTGCACCCACATTTTAACTGCAACCCATCACGTGAGGTCAGGGGTGGAATTTTCCACTTGTGGCGTCATGTTGGCATTCAAAAACTTTCGGATTTTGGAGTATTTCGGATTTCAGATTTTCGGATTAGGGATGCTCAACCTGTATAAGAAAAAAGAACAAAGTATCATAAGACACTACTAAAATAATTATAAGCCAACAATTTGGAAGTCCTAGAAGAATCAACTGACAAGATTAAATCATTATTTTAAAATTTTGAATTGATGGCATTACATCTCAAGTCTACCAAATACTTAAAGAATTAATACCTATACTTCTCAAACTTTTTTAAATGAAAAAGAGATAATAGCTATTTTAGAAAGTCAGCATTGCTATAAATCCAAAGCCAGACAAGGACACTACAATAACAGAAAATATCAGTTCAATATTCATGATGTACAGGTACATCTGCAAAAATCTTCTACAGAATATTAGCAAACAGATTTCAATACTGAATTTAACGGGTTAATTGCCATGAATGAACAATGAAACAAGTTGATTTCAATATATGAAAATTTATAACTGTGATACAAAACATTAGTAAAACAAAGGACAAAACCCAATAAGCATATCATTAGACACAGAGAAAGCAATTGATAAAATCATTATTGTCTCATGATAAAAAGTATCAAAATGAGTACAAAAGTACAATAAACTGTATATATGACAAATCAGTAGCTCATGCCACACACAATGAAAATTCAAAGTTCTTTTCAGTTAGGCCAAGTAGGCAAGAAAATAAAATAAATGTATCCAAATTAGAAAAGAGTAAGTTAAACTGTTCCCTTTTAGAAAAGACAAACTATAAAAAAACGTCAAGAGTCCAACAAAAAATAGCTACTACTAGAATATCTCAAGTTCGTACTACCAATATCCATACATCAAAATGCAGAGAATAATCAAATTTGGGGTGTCCATTCCAAACTGATATATCTACTACACGACCCCTACAGTTAAAGCTTAGGGAAGATGCTTAAAAAGAGCATGAAAGTACTGTAAGAGCCAGAGAACCAGGATACCTATTGTTAGTGTGTTCTAGACAAGACAGGGAAGCTACACCCATGACAAATCAACAATATAATGCAAAAACAAGACCTGCATAATTACAACACAAGTTGACATGCCAAGTTGGATGCAGGAAATTTCATTCCGAGATGAAGAGCTACAGGGAATTAATGGCTTCTGAGAAAGGGAGAATCAGTTTTGTCTAGAGCCAAAGCCCATGATAGGTTATCCAATACTAAGTGGCCAGCACTAAGAGGTCATTAATTTTAGAGGGAATTGGGAGAGACATGGGAGGATTTAAAGGAGAAAAAGGAGGGGTGAAATGATGCAAATTCAGTACTCATGTATGAAATTCTCAAAATAATTTTCATTTAAAACTGTTTAAAAATATATACATAAAATAACTGTTAAAACAAATAAATTCAATATATTTGCAGGATACAAAGCATTTTATATATTATTAATGAAAAATTTGAGAAAATAATTTAGAATACCATTTATAATAATTATAAAACAAGACGTTTGTGAATAAATTTAACTGAGGTGAAAGATTTTCACTAGCTAAGTTATATAACACTAATTAATATTGTAGAGTGAAGGAAACTCATTTACATGAAGAGGATGGAGAAAAATCTTTGTCAGTTATACATCTGGCATAGGATTAGCATCTATAATATACAAAGAACAAAAAATGTAGATATCAGGAAAACAACCAGCTCAATTATAAAATACACGGTGAAACAACAAAAAATTCACAAAATAAGAAAAACAAATGGCTGAGAAACACTTAAAAATGTTCAATAGCCTAAGTCACCAGAGAAACGCAAATTAAAATAGGAGATTTCATCTTACCCCAGTCGGAATGGCTAAAGTAAAAAAAGAAATAGCAACAATTGTTGCTATTGATGTGGTATAGGAGACACACTTATACAATATTGGTGGGAATGTAAACTAGTACAAACACTTTGGAAATCAGTCTGGAGGTTTATCAAAAAATTAGAACTAGAACTCTCATATTACCCATCTATACCCACTCCTGCACATACACCCAAAGAACTTCATATCCTGCCACTTGTACCACTATGTCCACAGCATCTCTGCTTACAATAGCAAAGAAATGGAATCAACCAAGATATCCATCAAGTGATGAATGGAAAGCAAAAATGTGGTATGTATACACAGTGAAATATTACTCAACTACAAGGAAAATGAAATATGCAGGTAAATGGATGGAACTGGAAAATATAATAAGTGAGGTAATCCAGGCCTCAAAAGACAAATGACACATATGAACTCGAACTTTGAATTCTTTGTTTTGTATGTTTTCATCATAGTACATATAGAAGCCACACAACTAGAAACATGCCAATGGCAGCAGATGGAGGGAGGCAGAAAGATGTAGGTAAAATCAAAGTAGAAAGGGAGAATTCTATTTGTATAAAGGTTTAAGAATGGGGGATTTAAGAATGAGGGTTTAAGTGGAGGATGGTGAAATGAGGGAGTGGTGGCTCAGAATAAAGGAGAGATGAAAAAATTACATGAAAACCTAAGATTATGTAAACCAACAAAAATGTAATTAGAGGGGAATAGTAAAACACAGGCAACATGAGAGGAGAGGGGAAGGGGAGAATCGTATTTAAAGGTTTAAGTGGGGATGTTAGATTTAGGAGAGGGTAGGAATTGGGTTATGAAAGCAGTCCAGAGAAGCAAGCCAGTAACCATAGTTGCTCCATGATCTGTGATTCGGTTCCAGTAGTAATGAGTCTCCAGTAGTTCCCAGACTAGGGTGGGCCTGCCACCCATTTCTCTCACTCCACTCTGGACCTTTGTTTGATTGAGTTGGCATGGGTCCTGTGCTCAGTGCCACCATTGTCACAAGTTTAAATGTGCAAGCTAAGTCAGACATCAGCTGCTCAGACATTAAGGTCAACAGTCAATAAGTGGGACCTAATTTTAAAGCTTCTGCACAGCAAAAGAAACAATCAAGGAAGGGAAGATGAAACCCACTGAGTGGGAGAAATTTTTATTAGCTACACATCCAACAGAGGATTAATATCCAGAATATCCAAAGAACTCAAAAAATAAACAAGAAAATAAATGACCCAATTAAAAGATGGGCTATAGACCTAAACAGAGCGTTCTCAAATGAAGAAATAAAAATGGCTAATTAAAAAGTGCTCAATGTCCTTATCAATTAAAGAAATGCAGCAAAAAACACTTTAAGATTCCATTTTACTCCAGTCAGACTGGCTAAGATTAAGAGAACAAAAGACAACAAATGCTGGAGGGGATGTGGAGACAGAGGAATGCTCATTCACTACTGGTGGCAATACAGATTTGTGCAACCACTATGGAAAGCAGTGTGTAGAACTTTCAAGACACTAAAACACTAAAAATGAATCTATCATATGATCCAGTTATACCACACCTTGACATATACCCAAAGGACTCATCCTACTGTAGAGATACGTGTACATCCATGTTTATTGCTACTCTCTTCACAACAGCTAAGAAATGGAAACAACATAAATGTCCCTCAACTGATGAGTGGATAATGAAAATGTGGTACATTTACATAATGGAGTGCTACTCAGCAGTAAGAAAAGACGAAATTATGAAATTTGCATGTAAATGAATTGAACTAGAGAGTGTTATACTAAGTGAAGTGACACAAATGCAGAAAAGCAAGCACTGTGTGTTCTCCCTCATTTGCAGATTGTAGCACCGTTTCTCTAAATGTGACTATACATCCTGATGTAACACCGAAGCCAAGAAAATGGAAAGAATACATGAAGGTTAAAGAAGAAGAAAGAACCTGAAAGAGGGGGAGACTAGTATGTGTCTTTTTTGACATCACAAAACTTTTCTTTCTTTTTGCTTAGAATTTTTGACTGTCCTGGGTATTTGGGGCTTCCATATAAAATTTAAGATTGTTTTTCCAATTTATGTGAAGAACAGCACTGCTGAGTGAAGAAGAGTTTGTCTTTTCTAAGGGAGTGATGCTAGATAGGCAGATCAGGCTGCAGTTGATGAACTCACACCGAGGGACATCTGGGTACACAAACTTGACTCGATAGGCCTTTAAAACACATAGCAGAGTGCATGAAATCTGGTGGATTAGCCATGGGGGATTCAGACAGGGGAGGGAGTCTAAATATGATTAAGATGTATTATATGAAACTCACAAAAATTCAATAAAATATACATTTTAAAATGAATAGTAGCCAAGATTTGATGAGGATTGCATTGAATGTGTAGATTGTTTTTGGTAGGATGACCATTTTCACAGTATTAATCATACATATCAATATGCATGCAAGTATTACCTTCATCAATTTCTTTATTCATTGTTGTGAAGTTTGTATTGCAAAGGTTTTGGTTGTTTCTTTATTGTTGATAATGGAATTTTTCCCCTGAATTATTTCAGTATTTCTAATCATTGATATAAAAAGATTACATATGTATCTCTAAGATTTGTTGACACTGCTTAATAGCTCTAAAAGATTTCTGGGGGAGTTTTCAGAGCATCTTATGCATACAATCACTTCATCTATAAATAGGAATACTTTTAGTTATCTTTTCCTATTTATATTGTCTTCTTGTCTTGTTCCAGAAAAGACTTTAAGCACTATATCGAATAAGAATGGAGAGAGGGGATACCTTTTCCTTGTGTCTGATCTTACTGTGAATGCTTTGGGGGTTTTCTCCATTTAGATTGATGGTGGCTATAAGTTTATCATAGAGTCATTATTATTTTAAAATATGTTGATTCTATTCTTAAATTCTTTGAGTGTTTAATCCTAAAGGGATGCTGATATTTTTTTCATTTTTCTGTATCTATTGAAAGAATCATGTGAATTCTGCCCATAAATCTATTTATGCTATAAATTACACATACTGATTAATTTGTTGATTTACATAAATTGATTTACAAATTTATATACCTCTGGAATGAAGCCAACTTGGTCACAGTGAATGATATTTTTGATGTATTCTTGAATTTGCTTTCAAGTATTTTACTGAGAAATGTAAAAATTGTATTCATACTTTGTGTATTTCATATATTTTGATCATAATCATCATAACTGTCCTCCAACTCCTCTTTTATCCACTTACCCTTCTATGTCCCAACTTATTGTCATTTTTTCTTAATAATCTGTACACTCCAATTGGTGCTGCTTGCTCATGGATGAAATGTCATCCACTGTTGCATGTTTGACCTACTAGGAACCACATTCTTAAAAAAATGCAATCCTCTCTCAACCAGAAGGTGTCAACTGTTCATAGTTCCTCAGTTAAGGATAGGGGCTCATGGGCCAATTTACTCTGAATGCTAGAATGTTGACTGGTTTGATCTTGTGCAGGTCATATACAGTAGTCACCCACAGCTGCTGTGAGTACTCTCAGGTCCAATAGACAGGGTTTGACTCTGGTCTTCCCCAATCTCAGTCTCTTAAAGATCTTTCCATGACTCCTTCCACAATGATCCCTGAGCCCTGGGAATTTATTGATAAACACTCTACTGTCACTTATTATGTGCAGTTTAACCAGTTGTGTTAAATGAACATAGCATAAAACTGCCCCCAGATTTTTATCTGTCTACCCATAGATTAGTGCAGCTCTCAGACTTCATCACAGAATGTTCTTTGTTTAGTGGATGGTGAATTGTTGAGAAAGTTTGCATATATGTTCACCAGGGAGATTGGTTTATGATTATTTATCTATCATCTACTATGTTCATTTAACAGGATAATATAAATCCATCTGGACCTGAGTTTTTCTTAAGTTAGAAGTTTTTTTATTATTAAAACTGTTAAATTATTTACCTCATCTTATTTTAAGTAGTGTAGCTAATATGCAACCAAAACGTCATCATTTTCTTTTAGATTTTCTAATTTGATTGGATATAGATATTAAGATATGTCCTTATGATTTTTTTGAATTTCATTGCTGCCATTTTTTCATTTCTAATTTTCATCTGTCTCACTTTTTGTCTCCAATTTTAATTTTGGTCTTCTGTCTAACCTTCTTTTGGTCAGTTTGCCAAGAGTTTGCTAATTTTGTTTATGTTTTCGAAGATTCACCTCTTTGTTTATTTAATGCTAATTCACTGATTTCTGCACAGATCTTAATTATTGCTTTCTGTTTATTGCTATTGGATTTGGTTTCTTATTGCTTCTCTAAGGCCTTAAGATGCATCAACAAGTTATTAATGATCTCTCTCATTTGTTTTTAATGTAGGTACTTAGAGCTCTAAATGTCTGTCTTTGGACTGCCTTTATTATATCTCATAGGTTTTGTTATATTTTTGTTTATATTCAATTCCAGAAATTTATTTCCTTGTTGATTTCTGCAGTGACCCATTTATTATTCAATAATGTGTTGTTTAATCTCCATGAGTTTATATCTGTTCAGTAGTTTCTCTTGCTATTGATTTCTAGGCTTAGTATATTGTATTCAGATAAAATATAAGACATTATTTCATATTTCCTATATTTGTTGATAATTGCTTTTTGTCTCTATATGTAATCTATTTCAGAAAAAAGACATGACATTCTGAGAAAAATGTGTATTTTGTAGTGTGTGTATAGAATGTTGGGTTAACATATGTAAATATGTTTGAAATATGATGTCATTTAACTTAAATGTTTCTGTATATTTTTAATTAGTATTTTTATTAAGTATTTGTGGATTTCACATATTTTAATCATATTTAGACCTCACCTATATGCACACCCCCATAGCCTGCCCACAAGAATGAATACGTTCTGTCTTATATGTTAAACCATATCATATGAAATTTCTGTACCCAGCTGTCTCTTGGTGTTAATTCCTTCTGATGGAGTCTGGTCAGTCTATCTAGTGTCACTCCCTTAAAGAAGATCAATTCTGCCCCATCCAGCAGTGATCAGCTGCTAACAGTTCCTCAGCTAAGATTTGGGCCTCCTGCCCATTTCCCCAGTTCTATGCTGGTTTTTGTCTGCTTGAGTTTTCATGGGTCTTGTGCATGTTGTCACCACTGCTGTATGTTTATATAAGCAAGTTCCCAGATCCTGTAAGGCTCTGTTTCCTTGCGGTCATGCACCAATTGTGACTCTAAACACCCTTTCCTCTTCCTCTTCCACAATGGTCCCTGAGCCATGAGTGGCTGAACTTTAATATAGGAGTCCTATCCAGGAACATGCACTCTGCGTTCTCTTATTCTGTACACTTGGGCCAGTTGTAGCTTTCTGTGTCCATCACCATTCAGTGGATGAGGAAGCTTCACTGGTAAGAAAAGAGAGAGGCATTAGTATTCTCTCTACCCTTTGTTCTACTATGTTCTGTGAGCCTTAGGTGTAGAGGTTCCTTTCTTCATGTGCCACTTAGGACTGGGCAACTCAGACACTTATTCTATGTGTGTGAGCAGTTGTGAAACTCCACTAGACTCCATCTGTTGCAAAAGAAGTTTCTTTGATGAGTGGTGATTGGTATACTTATTTGTAAATAAAAGGATCCATATTGGCATATAGTAATATTTGCCTAGGGATATGAGGGACACAGATAGAGATTTTTCTCAAAGATCTATGATTTCTCCAGTCATGCATATTTGGCTATGTTTATAGTGTCACACATAATTATGTTCCCTCTCACGGAGTGGGCTTTAAGTTCTGTTGGATAGCTGTTGATTACCCCCAATGTAAAAGTGCCTTTACAGCACTGATATAGTTTGCTGTGACAGTCATTGCTGTGGTTGTTAGACTGTAAAGCTGATGTTGAACCATAGATTGATTTTCTCCCTTAGCAGCTTACACGGTGCCCTTGAAAACTGTGAAAAACAGTCTTCAGGGAGGAGGTGTCCAGGTCAATTCCAGTTTCTCTGTTTGAAGTCCTGTCTGCAGTACGTCCTGTCTTCAGAAATAGGGTCTTATCTTCAAACTCTGGAAGGTAATCAAGGGCTGTGGCAATAGCCTGTGTCACTTTTCGAGCCTCTTGGGCTACTCTGACCAACAACTCAAGGGGAGATTTCTCCTGTCTGGCACTGTTATATTTTTGTTATATAGCCTTCAGCTATGCAATGCACTCATGTATAAATGTTGTATATGCATTTTTCAGTGGAATTTCCCCTCCGGTTTCTCATACCACATAAGCATTATTTATCTCTAGTCTCTTTTCCCCTGTCTAATCCTCCTTTCTCCATCCCCAATTAAATTATCCCCTCTTGTCCTATTTTCCCTTGAAATATTTTCTATTATCCCCCTCTTGAGTCACTTCTCCTTACCCCCATGTTTCCTTGTATATCTTTGCTTTCTCCCTTCCCCATTAAATACCCTAATTTCCCCATCACTCCCTTGGTAACATCTGTTTTCTACTATCTCCCTCTCTTGTGCTCTTTCTTTCCCTTTGCTTCCATGGTTAACTGCCATTTTCCTGATTCCCGTGGTTACATTAGGTTAGGTTATACACTGACATATAAGAATGTGGTGTTGAGATCTACAAATGAGAGAGAACATGCATCACTTGTTCTTCTGAGTCTGTGTTACTTCACTTAGTACAACAGTTTGTAATTATATATTCATTTATTTTCTTTCTGTTGCTTCTTAGACATAGTCATTCCTTTCTTCAGGCCTTTGTATTGCTTTGAGTATTCTCTGTAGTCCTCATTCGGTGGACATGAATTCTTTCAGTCTATTTGTATCATGGAAGAATTTTCTTTCCCCTTCAACTAGGACAGATAGTTTTGCTTGGTAAAGTATTCTGGGTTTGAATCTAAGATCATTTAGAACTTGGAATACTTGGGTCTAGGCAGTTTTGGATTTCATATTTTGCATTGAAAACTCAGCTGTAATTCTGATGGGTTTTCTTTTATTTTTTATTCTTAATATCTTTTATTTTATGTGTATGAGTCTATTGCCTACATGCACATAAATGCCCCCATGTCATGCAATGCCTGTGGAGGTCAGAAGTTGGTGGATCTCCTGAAGCTGGAGTTATGGATGGTTTGTTGGCCACCATGTGGGTGCTGGGAATCGAACTCGGGTCTTCTGCAAGAAATCTATCTCTCCATCCTTGAGTTTTCCTTTATATATGGCTTGTTTTTTTCTTTCAGCTTTCAATATTCTCTCTTTGTTCTGTACATTGAGTGTTTTTGCTGATATGACATGGAGAATTTCTCTTCTGGTCCTGTCTATTTGGTGTTCTGTGTGCTTCTTGTATCTCAATGGGTATGAATTCCCTCAATTTACAGGAATTCTCATCTATAATTCTGTTGAAAATTTGGTCAATATCATTAATCTGGATTTCTTCTCCTTTGTCTATGCCCCTAGTGTGTACATTTGATCTTTCCATGGTGTCCCACATTCCCTGCATATTTCATTTCTGTGTTTTTAAAACCATTTTCATATTCTTTGTCTGATTAGTACAATTCTTCAAGTTTACCAACCAATCTTGATATTCTGTTTTCCATTTCATTCATTCTGTTGGGAGGCTTTCTCCTGTTGTTTCAAATAGGCTAACTGATTTTTTAAATTCCTCTTTTATTTCAGTCTGAATTTTCTTCAACATTTCTCTTTATTGAATTCCATTTTCAAATTCCAAATTGTCTTTGTCATTTCATTCATCTGTATATCTGTATTTTCTTGAGCTTCAGTCAGAAGTTTATCCCAATCCTCACTGGGTTCTTTGAGTTGTTTGTGTGTTCTTTAAATTTGTTGATTTTTTGATCATGTTTAAGATTGTTCTTTTAAATTTTGTGTCCTGGGATTCCTATAGGAAGTTCTCACTGTAGAACTCTTCCATAACTCTGGTGGTATTTCGTGGGGACATATTATTTTGGTTTTTCATATGATTATTTTTTTTCATTGTGGTTTGGGCAGATTTCTTTTGTTGGTTGTCATTCTTGTATAAAATTGCCTTTGTTGAGTTGAAGTTTGATTCTGTTTGTATTATTGATGTTTCTTGGTTACTTTCTGATTAAGTATGAAAAATTAGTTTGTATGGGCTTCAGATTCTTTCTTTTTATTTTATATTTGAGGGACCAGATGCTTCCAGGGAGGCTGCTTAGATCTCCGGGACGGTGAAGGAATCTCTCCTAGTAGGTGAACCCCTTCAGCCTCAGCAGGATATGTCCAATGCCCAAGGAGACTGAATCTGCTAGCTCTTACTACCCAGCAGGGAAGCCAGGGCCCTGGAGCAGTGGAAGGGACTATCGATGATCACAAAGCAGGGGAATGACCTTGGCAAGATTTTGGCAACTCATCCCTTGAAGCTGAGTCAGGAACTCTCAAGCAGTTTCAGAGGGATGGGTCCAAGGCCCAAGAAGAGGGTAGGGAAACAGGATGTGAAGGCCTTTACCAGCCAACACGCTATTTGTTGATATACTCTATATACTAGTGAGTGTGAGGTATTGAAGTCACCCACTATGACTGTATTGGATTTAATTTGAGTATATGTTGCCATATAATACGTTTATAACTACTGTAATATACTTTTGATTGCTGCCTTCTTTAGAATGAAATGACTTTATCTTTTATGAATAGTTTTTCAGTGAAGCTTGTTTTCTCAGATATTAGAATAGTTACAATGGCTTGTTTCTTTTATTCATTTGCTTAGAATGCCTTTTCCCATCCTTTCATCTTACAGTAGTATCTACCTTTGAAAGTGAGGTGTGGTATCTGCTTTCTTACTGCAGTCTGTTAATCTGTAAGGTTTTTTTGTTGTTGTTGCTGCTTGTTTGGTTAAGTTTTGGTTTTGGTTTCTAAGACAGGACTCCCTATAGCTCCAGCTATAGATTCACCTGCCTCTGTCTCCCAAGTGCTGGGATCAAATTCACATGCCAACTTGACTGGCTTAGTCTATATTTTTGATTGGGAACTTGCAATGATTAGTATTCAGAAGTATTATTGGAAGGTGAGTATCAATTCCTGTCATTTTATGGACTTTTGTGTTTAGTCTTTTCCTAATTTTCATTTGCTTAACTACTATTCAACCATCATTTATTGTGTCCTTCTAGGGTATTGAGTTATCTCTATCATTCTCATAGGTCTGAAAAATAATTCCCAATATCCTTTGTAAGAATGGCTTAGTGGTCAGAAATTCGTTTAGACTGATTTTATCAGGTAATGTTTTTTTATCTCTGTCAAACACAACAAAGATCTTTCATATAACTTTTTCTTTTATAAAATTTTTTGCTTCTTTTGTGAACTTCATACAATATATTTTGATCATATTCCAACTCCCTCTACTATATTCATCCTCACCCTCATCCACGCCCCCCCAACTTCATGTCCTCAATTATTATTTTTCTTTTTAAAAGGCCTATCAATTCTAATTTGTATTCTCCAAATGCTCTTGTGAGAGTCCGTATCTTAGAGTCTCATCAAACTGCCACATATTACATCCGCAAAGAAAATTGACTCTTGTTCTCCCAGCCTTTCAGCTAATGATGGGACTTCCTGCCTACCTCCCCCATCCATGCTGGGTTTTTGTCTGGTTTGGCCTTGAAAAGGTCTTGTGTATGCTGTCACAAGTACTATGGGTTACATAAGCAAATAACCTGTTGTGTCCAAATAGCACAATATGCTTGTATTTATCTACTACCTCTGGCTCTTACAATCTTTCCACCTTATATTCTGCAATAATTCTTGAACTTTGGGAGGACAGACTAGGATAAAGATGTTTCAATGAGTGCTGAGAACACCATAGTTTCTTATTTTCTGCAAAGCAACCAGTTGATCTTTTTGTTAATCATCATCTTCTGTAAGAAGAAGCTTTTCTGGTGAGAACTGAGAGATGTACTGATCTGTGTGTATAAAGATAAGTCATTAGAAGTTGTTTTAATACTATGTCTGTTTAGTAGAAAGCGAAAGGTCTTTCCCTATGCTCTGTGACCCGTTTAGTCACAGATGATTGGCCCTGATAATCATGCCAATTGTAGGCTCCATCTTTTGAAGTGGGCCTTAAATCCATCCAGAAGATGCTTGGTTACTCCAATAACACTTGTGGCACTATTACTCTAGTTGGCATAACTTGCTAGGCCAGTAATTATTGTATCTTGTAGGGATCATCGATGGTAAGGTGAATGATTATTTTTGTTTTCCAGTAGCATACATAGCAACTTCTAGAACTATGAAAGCTCACCAGTAGAGACGAAGCTTCAAAGTCAGTACCAGCTTGATTTCTTCTTGTTTGATCTATGACTCATATATGTAGTGTCTTCAGCAATACAGTGTTAACATTCAGTTCTTCAGAGAAAGAGATTAACAATGATACCAGAAGATGGAAAAATCTCCCGTGATCAAAAAGCAGTAAGATTAATATTGTGAAAATGCCATTGCACCAAAAGCAATCTTCAGATTCAACACAATCTCCATTAAAATTCCAATATAATTATTTACATAAATTGAAAAAAAAGCACTTCAAATTTCATATGGAAGAAGAAGAACAACAAAAAAACAGAATAGTCAAAACAATCCTGGACAATAAAAGAAGTGCTAAAAACATGATAATTCCGGATTTCAAAAAATACTACAAAGCTATCATAATAAAAACAGCATGATTATGGTATGGAAAAAAAACAGACACTGATCAATGTAATGTAACTGAGGACTAGGATATACATTCACACATACGATGGCCACTTGATTTTAACAAATGACCAAAAATATACACTGAAGCATAGGCAGCATGTTCAACAAATGGTGCGGGTTAAACTGAATAGCTGCATATAGAAGAAAATTACTAGATCCCTATCTCTTAAACTTGAATTCCAAATGGATCAACTATCTTAACCTATGAGCCAAAACCTTGAATCTGACAGACTAGAAAGTAGGGAAGCTACTGAATTCTTATAAGCACAGGAAAGGACTTTCTTAACAGGACCCTGTTAACATGGGCATTAAGACCAAAAACTGACAAATGGGATCTCATGAAACTAAAAAACTCTGTATAGCAAAGGACATCATCATTCCAGTGATGGGGCAACCTATGGGTTGGTAAAAAAAGCTTTACCCAACTATACATTTGGTAGAGGATTAATATCTATAATGTATAAAACTCAAAATAGGAAACATCAAAAAAAAAACCCTAAAAACCTAGTTAAAATTGGCCCAAGGGGAGCAGGAGAGATGGCTCAGAGGTTAAGAGGCTGCTTTTTCAGAGAACCTGGGTTTGATTTTCAACATTCACATGGGGGCTACCAATAACCCATACATAACTCCAGTTCCAAGGAATCTGGCACCCTCTTCTGACCTTCTTCGGCATTGCATGACATGGGTACACTTACATAGATGCAGGCAGTACAGTCATACACACAAAATAAAAATAATAAAATATTATTTTTTATTTTTGATACAAGGAACATAGTTTCAAATGATGAAACACAAATGGCTGAAAATATTTTTAATGTTCAATATTTAACAATCAATAAAATGGAAATTAAAACTATTTGGAAATCTTATCTTAGCCCAGTCAGATTGGTTAAGACCCCAGTATCAAACAATGGCAAATACTGGCAAGGATGTAGGAAAAGAGTACATTTATTCACTGCTGGTGAGTTTACAAACTGGTGCAGTCATTATGGAAATCAATGTGGAGGTTCCTCAAGAAGTTAGAATTAGATATTCTACATGATTCTGCCATACCACTCAGTCATATGCCCGAAGACTCTGTATCATACTACAAACATACCTGTTCATCATGTTTGTAGAGGTCCATGAACTAATGAATGGATAATGAAAATATGGTATACTTACACAATATAATATTAACTGTTAAGAAAAATAAAATTATAAAATTCACATTACACGAATGTAACTAGAATCAATCATCCTGAGTGAGTTAACCCAAATCCAGAAAGAAAAGTGTCACATATTCATTCTCATACATAGTTGCTAGCCTTGTGTCCTTAGATAGGTGTTTTTGGATTGTAAAATCCATAGATATCAAGAAACTAATAAAGGGGATGGGGGGTCTTCTTCAGAGGGAAGATTGAATACAGTGATATAAATGTGGAAAAGACAATAATTTGATAGCAAAGGGCTAAGACTAAAGGCCTTTTGAAAAAGTGATATGGAAACCTACTATTATAGAAGCTTCTTAAAATGTATTCATACATAGGGCTGGAAAGATGGCTCAATGGTTAATGGCACTGAATGATCTTGCAGAGGACCCAGGTTCAATTCCCAGCACCCACATGGTAGCTAACAACTGTCCGTAACTCCAGTTCCAGGGGATCCAACACTCTATTCTGACCTCTGTGGGCACTGCACAGCACATAAATACATTCAGGCAACACATTTATACACATAAAAAATAAGTAAAACTTTAAAAATGTATATGCAACATAAAACAAGTTAAAATGTAGCTATCATAGAATGAGGCTTCAATGGCCCTAGCAGATACTATAGGATAGCAAATAAAAAGGCCATTGCTGAGAATGTATTCTCTCTTTGTAATATTAATAAGGGGAGTCTCATAGATCCTTCAACAATACTGAATATTGCCATTGTTCTTCCAGAATATGATGTCACGGCTCTATCTGTTACAAAGTTTTGATGAATGTAGTAGTTTGGGTTAGCAACTATAGTCTCTGAGAACTTGAAATACATTAATCCATGCTACTTTGGTTCTAAAGCTTCTACTGAGAAGTCAATAGTTATGCTGATAGGTATCTTTATATGTGACTTTGTCTTTGTCTCTTGCATCATTCAATACACATTCTTTGTTCTGTATATTTAGTACTTAAATTCATTATTAACATTATTACATTATTAAGTGTGTGTGTGGGGGTTATGATGTGTTTTAGATGCCATGGAATGTACATAGATATCAGAGGACAACACTGAAGAGTCACTGCTCCCCATCTACCTTTATGTGGGACCTGAGGATCAAAGTCAGGTCACAAAGTTTGTGCAGCAAGTAACTTTCCTCACTGATTCATCTTGCCAATATTGTATATTTTATGTTTTAAGATGGTACAGCATGGTGTACGGAATCAAGGCCATGTCAGCCTGCTTATGTTCACACGACATATGCTATGGAGGTGATATGGGTACACTGTATGAGCGAAGATGGTTAATGTTAGACATCCAGAGGACTTAGTCAGCATAAAATGTCAGGCACCATATGTCTAGGGATCCCCAAAGAAAATAATGACATGATCTCATATAACCAGTTTTAGCAAGAAGTTTGTGTGATTTCCAATAAAAAGTCCTTGGGACCAAGGATACATGAGCTCTTGCCCAGTGTTCACATGCCCAGTGCCCTATGTGCCCTTAGAGAAAACAAAGCACGTCTCATTTGGCAGTGGGTCCTTAAATCTTTAATCTCCTTGTAATTCTCGGCCCTCCATTTCTGGCCCTTCAAATTGCCTGTACATATGAGGGATTTCTTTTCTGGGTATATACATTGTTCTACATGACTCTTGTACCCGAATGGGCCACTCTTTCCCTATATTTGGGACATTTTCTGCTATGATTGTCTATAAAACATTTATTACTCCATTGGCATAGAATTCTTCTATGCCCATAGTTTATAGATTTGATCTTTTTCTAGTGTTCCAAAGATCTTTTATGTTCCATTGACCTATGTTTTTAAAAATTTATCATTGCCCTTAACTGAATGTACCAATTCTTCTATCTAGTCTCTAGTCTCTACTATTTCATGGTCTGTGAAGTTTTCCTTTGAAATTTTATTTGATTTTCCTACTAATTTCATCTCCAGCATCATTTAAGTTTTACCTTATTTTAGAAAAAAGATATAGAAATATATCTCTATTTTCTATGGCCATTCCATGCTGAATGTATCAGGTCTTGTCTGATCTGGGAAGTTAAGCAGGATCAAGCCTGTTTAGTACTTGGATGAGAAAAATATATCTTAACTGAATTTAATTTTCATTCCTGTATTAGTTTGCTTTCTGTTGCTGTGATAGAAACACTAGCGAAGGGAACTTATAAAAGAAAGAGTTTGTTTAGCTTACGTTTCCAAAAGGGCAAGAGTCTGTCAGGGCAGTGAGGCGTGGCTGCAGAGGTGACTAGAGCAGATGCAGCAGCTAAGCACTCACGTCTTCAATCAGGCACAGGAAGCAGAGAACGACTGGAGAGCTGGCAAGGCTTAAGAATTCTCTAAGACTAACCCCAGTGACACTCTTCCTTCAGTATGGCCACACCGTCTAAGAGTTCCCAAAACAGTGCCATCAACTGCGGACAAAATATTTAAATATTTAGAGCCTATGGAGGACAATTTCAAACCACTACAATGTCTTATATTGACTTCCTTATTTCATCATCTTTTTATCTGTATACTCTTTCATTTCTTTGAACATATTTAATTATTCTTTTGGATTCTTTATCTGGAATTTATCTGTCAGTATCATTACTGATCATTTCTCTAGGATTGGTAGTTTTGGAAGAGAAATTTTATCTTAGGTTTTTCATGTTCCTTTGATTTTTGTATTGAAACTTGAACATCTGGATTTAGATTATTGGTTGAAAGACGTTTTTTGGAAGGGTCATTTTTCATGTTGCAGTGCAAATATCTGTGATATTCTAGAGAGACTCGTTGGCAATAGAGATTGGGTGAGATTTTCTTCTTTAAGACAGGTGTTTAATGTACTAAGCTCTATATACAGTCTTCCCCTAAGAGGTGAATGCTAAATGCAACAGCAGTTACATATATGTATAAAATCACTATGAAAATATAGTAACAGTTGGCTACAAAAAAATAACCCTTTGAGTACAAAGTGTTTTAAAGAGTAAAGGAATACTGGTAGTACTATGTGTCCTAATATGTTTGATATTGAGGGAATGAGTTGAAGAAGAAATAAAACATGGTAAGAGATAATAGAATGTAGAGAGGGGGAATGTAAATAAAGAGGGCAAAAGTACATGCAAAAAATGAGGATGAGATATAATTTTCCCTCAAGGCAAACTGGCTATAAAGGGGTAATGATGTACAATGAGACAATGTATAAAAATCTCATTTCTTAGGAGGGCGAGCTACAGAGACTCTACAAAGTGTTCCAGCGTATTTTCTTAGGGAGAGGAAAAAGAGAAAGGAAATAATATAGAGAAAAGAAGAAAAAATGATATAGGTAAACACAGTATCGGACTGCGTTGGCCAACTAAATTGACCTTGGATATTATATATAAAGAAGGAATAAATATAAGAGGGAGGAGAATTGGGGGAAGAGCTAGGATATGAAAATTGACTAGCCTGATGAGTACTTTCCATCTGAAGACTCCAGTGTTCTTTTCTTGGCCCCTAGAAGCCTGTCTTGCCACTGGGAGTTTTGCAAGGTAAGGATGGCTGGAATAATCTTGTCCCCATCAGCAATTATGCAACAAGGTAAGGGAGATGATTCTTTTACTGTGGAACCTATAGCACCATGCCAGGACTGAATGCTGTTCCTGGGTTCCCAGTTGGGGTACTGAAGGTGATCCTTGAGGCAGTGGTGACTCTCTATAAACTACTCACTGGTACAGTTTCTGTAGGAAATTGCATAGAATAGGCTGCTAACATAGGTCTTCTCCATGATTATAGCAAATGTGCCTGCAGTGACGCTGCCAGCATCAACAGTGTTTGATGTACTGGCAGGCACTGAGCCTGATTGTGGGGAAAATTCTCTAGCACATTAAGCAAGCCACATGGTATAAAATTCTTGTTCCTTTTGTTTCTCAGTCCTCTTTTATATTCTTGAAAACCACTGAGATTAAATTTGAAGTTTTTTCACCACAAAAATAAGCATGCACAATGTAATACCTATGAGAATTGTTTCAATTGTGGCCCAGTACTATATATGCATATTTCTTTTTAAATATTTTATTATTTTAATTTTATGTGCATGAGTGCATTGCCTGCATTATGTAGGTGCACCTGTGTTGTGCAGTGCCCATGGAGGTCAGAAGAGGGTGTCAGATTCCCTGAAACTGGAATTAATGGTTGTTAGCCACCACGTGGGTGCTGAGAATCAAACCTGTATCCTATGCAAGAGCAGCCAGTGCTCTTAGCCACTGAGCCATCTCTTCAGCCTCTACATATTTCCAAGATCTATGTTGTGTGAGCTAAATTGATTTGGATTTGTTGCTAACTAAAAGTAAGAATAAAAAAGACATTTCAAAATTTAAGAAAATATATATATTAGTCAATTTTGAAAAAAGGAGTACTGAAAGAAGGATACTAAAAAAAATGCACATTCAAAATTATTACAGTTCTAGGCCAACAGAAACTCAAGGTAAACTTTGCAATAAACTGAATTATCTTTCACGATACTTTTACATGGCTTTATTGAAACAAAGTATTTAGCCTTTTCCCAAGAAAATAATCTTAAGACAATCTAAAGTCTATTGCAACTTATGTTTAAACTTCCTTAGAAACTACATATATATGGCCAATAAAGAGAAACTATAAATCATATTTGAAATTATTTGAAAGGTGGGATGTCTGAGAGTGTGTGTGGGCAGGTTCCCTCAGAGGCCAGAAGGGGCTATAAATCACTTGGACCTGGAGTAATAGGCAGCTGTATACCTCATGACATGGGTACTGGTAACCAAATTCTGCTCTTCTGTAAGAGCAGCAAGTGCTCTTAACCACTGATCCACTTCTCCATCTCCTGAAACTATATCATCTGTAGATTATTTAAATTTTTTGGACACTCTAAATTATTTTTATCTATGATTTTTATTAAGAATTCATGCCAAGATATTAAAATGAGAGGAGACTTTTAAATTAAAAAATAAATATTACATTTGACCAGGTTAGGATTCTAAAACAAACCAGTTATTATGGAAATATGGAAAGGATACATGGAGTCTTGGTACATGTTATGATATTTTTCTGTCATGAAGTAAAATTAAGTAATCTACAGTTAAGTTTCTGAGTGTTTTAAATTGCATGAAACATAAAGTAAGCGTGTTTAACTCCACGGTACACATTTCCCATTATTCTCAATCTCAAAAATAGAATTTCATAATGAATACTCATTAAAAAATATAAAATTCCATAACAGCATCAGAAATTGTTCTCTCAAGGAAGCAACATTGTTGTTTAACTAAATTTTCCCTAATTCTTTGTCCACAAAGCTTTATTACAAGAGGGGTAGACTGAGAAAGCAAAATGTAGGCTTCTCCCCATCAGTCACCTAAGAAAGCAAAAAGTCTACCTCCATTCAGTAGCCTGTGAAGGCAGGATATAGATTCTCTCCTATTCAGTATCCTAAGCCACTAAAATCTTTTTAAATATTTTAATTGAGCTTTTGTATATTTCATACAAATGTTCTTCATCAAATTTAGACCCATTCACCCATTAACCCCGCCCCGCACCGTCCACCCGACCTAATACATTCCACCATATATGTTTAAATCCTATCTTGTCAAACAATTGTACTCAGATGGCCTTCAGTGCAGTTTTATAATAAATAATTTTACTTCTTTTCCTGTTCTATAAGGTACCCTAAGGACCATCCATTAGTTACCAAAAGATGAAATTTAAATCATTATTTTACTAAAATCTGCAACTACAACAGAACAGAAACATCATTCCCAAGGAAATGTGAAGGCACATGTTGTCATACAGTGCCTGTGCCAAATCATGTCCAGCCACATGTGACAATACCATTTTCCTCTGTGAATATGTATTCCCTGCCCAAATAGCATCCCTAGCATCCAGATTTGGAAGATTTTCCCCCAATGCTTATGGTTTTCTTATTTGCTGCAAATTAATTTCTCTCCATATGACAACTACTCTTGGTATTTTGGGATATTTTGATTTCCACCAAAAACACGAACCTGTGGAGTGTGATGAAACACAGATTCATAAGTGAACATTCTCACCTCTAAACTTAAAATAACTTATTTGTGTCTTTCTTAAATATACTAATATTTTGAATCTTGACATTTAGTTTAAAAGTCAACTTGGAGTACTCAAGAGGCCGAAACAAGAAGGTTGTGAGTTCTAGGCCTGACAGCAGAGCAAAATTCTGTTGCAAATAAATACATAAATAAATAAACAAAATCCACAAAACCAAAAAATAATAACACCCAATTTTTGCTTATATTACAGAAACTTCTAAAACACTTGGAATTTATGTTAGTAGGATGTATAACTAAAAATATATAAATTTGACATAATCTTTAGGTTGAAAAAGTAGTTAAGTAACATTATTTCCTCAGAAATTGGCAAAATCTAATGCTATGAAACCAAAACACTTTAAACTTTTCAGTACAGAACTTAAGAAATATAATGAACTTTAAAATCATTTGGTTCAATTTTTTTGTCATAAAAATACAGTAGATGTACTTTTACCTCTTCTTCCTGATAAGTACAACTGAAACTTCAAATTTTATAATATAAAACAAAAGACTATGAAACGTGAAGAATGGCAAAGAAAGATGAGACCTCAGGAGCTGAGTAATAACACAGAAGGGAAAACCCTGTGTATTCACTTTGCCTTGTATATTTCAGACTGGGAGCTGAAGACGGCAGCATTCCAGAAATAATACGGGCACAGACAAAACATTGGGGTTAGATTCCCCAACATCACACATACCAGGCATGAGGGTGAGTGAATCTCCACAATTGTGCCCTATTCACAAGAGCTAGGAAGTGGAGGCAGCGCAGAGGCCCAACAACTAAAGATGTGTGTATACACAATGGAAGTTTAGTCAGCCAAAAAGAAAAATGAAATTATGAAATTTGCAGGGAAATGGATGAAATTGGAAAATGAAATTATCCTAAGTGAGGTAACCCAGGCCCAAAGCTCAAATGATTCATGCTCTCTCTCATATGAGCAAGCTTCAACTCTTCAACATGGTGAATCTAACATGGAGTACATGGGCAAACCAAGAAAAAAAGAAGGGAACTGGAGGGAGGGTTACCCCAAGTGAGAGAGCATATTAGAACTTAGGTATAAAGAAAGTAAAGAGGGAGAACACTATGTGTGCAAAGGTTTTTGTAGGGAAGGAGGAAGTGTGGGGTGGGGAGATGAGGGTGCAAGATGGATGGAGGATTCACCAGGATAGAGTATGAAGAAACTGCCTGTGCAATAGCAGCTTGACTGTTGGCAGGTGGCATAAACAACGACCTTCTTAATGTGGGTATCTCACTCCACAGGAGGAGGGGACCAATGCCTAGTATTATAAGCCTGATTAATAACTCAGGTTGGTGAGAGACAGTAGACACATGGGAGCATATTTCTGATCATTTAGTAAACTGACATAGTAGCACACTGCCTTCTAAATATATGTGCTTATATCCACAGACTAATGCAACATCGCCTTTAAACAGAGAAGCCTCTCCTTACAATAAACAATGGAATTTAGAAAATCATGGCTGTCTAAGGTGCAGAAAACAAGCAACTGAGGTGGGTCTATCCCTAAACGAGTATTCATACTATCCCCTTTAAATCTCAGGAACATTAAAGAAGGGTAAAGAAGTATATAAGAATCTCGTGGGGGCTGGAGAGACAGCTCAGTGACTGAGAACACTGGTTGCTCTTGCAGAAGAGTTCGGATCCCAGTACCCACATGGCAGCTAACAGACGTCCATGACTACAGTTCCAGGGGATCTAACATCCTCCTCTTCTGTCCTCTGTGGGCACTGCACAACATGGTTGCACTAACATCCATGCAGGCATATTACTCACATGCATAAAAAATTTTAAAAAAAGAATCTCAAGATAGGGTGAAGGGATACCAAATGACATCCCCTAGACTTGATATAACCATTGCAGTCATTAACTTACATCAAGTGTAGCTGCCTGCACTAGATTCGCACAATACTAGCGTTATTAAAAATCAAGAAGTAGCAGCTCATTAAACCCTACATTTTATCTTTGAAATATTGTCTATGGATAGAATCTAAGAGAGGGAGAATTACTATCTTATTTATATACCCTCTCCTAAACCTATCAGGCTCTAATAGGTAGCTCCAAACCCTTGGTCACATAGCCCTAGCTAATCTTGGTGGGCCACAAAACAAAACAAATGTACATAAATGCGAGACAGAGAGATATGGGGGAAGGATGGATAGTGAAGTGGAATGTGAGTGTGATCAGTGTACAATATGTACATATACGAAATTGCAAAAACGTAAAAAAAAAAGTAAAAAAGAGTTTATCATCAGCCACATGGTTTTTCAAAGGCCAGTCTTACATCCCTGAGACCCTGTCTAAAAAGAGTGAAAAAAATCCTCAGCAAAGTGTCTAAGAAAATCGTGTAGGAAGATATAACTTTCAAACTCTCAATAAGGAACAAAATTTCCTCACATATAAAGTATCAACAGCTACTGTGTGGGGAGCTAGAACTCCCATCCCTGAACAACATTCATGAAGGATTCTCTGTAGCAGTCATGAAACATTCAACAAAGGAAAACTGAGAAACATGATTTAGACTTAACACCTAGCAATAAAGAGGCAGGTTCTTCCATAGCTTCCAAGGTAAGTATGAGAGAAAGCCACTAAAATCATGTTTAAGAGCCACAGTCTCATAACATAATGCAAGCATTTTGAGATTTCAGTAGAAAATCATTCCATCTATCAACATCAGGAATATTTTTAACAAGAATAAACAAAAATTATAAATAGTATTACTTGTCAAATGCTTTAAAGCACATAGAGGAACAGTTTAGTAAGTTACTACTACACACTTGAAACAAATTAAAACAGATAGCTTCAGCAAATAAATAGAAAGTTTCACTAGAAAATAGATAAAAAATAAATCCCCCCCTCATTTGAATGTGAAATGTGCCCCATAGATTCATGTGCTTGAATACTTTGTTTCCACCTGGTGGTGCTGTTTGACCAGGATGTAGAAACCCTAGAAGGTAAAGCCATGCTAGAGGGAGTTGGTCACGGGGGGGGGCTGTTACATTTTATAGCCTGGTCCTACTTCCTATTCACTCTCTGCTTTTTGATTTCTGACGCAATATGATCAGTCAACCTCTCTTGCTCCTGCCACCGGCCTTATGTGCTGTGATGGGCTATATCTCCCTGGAATTGTGGAGGTTCACTCACCTGTGGATACAAGGGGTCAAATTCAAGTATTATTTTCCATGCTCTCCATCTACATTTTTATTGGTATATTTTTTGTTTCTTTATTTTTCTTAATTTTTATTGAGCTTTTGTATATTTCATACAACGATTCATAATCAAATTTAGATCCCTTCCCCATCCATACCCACCCTTCATGCATTCAACCAAACATGTGAAGTCTATCTAGTCAAGCATTTGTACCCAGTCGTCCTTTGGTGAAAATTCGTGTACTGAAGTTTAATCAGCATATCTAGAGATATTAAGTAATGTTTACTCTCCCTCACCTAGTAGCAATCAGTCTCCAACAGTTCCCAGGCTAAGCCTGGGCAATTTCCCTTGCTCCACTCTGGGCCCTTGACTGACTGAGTTGGTGTGGGTCCTGTGCTCGATGCCACCATTGCCTTAAGTTCACATAAACAAGCTTCCAGTGGCTTCAAAGCTTCTGTTTTCCTGTGTTCATGGACCAACCCTGGTTCTTAAAATCCTTCCACAATGGTCCCTGAGCCATCGGGGGGGAGGTTTAATATAGGAATCCTACCCAGGGACACATACTCTGCAGTCAATTATTCTATAAAACTTGGCTAGTTGTGGCCTTCTGTATGGATCAAACCCTTTTGTATAAGGAAGCTTTGTTGGTGAGAGTTGAGGGATGTATTAGGATTCTCTGTAATCCCCCTGTTCCTCTGTGTTCCATGAGCCTTAGGTGTAGAGGTTCAACAGGAGTTGTGTCACCTAGGACTAGGGATCTCTCAGACGTATATTTTCTGTGTGTGACAGTTAAGGAACTCTGCAGTAGCCTTCGTCTGTTGCAAAGAGAAGCTTATTTGATGAGTGATGTACCATATACTTGTCTTCCAGATAACAGCTTCACTACTGCACCAACAGAGGTAGTTTGTTGTACCAGGTGTTATGGTTATTAGGCTTTAGGGATGGGTTGGACCAATTATTGACTTTCTCTTTCTCCCTTAGCAGCTTGCATAGTATGCTCTAGACCTATAAGAGCTAAACTTCAGGTAGAAGGCTTCCAGGTCAGTTTCTGCTCCATTGATTCAAGTACTGTGTCTGATGTATGTCCTGTCTTCAGCAGTAGGATCTTTGAGTTCTGGAAAATAATCAAGAGCAAGAGAAACAGCCTGTGCTATTTTTGGAGTCTCTTAGACTACTCTGACCAACCACTCCAAGAAAGCTCCTGGCTCGCACTGTGTTCCTTGTCATACATCTGCATTAATGTTCAGAGAGTGTATGTGCATTTCTCAAAGGGCTCCCTAGCCAACGATTTTCCCTCTGTCTTTGCTAGCCCCCAAGCTCCATTCATCTGTTCTCTCTATACCCATCCAACCGCCTTTCTCCCACACAATTCAAAGCACCCCCTTTATCTCCACCCTCTCCCCAATAATACCTGCCCTCCCATCAGCTCCCCCCACCTGAGTTTCCTCCTCCCCCTCCCACCATGAATCCCCGCATGTACTTCCCTCATCCCCCTTCTAGCCAAACACACTCACTTTCCCAACCTCTCCCCTGGTAACATCTGTTCCCTATTATCCCTCTCTTTTGGGATCTTTCTTTCCCCTTACCCCCATGTTTCCTTCCCATTTTTCTGACTCTTGCTGTTACATGAGGATATATACTCATGTATAAGGAACACTCTAGTTCCATACATTTATCAGCAAATTTCATTTTTCTTACTGCTGAGTAGAATTCAGTTGTGTAAATGTACCACATTTTCATTGAGAGGCATTTAGGTTGTTTTCATTTCTTAGCTATTGTGAAGAAAGCAGCAACAAACATGAATGTCCAGGTATCTCTACAGTAGGATGAGTCCTTTGGGTATATGCCAAGGAGTGGTGTAACTGGATCATATGGTAGATTCATTTTTCTATTACTATTATTCTTATAAATGGACTTAATATTTAACTGATTCCTATTGATTTATTCCTGATCTACAGATAAATGCATCTCTCAGATCTTCCCAGAGGTTCTACTTGCTGTAGATGGTGATTAACACAGGGATGGACACAAAACTTGTCAATGTGCAGAAAATAAGAGATTGCAAAATGCGGGGATCTAAATGAGACACCTATATCACACCTTCTATTCCAAAGGTTCAGGAATCATTGTGGACAAGGGGTTGGAAAGATTGTAAGAGCCAGAGCTAGTAGATGACTTGAAGGAAACAATATTTCAAGACAGTATGGCAGTTACATATATAAAGTCATAGTTATTGTGACAGTATGCATAAGACCTATGAAACCTCAAATCAGAAAAAAGAAAATCCCAGTGTGGTTCGTAGAAGAGGTAGGCATCACTGAGAAACTATTAACAGTTGGTACCTGTTGGAACAGGGTGAGTCAGTTTTCTTCAAGGGTTTGATGGCAGGCAAGCTCACCAGGCTACAGGTGATAGACTCACACTCAAGAGCAATTGTGGAACACAAATTAGACATTATAGGCCTTTAAAAACATAATAGTTAAGGACATGAAATGTCGGTGTGCTGAAGAGTGGGGATGGATATGGGCAAGTGGGTATGAATATTGTAAAAATTACACTGCATAAAATTCTCAGAGACAATAAAAATCATTTTATATACATATACATTTTGAAACACCATTTACAAAATTTTTTTGAAACCGGCACTAATAACATAAAGACATTATATATATTCAATGAACAAAATAAACAACAAAAATATTTTTAAAAATCTGAGGTTAAGATAAAATCTTAAGAGTGATTTTGATTTATAATTCCCTAATTACAAAGGATGTTGAACACTTTTTAAAGTAATTCTTAGTTGTTTTTATTACTTCTTTTGAGAGCTCTCTGTTCAGATTCATAACCCAGTTTTAATTGGGCCATTTGTTTACTTGATTCTTAGCTTTTTGTGCTCTTTGTATATTCTGGATATTAATCCTGTCAAAGGTGTAGCTGGTGAAGATTTTCTCCCACTCTGGGTTTTCTCTTCACTAGATTGGTTGTCACTTTTGTGATGCAATGACTTTTTAGCTTAATTAAGTCCCATTGTCAAATTTTGACCTTACTGAATGATTGAAGTCCAATTTAGAAAGGCATTTTCTGAACCTTTACCATGTAGGGTTCTGCCTATGTTTTATTCTAACACTCTCTGCATCTCAAGTTTTCCATTGAAGTCTTTGATTCATTGGGAGTTCACTTTTATGCAGGATGACAGATTTGGTTCTACTTTAATTCTTATATATGAGGAGATTCAGTTTTGTCAGCACCATGTGTTGAAGATGCTTTCTTTCCTCCAGTGTGTGTTCTTGGCATGTTTCTCAACTATCAGGTGGCTGAAACTGTATGTACTCATGCTTGGTTCTCTAATTTATTCTATTGATCTAAATGTCTGTTTTTCTGCTAGTTAATAACATGCTCTTTTATGACTAAATGTCTGTAATATTCTTTGTTGTATGATAAGCCTTTGAGCATTGCTCTTTGTGCTCAGGACTGCTTTGACTATCTGTGGTCTTTTGTGTTTCCATATGATTTTTAAGATTTTTTTCCATTTCTTTGAAGAATGTCATGGAATTTTTTATTGGGATTGCATTGAATCTACAATTTTTTTCATAGGATGGTCATTTTGACAATATTGTTTCTATCAATCCATGAGAACGTGTGGTCTTTCCATCTTCTTGTGTCTACCTAAATCTCTTTCTTCAAATATTTAAGGTTTTCATTGTAGAAGGTTTTAGTATATTTGGCTAGGTTTATTCCCAGATAATTTTTGAGGCTATTAAGAATGGGAGTATGAACATGAATGCTTTCTCTGATTGCTTACTATTGTATATAAGAAGTCTAATTGTTTCGTTAAGTTCATTTGTCTCCTGCTACTTTGCTGAAAGTACTGATCATTTTTAGAAGATTTCTGGTATAATTTTTAATCTTTTCCATAAACTATCATCTCATCTTCAAATAAGGATCCTTTGACCTATTCTTTTCTAAATAGTACCCCTTTAATTTCCTTCTCTTGTCTTATTGCTCTAGGTAGACTTTCAAGCACTATACTGAAACAGAGTGGAGATAGTGGAGAACATTCTCTAGTTCCTGATTTTAATGGGAATGCTTCTGGTTTCTCCATTTAGAAGGATGTTGGTTGTGGGTTTGTTGTATATAACCTAATTACGATAAGGTATCTTACTTCTAGTGTAATTCTCCCTGGAACTTTCATCACGAATGCATTTTGCATTTTGTCAAAAGCTTTTTTTGCATCTATTGAGCTAGTCATGTAATTTTTGTCTTGAAGTCCATTTATATGATTTCCTACATTAATTGACTTATGTATATAGAACCACCCTTGCATCTCTGGAATAAACCACCTTGATCATGGTACATGGTCTTTTTGATATGTGCTGATATGCAGTTTGTGAGTATTTTGTTGAGAATTTATGCATCTATGTTCATTAAGTATATGGATCTTCAGTATCCTTAAGATAATTTCTTTTTAGTGTGTCTTTACTTGGTTTTAATATCAGAGTAGCAATGGTTTCACAGAAGAAGGTTGAAAGTTCTCCCTCTCTTTCTGTCTTTTAGAATAACTTAAGTAGTATTGATGGTAGGTCTTTTAAGTTCTGGTATAATTCCACTATGTATCCTTTCGATCTGGGCTTTTTTTAGTTGGGATGCTTTGTATTACCATTTCAATTTCCTTATTTGTCACAGGTCTAAGTTGTTGATCTCTTCTTGGATTAATTTTGGTGGTTTCATTGGATTTAGAAATTAATCTATTTTTTTAGATTTTAGTAGAGCATAGAGTTTTTGTTGTGTTCTGTTTTTTTATTGAGTCCCAGGAGCACTTACATTTCTTTCTTGATTTCTTCTTTGGCCCATTCATCAATAAGGAGTGTGTTGTTTAATATCCATGAGATCATGTAGCTTCAAGAGCTTCTTTCCCTGTTGATGTTAAGAGTTATTGCATTGTTGTCCAATTGAATACATAGAATTATTTCAATTTTTATTTATTGAGGTTTGTCTTAGGTCCCCAGTATGTTGTAGTCTATTTTAGAGAAATTTCCATGGGCTGTTGGGTAGAAAATGTATTCTTTGGACATAGGTTGGAATATTCTATGGACATAATTTAGGTATGTTTGATGCATGATATTATTTAATTTTGGATATTTCTCTATTCTTTATTCTGATAATCTTTCTACTGGATAATCTGGGGTATTAAAATCACCTTTTCTAACAATTCTGTAGTGGAATTTTTGGGATCATCTTTAAATCACAATTTGAACTTTGCTTTTTCAATGAGTACTCTTTAACTTCCTTTTGTTGCCTTATTGCTCTCACAAGAGTTTCCAGCACTATATCAAAAAGGAGTGGAGATAGTGGACAGCCTTGTCTTGTTTCTGATTTTAATGGGAATGCTTCCAAAATTCTCCATTTAGAATAATGTTGGCTGTGTGTTTGTATATATCTTTAATTATGTTCAGGTATGTTCTCTCAAGTTCAGTTGCTTCTAGGACTTTTAACATGAATGCATGTTGGATTTTGTCAAAATCCTTTTCTGCATCTATTGAGATGACCATGATTTTTGTCTTTAAGTCCATTTATATGGTTTATGACATTTATTGACTTGCATATATTGAACCATTCCTGAATATCTGGAATAAATTTGATAATGGTGGATGATTTTTTGGATGTGTGTCTGTACACAGTTTGCAAATATTTTGTGGATAGCTTTGCATTTTGCTCATTAATGATATAGACCTATAGTTTTTGTTGCCTAAATTTTTAGATATGATCTTAGGCTCACTTCCAGTTTACTTGCTAGCCAGTCAGCCCTCAAGATCCACCCATCTCTGGCCCCTCCTCCATTGTTACAATTATAATCATATGCTACCACATCTGTTTTGTATGCTGGTGCTAGAAATCTGAACTCAGGGCTTCAGGATTTCATAGAAAGTACTTTACACAGTACAATCACTACAGTCATCAGTGGAGATCTTTGTACTGAAAGGTATACTGAAAAACCTCACAGAGATCATATACAGAATGTAGAAGATAGAGGTGGGGGAAGTAAACTGGAAAATAGCATATTAGAAATTAATCTCCAGACACCATAAACTATCTAATAAAAAGTCCAATGCCAGGAATAGACTCTCATGTTGAAGTTGTTGATCAGGATTCCTACAGACCCTCAAACAATAATGGAAGTGTCCTTGCACTTGTCTACCCACCAGAACTTGTCAGTAGGACCGTATTGCTGAAGTCACAATATACATGTGTTCTAGATTGAACAGGGAGAAACCAAGCTGGCACTGACCTCAAAGATTAATCTCTACTAGCTAGTTATCATTGTGTTAGAAGGTGCTATGCATACTACCAGAAAAGAAGAGTAATCATCAACCTTGCTCAGATGTGAATCCTGTAAGCCACAACAACAACTGCTCATTGGTGCAATAGTGGTGTGAAGGTTATTGGAGTAACTAACCACATTCTGATTATATTTAATAATCCACTTTAAAAGATAAAGCCCATAAATGGCACTGATATCAGGCTTACAAACCTGTGGCTTGACAGGTTACATGTCATAAGGGAGAACCTACTACTTTTATTCTGATAAATGAATAAAGTTTTAAACCAAATCCTTATGACTTATTGCTATAGCCATATATTAATGCATCTTGCAACTCTCACCAGAGAAACTCTCTCTTGTGCCACAGATGGTGCACAACTGGTCAACTTACAGAAAATAGAGAATAAGATACTTGTACCAGACTTCTGCCTCACATGGATCATGGATCACTGAAGAAAAGGGATCAGAAAGAGTGTAAGAGGCAGGAATGTTAGATAAGCACAAGGAAACAGTTTCCCAGATGGCTGAGCAGATACTCATAGGAACTCGAAGTAATGATGACAGCGTGCACAAGACCCATGTAAACTCAAGTAAGACAAAATCCCTGCATATAAGTGGGGAAGTGGGTGATATACCTTACCTCTAACTGAGGAACTACTGGTTACTAATATCTACTGGGAGGAGCATCAATTGTCTGTAAGGGTGTTATGTTGGGTAGGTTAACCAGGCTCCAAGGGATAGACTCACACAGAAGGACATTTATGGACACAAATTTGACTCAGTACATGATAGACTACATGACATTTGGGGGAGAGGGTAGTAAGAGAGTATAGATGGGGGAGAGGTTCTAAATGTGTTCAAAACAAATTGTATGAAATTCTCAAAAAATCGATACAAAAAGGAATTACTCATTCAGAGCAGTACCGGGACAATAAATAAAAAATGGAACCTTTATTCTCAGCACTGATCTTTATGAGTTATGGTCTACACAATGAGTTTTGAGTTTCAGGGCTACATAGTGAGACCCTGTCAAGGAGAGAGAGGAGGGGGGAGAAGAGAGAGATGGGGAAAAGAGAGAGAGAGAGAGAGAGGGAGAGAGAGAGAATATGAGAATTTACTTAATTTGTTATCATTAGTTCTAAAAAGAGAGAACAAAAACTAAAAGTACAAGAAAAAGTAATAGACTATAAGCATTCCAAATTTGGCAAGAGATATAAACTAACATAATCAAGAAGCAGAAAGAAATCCAAATTAAATATACCCAAATAATTTAATCATAAATGCACCATAACTGAACTAGTGAAAATTATGGTAAAGATCCTGAAAGCAGCAGCAAATACAACAATAACGGAAACCAAAACAAAAGATACCTCATCCATAGAGGAGCTTAAAAGAATGCTTTAGAAACAACAAAAGAAATATGAAAGAAGATAATTTGAACTTTAAGTAAGGAAAAAAGACCATAGTAAGCAAAAATATGGATAAACTAATTCTCCTCTTAACTTTTGTAAAATCATGTTTTGTAGTTTAAATAGTAATGATATCATTGTTTGGTGTCTTTTCAATAGATAGAGAGGAAATATTTCAGAGAACTATATATGTGGAAGTGTTCAATAACAAAAACTGATAAACATTACTTAGCAAAATTGGGAAAGTAGTAACAACACTAGACTGTCATAGTCATAGGCACAGAAATAATAGAACAACCATGAAAACTGGCAAACAATGATATAAACTCAAAAACAGTTCAAAGTGAAATCCTAAAAAATGTTCAAGTCCTCCACAGGAAGGCAAGGAAGCACAAATTGATTTAAATATAGAGAATACACAGAAAACAAGCAATTAAAGGATACAACTTAAAGTTTTAACATACACAAAATTATATAAAATCTAAATAGAATGAAGCCATCAGGTAAAAAATAGGTTCAATACATGTTAAAAATATATTTTAACTGCTGCCCAATTATATGCTTTCCATAAGTTAATTTCAAACATAACAAGTGAGTTGAGAATAAAGAGGTGGAAAGAGGTTAGACATTTAAAATTAATCATCGGAAAGCAAGAGACTAAATATAGATATAAGATGAAATTAATATCAGTGTAAAAATACTATGGACAGTGGATATTTTATAATTATAAAAATGATCAATTTACATGAATTCACAATAATCCTAAATGTGAAAGCTCCAAAAAGAGAGCTGAAAACTATGCGAAGTAAATACTGGCATAACTGAGAGGAGAAACAGACAAATCAATGAGTATCATTAGAACTTTCAACAATTTTCTTTCAATAAACAAGAGTAATATTAAAAAATAAAGACATAGAAGAACACCTAAGAAAACCATTAACCAACAGAAATTAATTGAGACTTAGGATACTAAACTCACACATAGAAGAATATACATTCTTTGGAAGTGCCAGAAAACGTGTATCAAGATTAGAAAAGATTAATAGGACAATAACAGGAAAATCTATAAGAACTTGAATATTAAACAACAACCTTCATAATTCATAGAAAAAAGGGAAAAAATTAAAAGAAATAAAATATACTGAACTGATTGAAAATAAATATACTTTGAAATAATTAAGACATATTAATACAGTGCTAAGAGAGAAATTTAAAACACTAATAAATAGATTAGAAAACCAGAAAAGGATCAAGTCAATAATATTCGCTCCCACCTCATGAACCAGAATAAACAGATCAAAACAAATAGAAAGAATAATAAACAACACAGAAGTCTATGAAAGAGAAAAGAAAAAAAAAGAGAGAAAAACAAAGACAAATATCTGATACTATGAATGGATATAAGAAAATAGCATTTTCCAGAAACAACATGGCACTTGCAACATATGATCCATGACACTTGTGACAACATGCATAAGACCTGCACAAGACTAAGGCAGATAAAGTCCCATTATGGAGGATGGAGGTGAGCAAGAAGTCCCAAATTTAGCTGAGAAACTATTGGCAACAGCCGGTAGAGGAAGAGCCAGTTTGCTTAAAGGGTGTGATGCTGGGTAGCTTCATGCTCCTGGGGATGAAGCCACATGCAAGACTATTTGGGGAGCACAAATTGGAATTTTAGGCCTTGCCAGATATTTCCAGACTACGTGAGAGTACCTGAATTCAGCCTCTGCATGGTGGGGTCCAGTCATTTGCAGCCTGCCTGACAGTGCACAAATCTGGCCTCTAGCGAGCTTCACAATTGGGCTGTGTCTACTGGCTAATAGGGGTCCAAGCCTTAGAAGGAATCCTGAGAGAATTTTATTGGTGCCTGATTTCACCCTCTTTGGGAACTGCAGTGTATCTGGATTCTGTTAGTTTATATCTCTTGCCAAATTTGGAATGCTTATAGGCTATTACTTTTTCATGTACTTTTAGTTTTCATTCTCTCTTTTTGGGACGAACTATAACTTAAATAAATTCTCTATCTATTTATCTATCTTCTTTTTATAATTATAAGTCATATGGTCCCGCCAATATAAAATAAAAAGAGAGAACTTGGAGCCTTGACAAACCAGGTTTTTCTATCTAATAAGAAAAAAATCAAGGCACATCAAGAACACACACAAAATCAGTCCTCAAATCAACAAAAAAAGACTTGAGTTTCATAACAGAATCACAAACAACAAAAGAAATCAACATGCCAAATTCATAACGAAAAAAAATTAATATGAAATACTCAAATAATATGTCCCCACTAAACACCACCAGTCTTATAGAAGAGTTCTACAGTGAGAACCTCCTGAGATAACCCAGGACACAGAGTTTAAAAGAACAATCATAAACATGATCAAATAATTCAACGAATTTAAAGAATACACAGACAAATGAATCAAAGAACTAAAAGAAGATAGGGATAAACTTCTCACTGAATCCACAAAAGAGATAGAAATATTGAAGAAAACAGGCTGAAATGGAGAAGGAAGTGAAAAATTCAGTAATTCAATCTGAAATAATAGGAGAAAGCCTCACCAATGGAATGAGTGAAATGGAAAAGAGAATATCAAACTGGATGATAAAGTTGAATAACTGGAGCACTCAAGCAAAGATTATGGAAGAAAATTTAAAGACAGGAAAGGAATATTCAGGAAATGTGGGACACCATGAAAAGACAAAATCTATGCATCATAGGCATACAGGAAGGAGAAGTATCTCAGCATAATGGTATTGACCAGATCATCAACCAGACTGTAGAATTCACCTTTTTCTTGTCTGCAAGAAACTCATCTCACTTTCAAGGACAGACACTACCTTCAGGTGAAAGGATGGAAAAAAGGATTCCAAGGAAATGGCACTAAGAAGCAAGCAGGAGTTGCAATTCTAATATCTGACAAAATAGACTTAAAACTAAAACTAATCAGATGAGATAAACAGGGTAACTTTATTCTTATCAAAGGAACAGTTAACCAAGAATATAATACAATAATGAACATATATCCACCAAACTGCAGTACACTCAACTACACAAAAACAATACTATAGGATTTTATGACACAGATTAATCCCAACTCAGTATTAGTATGAGACTTCAATACCCTACTGTCTCCATTAGACAGGTCAAGTGGACAAAGAATAAACAGAGAAATCTGAATCAAACAATACCATGCATCAAATGGACCTAACACACATCTACCAAATATTCCACCCAAGCACCAAAGAACATACTTTCTATTCAGAACTCCACAGAACTTTCTGCAAAATTGATCACATACTAAGACACAAAACAAATCTCAACAAATACAAAATAAATAAAATAATTCCATGCATTCTCTAAGACCACAATGCAATAAAGCTTAAAATCAACACTGGAAGAAGCCCTAGTAGCTACATGAACTTATGAAGATTAAACAACACATTTCTGAATGACAAATGGGTCAAATGAGAGATTAAGAAAGATTAAGAAAGAAAAGTATTCCTGGAACTAAACAAAAAGGACAACATAATACAACACAACAAAATGTCTGGGACACTTTAAAAGCAGTCCTAAGAGGGAAGTTTATAGTACTAAATGCCTACATTAAAAACTCAGAGAAAGCACAAGTAAATGCAGCTCAAGAATCTTGAAAGCCAATAGCAAATGAAACCCAAACCCAGCAGACAAGAAGTAATAACAAAAATCAGAGCAGAAATTCATGAAATACAAAGAAAACAATACAGAGAATCAATAAATCCAAGAACTGATTTTTTTGTAAAGATAAACAAGATAGAGAGGCCCTTTAGCCCAGTTAAGCAAAAGAAAGAGCAACTCCAAATCAAGTAAGTTAAAGATAAAACATCAGAGCCAACAACAAAATGATCCATACCATTATAAGGGGATACTTTAAAAACATATGCTCTATAAAATTTGAAAACATAAAAGAAATGTATGTATATCTAAAAATCATGGGAATCTCCAAAACTAAACCAAGAAGTCAATAGCTTAATCAAACCCATAACATATAAGGATATTAAAAGAGTAATACAAAACCTCCCAACTAAAAAAGCCCAGGATTAGATGAATTTACAGCAGAATTCTATCAGACATTTAAAGAAGATCTACAACCAATACCACTTAAATTATTTGAAAAGATAGAAACAGAAGGAGAACGCCCAAATTCCTTCTGTGAAGTCGGCATCACTATAATACCCCAATCAAGTATAGATATAACCAAAAAAAAATTACAGACCCATAGCCTTAATGAAAATAGATGCAAAAATTCTCAAGAAGATACTTGCAAACAGCACATAGGCACACATCAAAAGATCATTCATCATGATCAAGTTGGCTTTATTCCAGAGACGCAGGGATGGTTCAATATACATATAAGCCAATAAGTGTCATAAATCATATAAATGGACTAAAAAAAAACAAAATTCACATGTCCATCTCAATAAATGCAGAAAAGGCCTTTGATAATATTTAACAAGCATTTATGTTAAAAGTCCTAGAGAGAATTGGACTGGAGGGAACATATATCAACATAATTAATGCTATATATAAAAAACTCACAGCCAACATCATTCTAAATGGAGAAAATCCTGGAAACATTCTCAGTAAAATCAGGAACCAGACAAGGCTGTCTACTATCTCTACTCCCGTTCAATATAGTGCTTGAAACTCTGGTTAGAGCAATAAGACACGAGAAGGAAATTAAAGGAGTACTCATTGGAAAAGAAGAGGACAAATTATCCCTTTTTTTGGCAGATGATATGATATGATGCCAAAAACTCCACTAAGATACTTCTAAAAATGATTAACACTTTCAGTAAAGTGACAGGTTATAAAATGAAACTACAAAAATTAGTAGCCTTTCTATATACTAATAACAAGCAAATGGATAAACAGTACAAGAAAACCCTTCCATTCACAACAGCCTCAAAAAAAAATCTCTGAATGAATCTTACAAAAGACATTAAAGATCTTTACAATGAAAATTTCAAATCTTTAAAAAGATTGAGGAAGACACCAGAAGATGGAAGACCGCCCATGCTCAGAATTAATATTGTAAAAATTATCCTTGTACCAAAATAATATATAGATTTAATCCAATTCCAATCAAAATCTCCATGACATTCTTCACAGAATTAGAAAAAATACTCTTACAAATCATATGGAAGCACAAAAGGCCATGGATAGTCAAAGCAACCCTGATCACAAAGAACAATAGTCATAAAAACAGCTATAGCGATAAAAATAGCTCAGGACTGGTACAAAAATAAATCTATAGATCAATGGAACATAACTAAAGACCCAAACATGAGTATATGCAAATTCAGCCACCTGATATTTGACAAAGTTGGTGAGAATACTCACAGGAGAAAACATAGCATCTTCAGCAAATGGTGCTGGCAAAACTGGATCTCCACCTGTAGCAGAATGAAACTAGAACCGTATCTTTCACCTTGCACAAAAAACAACTAAAAATGGATCAAAGTCCTCGATGTGAAACCTGAAAATCTGAAACTATTAGAAGAAAACATTGGTAGTAACCTACAAGATATAGGTTTTGAAATGACTTTCTAAACAAGACCTCAGTTGCTCAGGAATTATGGTCAACACTCAATAAATGGTATCTCATTAAACTAAAAACCTTGTGTTCAGCATAAGAAACAACCAAGGACATGAAGAGAAATTCTACAGAGTGGGAGAAAATCTTCATCAGTGACACATCTGACAGAGGTTTCACATCCAGAATATATAAAGAACTCACAAGACAAAGAATCAACAAGTGACCCAATTAAAAGGTAGGCTAAAAATCAGAGCAGAGAGTTCTCATAGGAAGAAATAAAAATGGCCAAGAAACATCTTAAAAAATGTTCAACAGCATTAGTAATTAGGGAAATGCAAATTAGAATCACTTTAATATTTTACCTTACCCCAGTCAGACTGGCTAAAACCAAGAGAAGAAATGATACCAAATGCTGGAGAGGACGTGGGGAAAGGGAAAATGCTCATTCACTGCTGGTGATATTGTAAACTTATGCAACCCTTATGGAAATCATTGTGGAGAACTCCTTAAAAAATAAAAACGAACCTATTTTTTTCCTGGTTATACCACTCCTTGGCACGTACTCAAAGGACTCATCCTATTGCAAAGATACTTGCACATCCATATTTGTTGCTGCTCTTTTCACAAATCTAAGTGTCCCTCAACTGACTAGTGGATAATGAAAATGTAGTACATTTACACACTGGAGTTCTACTCAGTGGTAAAGAAAGATGAAATCATGAAATCTGCAGGTAAATGGATGGAACTAGGAATTATTATATTAAGTGAAATAACACAGTTTCAGAAAAATAAACTATGTATATTCTCCCTCATTTTTTTGATTCTAGCACGAAATCCTTGATATGTGAGTATGTATCCTGATGTAACTGCAAGAACAGGAAAATGGAAAGGAACCAGGGAGGTAAAGGGAAAGAAAGAACCTGAGAGAGAAGAATAGTTGGAGACAGGTGTTACTGAGAAGTAGATAAAATATGGATATTTAAAAGGGAAGGTTGAGGGAGAGTTATTCAAAGAACTTTGGGGAAAAGGGGAAAGAAGGAGCTCAAGTGAGGTGGAACCATAGCAGACTGGTATTATCAAGGAGAAATAAATGGGGAACGCGTGGAGGGAGGGTTTAGACAGGTAGAGAGAGAGGGGAGGAGGAGAGATAAATAATGCCTAACTAGTCTAAAAAAGCAGAGAGAATCATATTAGTCTAAAAACCTGATGAAAAATTACACATACAGTATCTACATGAGTCCATGTGTACAGCTGAAGGCTACATAACAAGAAACAGTGCCAGACACAATAAACCTTCCTTTGAGTTGTTGGTCAGGTTAGTCCAAGAGACTCCCAAAATTACATAGGCTATTGCCACAGGCCTTGATTGCCTCTTAGTACCTGACAAAATATATAAAGTATTAGTATTTTTAGCTACACAACACTGATAAGACATAGCAGAGACAATCTACAATGATGTTTTATAAACACATGTATTAGGATACTTCAAACAGTAAATATATGAAGTATCCACAGATTAATACACATATTTTAAATGATTCCTATGAAAAGTTTTGCAAAATATTTGGCATATATGGATAAGATTATTCTACATTTAGATGGAAAAATAAATGAACTAAAATAATTTTGAAAAAGATAAAGTGGGAAAAAACTTTTCACCAGATTTGAATAAGTATTTTGAAGCCACGGTAATCAAGACTATATTGAACTGAGATACACAGATTGATGGAACTGAAATAGATCTGTACAAATATGCCTAATTTGGGAGGAAGGGAGAATCAAACAGCCTTCCGAAAAATGATGCTAGAGCAAATGGATAGCTATAGGCAACCAAATGAATTTTCATACATAATACCTAAGTTACTCGAAATGGACCATTTAATTAAATGTAAAATATAAAACTTAGGGGGAAAACATACAATCTAGGGTTAAGCTGATTTTGACACCAAAGTGCAGTCTAGAAAGTCAAAACTGATAAATTAGAAGTCATCACTGTTTAAAATATTTTCTCTACAAAATACTTTGAGAAGAGGATGAGAAGATAAGCTACAACTGAGAGATAATATTTGGAAACTGTACATCCAATAAAGGTCTAGTATATATAGAATAATCTTCTCATAACACAAAGGTAAAAATATGGCAGTTAAAACATGGGCAAAAGACATGAAGAGACACTATAGAAAATGAATATAGAGAAAGGTAAAGTAAGGACATGAAAAGATGTTCAACATGCCTAATAACTAGGCAAATGCAACTTGAAAGCATGGCTGTCAAAACTTGATGATGGACTAGGCTAATATTAAAAAAGAATTCCAGTAATCACAAACAAATATTCTGATCACTGGTCATAAGGGAACTGGCCATTAGGGCAAATGCAATCTCTGTCTGATGACTGTAAATCCTTTTTCTGTCCTTTTATTACCATCCATGTAGGCCTTTCTAATTTAAAAATGAACTGCTAAAATATAATTGATTTTTTTCCTTATTTTTCTGCATAACAGAGACTCAAGTTACATACACATTCATATCTGAACGTCCTTGCCTCATCTCAAAATTCATTAAAAAATTCAGTAGCCCTCCACCTCTCAAGAGCTAATGTTTAAATAGTAAAGCCTGACATTGATACTCCTTCTATTGTTTTTAAAGCTAGAATTAATTCACTAATGGTATTCATCTCCAGATCTCTAGTCTCAAACATCATTTTAAGTGTGGATATCTATCTCCTCTTGAATGTCTTCCAGAAGTGTATGTAACATGCTTTGCAACCAGACTGTCGGTTGTTACCCTTGTTATCTTAATAATATGCTCTAGACATGTTTTAAGATTAATACCTGTGAATTGCTTAGCATAGTGCCTATTGTTTGATTAAAGTTCAATAAATGTCATTTCAAATTATAATTATTGTTCACCAGAAAGCTGTGTATCTTGGGTCCTTGTAACTACTATTCCCTGTCTATCATCCAGTCAGATGTTGCAACAGAAATCACAGGATTTCTAAGTGCATCTTTCCTTTTCATCTTAATATATATTAAATTAAGAAATGCTTTCTCTCCTTTAGTTATGTTTTTCCTCTCTATTCCTATTACCTAAATGCTATTGCAGGCTTTCACGTCATATAATAACTATGATACACTACTACATAATTTCTCTTTCTCTGACCTTGTGCTCCTCAAATCCATCTTTTAAACTACCACTGGAGAAATATGTATAAAAGGTAAATTAAAATAAATAAATAAAATGCAAACATGCCCATAATTACAGTTCTGCAATGGTAGTCCAACACATATAGACTCTTCTCTCAAGGACAAACCCAAGGTCTGTTATGTCTCTAATTTCTCTTACCAATAGATCTATTAACATCAAATTTCTACATTTCAAAATTGTTAGCGATTAGTAAATGCCCAGAAGATTTGCCATAATTTTTGCATGGCTCTCAGTGTATGGCTTGTATTTCACTCCCTTATGAAAATATTCTCTTCCCCTAGCTGAGTTTTATGTTTCTCAAAGTCAAGAATTAGAGCTTATATCTCTATATCCTTTACTTCACTATCTTCTAAACTGCAGGTCACAACCAATAAAGTTAATTCAGTGGTTCATAATCAGTATTTTTGCAAAACACAAAAGGAAATATCAAAACCTACTGAACATGGTAACTGTAAAAGTGTCAGTTAAGTTAGTTCTTTCAATTCCAAGCACTCGTCTTAGCAGGATCCTCCAGTGCATTGTGAAGAACAACACGCAGCCTCTCTCTACAAGAAGCTTCTCCTTGGCACCCCATTAGATGTGGAATGCCACCTTAGGGCTTTCCCAGAAAAGGCTTCCCATCAGCCTTCATATCATTGTGAATGGTACCTTCCTATGGATAACTTCCCCAGAAACACCGGCAGGAGGCTTTGCATTAAATTCCAAAACTCTCCAGGGATGAACTTCCCCTAACACTTCTGAGAACAGGTTCTCATAAACTCTGAATGATTCCAGTGTTATATCTCAGCTAACTGAACCACAGACATACTCTTTTGCAAAAAATATATAGACCTCAGTCTTATGGGTAGGAAAAGAAGTGTTTCTTGAATATTTGCTCCTCTTAAAATGATTAGCTACACTCTATGTGTTACCCTATATTCCTTGGAATTGTCTTTATTATTTTCTAGTCAATTAAACAGTACCCAGATTTCTTATTATATGTGGGCATTGTTTGTTTTTGTATGCGTTTGTGTGTGTAGTATGTATGTGTATAGGTGTGTATGCATGTGCATTCATATATCCTATGGAAGACATCAAGTGTCTTCCTATATCACTCTCTAACTTATTGTTTTGAGATAGAGTTTCTCACTAAACCTGGAATTCACTGCCTGGTTAAACTGGCAGCCCAGAGAGCTCCAAAGAACCACCTGTCTCAGCCCTTCCAGCCCTAGAATTACAGACACACATTACTATACCTGGCTATTGTATGTGTATACTGGGAATCCAAAGAGAGGTTTTCACATTTGCATGGTAGGTACTTTACAGACTGGACCATCTCCTCAGCACCCAGAGCCATTCTTTGTGTTTGTGTGTGTATGCTGTATGCACGCATGTGTGCACACAGGTATGCTTGCCTGTGTGGGCATGTGTGGAGGCCAGAGACTGATGGTGGAATGTCTTTCCTCAATCACTTCTCCAGATTCATTTTAGAGACAGAGTTTTTCATTTCAGTCAAATTTTTCTTCACTTTTAAAGGATAATTGTTCAGTGCATGGAATTCTAGTTGGGTGGGTTTCTTTCTCTCAAACGTTAAATTATATTTTACTTTCTTGGGCTTTCATGGCTTCTGAGAAGTCAAACATAATTCTTATCTTTCTTTAAGTAAGACATATTTTCCTCTGACTTATTTCAATACTGTTTTCTTGCAGCAGCCACAGCAAAAGCCACTGTGTAGCCATGACAGGCCAGTGGTAAAGGCAGTGGAAGGAGGGACACGTGCTTCTCGGAGCTTTGCCCCCGGCTGTTCCCTGGCAGTCAGCTCGTGCTTTACGACCTGGAACATCAATACCCAGAACGATATGATGCTTTCTGACCTGGACTATTGTTTTCTTCTTGCTTTTTGTGCTTTTTATTATTTTGCTTTCCTGTAATCTCTTACCTCTGGCCAAAGCAGAAAATGTCCTTAATGAATCAATAATTTCAATGGAAGCCGTACAAAGTGCTCCCCCAGTCATGCAAGCCTTGGTTTAAGTAACAAAAGAACAGAAAGAAAAACCTGAAAAGGGGGTTGGGGCTTTTATGGATTAGCTTAAGCGGAAAGAGTTCATGATACAGAAAAAAAGATGATGAACCAGAGAAAGTAAAACTAGAAATATTAATTGGAAATAAACATAATAGAGTTTCTAGAGAAAAGGAATTACAGAAATTGGCAATCCCCACTAGGTATTTTTTGGGGTACTTACAGTATAAACTTAAGAGTGGTTGGTGGACTCCACCGAAATGGACCCCTAAAACTGGTGTTTACTTAGATCCCCTATCTTATACAGGAGCATATTATGAAGGTGGACATTGATAGGTAAATTACGATGGCCAGAAACGTATGTGGCACACACTCCCCTTCATGGAACATTTAGCCCGAAGTCGACCCCCGTGGTGCTTAGTTCCCAAGCATGAAAAGAATAAAATCTTGAAAGATTTAGAACCCACCATGGAAGGATTAGTAAAAATGCTTATACGGACAAAACAATGGGCTTATGAAAGAATAAAAGCTAGGGTCTCACAAGTGCCCGATTCTCTGTCATACTGGTAAAAACTTTCTCATGAGAGTTTCATTATTAACCAGTCACCACAAATTTGTGGGCAGGCAGTGCCAGACATAATTCTATGGAACAAGGCACTGTGACCTTTGGATTGAGCTCAGTTGGCTGTAACCACAAAACATATATCAAAAAACCTTAAGAATATAATGTGACAATCTACAAATTGTATAGTGACCAAAATTCAATGTTTTGTATTGCTTAAACTGTTATCCTGCCAATTTCCTTCTGTAACCCTATAAAACCTCAGATGAAGCTTCAGTAAAATTGCAGCAGATTCAAACCTCAACCTGAGTTGTGTCTGTCTGTCATTCGCTGAATCCTAATTCTCCTAAGCCTTCACCCCTGCTCTCCCTCGGTGTCCGGTCTCCAAGAGGGACGGTCCGCGGCATTTTCTTATCTTTGATTTTCTACAATGTGTTTATGACACACCTAGCTGTAATTTCCTTTTGGTTTGGTTTGGTTTGATTTGGTTAGGTTGGGTGTTCTGCCATTTGTTTGGGTGTTTGTCTTGCTTTTAGTTGACCTCCCTAGATCTGTGGTCTGGAACCTGATATTTACTTGAAAAAATTCTTAGACCAGTGTTGCTTCAAATATTTCTTCTGTTCCTTGCTTTCACATTCTGACACTCACATTAGGTACATATTATGTTTTAGTTGCTCTACAGTCCATGGACTTTCTATACTACATGTTTTAAGGGTTTTTTTCTTGGTACCTTTGCTTTTCACTTTTAGAAATTTTGCACAGGTTCTTTTTTTCCAAGAGATTTACTTAATCTTTATTAATACTATACTATTCTACCATTTAATATATTATAAACTTATTAATATATCATTAATTAATATTTAGAGTTTTAATTTTTAAGTCTGTTTTAGAATTTCAGATGAGTATTTTCTTCACATTTTTCCCATCCCTTCCAGTCCCCTACTGACTCCTCTCATGATGTTTCCCCTGAATTTCATGTCCTCTTCTTTGATTATTTTTCTTACATATACACACATTTATAAATATATATATGGATATATATGGATATATACATGGATATATATGGGTATAACGCACCAAGTCCATTTAGTGGTGCTCCTGCATACCTTTGTTTAGGGCTGTTATTTGGGAATAGATAACATCTCAGGGAGCTCCTCTCTGGAGAAAACATTCTCCTTCCCTCAACATCCACTGATTGTCTGAAGCTCTTCATCTTGTGGTGGAACCCAGTGACATTGCCCCGCTTTGTCAATATGCAGATCTCGTTAGATTACTGTTTCATTTGTGTAGTTTCCCTCCCCTGTCTAGAATGCATTAACTAGCAGCAGCTGTCTTGTACTTCTGGCTCTTACATACTTTGCTCCTCCTATTCTGTTATGTTCCTGAAGCCTTAGGTGTAGAGGTGCTGGGCACTTTATAGTCATGCATTCTCTGCATTTGCCAAGTTGTAGAACTTTGTAATAGGCCCCATTTGTTGCAAAAAGGAGCTTCTTTGATGAGTGGTGAGAGGTACAGTTGTCTGTAAATATAATGATACGTATTTAAAATACAGTGAGAAATTACACTGATTTAAGGAAGTGATAGAAGTAGCTTTTTCTCTCAAGCCATGAGTACTTGGTTAGTTTTAGAGTACCAAGCATGATTTCCCTTCCATTGAACTGGTGTTAAGTCCAATTAGACAGCTGTTGATTACCCCCAAGATAAAAGTGCCAGTACTGAACCAATAGTAGAGGTAGTTTGTTGTGCTAGTCATTATTGTGGTTCATGGATTTTACAGCTGGGTATGATTATTGATTGGTTTACACCCTTGGCAGGTTGCATAGTATCTTCTGATATTATGAGAGCTACTTTTTGGGGAGGAGGGTTCCAGCTCCACTGCTCTGGGTCCTGTGTCGGAAGTCTGTTGTGCCTTCACTAACAGAGTCTTACCTTCCAGTTCTGAAAGGCAATCGAGGACTATGGCAATAGCCTGTATTATTTTGGGAGCTAAGGTTCTTTTACTCCCACCTTTCCTTCATTACAGGCACCCAGTAGAATTCTTGGCTCAGGTTTTCCTCACCAGTATTGGTTCCTACAAAGCTTTCTGCTTGAGGCTGTCTTCCCTAAGATAAGATTTCTTATATTTGCTTCTTTGTCTCTACACTTTATTGTCCAGTGTTCTGCACTAGGATCTCAAATCTCTGGCATATCTAAGAAAGGTTGCTGTTTTTCAGTTTCTTTAATTGTTTAGAATGGGGTTATGACTTCTGAGCTATTTACATGCTACACCAGAAACCAGAAGTCCTTGTCTTATAATTTAAATGCCAGTTTATCCATCCAATGTTCTGTAACATGTTTTAATCATTTGTATTAATTCACTGAGTAATGGTGATCTTCCCATTGTTAAGCCATTTCATTGTGCAACATAAAAATAACCTTCACTTTTTATCACTAAGTGATTTAATCAAGAAACTATCTAATTTATGATAATAGAAACAAATTTCTCAAAATTCAAAGTTAATCTGAAAGTTTAAATTTCACCATTGGTCACATATAATGTGAGATGTTTGCTATGAAGTAAGATTGAGACTGACTAAAATTAGAAAATCATAAAAAAATGCCATTTGGCAGAGAAAGACTAGAAACCCTTCCTCACCTGGGCCACAAACAGCATGTGCATGCTTATAACGTTAGGAGACAGAGTCAGAGTCAGGAGTATTGCAAGCTTAAGGTTAGTTTGAGCTAGATTATGAATTCTCCAACAGTCAAGGCTACTTAGCAAATCACTGTTTATTTTAAAATGAAAGAAAGAAAACGGATTAGTGTATGTATTAGTTTCTTTACTCATTTCTGTGACAAAATACCTGACAAGAAGAAACCTAAGGGAGTTTTTTCCCCTTACACTTTAAATGGATACAGTCCATCGCCACAGTGAAGACAAGGCAGTAGAGGCGTGAATGGTTGGTTACATTGCATCTGAAGTCAGGAAGCAGAAATCAGACAGGAACTATGGCTAGGCTATAAAACCTCAAGGCCTGCCTCCCAGAAACCCACTTCTAGCAACTCTCCACCTCCTACAGGTTTCCCAACCTTCCAAAATAGTGAAAGCAACTGGCCACCAAATGTTCAAATGGGAGTCTGTGGGGGATATTTTACATCCAAAGTACAACAGGGTGTGACCTCAATCTTTAAATAGTTTGTGGGAAGAAGTATATTATACAGAAAGCCAGTACAAATAAACAGTGTTTCAAAGGTTAACCCATACCCAGGATGGTTATATCCGCAGTCCACCTAAGAGGCTACACCTCTTGAAATCTGATTTGCAATGGCATCCCAACTACATTCTAAACGTACAGGCCAAAATAAAGGATAGAATTAACAAGATGAAAAATGATTATGTAACTGGCCTTCCTGGCAGAGAGGAGGATACCCTAAAGAGACACTTGTGTCCCTGTGTTTGGCTATTACTGAAAAAAATGGGCCCATGAAATTAGATTCCTCAGGATCGTTATGCCAGGAAGAGAAAAAGGCTAAACAAAGGAGGAACTTTTCTCCAGGAAAGATTTATTATTTGTCAGATGACCATGCAGGAGACACTGACCTTGCATGAGGCAGTGGGGCTGAACAGTGGTAGAGAGGGGACCACACCTTGCTTGAATATTTATTTATGTATCTTTTAGCTTATACTTGAATCCTGCCCTCATGTTAGGAACCTGAAGATGGACTTGAGGGAGTCATTGGGTATCTTTGCCTCTCTTCCCAATGTGGCTATGTGGTAGGATTTCCTTTGGGACAAGGAAAACAGGAGAACAAAGAAAAGATGGTGTGATCTTAGTATCAATGTGTGGAACAGCAGACTCATTAAATTCCTGTAGTCTTAAGGTCACAGCCTTGTGGCCTTGAGTACAAAGTCAGAATGTATGTTGCAATGTACAGGAGACAAAGAAGCCAGAAGGGTATAAAAGGCAAACCTTAGTATGTTTGGATCTCAGACTTTGAGAATCCTCAGAGTCAGTGCAATCAGGAAGAAACTGCTTCCTGGAAGAAAAACCTCAGTGTCTTGTCTCTCTGGGCAAAGAATCTACAACCGCCACATTGAATAAACCCCCCTTTTCTGCTTTTCACTATTAATTTGGCTCTTCTAATTGTTTTACCAAGGACAGATGGCCAAGCCTGCCTTGTTAGGGCTGCCAAGGTACAGGCTCTGATCCTAACTCCAGTAGCAACTTGTTATGTACTATTTTCCTGTGTCTGCTAAAGTAATTCACCACAGATTTTGTAGCACAAAACAACAAACATTTTTGGATGTTTGGCAGATAGAAGTTAAAAATCAATTTTAATTAGCAAGAAAAAATCAAAGTATCAGCAGGACCATACTTCTTCCACAGCTTCAGCTTTTTGAGAAGCATTCCTTGGCTTCTGGCCGTCCTTCATCGTCAAAGCCGACAATGCATTCATCGTGTAACAGGTATGGCAGGAAAGAAGACCACTCTAAAGAAAACTTGCATCCTTTTGTTTGGTTATCAGACTATTAAACAATGTGCCTCAGAGGATTAAAATTTCCCCAGTAATCTCCTGCTGGGAGAATGGAAAAATTGGAGCACTGGTGATGGCCAGAGGTGGAACTTGCCTCTCAGGAAAAAAATTTCACACAATTGCTACAATTTATCAGATCACCTTGCAGCACCCCAAAATTGAATCTGTGATGGGAAGAACCATATTTTGACCAGGATAATTTAATTGAGCTTACTTCTTGCTCTCTGTTTAAATGTAAACCTCATATCAGCACCCTAAAGATAGACTTGGGGGTCACTGGACCTCTTTACTTGTTCTTTACAATACAAGCACATTGAAAAAGCTCCTTTCTCTATTTTCCTGTTACTTATCTCTTTAATTGCTCTATGGGGATTGATGAGGAACACCTTGATGGTTGAGGCTGCTAGTTCCAGGCTTTCACTTTCAAAACTTCAATTGCAATTACACTGTCTTCTTTTCTCACCCTTCTATCTCCCTCAAATAACAATACTTATGATCTCCTTAGGGTCCAGCAAAATAACCCACAATAATTGTCTCATGTCAAGATTCTTAACTTAGGAGCTAGACAGATGGCTCAGTGGTTTAAAAGCACTGGTTGCTCTTGTAGAGGACTCAGGTTCAATTCTCAGCACCTACTTGGCAGCTAACAACTGTCCATAACTCCAGTTCCAGGGAATCAAATACCCTCTTTTGGCTTCCTCAGGCATTGCATCCAAGTGATTTACTTACATACATGAAAGCAAAACACTTATTCACATAAAAAAATGTTAAGATGTTCTCAATAATCAGTACTGGATTTAGGATTTTCAAAAAAATGATCTTTCGTTCAACAACATCTACAATGTCCCTATTACCATATCAGATAACATTTACATGTCCCAGACATTAAAACTTGAAAAATGTTGGAGCTATTACTCTCCTGTGGCAGAAGTGTAGGGACTGGAGAAAGTGAAGTCAAGATTAACATGAAAAAAGGCCAGTTGGCAGAAGAACACTGGAAACCCTTCCTCACCTGGACCACATACAACAAACAGCATGCTCAAAACAAGGCCAGACATAAATGCAGGAGAGGCTGGCACTATGTAAATGACCTATAAAGCGTCTTTAGTCTTGTGACCCAACACTTTTGGAGTCTATGCTTTTTCCTCAGCAGATTGGTCCAAACCATTCTGGGAAGTTCTGGTCCTAAATTGCTTTATTTATTTATTTGTATTTCTAGTTTGATTTTTAATAAAATTATATTAATCCTTTGAGAATTTCATATACCATACAATATACTTTGATTATATTCACTCCTTATTCTTCCCCCAACTCCTCCTCATTACTTCCTCCTTTTCAATTTCATGTTCTCTTTTATATTTTACACCTCATTGAGTCCTGTCTGTGCTGTCCATACATGCACGGGTGTGGGGCTATCCACTGAAGGATAACTGACCCACCAGGGACCACACCCATTAAGAAAACTGATTCCTCTCCCCCAGCATCCATCAACTGTCAACAGCTCCTCCAATTCTTTGCCTTGGGACACAAGATCCTGCAAACTTAAGTGAGTCCCCTGGAACTCAGATCCATACTTACAACACTACCACAAGGTATAAAGGAAAAGACTGCATTTAGGTTCCAAATGCAACTACTTCAAGTTTAAAGTAAAAAGAAACTTGGGGGACTGGTGAGATAGCTCAATGTGTTAAAGGTGCTTGTACCCAAGCCTAGTGATCTAAGTTTAATCCCTAGAACCCACATGGTAGAAGGAGAAAAGTGATTCCTGAAAGTTGTCCTCTGATCACCACACATACATACACATTTACCTACACACATACACATACCCACTCATGCAGGCACACATAATAATTATTATTTTTTAAATTATTTTATGTGTATGAGTGTACTGCCTGCATGTATGTAAGTGCACTTGTATCATGCAGGGCCCTCGGATGTCAGAATAGGGTGTCAGATTCCCCAGGAACTGGAGTTACGGATGGTTATTAGCCAATATGTAGGTGCTGGGAATCGAACCCAGCTCCTCTGCAAGAGTAGACAATGCTATTAACTGCTGAGCCATCTCTCTAGCCCTTTTTTAATAAAGTATTTTTTAAAAGAGACTTGGATTAATTGCATTGTCATTCATTTGGAAACAAAATTAGTTGATATAATCTATGTGCTCATCAATGTGACTTATGTATAAAGAAAAATCTGGTACTCATATCAAAAGAAGTAAGGAGTAAAATGTTCACAGCAAAGAAACAGGCCTAATCAGAATACAGTTGGTATAGTAAGTTTTATTTCCTGGTTTAAAAGACACAATAAAAAGTTGATGCCTAGTGTCAACAGAAGAAATAGAACTCTCACCTCAAAGAGGGTAAGAGATAACTTAAAGTTGAAGCAAATAGGACTGACCATCACCAGGGAACACACTCAGTTACCCAAAATTCCATGTTTCAAAGTGGGAGAAATTTCATAAACTTTTTTGTAGTAACAGAACAAAGAGACTCATAAATCAAGACATTTTTTCAAATACATTGAACATCAGATAAGTAAGTTACAAAAAAACAAGGAAATCTCTGCTGTAATCCTAGGATGCTATCTAGCAGCCAGTGTCCTGTTCCTCTTGCTCTTTACAGTCTTTTGGTTCCCTCTTCCATGAAGATCCCAGAGCCTTAAGTGTAGAAGTAGCATTATAGATGTATTGGTTGGTGCTAGGCATCATGTTGTTACTTATTCTCTGCATTTTGATCAGTTTTTGAACATTGATAATGGTCTCCATCTGTTGCAAAAAGAAGTTTCTTTGATGGCTGGTGAGAATAGCACTTGTTGTAAATATAAGGTAAAGTATTTAGAATATAGTAAAAAATTACATTGGTTTAAGAAAGTGGGAGTAGCAGTCTTTCCTCTAGTATCTGTGACCTTTCCAATCATATGTACTTGGCTATGCATGGATTCCCTCCTTTTGAGTGGGCATTAAGTCCAATCAACAGCTGTTGATTATTTCAAAGATAAAAGTTTCAATATTGTACCAAGAGAGATGATTTACTGGGTGATCACTGTTGTGGTTTGTAGGATTTATAGCTGGTTAGGATGACTGATTGATCTTCTTCTTTGGCAGCTTGCACAGAACCTTCCAATACTGTGAGAACAAGTCTTCAGTGTCACTATAGACTTAAAAAATTTTTAAATAGTTTTGTGGTCTCATAGAGAAGCATCTTTGTGGAAAAAATTTCATAGGATACAGGATATTAGGTCAGAAACTTACCATCAAATGACATTTAAAAAAATAGGAGATGAAAGATGACATACAGGCACAATCTGCCAGAATCTCCAGGGAATAAAACAGGGAAATTTGGAAAAAGCTCTCAAAAAGAGGTGCATGAGGAACTAGGTGTATTTGCTTCAATGGTAAAGTAAAATGGGAACCATTAGTAAGCAGAACAGGATTAATAAACAACACACATGTATTTGTTGTGTCCAAGAAATGTGCCTCACTATCAAAGAAGTATATACTTTTGGAAAGAAAAGATGTAAACAAGAATGGAACTAACAGAATGCAATCAGGGTTCACTATTCTACTATCTAACAAAATAGACTTCAAACAAAAATTAGTCGAAAGAGATAAAGAAGGTCACTTCACATTGATTAAGGAAATAAGTCACAAAGGAAAGAATACAGTTCTAAATATATACCACCAAACATCACTTAATTTCATCAAACAAACACTACTACATGTAAAGACACAGTCTGACCCCACGAAATAATAATGGGGAAATTATACAACTGACTCTCACCAATATATGTTATCTCTACAACAAGAAAGGAAAACACAAACATCTGATTTAAATCACATGCATCAAATTGACTTAATAGATGTCTACAGAATATTCCATCCAAATACAGCAGACTATACATTTTTCTCAGCACCCCACTGAACATTCTCTAAAACAGACTGCATAACAGGACACAAACCAGGTCTTAGCAAGTCTTGTCTTGTATCTGGCCAGGACATAAACCAGGTCTTAACAAGTCTTGTCTTGTGTCTGACCACAATAGAATAAAATCCTTATGTACTGCTGGTGGAAATATCAAATACTCCAGTCACTATGGCAATCAGTATAGAAGTTCCTCAAAAAAATTCAAAACTGGAACTACCATTATAATTCAGCCATATTACTCCTGGGTATTTATCCAAAGGACTTCAAGGCAACACATCACTTATTTGTACAATAATGTTTATGATATCACTATTCACAATATGTAAATTATGGCACCAATCTAGCTGTCCATCAACAAACAGATAAAAATCTGGTAGACATAAACAAAGGAATTTTTTCAACCCTAAAGAATGTAGTTATGTTGCTTACAGCAAAAGGTAATAACAGTAAGTGAATTGAGTCATTCTCAAAAAGAGAACTATTGCTTATTCGTACTCATTTTCGGTTCCTATGAAGACATAAAACCATGCATGTATGCCTATCATGAAATTGCAAGTGAAAACTGTCTATGGAAAGAAAGGAGAGTATTTTGATAGGAAAGGGTACAGACAGATGAGTATAGGGAGATTTGGGGACAATATACTTCAAGTACAATGTATACCTATGTGAAAATACCTTTATGTAATTTAATGCTGCATACAAAGAATATACACCAATGAAAATTTAAGACAGAGAAAATGTTATTTCTACTACATGGCTAAATATGTCTAAATCTGTGATTGTTTCAGATTTTTAAGAATGTAAAAAGAAACAAAACTATACTGTTTTCCTGCACTTTAAAGTTATAACCACAAGTGTGCAATGGGCAATCAGTGCTATTCAGTACTCCTATTTCCCTCATTGGTTCACTCTCACTTCTTGAGATTGCAAAGATTCCTGAGATTTCCTTAAATCTTCCAATCTTTAAAACATTATCTTCCTTCTAACTTACCTGGTAATTTTGCTTCTAATTACAAAGCAAACAAAAGCTTTGGAAAGAGAATTTTCCTTATCTCAAAAGAAAGTTAAGTCCCCCTTCCTATCTGAACTACTATGTCTCTTATCCTATTATAGGGAATAACTTACTCCTGTTCCCAAGATCAACCATTTCTCCTGAATACTGGATACCATTCTTCCTGCTCTTGTATCATACACATTTTTTCCTTTTTTGCTAAATAATTACCATCACTCTAAAAGCATATACTACTATTCCTCATTTAAATGAAAAACAACACTTTTGTTTCTGTCCATTTACTTGCTCCTATTCATAGAAAATTCTTCCAAGTCGAGGTAGTGATGCACTCCTTCTACAACTCAAAAAATTGAGGCAAGATTGCCATTTTGAAGTCAGTCTAGATACACAGGAGACCCTGTCCACACTTTGACTTTTAAAAAAGAAAGGACTGAAAAGAGAAGAAAGAGGGGTAGGATGAAGAAGGGGAGAACCTCTCCAAAGGATTATGTATTCTCCCTGTCTCTATTACCCTTCTTGTCACTCTTTTAAACCTATTCTAATAAAGCTTTTGATTTTCAGGCTCCATAAACATCTCTCCCTAAAGTCACTAATAATCTCCATGTTCCTAAATCTTAAATTATATTCTTAGTTCTTGTCTTTCTTGCATTCTCAACAATATTTGTGTAACTAATTGCTAGTTTAATTTGGAAAGACTTTTCTTCATATGATTTTCATGATATAAAATTATTCTCTCTATTCTAATTTTATCTCATGAATATGAAAGACAACAACTATTTTTATTTGTGGGTAAGATGGTGGACTAGAAGTTGATTCTATGTGACATCATAAATCAGAAGAATCAGAAAAAGAAAAAAAATGGACTCCCAAAAAAAGCCTCACAAATTCCCAAAGGTAGTGACAGAATATGTGAAAAGTGCAGATATGAAAACTGATGACACACAAAAAGAAGCAATCGAAGCTGATCACAGCTCTAACTCTCTAGCTATGCAGCTCCCTAACAGGGGAAGCTGAACCCTTCTGAGAAAGCTAAAGCAAGAGGACTTGGTAAACAGAGACTAGCATCCCTACCCAAAACACAGAAGTGCAACACTCTAAAAAGTCTCAAACATAGTTGAGTGTCCTGCTAAGACAGTGACTTCACTAGTGGGAAAAGTCATCAGAGGAGAGGAATTCCACAGTTCAGAGACAAGGAATAGGTGACATCTTCAGAGGGAATCTATTATTTAAAACTAAGCATTCCTAGAGGCCTAAGAACAGGAAGCAACTATAAATCATGGAGATTCAATTTAACCTGCCAAAACCCAAGGGTGACAGACAGCTTTAGAAGGTAAGATAGGGAGAATGGGTGGACCTGATGCTGATAAACTGAACACTCTAGGCAGAGACAGACACTAGGGAAGTACATTGCTAAACCAGATCTTATCAACTGAAATCATTCTTGATAGCTTTGAGTCTTAGGACAGCAGACCAAGCAGTTTCTTCATCAACTTACTGCCTGCTCACTGCTGTAGAACCTAAGAACTCTGAAGTGCCACAGCAAGGTAGTTAATACACAGTCTTAAAAGTCTTAAGACACATCCATCCTCCACAGTCACAGATACCAATCAGTTCTGTGGTCTCCCAATTTCCATCCATTTTTAAGAGATACCTATCTGCTAGAACTCACTGAGGGAGTTCAATCTGGGGCATTTCAAGACACTGAGAGAATCTGCCTATCCCAAAGACTACAAAGCTAAGTGTATCCAGCAGACGCCCCAGGTATACAAAGGCAAACTACTGAAGTGAAGATAGCCCAGATGGACAACAGATACTTAATATAATACAAGCTCAAAAACTAGTATAAATCATAGAAAACATGAATCCACAAGCTCATGTGAGCCCCCCCCTCCCCTGCCGAAATATAACTGGCAAGCTCCCATTTCAAGGATTCAAGGATTCAGACAGAAGCTAGTTTAACAGCTGGTCATTTTCTTTCCATTCTCTTTTTTGTTCCTCTTCTATTCCCTCCTCCATTTTTAAGTTTCTTACACTTTTAGCAGTATTTTGACATTATCATATATGCTGGCTTGTGTTAACTTGACACAAACTAAAGTAAACTTGGGAAGAAGGAGCCTCAATGGAGGAATTTCTTCCATCAGACTGCCCAGTGGGTAGGTCTGTGAGGCATTTTCTTAATTGTTAATTAGTGTAGGAATGCTCAACCCACGGAGTGGCAGTGTCATCCCTAGGCAGTTGGACCAGAGCTGCATAAAGAAGGAACCTAAGGAAACCAGGAGAAGCAAGCCAGTAAGCAGCATTCCTCTGTGATCTCTGCCTTGAGTTCCTGCACTGGCTTCCCTTGATGGACTGTGAGCTGTAAGTCAAATAAAACTTTTCCTCCCCAAGTTGGTTATGTTAGGTGTTTTATTGTAGCGACAGAAACCAAACTAGAACATTTTTGATGTTTTTTTATTCCCCTCATACATTCATCTAATTTTTATGTACTTTTTCATTATGGAGTATATTATTCTTTTTTCTTTTCATTGTGCTTCCTCTTTACTATTTCTACTACACTTCTCAGGTGAGGTGTTCATATATGCACACATGTGTGTTCAGATGCAATGCCTGAATGAGCACCAGGGATCTTCCTGATTTCCTGTCTTATACTACATACCTGGCTTTTGTTTTATTTTGTCTAACCTGTTACTCTGTACTCATTCCTTCTTTACCATTCTTCTTCAGACATCTTCTTTTCTTTTTCATTTATTTACCTTACATTCTCCTTTTTTCCCCTTTGTTAATGCCTTTGTTTCTCCCATACATTTTGCATTTCCATATTTGTCCTACATAATCTTTAATTTGTTATCTGTCACTTTCTATGCTAGTGCTCCCATTTTCTGTTTCATGGTGATTAGTGATATATTAGTGACTTTAAACAATTTAAGTGTATTTTTTTCTATCTTATACACTTTGATGATGCAGCTGGTACAGAACATAATTTTCTCCTTTTTGAATGGAACTGGGAATTGAGGTCTCAAAGGAAAGCTGCTCAATAAGATCTCCAAACACTGGAAGAGATATTCATGCCAAAATTCTATAAATCCCAACACCCAACACAGAATCACAAGGAATTTAGAAAATCATAGCACACTGATTTCTATAAAAGACAATTCTTCAATTTCTGAAGTCAAAGATACTGTTATAATGAAATAACCAATGAAGTCTTCATAAGTCTATGAGTAAAAATGATCTATGACCTCAAAGTTGACATGAAGAAGCAGATCAATTCAATATAAGATCTGAAGGGGAAATCAGCAATGTGGAAAAAAAGCATAATGGAAGCAAAAATTAACAATATGGGCAAACAGTAATATACAAGAAAAATTGCACAGATATAAAGATTTAGGGAAACAGAAATAGAAAATTTTCAGAAATTAAAAGCAAAACAGTGAAACAAACAGCCAGTGGAAAGCATCCCCGATAAACTCAACCAAACAAAAGGAAGAAAATGAGGGAGAGAGGCCAGAGTCAACAAAATACTCAATGCATACACCAATGAAGGAAAAACAAATAAGCATGACCACTGTGTCCAAGAACTCTTAGATACAATCAAGAGACCAAATATAACAATTCATAGGATGGAAGAAGCAGAAACAAAACTAAATCATAGAGATTCTACTCAAGGGAATTATAGCAGAAAATTTCCATTTCCATCAAGTGAAAAAAAATGAACATTCAACCACAAGAAGCATTTAGAACCCCAAATAGACATGAACAGAGAAGAACTTCTCCATAAGAAATCATCATCCACACAAATCAAAATGTGAGAGGTCTCATCACCAACCTTTAGAGTAAGAAAAATGTGGAATGATTCATTCACACTCTGACAATGAATCATTTCTGACCAAGATGGTGACATCCAGCAATGCTGTCTTTTCAAATAGATTGAGAATCACTGACATTTCAAGACATACAAACATTAAGGCAATTCATAACCACCAAGCTAGAATTGCAGAAGATACTTAATAGAATTCTATAGACAGAGTGGAAGGACAGTCTCATTTGTGAGAACAGAAGAAAAACTTAGTGAGAAAACTAGATGAACAAAGGAGACCTAGGAATGAATCAATCATTTCCAACACTGCAAACTGGCAATCCTAATTCTGATGGGGAGAAATAAAAGAATAAATAATAATATAACAAACCAGAAGAAGAATTTTTAAAAATACAGGAATTTGATGGCATATTTCAATAATAACCATAAATTAAAATAGTAAAGGAAACGATTTATCAAGAAAATACAACAATTTAAAACATATGCACTTGGGGTGTTGCAGATCTGAATATCAATAGTAAAACCCCACTTCTGGGCATAAAAGTGCAGATAGGATCTGATACAATAAGAATGGGTAATTTCAATACCTAATCTCAATTTTAGATAGTCCATCAAAATTAAAAATCATCCATGAAACCAGAGACAAATTACACCACAGAGCAAAAAGATTTAGCAAGTTATCTACAGAATATTCCATCAAACAAATGTAGAATTCAAATTCTTCTCAGGATCAAATGAAAATAAAAGTATAACTCACCATAACCTTTGACATATAGCTAAGACATATCTAAGAGGAAAGTCTGCAGCTACATTCTTACACCCAGAATAAAAGCTAAGGACTAGGGAGATAGTTCAGTCCATAAAGTGCTTACTATGTGAGTATGAGGGCCAGAGTTCATATTCCCAGATCTCACATAAAAAGTCAAGCAGTGGCACGATATGCCCATTGCTGCAATAGTGCCATGAATATCTTATGGGTGTAACCAACAGTTGTATGATGGGATTTGTGACCCACTCAACAGGAAGGAACTCATGCCTGGTACAGTAAACCTGGCCAAGTACTCATGGGAGAGAGGTCACAGTCCCTAGGGTAGAATATACTAGTATCATTTTGCTAAATTGGTATAGTATCCAACTACCTTCTAAAACTTATCCATATACCCAAAGATTAATCCTTATATTGCCTATCATCAGAGAAGTATCTTTTTGCAGAAGATGGAAGTTAACACAAAAACCACACAAATGATGAAAGTGCAGAGAATAAATGACTATGATGTGCTCATCACCAAATGGTACATCTATATCACATCTCCTACCCCAAAAGGAACATACAGAAGAGGATGCATAAAGATCTGAAGAGCCAGAGGATTACTGCAGAACAAGTTCTTCATGAGAAGCAGTTTTGTTCATGTGTTCTCAACAGCTATGGTTGTCTACAAAAGACCTACAGATGATCAATCCAGTCAATATTCCTTCATGGATGGGTATGACACATAAGGCCTCACACTTACTTGAGAAATTTTAAGTCATCAATAGCAGCTGGGAGACAGAAAATATTTTCCTCAGGGGAAGAATTTAGTTACATACATAGATCATAGATGAATGGATAGAGAGATAGATAGATACAGATAGAAATGTAGATAGATAGATAGATAGATAGATATCTAAGAGAGAAAGGGCTAAACAGATAAGAGGTGTTGTATTATTGGTATGAACTGTGTTAATTTCTACCCCAACTTCACATCTCCAAAGCAATACCATTCTTTGCAGTAAAATCATGCCTGAAAGTTAAAAAAAGCTGAACAGGTATAATGACTACTGGGAGATCCCTGAAATAAGACAGCTAGCTAGACAAGCCAAATTAAAAAGCTTTGAATGCAACTGAGAGACTCTGCATCAATAAAGTGGAAAGAAATCAAGGAAGACATCTGATGTCAAGTTCATACCTCCACATGAAAGTTCATATACAGGACCCCCACAGAACTACAATTCACATTCAAAAAACTTCTGAGAGAACTCAAATAAATTATGTATAGATGGTTTTCAAGATCTTGGAACAATAAGAACAAACAAACACAAATACAAAGGTATTATGTGACAATAAATAATAAAGACTAGGGCAACATTTAAAGAACTAGAAACTAAAATAACAATTCATAGAATCACACAAAAAGATGATTGTTTGAAAAAATAAATCAGATTGAAAAGCATGTAGCCCAACTAACCAAAAGGAAGAGAGAGAAGGCATAAATTGATAAACTTAGAGCTAAAAATATGGAGGTTACAGCATATTCCAATGAAGTCTAGACCATCATTAAGGAATGCTTAGCAAAGTTATAATTCAAAAATGGGGAAAATACAGAAGTCGTGGTTAAACTCTTATACACATATGAACTAGTCAAGTCAAGCCTACATAAATAAACACACACACATATAGTAGCAAAACTGAAGCAGTTTTAACATTTTCCCACCACAGGACTCAAAAATATTCACTGCTGAATTCTAACAAACCACTAAAGAAGTGTTAGCACCAATGGTCATCAGACTGTTTCATAAAATAGACAGAGAAGGGACACTTGTCAAACTAGTTCTATGAAGGTAGCACTGCACTTACATCAAAATTGTGTCAGACACAACGAAGAAAGAAAACAATAGACAATTTCTCGGTTGAAAATAGTGCAAGTTTTCTCAATAAATTTTCTTGGAAATCAAACTGAAGACCATATGTTCCAGTCCTGTTCAATATAGTGCTAGAAGTCTTAGCTAGAGCAACTAGATAAATGAAGGAGATAAAAAGGATACAAACTGGAAAGGAAGAAGTCAAAGTATCCTTATTTGGAGCTGATGTGAAAGGATCTGAAGGACTCCAGCAGAAAACTCCTAGAGCTGATAAACGCATTCACCAACATAGCAGTATATAAAATTAACACAAAAATCAGCAGCCTTCCTTTCTACCAACAACAAATATACTGAGAAAGAAATCAGGGAAAAAAATCTCATTCATGATAGCCTCAAAAATATAAAATTTCTTGGAATAAATCTAATCTAGGAAGTGAAGGGCATGTAAAATAAAAACTTTAGGACACCGAAGAATGAAAATTGAAGATCAATAAATCAGTAAGATTAATACTGTGAAAATAGCCATCCTATCAAAAGCAATATATAGTTTCGATGAAATCATCATTAAAAATCTAACACATTACTTCACAGAATTTTTTTTAATTCTCAAAAGTCATATGGAAATACAAAATATCAGGATGGTCAAAACAATCCTGAACAATAAAAGAACTACTAGAGGCATCACCATCCCTGATCTCAGACTATACTACAGACCAACAGTAATAAAAAGGGCATGGTACTTGCATAAATACGGACACATTGATCAGTGGAACAGAAATGAGAACCCAGATTTAAATCCACATATTTACAGTCACGTGAATTTTGACAAAGGTGCCTAAAACACACATTGGACAGACAGCATGTTCAACAAATGGTGCTTGTCAAACTACACAGCAGCATATATAATAAAGACACTAGATCCCTATCTTTCACCTTTCACAAACCTCTACTCCAAATGGATCAAGGCCTTCAATCTAAGACATGATACCCTAAACCTGATAGAGCAGAAAGTAGGGAATACAGTGGAACTCATGGGGGAAAGAAACAGTCTGTCTGAACAGGACCCAAATTCACTGGCATTAAGACCAACAATTGACAAATGGGACTTCATGAAACTAAAAAGCTTGTACAAGAAAGGATATCACCATTCAAGGGAAGAGAAAATCTTCAGAATGGGAAAATTCTTTAAGAGTCATATAACAGACACAGAATTACTATTTAGAATATAGAAAGAATTCAAACAAGTAAACACGAAAAAAAGCCCCACAACAATTAAAAATTGGGGCAAGAAATTAAACAGAGTTCTCAAAAGATGAGACACAAATGGCTAAGATATGTATTTTTTAATGTCCTACATCTTTAGACATGAGGAAGATACAAATTAAAGCTACTTTGAAATTTCATCTTACCCAAGTCATAATGGCCAAGACTAAAAAAACAAACAATGACAAATGTTGGTGAGGGGAAAGGGAACATTTATTCACTGCCAGTAGGATTACAAACTGGTGGAATCATTACGGAAATCAGTGTGGCAGATCTTCAAGAAGTTAAATATAGATCTCCCACATGATCCAGCCAAACCATTCGTATGCATATTCCCAAAGGACTGTTTCTACTACTACAGGATCCTGTTTATTCACGTTCAGTGCCAGCCTATTCAAACCACCTAGATATTCATCAGCTATTGAATGGATAATGAAAACAATGTACACTTACACAATGGAATATTGTTGAGCTGTTAAAAATAATATTATGAAATTCACAAGTAAATGGATGGAACTGGAAACAATAATTCTGAGTGATATAACCCAGACCCAGGAAGACAAACATCACATGTTCTTTCTCATAGCTAAATTTGAATCTTTAGATAGGTAAATTTCCTTGGGTAAATTCTTAGAGATCAGGAAACTAATAAGAGACCAATGGGGGTGGTTCACCGGAAGGGAGTTAGAAAGCAGTAATGTAAATGGAAATGGAGAAGAATGAATAGAACAGGTTTAATGGAGTTGGGGAATGGGAGGGTAGGAAAGAAGAAAAAGAGAAGGGCTAACCAACACTTAAAGGTCTTTTGAAAGAATCTTATGGAAACTAATAAGGAAATTTCTTTCAATATACATGTACATATACATTATAAAAAGGACTTTACAGTTACCTTATATCAAGAGTTCAATGGCTCTAATAGATACCACAGGCTAGCAAATGAAAAGCCCAATACCAAGAATGAACTCATTCTTTTCAGGTTGTTGTCCAGAGAGATTCCATAGATACTCCATTAATGCTGGTTATTGTTACTGCACTTGTTTATCCCCCAGAATTACATGGTAAGATATTATTGTTGAAGATACTACAAACTTGAGACACATCACAAACAAGGAAGTATCAAGCTCGTGCTGACCTTAAAGCTACATCTCTACTGGCTAGGTTTCATAGTACTAGAATGTTACTGGCAGAGAAAGACAATCATCAGTATTACTCAGGTTGTGAACCCTGTGAAATGCAATAACAACTAGTTTGGCAAAATATGTCCACTAGTGCAATAGTACTCAAATATTATGGGTGTAAATAAGTACCTTCTAACTGGATTAAAGGTCTGCTTCACAAAATAGAATCCATACCTGACCCTGTTATCAGGGCCAAGAACCTGTGACTAGGCAAATCATAGACCATAGGGGAGAGCCTACTACTTACTATCATTTTGCTAAATAGGAATCACATTAAACTGACTCATAATGAATTATTGTTACACCCATGGATTAGTGTGTCTCTCAGCTCTCATCAGAGAAGGTTCTTCTTACAGCAGATTGCAATTAACACTGAGATTCACAAACGGTCAATGTATAGAGAACAAGAGACTGCAGAGCATTCAGCCCTAAATTGGACATTTAAATTGCACCCTCTCCTCCTGAGGCTCAGAAATCACTGTAGGAGAAGGTGTGGAAAGGTTGTATGAGCCAGAGTTGGTAGATGAATAGAAGGAAACTGTTGTCTGGACATCACAGGATAATTGCACATATGAGCACATAGGACTTACGAACTTATGACAGCATGCACAAAGCCTGCTCAAGCTCAAGTTGACAATCAAGATTAAGAATTACATCTGTTGACTCACATACTTATAGTACCATTTCAGGAATTTAAATTTGCAAATCTATTTTCTTACTAAATATTATCACTTAAATTATCTTAAAGGTAACATATCGTCAACACAATGCTACCTTCCCAGTTCCAGCCCATGAAAAGTAGATTCTCTAGTATCTGTGCTGCACAGTCTAGAATCTTGGTAGTTTCACCTTTAAAATATATTCAGAATTTATGCAACAAGATCATATAGACTCACTTCCCCTTATTTATACTTCTAAATTTAACTGAATACTCTGCAATTAATTGAGCAGACTACACAAAATGACTCTGAAATATACAAAGAAAGCAAATGGATTATAGACCTCATTATGTGAGAAACACCAATGCTCTGAGTTCCCTGCGTTTTATTTATAAATATAAAGTTCCTTGACTAGGCACTGGAGATACTTGTAATCCAAAACTACTGACAGGCAAAAATAACAATAATAAAAGTGTAAAATATGTTTTCTATGGCCTAAGTAATGGGAAAAGAAGGGTACAACAGAGCTTTAATAGGAACCTTCCTTCAATAACAATTCTACAACCAAATCATCTGAACATAATCTGCTTCACACAAAGAAGCATACCTCTATAGCCAGAATATAATTAGCAGTTGTTATAATCTATCAACAGAAGGAATTTCAAAACCTCACTGGGCCATAAGGCACACACCTTATTCGCAGCACCACAGAGGCAGTGGCAGGCAGACCTCTGTGAGTTCAAGGTCACTCTTGTCTACGTAGAGAGATAGGCCAGCATCTGGGGCTACACAGTGACACAGTGAGACCCTGTCTCAACACACACACACACACACACACACACACACACACACACACACAGAGAGAGAGAGAGAGAGAGAGAGAGAGACAGACAGAGAGACAGAGAGACAGAGAGAGACAGAGAGAAAGGGGGGCAACTCACTGGGTCATCCTAACTCCTGATCTTCAAATTGGCTATCACTGGAGTTGCAGTAAGTCTCAGAACCCTGGTATTTTCAGACTGGCTCTACAATGAAAACAGCAAAGTGTGGGATGTATATGTAAGGAACTACCACTTTCTGAACCTCCATCTAGTGGTATAAGAAGATCTAGTCCTCTTGGCTCCTGTTCCAATTCCTATAGGGCCCCAAATGTGGAAACTATAATAGGAAATAAGAAGGAGTCGCATCAGCATCTGAAGAACAAAATATATTGGAATAGCATTGAATTAATTCTCATAAGTATTACTGAACGTGACACCCAGAATAGTAGACCAGAGTCTAGATTTTAAACCAAAAGAATGACTGTCTGATACAAGATGATTTAAATAGGATGAAGAGCTTCCTAAAATAGTAGCTAAAATGTCCAAGATGAAATGGAAAATTCACTCCGTGCCAAGAACTAGGGAAACAAAAAATTGAATGAAAAAAGACAACTAAACACCAATACCAATATGACTCCAATGATTGTAAATGCACACAAAAATGCTTCAAGAAGTAATTAAAAATTCTCTTGAAGCAAATACAAAAATAGAAATCTCAGCAAAGAAATTGGAGTGAGATTTTTTAAAAAACTAAATGCAAATTATATAACTGAAAAAATACAATAGCAGAAGTCACAAATTGTTAGATGGACTCAACAGTACAGTGTAGATAATACAGCAAAATTAGTAAAGTTGAAGACAGGTTTGTAGAATTTACCAAGTATAAACAAAGAGAAACTAGCATGAAAAATAAAGAGCATAACAAAAGATCTACACTTTGTCTGTATCATCCAATATCTAGATGAGAATGTACTCAAAGTGCAAGGCATAACACAGGGCCAGAACAGAAAACAATAAAATTGAGACTGCTAATGTGAACAATATAGTAAAATGGAATGCCTGAGACCTTGCTTTCTTCAATGTAGATACAAAATTCTACAATAATACATAGACTAATTTTTCCAAGAGAGAAATCCAGAAACGAATTAATACATTCCTATATTCCAGGCAAGCCTGAAGCCAGAAATACTAAAGTCAAAATTAAAGGTTAAAGTACTTACTTGCCATGATCTCTCTGCCTATCTAAGCACAAAACATAGAACAATCAGGAGAAAACTCAGTTGTTGGCTTCTTCCTGGAGAGGGGAAAAAAAGACTAAAACATATGTGAATGTGTGCATTTTGGGGAAGGGATATATGCTGAATCTGAGCACTTATAGGAAAGGGTGCCAATGAAAATAAAGGCAAAGATTTAGATAGGATTCCTGATATGTGTCAGCATAGCACTCCCCACTCCCACCCCTAAGTGGGTGAAAATTCACTACAGGAAGGGAAAGTTGGAACATAAGTCCAACACACTATCTTCTCAGAGGGCTGCCAGAGTTACTGGTTAATGTACCACCACTCTCAGAATAGTGATGGGACCCAGCATACTCAACACGCTTGAATGTGGCTGAGAATAAAAACAGATCTCTATGCCTTGTTCCACAGGAAATGTAGCAGAACAGAGAGAATTTAATACACATTTAGGGAGAGAAAAGAAGAGAGTGAGTGAGTGTACAACATTTTAGCATTTAAGGCTGCTTCCCACCGAAATGGTTTCTGTTTCAAGAGATTCCAAGCAATCACTAAACTCATCACACTTTTGGAGCTTGAGAGACCCCTAAAACAAAAGAGAGGCAGCCTACATCTCCAAAACTGCAATACTACAGATTGACACCAGATGGAGAAAGATACTGTACTATTAGATAAAGGAACTAGTAAATCCATATCCCATTCAGCCAGAGAAGCGTCCACATAAAAGGTCTGAGAGACCCCAGGAATCTCTAACTGAAATGAAAGGTAAAAGCCTTTTTCTGTATAAAGTGAGTCAGTAGAAATGTAAAGGAATGGCCATTTTCTCCAACAGGACAGTATGAAATGCTACATGGAAAAGGAAATGCGAGCCACACAAAGCAACGGAATAAATGCCCAAACTTGACCCTATAGAAGCCATATGAATTATCTGACAAGAAGTTAAAAATAATCACCATAAAGATAGCAAGTTCAGAGGAAAATGATGTATGACGAAAATGAGAACGGCAACAAAGTGATAGATAATGTAAAATCCAAGTTAAAAGAACTGAATACTTAACTGAAAAAAAATCACTAGAGAGCTCCAATGGCAGCCATGATGAGGCAGAAGGAAAGCTCATTTGAAACTATCACTCAGAAGAGGATTCATATAAAAAAGAGTAAAGTGTAATGGAGCTGTGGGACACCATCAGGTGGATCAGTATATACATGAAGAAGAAATGAAAAAGAGGAACACAATTCATTTGACAAAATAATGGGCTGGGCAAAACATCCCAAATACAGGAAGGGAAATGGGCTTCTAGATCAAGAAGCCCAACAGTACCAAACTACGATGGATTTACAAACTTATACTGGCATATTGTATTACAAATGGCCATGTGTCAAATGTAAAAAACTTCAAAAGATGGAAAAGTGTCTCATTGTGTTCAAGGAAGCTCCATGTTATTAGAAGTAACTTTTCATGAAATAATAGTTCCAAAGACTTGGAAGAAAAAAATATATTAACTAAGAATACTATATCCAGAAAAACTGGCATTCAAAGAAGAAAGGAAAAGAGTCTTACATATAAGCAAAAGTAGAGGGTATCTTTAATTGGAACAAAGGGATAACTGAAAGCAACAGAAACCAAATTTATACAGCACTGTAATGTTGAAAAAGTTGTGCACAAAAGTCAACTCCAAATGGATCAAGGAACTCAATGTAAAACCTGAAGCTCTGAAACTGCTAGAAGAAAAACAGCAGTACCCTCCAAGATATAGGCATAAGAAAGGACATTCTAAATCGGACATCGGCTGCCTAGGCATTAAGTTCAACGATCAATAAGTTGGACCTTATTAAACTACAAAGCTTCTGTACAACCAAAGAAACAACCAAGGAAGGGAAGAGGAAACCTATTGAGTGGGAGAAAATCTTTACCAATCACACATCCAATGAGAATTAATATCCAGAATATACAAAGAACTCAAAAAACAAAGAAACAAGAGAATAAACAATTCAATAAAAAGATGGACTATGGACCTGCGTAGAGAGTTCTCAAATGAAGAAATAAAAATGACTAAGAAACACCTTAAAAAATGATCAACATCCTCAGCAATTAGAGAAAAGCAGATAAAAAACACTTTAAGATTCCATCTTAGCCCAGTCAGACTGGCTAATATCAAGAGAATGAAAGATAACAAATCCTGGAGAGGATGCAGAAAAAGGGGAATGCTCATTCACTGCTTGTGGGAATGCAAATTTGTGAAACCACTATGGAAAGCAGGGTGGAGAACTCTCAAAATATAAAAAAATGAATCTGCCATATGATCCAGTTACACCACTCCTTGGCATATACCGAAGGATTCACCCTGTTGTAGAGATACCTGTACATCCATGTTTATTGCTACTTTCTTCAAAATAGCTAAGAAATGGGAACAACCTAGATGTATTTCAACTGATCATTGGATAATGAAAATGTGGTACATTTACACAACAGAGTTCTACTCAGCATTAAGAAAAGATGAAACAATGAAATTTGCCAGCAAATGGATGGAAATTGAGACTGTTATACTAAGTGAAGTAATACAAATGCAGAAAAGCAAGCGACATATGTTCTCCCTCATTTGGAGATTGTACCACCAATCCCCTATATGTGAGCCTAGATCCAGATGTAACACCAGGAGCCAGGAAAAGAGAAAGGATATATATATATATATATATATACATATATATATATATATACACATACACACACACACACACACACACACATATATATATATATATATATATATATATATATATATATGAAAAGAAAGAACCCAAAAGCGGGAACAGATGTTACCAGGGGCACTTGGGGAAGGTTGAAGTGTTCATCAGGGAGGAGAGGAGGGAGGGACATGCAGGGGGTCATGGTGTAAGGGGTAGGAAAGTCAGGAGAAGTAGGAACAAGGTAAGCAGGTGTTAATGGGGGAGGGTTGGATAATGTGAGTGCTGGGACTGGGAAGGGAGGAGGAAAGTTAGATGGGAGGAAAAAGATCAGAGATGAATGAATCTTGGAGGTGTAGGAACCCAGAGGGAAATGTGATGCCATGATACCCCCTGAGAAATGCACAATGCATAAACATTAGTGCATCTATATGCCCCGGGGCAGTTTGGTAAGGAACACAGTGCCAGACAGAAGGTATCACCTTTTGTGTGTTTGGTGATTGGTCCAAGGGACTCCCCCAAATAATACAGACTATTGCCAAAGTTCTTGGTCATCTCCCAGAACTAGAAGATAATACCCAACAGCTGAAGACAGGACATACCTGGGATACAGGACTCAGAGCAATAGAGGAGGAACTGACCTGGAAGCCTCTACCTGAAGTTTAGCTCCCACAATGCCAGATGATAACATGTAAAGTGCTAAGCAGGAAAAATCAATCAATGTTCCAACCCAAGCCTAAATTTTAATAACCATAACAACTGGTACAGTACACTACCTCTACCTAATTGGACTTAAAACCCTCTCAATGGGAGCGAACTCATGGTGGTAATGTAGACTCAGTCAAATACACAGAATTGGAGGGGGCATAAATCCTAGAGAGAACCCTATATCTGTCCTAACTTTACAGAAATGAAGTTTCTTACCATATGCTAAATATGGATCCTTCTACTTACAAACATATAGTACACCACTCATCAAAGAAACATCTTTTTGCAGCAGATGGAGGCTACAACTGGTCAGACACAGAGAATATACATCTGAGAGATACCAAGTCCTAGCTGACACTTCTACAGTTGAACATTTACATGCAAGGCTCATAGAACACAGAGGAACGAAGGTAGAGAGAAAACTAAAACATCCCTCAAATTTCACCAGTGAAGCTCCCTTCAACAACATAGTGCTATGCACACAGAAGGCCACAATTGGCAAAGTTTTATAGAATAACAGACTGCAGAGTGTGTGTCCCTGAATAGAACTCCTATATTAGAAGCTCACCCACCTACGTACGACTCAGGGATCATGGTGGAAAAGGAGGTGGAAAGATTAATAGCCAGGGCTGGTTCACGAACTTGGGAAGCAGAGGCTTTCAGGCCACTAAAAACCACAATTTGAAGAAAAAATGGAAAATTCAAAATATGTGGATTACACTACATATTTTTGAGGTTGGTGTCAAACTCAGAGCAATCCTTGGTGTCTGTAAGTACAGGCAAGAGCCACCATCTCTGCTTACACGACATGCAAAAGCTCAAAGTAAAAACCAAAAAGGAAAATTTAAAATATTGTGCCTTTAATCTCAGCACTCAGGAGACAGAAGCAGGCAGATTTCCATGACATTGAGGCCAGCTTGGTCTACATAGCAAATTTCATGACAGCTGGAACTATAATGAGGTCCTGTCTCAAAGAAACAAAAAGTCACGAGGAAAACAAAACAGAGCAATCAAAATTATGGTACGCAGGAAAACCAGTACTAAGATGGAAGTTTACAGTGAAAAACATCTACATTTTTCAAAAGTAAACTCTCTGTTCCCAGGTGAAGTAATTATGTGTATAAATTCCTAACAACTCTATAGAATTAATCAATCAACTTGGTAAAACAGCAAGATACTAAATCAACAACAAAAAGCTTTGTTTTCATATACTAACAATGAGCAATCCAGAATGGAAATTAGGAAGATACTGGCATTTCAATAGCTTCAAAATATTAAAATGTGTAGGAATAACTTCAGAAAATCGTAAAACACATGTACAATGAAAACAAAACACAGGTGAAAAAAAATTCATGAAAAGACCAATTAAAAGACATATTATATTAATGGATCAGATGACTTAAAAATGCTAAAATGCCCATGCCACTCAAAGCAATTTCTGTAAAAACTTGATTGCATTTTTTCCTACAAAAACAGAAAGAATAATCCTAAAATTCATATAGATTCCCCTAATGACATCCAATTGCTAAATCAATATTTAAAAGGTATAACAATGGTGAAGATGTCACACTCCCTGCTTTCCAAATATATCACAAACAGTAATAATCAAAACAGTATGGAACTGGCATGCAAAGGCAGACATACAGACCAATTTGGAAAAGATTATTGAGCCCAGAAATAAATGCACACATGTGTAGCCAAAGTATCTTTGACAAGAATGCCAAAAGTACATAATAGAGAAAGGAGAGTGTCTTCAACAGATGGTTCTGAGAAAAGTGAATATCCATGAAAAAAGAAATAAACTAGATGCTAATCTTATAGTATGCATAAAAATCAACTTTAAATATATTTAAATAGATAATTTAAGGATCTAAATATAAGGTCTGAGACTGTAAAATCTCCTATAAAATATAGGGGCAAACAACAATGGTCTTGGCGATAAATTTTGACTAGAGCATCAAAAGCTTTGGAAAGGAAAGTAAAAATAGACAAATGGAATTAAATAAAGCTTCCAGATAGTGAAGAAACCTATCAACAGACTTAAAAGGAAACCTACAAAATGAGAGAAAAATTTAAAACTGTTACATTGGACAAGATATTAGTATGTAAGATAATTATATATATGACATGTTCTAAGCCCGGATGGCTTGGAACTCTCTGTCCTGCTGCTTCTGTTTCTCAAGTGCTAAAATTACAAACATGTGTCCCCACATTAGGATGAAACATGGATTTTTTTTAAAAAGCACTAGTATGTGTATTAATATCAGATAAAGTAAATGTCAGAGAAGGGTAAATTATAAGAGAGAAAAAGAACATTATATAATAATCGAGATATAACAAATAATTATTGAGATAGAGAAAAGATTAAAGCTTTAGATGTCTAAGAAAGGTATAAAGGAGGTAGGTGTGGCTTTGTGAAGAACAAAAATGAGCTTTATGGTGATGGTATACTAAAACACTTCAATGCAGTGTTGATTACAGAAAGCTACACATGTTAAATGTGTACAACCACAACCATAATTGCTTAAAAAGTCAGAAATCTAAGTAGGATGCTAACTTTTCATATTGTACAGTTGTGCAACATAACACTGAAAGAGGCTAATTTAAGTATGAATAGGTTCTTTTTACATTTTTGCAACTTCCTGTAGTTCTTCCTTTTTAAAAAAGTACATACAGTATATACTTCGTGTATGTTTCTGTTTATTAAGTATCTAAAACTTTTCAATTTTCTCACCACTTACTACCCTAGTCCAAGCATTTTCTCTCAGCTGGGTTACTGTAACACTATCCTAATTGATCTCCCTGTTTCTTTTCTTACTGCTTTCCACATAGTAACTAGAATATTCCCTTTATATATAGAACAAATCAAGTCATTCTTCTCTCAAACTCCCAGTGTCTGAAACTCTTCTTTTTCCCTGCATGATTCAACCTCTGAATACATATTTACCTTGTTTCCTTCTATTGTATCCTTCACTCGTAGTGTTCTATATGCACTGCTTTCCTTGCCATTCATTGAACCTACCAATCAGATTTCTACCTCAGTCTCTCCTTGAAATCCTTTTCCTCCACGAATTCACATGTCCTGTTCCAGTGTTTCATTCGGGTCTTTTTCAGTGTCACCTCAGTAATAAGGTACGACTGTGCAACATGACACTGAAAGAAGCTATCTAGCTGAAGCTTGAATGTAGCCCCTCTACATTTTTTGCAACTTCCTGTAGTTCTTCATTAAAAAAACCAGCACATACAGTATATATTTTTATATCACTGTTCAATGTCACCTCCTCAGTGTCACTATATGTACAACAGCATAACATTATTATGATTTTCTAGCCTCTACCATTGATTATTATTGCATATCATTTGTCTATTCACTGTCTACATCATCCTCTAGAATGGAAACTTCAGCACTGCTGGTACTTTGCTCTGCTCACCACTGTATCCATGGTGCCCTAAAATAGGGGTAGCCATGTAACACTCAATAAACAAGTACTGAGTGAGTTAAGGGATTAAGAACAGAAAAATTTGCTATAATGTAGATTTCCCAGCAGCCAAAATGTTATATTCAATCACTGTTTACTTAAGGGTAAAAAACAAATTATATAGTATAAATATTTACCTGCTCTTCAGTATCATTCTTTGGTTTTTAAATTTTATTTTTATTTTATGATTATGAGTGTTTTGCCTGCATGTATGTAGGTGTACCTGTGACAGGCAATGCTAGCAGAGGCCAGAAGAAGGTGTTGGATCCCCTAGAACTAGAGTTTCAGATGGTTGTTAGCCACCATATGGGTGCTGGAAATCGAACCCTGGTCCTTTGCAAGAGCAGCCAGTGCTCTTAATCACTGAACCAATTCTCTAACCCCCATAATTTGGCTTTAGTGTATCTTTTAAAACTTGAAAAAAGATATTCCTGGATTTCTGATATTTCTGCCACATTTTAAACACATGGGAGAATATTTTATATTTTCTATTAATTTTGCTTACATAAAATTAAATATTTCTGTTCATTTTATAAATCTTTAAATGTATTAGTATTTTATCAGATATTGTAGTTATTCAGGATGCTAGTATCTAGGAAAGACTAGGACTACAAGGTTCAGAACCTACTCAAAGCTGTTACCTTGGCCTCTATGAATAAAAATAAGTGCATAGCAAATGTAACATAGTTCCTCTATTTTCTGTAAAAATGTTTACACATGTACCTGTGTACAATGTGTTCTGTGTACCACAGTCTATGATCCATGATAGACAGTATTTAAGAATTTGTTCAGCCTATAACCACCCCTTTTTTTATAAATTATATGTATCCTTACGTTTGGGGCCTAATGGCTGTAGTGTGTGTGTGTGTGTGTGTGTGTGTGTGTGTGTGTGTGTGTGTGTTTATAGCATGATCCTACCCCTCCAACAATATGCACTCAGATCCTGGGTGAATATGTAATCCAAACTAGGTTAGTCAGTACTGGGAATCAAGATACAGAAATGCTAATGTGTCTCTTCTGATTGCCTGAATTTAGAACATGTAAACTTCTCAGCTTTTGAGTAAGCCATGCTTGACTAAGTGCTGAGAAAATGAGAAGAATGAAGTAGATAGGATGAAACATATACAGATAAATAGAGCCTCTATGGAGCCAAGAATGGAGCGGATAGAGAAAAGGGAATCATGTTTCCTTAGCTGTTGATTATTTTTCATCCTAGTTCAAATTCCTCATTTGCGTAGGCTTCAGTGTCTTCCCTGGGCTTCCATGAGAGTCTCTCAAGTCCTTAATATACATACATAAATACATACATAAACATTTTGATTTAAGTTGGTTTAAGTATATCTTCATTAGTTATCATGAAAAAGTGATTTATTCTTTTGAGATGGAGTCTATTTTGCTCAGGCTAGTCTCAAAATCATGGGTTCAAGCAGGTCTCCCTTGCTCAACCTCATGACTAGCTGGGACTACAGGCACTTCTGACTTACCAAGACTAATTAAGACAGAATTTGGCAGTGGTCAATGAATTATGCACAATTTAAAGCTCTGACATTTTATATAAAGCACCCTTGAAATACCTTCAGTATCTACTTGAACTAATCCTTAATTAGAAAATTTATTATCAAGTTATTATATTTCATATTTTTAGATAACAGGACTACTTAGATTAGATGCACAGATATTCAAATGTAAATACAAAATTGTCTTCCAAATTTAAATGACTTTAATTTTTTTCTAAGTTTTGTATATCCCTTTAGTAATAAAGACAACTAAGAATTAAACAGATTCCTACCTTGCATTGGATGTTTAGCTCCAGAAAATGTATTCAGTCTTTCTCTCTTATCCATACATAAACACACAACAAAGCTTTACCACACAAGTCACAGGAATGACAAAGCAGGTTGGAAATGAAGAGAATGTTATTTTTTAAAAACCAAAGAACTAAATCTCTGTTCCAAGTGATCCAATAACCTGTTATTGCTTCCCTGTTGTTTTGCATGAGACCTAGATCAGTAAATTAAAAGTGATGAATTACACAAGTAGAAGCAAATTATCATTCTTATAGATGGCAAAAATTAAAGAACTATGTTTTTTATCCTCTCTTAAAAGAGCATCAGTGGGAACTAGTAAACCTCTGGTAACTATTCTTAGATGTAGCTTGCTGTGTTCTGTTATGGTTAACTTGCTAAAGTTAACTAGAGTAGAAGTACCCTTTTCTTGTCATTAGAAATGCTGGGTTTTAGATCTTATTGCATTGTAACACAAGTAGAAGAAATTAGCATTGATATATATGCACTTACAGTTTGCATTTATTTTTTAGATAGAGTTCCACTCTTTAGTAGAGGTTAGCTTTGAACTTATGCAGGTCAGGCTTGTTTTGAACTCATAGCAGTCTTCCTGAATGCACCACCACACTTGGCTCATTCAATTTGTTACTTCAGAACTGACAAAAATATCCTAGAGTTTTATTACCTTCAGATCTTTGGCAGTCTCATTAGCATATTAAGATTATGAGGTGCAATGGTCAATAAACATTTTTACTCTCTCCCTCTGATGAATTGATGAAAATATAGAAGTGTGTTGAATTTACATTCAAGCAATATTTCCACTGCATGGGCCTGGGGTGATGGCTCAGTGTTTAAGAGCACAACAGTTCTAACCAGTTCCAGGGAATCAAATACATTCTTCTGGCCTCTGAGGGTACTGTACTCACAGGGTGTTCATACATACATGCAGGCAACACTCATAAACATAAAATAAAAATGATTATATAAAAATTAAAACATATGAAAGAATTTACCATTAATATTGGCATAAATTTTCTTATACTACAGATTGATCAACCCTAGTTTGAAAGCTCAAAATAAAAAATGCTCCACAGTGCAAATATTTTATCGAGACTGAAGTGTTTCATTTTAGATTCCTGTGTGCTTCAGATTTCTGACTTTTAAAATTAGAGATCAAACCACAAATCTATGTAAATATTCCAATTTCTGTAAATCTCTAAAATCTGAAACCCATGAATTTCTAACAAGAACACTGGATTCGTATTAGTTGATATTCTAATCTTTTTCATAGTCCAATGCATTTAGAATACTAATTAGTGACAATACTTATAAGATTTTTGTAAGTACATAAAACCTATATATCCCTCCTTTTCCCTTCTTAACACTTACTTGATTCAGTAATATAATCACAGCAAAGAAACTCCAGTACTTCCTAACCTCTGGTGCGATGATGGCTCCTTTTCCTACACAGCAGAATCCACAACTAGCATAGGATTGATTAAGGAAAAAATTAAGTATGACTGCTATCTAGGCTATAACAAATTCTTAATTACTAGGGCATGAATTAATGAATTTTTTATGTTACAGTTTGGAACCCACTGATTTAGAATTTGTAATAATTCAGAGAGAGAGAATGAGATTAAGTTTAACTTTAGGGTGTTTTTTTTTATAAAGATTTTTGTTAAATAAATCAATAAAAGAGATAGTATAAAAGATATCTGAGGAGTTGGACAGGTGGGCACTTAAGAGCACTGGTTGATCTTCCTGGAGACCTGGGCTCAGTTCCCAGCACCCACATAGCAGCTAACATCCTTAACTCCAGTTCCAGGCATCTGATGTGCTCTTCTGGCCTCCACCAGCATTGTACAACATGAGTGCACTTACATACATGCTGGCAAAAGTACTCATAAAATTAGGAAAGAGAAAGAATGAAAGGAAGGAAGGAAAAGATATCTGAACTACATAAAGGCATCTTTAAATGCTTTAGAAATATATCTTTATATATCATCTACTAATGCATAAACTACAAGTCATTCTCATCTATTTACTAAGTTACTATCTCTAAAGGTTAATACAATTCTGATTGCAACAAGTATAAGGGAGACATAAAAATACCATTTTATAAAAATTGAAAACCTTAATCTGTTTAGACTTATTCTCCCTCAAATAACTGCAAATTAAGAAACTGAGTTATAAAATCTAATGGCCATTTTTCTCATATCTCTATTTTTTATGTTTCTATGGAATCATGAGCAACAATGACAAATTCTTTAAAATTAAGTAACTTGTCAATAATCCAGAGACAATCTAATATTAGTCTTGAGAGTATACAGGGAGAGAAAATCAATATATATGTGCACATCGAGATTAAATTCAGCAAAACCATTAAATGTATCAGTATAAGATATATGCCCAGTCTGCAAAGGGAAAAGAGCAGATAATAAGGAATGAGAGAAGGCTGGTGTAACCTCAGCACTCAGAAAGTGGAGGGAGGAGGATCAGGAGTTCAAGGTTCTCCTCATAACCTAGTCTACATGAGGCCCTCTCTCAAACAACAAACAGACAAAATTATGTAAAGACACTAGCATATATATGGCCTGTGGAATTAAGAATTTTATGTTACAATCATATGTCAGGTAGTTTTCAGTACAAAGAAGAGGAAGAATATGGAGGGATTTGAGTGGGGAGAGGGATGAGAGGGTATGGCTGAGGAAGGGAAAGGGATAAATAAGACTACAGATGCTTTAAAACACCATATAAGCATCCCATGCTTTCAGGTATTGTTCAAAGAGAATGTATAGATGATCTGCTTCAAGACTCACCTGCCTTCTATGGGAGCTAGAAAAGCTAGACAAGAAGAAAAAAAACAACACAGTATGTCTTCGATTAGGAAGGACATTACCTAATATATTCATCTAGTTCTTGGTCACTGATCTTGGCGTAATAACTTACTACTGATTTTTACTGCTACTCACATAAAGTCTGTTCCATTAATGTGTTAAGTATTGATTTTGCACAAATAGTTTTCAAGTAAAATATGCAGTAAATAATATGAGACAAAATGTTATTAAAAGTTATTAGGGTTTACAAAAAAAAGCCATAGAAGCTTCCTAAAAAAAATGGACTTTTTAAAAAAAAGTAGCCCCAGGTAAGTGACAAGAAATTCCACAGAACAGAGAAAAATTCTCTGAATTCATTTGTTACGTAAGACAGAATGGGAAAATAGAACAAATTCTTCTTTGTATTCTAAAATGAAAGAGATCCTAGGTATAACCATAAGTTTCTACTGTAAATAGAAGTAATGATCTCTGAAAATTGATAGGGATGAAAGAATCCTTATTTTATTCTAGAAGTGTCAAACTGATAACTTTACTTCCTTCAACAAAGAAAATAAGTTTTTGTTAAAATAAAAACTAGTGCTTCAAAACTTTCCTGAGTCATACACAGTAATTTAAAAACAACCATGCATAATTAGTAAGCTCTTCCATGCTACTTTCAGACAAATTACTTGGTTTCAAATGGAGTTTATGTGATATGCACCCAACTTTTCAGACTATCACAGATAACTTTTCTGAATATTATATATACACACATATGTGTGTGTTTGCATCTTTTGTAAAACTTGTTTAGTTCTGAAGTTAGAATGAATACAAATAATATCCAGCATAATTAGGAAGAGTATAAGTGAAGTACAGAAAGTGAACTTTATCAGGAGTGCTATAATTCAGGGCTGTAAAAGGGTGCAGAGATACTAACATGATACAATAGTGTTTAATGAAGCTCATTATTTAAAATGTCCTTATTTCTCATTATTAATCTCTAAAAATTCAAATTTAGATTTCCATTAATATTTATTGCATTTTTCAAACTACTGAAAAATCCTATTGCAGAATAAAAATAGTAACAAACTTAATTCTGGTGATAAACTTGGTCCTTGAAGACTCCTATGAATTGATATCTTTTGGATGACAATAGTTCAGAAAGCTAACAGGTCATAATAGATGATTCTAACATAATAACTGTTTGTGCAGATCCCTACTAATATTAGTTTTCAATTTGAATGTGAAGTTGATCATTCGATTGTAAAATACTTAAAGAATTCCATTCTTCATTTTTCTTACAGTGAAAAGGTTATGGGTAGCTTTTGCAAAGTGAAAAAAGTTTTATGTTCAAACCTGGCATGGGGATGCAAGACTTTAATCCCAACATTCGGGAGGCAGAGGCAGTCGGATCTCTGTGAGTTCAAGGTCAGCCTGGTCTACAAAGAGAATTCCAGGACAGTTCGGACTATAGGGAGACACTATCTCAAAAAAAAAAAAAAAAAAAAAAGACAAAAAAAAGGTTTTATATTTCTGTACAAGATAATCTAAAGAGAATTCAATGATAAAGGTCATGCTTCCAATAAAGTTCCATCACAAAATTTTAGAGATGTACTCAGGTAGAAAACTTTCAGTCCACTAACATAAAAAACCTACATGTTACTTTTAAAGTGTAACATCTAGGAACTATGGGCAATAAGTTGATTTGGTGTCATGTGATTTGGGTGCATGCTCAAACTGTGTCTCTAAATGAACCTTTAGGAAAAAAATCTCCTATTTATCATCTTACATCTATATAGAACACACACACACACACACACACGATTTAAATCAGATTTATAGTGGGAAAAGACATGCACAGTAGAGGAAAGGTGATATAACTTGAATGGTGTTAGTCAAAACTAAGAATTATTCAAATTATAACCTTAGTAATCAAATTCTTCCTTCCTTTTCATGAGCCCCATAAAAGGAAACCCTAAACCTTAATTGGGGGCCTTGAGTACCCTTTCACTCATGTGGCCTGCTGTCACTTTTGATTTTGCTGCTATTTTGCAATCTGAGGGAGTCTGTATTTCAATTCCTTGAATGAGGTCAAGAATCTAGAAACACCCAACCCAGGCCCTGATTATTAGTAATGAAGGAATTATACTTGCTAAGCCTAGAAGCTATCAACTGCGGTGACTATTGCTTATTTGTAATAAAAATTAATCAAATAAGGCTTCCGTGGATAACAAAAGATACCAAAGGAAATCTACAAGATGGTACAGAGGCCGGAAAGATTGAGGTTTGGGTATATTGTTCCTTGGATTAAATGTGTGAATTCTTTATATATATAAAATTCTAAAAATGTGACTTTCTGTTGGGAAATACATATCACTTGATAACAGTGCTCCTCAATTTATAATGTGGTTACATCTCAATAACTCCAACAAAAGTTGAAAACATAACGAATAAAAACTGGATTTAATGCACATAACCTACTGCACATCATACTTTAGTGACACAGTACACTAAACAGTATTGACTGTTTTCCCATGATCAGATGGCTGACTGGGACAGCTTGCTGCAAGTGTCCAGTATTGCTAGGGAATACTGAACCACTATCAGTAATCATAGAATAGATTAAAATATAAAACTGAAAGTATAGTTTTACTGAATTCATACTTGCATTTGTACAACCGCAGTAAAAAAAATGCTAACAGAAATTATACTAAATCAGGGACAAATTCTAATTGCGGTATGTTTTGCTATTTTTCTGTATAAAAACATTGATTTACAATGGCTGCCTAAAACCCAGAAACTACTAATGTGTAACCAATTTTTAACACAGAAAATATCTATAAATGCACTAAAATAAGTTTTGCAAAGGTTTGTAATTATAGATAAAACATTTATCTTAGTTTCCAAATATTAACATCCACATTAACATATTAGAACTTTAAAAAGTATTGATTTGAAGACTCTAATATAGTAATTTCCTTTATTGTAACTGGTCATCTGTAATAAAAAGATACATAATTTAATGAATCAAAATTCATGTTGCTCATAGAATTTATCCATAAATGGTATTTGGAAAATATTAATTAATCTAGGGTTGTATTTATTAGAACACTTTTTTATGACACACTTTAATTATAGCTGTCTCAATATATAGTAAAAAATGTACTTTTACAAAATATGTGCACTTAGTTATCTCTATCTGCTTAAAAAAATTCTCACATGCCCCCCAAAATAGGATGATTAATTCAAAACTGACTTCTATAACATATACATTATAAATTATTTTTATTTAACTTATTAAATTACAAAGGAAGTTAACTGCTATGGACAGTCTCCTCTTTTAGTTTATCAAATAGCAATATGCACAAAGATTAGAAATTGAAGACCCTTAGGTCATGAGTACTGAACTCCTCTCCCCTCCAAACAAGCATACACTTTCAAAAGCAAGTATGACTTTTTCTATAAAGCTTTCCCAGACAATCTCAAGTCCCTAGCGATCTCCCTTTATTCTTAATTATTTTGACCCTTATTCTGTACTTCTCTATATTCCAGTTACTGTTCATGATACCTCACATATGTATTTTTCTCTCCCCAATTTAACTCCCAAGACATGTTTCCTCCTGGGGCCTGTTGCTACTGACTCTTTTTAGATTTTATTTCAGTTAGTGGTTACCCAAGGCCTTGTGCATCTACTGCATATTAAATAAGTGCTCTGCCTGTGGTGAGCTTTATTACCAGCTCCTGGGACCTGTTTCTGTTCTACTCTCTACATTTTCCATAACTGTAGTGGGCACTAAATAGAATCTAAAGAATGAAAGCTTGTTAAAAATCTTTGAAAAAAAAAAGAAAAAGAAACAAATAAAAATAATCCCCATTTGGTGATCAAGTTCCTTAACTGCACTTGCAAAACAAAATATCATCTTGTCATATGATCATGACAGTTTGTATCAATGTGCTTGAATATGTGGTATCTACCTGGCCATATTAATTACATTAAATTATTTTGGAACAAATATTATTTCAAGCAATTTAGACTTGAGCTCCTCAAGAGCTTTACAAACAGAACTCATCTCTAAGTTTGACAATGCACAAAACAAACAATACTCACTGAGGTCCAAGACTATTGCTCAGTGTACTTTAAACCTAAGAGCATCTCAAACACAAAGCAATCAAGACAAAGAATTTTTCCCCAAACTATCAACGAGTTGGCCGTGTTTACAGATTCACTAAAGTTATCTGCTCACAAATGGCAACTATATCCTTTTAAAAATTCTTTGGCTTACAAGGGTTACCAAAAACTAAATTTAGCTTTCCTATTATTGTGCTTCTTTTACACCACTTCTTTTTAGATAAGCGACTTGAAATAGCTTAAAAACTGTCAGGATGGAAGAGAGTCAAATAAAATAAAGAACCCATCTTTTGTTGTCAGCTCCCAGACGGTGCTTCACAATAAAAATTACACATCCATTTAAATTGCGTTCACTTTTGAAAGGGGTCATTCGGGAAGTGTAAATTTTCTGAAACATGTCCTTTTAAAGACGCAATCTCCAAAAACTCAATAAAAATATTCTTAAAAACAAATAATAAATAATGACAATAGCACAAAAAATAATCTCACTCCTCAAAATAATAGTTTATTGTCAAAAACACCTCATAATTTCAGAGCCTTATCTAATAGTATCCAAATTCTCACATCAGGTGCCTCATGCCAATTTTTTGGGAAGGGGTGAATAGTTTCAACTGTAGACTACTTTAAGAACAATAAATACATCATAACTATCGTTACTTTTAAAATTTTATCACATTTTTTAACAGAGAAATGTGTCCTTCTGAATGAAAAGTACTTTGTAAAACATATTTCCTCTATTGCCAATCATCTACTTTCTCTACTTCTCAAGTTTGATGGCACTTTGGATGTCAACTATATATAGTGTGTGTCACTAGTTTGTTTTACTATTATTATTATCACCATTATTATTACTGCTATTTAATACAACTACCATCTCCTTACTTTTACATGTTAAGACTGAAGCTAGGCATAGGGCTTTCAGAAGCCGTTTGAATATTAAGTATAAAAAATACTGAAAAGTAAGGCATCACTCCAGCTATCTTGAGGCATAAAGCAACATCAATGCAGATGGGCTTCTGAAAAACCTGAGGTCAAGCTGAAGGTCCTGAGACCTAGAGTCAGAGCCACAGTTAGTGCACGGGGAAAGGAGCGAGCAGGGCACTACAAGTATTATTCCCAAATCAGGAACTGACCAAGGGGCATGGTTGAACTTAAAATCATCAGCATCTAAAAAGCAAAACCAGGCCTTAATCACCGACGCCACATTTCTGGACGCCAGATCACAAAGTGGTGGCTCAGAGAAGAAAACTATCTCAAAGGAATTAACCTCCAGCAGATGTAGGAAGGGCGTCAGAAGCTTCTGAAGGAGAAAGCAGCGCTTCCCTGTCCTCCTGGGGCCCCAAGACCAGAAAACATCTCCAGCACCATGCGACTGCGGTGCCACTACTCACCCCTACTTTCCTAAGGTCCTGCTGTCGCCCCGCACCACGCAACCCCTGCAGCGGGGAAAACTTTCCCCCTCCCCCGCCGCCGAGGGTGGGATCCGCGGGCGCAAGGAGGCGGCCGGCGTCGCAGCTGTCGGAGCAGGGCCAGAGAGGAGCTGGGTGCAAGGGAAGCAGTCTAGTGCCTTGTGCCCCTGGCGCCGCCAACTTCACCACCATCGACCTAGAGGGCCAAGAGGAAGCAAAGGCGGCAGGCCTTCGCCCAGAAGTCCGAACTCTCCCGAGCTCTTAGGCCCGGGCCTCTGGCAGGACCGTTGTCCCTGGTCCCCTCAACAAGGCGACACCCAGGTTTGATTCCAGTCCGTTGGCCCCCGCGACCACAGAACAGTGGCGGCTCCCTCTTGGGGCCGCGGTCGCAGCTGCATCCTCATGCTCCTCCTCCTCTGGCTCCGCTGCCTACACACACAGCCTCAGCGCAGTTACCGCCAGGGCGCCTGGACCGCCGTTTCTTAGCAACCGCGCGCATGCGCCCCACCCCCGCCAGGGACCACTGGCGCCGCTGAAACTCAGACCAACTGGTTCGCGACCTAGAAAAAAAAATGTGCAAAACCCCACTTCCTAGGCCCTAGGTGAAATAATGTCAATGTAAGAGAACGATGAGGAGAGGTCTGTGATGCTCTGAAATTCGAGAGGCCTTGGGACTTGGGATAAGATCCACTCCCAGTCAGTGGACAGGTATTTGGGTTATGAGCAATGCCTTTAGATGTGTTTCCCTACAATCTTTTCTTATACTTCTATCAATGATCTTTGTAAAACTCGCATCTCTCACTTGCCTCTGATTAAGAGAGCAGGCTTTTTGAACTAGATCCGAGTTTGTATTTCTGCTCTACCACTGAATAGTTCTTTTTATTGAACTAGGAAAATTAACCTCTCTAAATCTGTTTATCTGTAAAATAAGAATCAGGGTACGTAGAATAGTTATAAGGATGAAATAAGAGAAGGTGTGTAAAGCACTTAAAATACATAACCTACTGTATAAGTACTTAGTAAAGAGGAGCTAATTTTTAACGGTTTATCGTTGAATACATTGCAGGGGGAAATACACTCTAGCTTCACATTCTAGCTGAACAAAGTCCTCTAAATGAAGTCTGACACCAGCCCTTAGTTACTGAGCCATAGTTTGCAGTTTCTGAGAACATACAAATCTATAAAATGCCTAGATATATTTCTTCAGGGTTCATCTGAGCAAAAAATGTATATGAAATCTCTAATGAACATCCAGTATCTTTCCAAAAGCACACATATTAATTTTAAATTATTGATACTAAGAATTGACATGCAAGTAGTGGCTATATACAAAACAGTTTGTGTCGTGTTCTGATAGCTTACTGACCTTACTGAAATCAAGCTTAAAGTTTCTGTGATATGTAATCATAACACTAAAACATGTACTCAATTTTGAATATAAAAGAATGCATAAACACGTTTGCAAAATATGCCCTGCTGAATGTTAACTTAATAAAAGATTTAAAAATTTTAAGAAGTGTAAAAGATGTTGCAAGAACTCTGCAAAGCCCTAGAAGTGCTAAGGAAACATAAATGGAGTGCTCTAATGGACTGAATTTTGAAATTAAATTTTATGATAACCAGATAGTCAAGAAATATTAAAGAAAGAGAAACTGTTGAAAAGTTGAAAAAGACTAAACCATTCCAGGACTAAATATAAGATCCAAATAGAAATGATCAATAAGCTATAAACAATGGAGATGAACAATATAGGGAATATGTATCTATGCAATTTTCAATGTGACAAAGAACTTGGAGAGGATTCTCACACTCAGGACTATCTTTCAATATGGCATAAATATGCCTTTCGACTTCAAAGTAAGATATTTTCCTAGGGTTTAGCCTTTTCCAATGATTGTCAATAATCTACAGAGACATGCTCTTGACAGAATTCATTTGTACCTCCTAAAATCTGTATTGGGCATATAAAATCTGTAGTCTCTATGTATTTGTTAAATTCATTATATTCTATTATACATAATTATTATCTGTTCAGTGAAATATAGAAGTAATTATATAAGATGGTGCTTTAAATCTAAAGCCATCATTATTTTATGTTCTTTTCTAGATGCATAACCATGCCACTGCTGTACTTAAAGTATTTTAAGTGTTTTAACTGGGGTTGAACATTAAATCTGAATTCCTTTGCTCACAAAATATACATGCCTCTACTATGTTGGCAAAAAAATAATTCCTATCAATAGACCTGTCTACACCATTATGTAAACAAAGAAAGCTGCTTTGTTATTGAGAAAGCCTATAAGAGCACATGGATAAAGGTAGCCCCCAAAGGACTGCAAATCATGGATAACATTCTGCATAATTTACATAGTAAAGTAGATACAAAGTTCACTTGGGATATGAAGTAGCTGTTTGTTTAATTAATTAACTTATTCTACAAAATAAAACATCTTCAGTAGGATACCATGTATCTTCACCTTGAGATGGGCTTCTACGTTAACTTTCAAGATATGTGTTTACATTTCAAGGTATAATATGTGCATTGTAAAATTAGAAACTGAGACTTTTGAGTCCCTAAAGACATTCATCCACATTTCAAAAGTTAACGAAAGGGTAAAAGTTGATTACGTCAACCAAAGAGACAATTTTAAAACCCAGCGGTTAAGAACTAGTCTTCCTTTCTCTTTTTGCCACATTCATAATTACAAATCAATTGGTTTCTCTTTCTCATATAGAAGTTATGTGCTGGCATAGTAGATGAGACCAAAAGGAAATATTTCTTAAATAAATAAGAAATTCATAGAAGAGGTAGCATACTCTTCATGTTGACAAATGAGTACGGTTGCCAAAAGAGGTAAGAATTCCACGCAAAGATAAAAGTATGTGAAAGTGAATGGTGTGGTCAGTGTAAGTAGGAAAGTTTGGGTTAAATATATTTTATCTGTATGTATGATCAGAACAGAATAATTGCTTCATAGAGTTGAACACTGACAGTTAGATGTAAGAGAGATTGTGTGATGTCTGTGTGCCATATCTTAGAATTTGGAAAATGTCTCTATCTGATGACTAATTATAGTATTAAAGAAAAAACAAGTTTGTGGTACTCATTTAAAAATGACGAAAAGCAGCAACAGTCGAAGGACTCCTGCAGTGGAATTTTACTATAGGACAGAGAAAGTGGGCTCAATTTGAGCATGGACAAATGAGGATTTATAAACAAAGAGCAAGATATGGAATGGGAATTGACTGAAAGGAAGCATCAAGACTGCAGAGATTCTTGTTAAAACTATTCAACAGGATTTCTAAGGAAGACCAAAATGATAAGATATCAAAGGTGGAATCTAGTTAGATACTCAAGGTGATCATCTTGACCTAAGATGTAAAGGTTCTCCTAAACTGGAGTAATTCCTAGAATTTCAAATATTTAAACACTGTGTCTTTAATAGTTGATCACTAATGTTGTTTCCATTCCAAATCCTCCCAGGATGCTCACTTTAACCTATTAATACAAATTTATGTCACTATATACTTAATTTCTCTTCTCAATGTCACTTTCTAATACTTTTACTTTTTTCATGGAAAGTCCTCTCTAATTCTCTTCAGCTGTTTTTCCAAATCTTAACCATTCTCCACTGGAATGCATGGCTTTAGCTATTATCTTGCAAATCTACAAGCAAATCTCATTGTTCAGCTTTTTGATGGGCCCAGCACATTTTCGCTGTAACACTCTGCAGTCTTCTCTAAATTTTTTTAAATCAAACTAATAGTAATTGTCTCACCTGCAATTTATATCTCTTCCCACATTATGCTTTTATTTGTGCAGCTTCACATAGACTACATAAAACTGAACCTTCCAGCTCAGTTTCTGATCCAATGATCTCACCCAGCCAGTAACCTACTGCTCTCCTTCTCAATTGAATCATTCTCATTAGCTTATAAACATACTAGATGCAATTTAATTCTTGGAAGAAATACTCCCCTTTTATCCTAGAATTCCCTTTGGTGTCTTCTTACCTAGAGGTCACAACTGCAGCCATCACAGTTTGCTCTCCTCCAGTCTTTCACTTTTCATTCTTCTTTAAAATATTGTAGGAACAATTTCTCTTGTATCAAGAACACAAATTGCTAATTTCTCTCTCACATAATGGACGCTTTTTCAGCTGCTTTCTTATTGAACCTTACTGCCACTTATGACAATAGTGGTCATTTTGGTCTGATGGAAATTCTGTATTCACTTGACTTCTGGACACATTCTTTCAGTTTTTCCTGAATATTTACCTTTTTTTGTTCATATTGCTTTCGTGGACACTTATCCACTCCTTAAATGCTAGGGTCTTTCCTTGAAGTTCTGCCATTAGCCTATTATCTTCCTTTCCTCTACTCTCAATTTTTTTATTGTTCTTTCAGACAAGGTTTCACTATATAACTCAGTCTGCCTTTGAAGCTGCCTCCTGCCTGTGCCTCCAAAATTCTTGGATGGCAGGTGTCATGACTAGTAAACTCTCTGAACTTTATTACCTGAACATGGATGACTTTCAAATCTGTATTTCTAATCCATAACTTCTGCTGAAGTTCTATCAAGTGTAGTTCTGACTAGATTCAATTACCTGTTAGACATCCTAACTGAAATGGCCATTTCAACTCAGTGTTTATTTGATGAACTTTTCATTTTTCCCAGGTAATGAACTCCTTTTCTTTGTTATAGTAGATTCCCAAAATAATTCTCCAAAAAGAATATGGTATCATCACATAATTATTTCCCTTCACAAAGAAGCAAAACAGTTATGGTTATTTTGTATAAGGTGAGTAAAGATTTCTATGCTTTTGCCTGAAAAATAGACTGAAAATATACACAAGAATCAGAAATTCAGCAACAGTCTGGACCACATTGTGAGGTCAATTCCAGATGAAAGAAAAAATATTAAGGACTCCATGATTGTCTGAACATATTTAGGGGGTAGGAGTAAAGAAACTAGATGAAAAGAACAATATTTTTCTGTGTAATATTTAAAAGAGAAATTGTTTCTAACTTACAGGGGCAATCTAGGTGGAGGAGCATTAAGGGAAGAGACAGAGGAGGAGAAAAATGATGGGAAGTAATATGGTTCATGTTGAGCTTTCCCTGCTAATTCCAAACCTTTAAAACATTTAGAATGTATGTAAAGATGGTTGTAAACTGATTTCTTTTTAGTGTATATTTTATTGAATTTTGATGCATTTAATACCACAAATCTTAATCATATTTAGGCCTTCTCCACTATCCACAACTCCCCATACCTCCCCACCAAATTTCATGCATTCTGTCATATATGTTACAGCCTATCAAATTAAACGTTTGTACCTAGATATCCCTTAGTGCAAGTTCAGCCCCTGGAATCAACTCAGCATATCTAGTGTCACTTCCTTAATGATCAGCTCTCCCTTACCCAGCATTTGTGAATAGTTTCTCGGCTAAGGTTGGAGACTGCTTCCCATTTCCCCACTTCTAGACTGGGTTTTTGTCTGGGGAGTCTAGCTGGATCTTATGCGTGCAGTCATTGCTTCAACTTCAGATGAGCAAGTTCCAAGAAGCCTTATGTTCATCATGTTCAGGCCTTATGTTTCAGTCTCACCAATGAAGCTTCCTTATTCAACAGAGTGTGATAGTGCACACAGAAGGCCACAACTGCCCAAGGCATAGAGAATAAGAGACTGCAGAGTGTGTGTAGCTGGACAGGATTTCTATTTTAAACCTCACCTACCAATGGTCCAAAGAACACTGGGGGAGAAACTGTAAATAGATTTGTTCTGAAAACTGGTGAAGGGATGAACTTGATGTGTAAATTCTTAGACTGAAATGGCATATACATGCAGATGAAAGAATTTTTGAATCATCGAATAGTAAAGGCTAAAATACCATTTCAAGATGTCTAATCTCTTGATCATGTACCAGAGTTCTTGGACATTTCATCATGTTCATATATTTCCCGTATTTATGTTTGAGCATATATTTCATCATCTTTCTCTTCTATCCCTATATGTTCTCATCTTTGGTCTAGTCTATTGTTGGTACTTTTCATCGTGGCTTTTATTTGATCCCTGAGTTACTCAATTCCAACATTTCTTTGCTTTTTAATTTATTTTATTTTATGTGTGCATTTTGCTTGTATATACTACATGCATGCAATGCCCGCAGAAGTCAAAGGATGTTATCCAATGCCCTGGAACTGGAGTTATGGATGAATGTCAGCCACCACGTGGGTGAGGAAAACCAAACCCAGATCTTTTGTGAGAGCAGCCAGAACACTTAGCTGCTGAGCAGTGTCTCCAGCCCTTCTATTCATTTTTTATTCAATGTCTAAGTTTCCTTGCTGAGTATTCCTTTTGTACTGATGACTTTTTCCCCCATGGTGCTGATTAGTTCATCCTTTTTGTAAACATTTACCTCTCCAACTGTACAAAACTGAAAATTCCAAAATACTATATAATATTCTGTGAAGTTGAAAATTAATTAGAGTGTGGAAATAGAAAATGAATGAGATAAAAGAAGGAGACAGGGAAAGCAGAGGAATAGCGAAGATCCAAAGTTAAACAAACGTACAGATAAAGACACGGAAGAGTGGAGAATAATGTTATGGAGGGGAAGAGAAAAGAGTAAGAGATTACCAAAAATGAAAAAAAGAAAGCAGAAGAATCTATTTCCAATAGTACAAAATGCCCAAAACAAAACTCAATAAATGTAAGAAGGGGAATATGAGATAAAAATGTGACCCTGTTAAAAATAAAATAAAGTCAAAGTAGCAATTGCAGAGACAAGGGGAGGAAGAAGCACAGGGAGCACAAAAGAAAAAATAACTAAAGAAAACATTGTCCAAGAATAGGAAGCCATGTAAACACAATTTTATGAATACATGAACAAGTAAATGCAATAAAAATAAAAACATTTTAAAACTAATTTTTTTAAATGCAAGAGAGTATAAGTTCTACTAAACATGTAGAGGAAATGGAGAGATTATAAGGATTTTTTTAAAGTTGAGATATTGGATAAGCTTCTTTCTGGACCCTCAAAAATTGTGGATGGCCTATACTATTCATGGGGGTGAGATCAAATGAACGTGTGCTCTCTTCTCTTTGTTTTATGCTATTGTTGAGTCTACATTGAGCAAGTTCCTCATGTCTACCAGAACTACTTTCACTGAGGTAGTTTTTCTTTCTGTACCAGGAGCATTTACTGGCCACACTGAATCTTTGCATTCTGTGAAGCAGGAACCTTCTTCCTCTCTGCCAACACTTCCCATGTAATACTCCTATTTTAACTAAAATATGTCTCCCAGGTGCGCTGGGTATATGAAAAGCACCGACAGAGGTGATAAGGGTACAGTCAGAGGTCCTGTCTTTATACTTTCAATTTTAATTGACCATATAATCAATTGAGCATATAATCAAGCGTTGGCAATGTATTGTCATTATTCATAGTTAGAAGATATTTAAGTCATCCATTCTAACTGGATACAAAAAAATACCTGAAATTATCGATACCATGATGCATTGGGAATACTAATCTTTTTGAAGTGAAGTTGTAGCATTTTACTCTTTATATTTTTGTGTGTCTTGTAAGGTATAAGTTCTTTAATATCAATTCAGTTCACTTTTATTAATGAGAATAATACTAATATTTATTGAATTCCTAATACATGTTATGTACCACAAAACTATATAATATATCTCATTAAGCCTCAGAAATCTCTTATCCAGTCACTTTTATGGATTATGTTATTGAAATCCATAGAGGCAAAATTACTTTCCCCCAGATGATAACCATAAAGTACAAATGTGACTATTTAAACTCAAAGAATTCTGGAAAATACTTTCAGAGTTTCTGCTGAGCTATGCATAGGATGGAGTTGAGAGTTTGCATTCTACAAGTTCTACATTGTGCTGACATCTCTATTCTGTAGACCATATCACCAGAACTATCGCTTGAGGGAATCTCCATGTAGAAACCTTGAATCATTTAATCTTGAGCATTTCAATTTGGGGAAAAATATTCACTGTTGTGTTATTAATGAATTATAGCTGCACAGCATCCTGAGAATAATTGAGTAAACCCTAAATAAACTGATAACTTCAGACCATAACTTCAGCCTTTTTATTCCTCTACAGTGTGCCATACTAATGTCATTTTATGTGATGTGAAAAGGTCTTGAGATCAATGTGTTGACTGGGCTATAAACATTTTGAGGTTAAATTTTGCAAAAATCTTTTCCCAGGTCCATGTTGACCCATGTTGTTGACAGGATTCAGTTGCTTTTAGACTGTTCGATGGGGCTACCTTGGTTCTTTATATATTACTGGGCAAAGTTTTCCTCCATTCTTTGCCAAATAAGCCTGATCTGACAAGAATTTCATATAAACCCAAGAACTAGGAATTGATTAGAGAGAATTCAGTAGCAAACTGGAATGAGTGTTTGGTAGCCTGACGTAGGTAACATCCCATGACTTTCCCCACATTCTTTTTGTTAGAAGCAAACCACTAAGTGTAAAACACATTCAAGTAGAGATGATTACATAAAGAAATGAATATTGGACAGCAGGGATCAGTAGATGATTTCTGGACAGTCTACCTGCTACACAGATCCCTTACTACTTCTTAGAGAAGTTATACCTGGCAAGGTCCCAACCAGGTAGAGTCTCAAGACCTTAGATAAAACTATACAAAGACTAGATTGCATGCTGTATGGCTGAGATGACAGGCCACTGCAGCAGACATTTTTAGCTTCAGACACAGAATTTTCATATTCTTCCTTGCTAGCGTATCTGCAATTTCATTCAGTACAACAATATGTCTAGCTCACTGTCCTTGTTCCCTTTTCAGCTAGGCACGGCCATACTTTGATGGACATCTCTGAGAATACTTTTGTTTCTGCCATGAATGTGAACATTATGACTAGAGTAGTACTAGTCATATTGCAACCAGATGAAAAAGGTCACTGAAATGTGGCCCTGATATGACCGGGTTATTCTATTAACAGGAAAATGAAAGCAAAATTTAAATTTTAGATTTCCTTTTTCTTGTAGCTAAAAGCATGCCTGCTAGGTACTGTAATAGACAATGGAAGACTAGAACTTCAATTTCATTTTTAATTTTTATTAATATGTTTATTTGGCATGTAAAATAATGTATTTCTTTATGACATTTTCAAGCATGTATCATTATACTTAGATCATAGTTGTTCCTCTACCCTGCCTTGTCCCTCCTCTACCTCTCATTGATACCTTTCCATCTCTTAAATAGTCTCCTTTCTGCCTTTATATGTGTGTATATATATGTATGTATATTTTTGTTAAATAAGAATTTTTATATGAGAGAAAAAGCTGCAACATTTTGTCTTTCTTGCTCCTAACTTTTATCCCCCTTGTTTCACTCTCCTTTTAGACTCCTTCCCTTACATAGTCTCTCTTCTACTTTAATATTGTGCGTGCGCACACACACACACACACACACACACACAACTCACGAGAGAAATATTTGTCTTTACGGTTCTGGTTTATTTCACTTAACATGATGATCTCCAGTTCTATCCATTTTTTGACAAATGACATAATTTCATTTTTCTTATGGCTGAATAAAACAACACATTTCCTTTATCTAATATATTAATGAATATAGAGGGTAATTCTATATTGTTAAATAACAATTTCCAAGCTCATTAAGATGCAGCATATTAAAAAAGAGAGATAAACCACCAGGGTGTTCTAAAGTGAGGTGAAACATTCCATCTTGCAGGGAAACTCATTAAACTCAAGATGTAAACAACTCAATAGCTTCAAATGCCTGCAACTGACCAGATTCTCTAGGATTCTCTCTCCCCACGCATATATAAACAATGAGGACTTCTGATTGACACCCTCAGTCAAGCTGAATTACCTAGAAGAGGCTCAGATAAGCCTAGATGCCTCAAATTGTCAGACCAACCAAACTACCCAGAAAAGACACTCAATAACTTGAGCTTCCTTCAAGTTGTGGAGTGCTCTCCAGGTTCCCAGATTTCATGAGCTGTCACCCATGCTGGAGTGGATTTCTTGTGATGTAGCTGTCTTTGAGTCATTTCTGTTTCAGTAAATTACCTTTCACCCATATTCCTGTAAGTAATCCCGTTATAACTCATTGGTTCACTAAGTTGGGTTTTGGTGGTATTTTTGTTTTAATTGTCCTCGGTTCCCTGTCTTAGGTGAGTGAACAGACATTTGTTCAAACCGGCCAAGGAACAGTGTCACATCGCACATATACATGCATAAGTAAATATCTCTATGGAATAGTGAATTTGATTCCTTCAAGTATCAGGAGTGATATCGCTGGATGATAAATTATTTATATGTTTAGTTTTTTATGAACCTACATATTGATTGCCATAGTGACTAAATTATTGAAATTCCATTTCTTTGTTTTGTTTTGTTTTTATTTATTGCGGGACTGGACATAAGTATTGGCAGTTACTTGAGAGGGGTGAAGCAGGAAGACTGGGTGACGCTGATGCCCTGTGTCCCTGTTTCGCAGGCTTGTAATTAATGGCTCACCCAGGTTATGACCAACCATCTCAGGCTTGATCGCCACCTGGTTGAAGGTCTTGCCATTGTGCATACCCACCATGCTGCCCACCATCTTAGAAAGGATTATTGTGTCCCACAGATGCATCTTCAGTACTCCCAGCTTCTTCTGGGTCCACACCTCCTTCTTGGATTCGCACAGGTACTTGAACAGTGAGTGTTTGCTTCCATTCAGTCCACGGTGTAGAGGAGCAGGAGCTGCTTGTAGGACATGTCACGCAGTTGATCCAGTTCCACACCGTGTAGATGAACTTGCAGAAGATCCTCTTCTGCTGCTCCACTTCTGCCATCTTACCTGCTACTAAAAGGAAGAAAAAAAGGAGAGCGATTCCAATTTGGAATAGTCATGACTTACACTTTGACAACTAAGTTTTGTGTATATATGTTCATATTTATAATATTTTCTTGACTAATTGTTGTTTTGATTAGAATGGAGTAACCCTCTTTATCTCTTCTTATTAATTTTAATTTGAAGTCTGTTTTGTCAGATATTAGAATTGCAACACCTGCTTGTTTCTTAGTGCCTTTTACTGGAAATATTTTTTCCATCATTTCACTCTAAGGTAGTGCTCATACTTGAAGTTGAAATGAGTTTGTTAAAGACAACACAAATATAGATTTTGTTTCTTAATCTATTCCACTAGCCTGTCTTTTGACTGAGGACTTGAGGCTATTGATATTTATGGTTATTACTGAAAGGTGTGTACTGGTTACTGTCATTTTAAATTTTCAAAGAATCAAGAAAAAAGTATTAGAAGAGCTAGGTGACTGCTGATGCACTAAGAATAAAACTGATTCAGATTAATCACAATCTGGTGTCCAAGCTATCCCTCAGAAATTGCAGCTCTTCAATAAATTTATGCATTTGAAAAGTTACACTAAACAGACTTAGATAGAGAAATTATCGTAGTAGGAAGACTCTTGAACCTTTCTACTCTGCATCATTCTAGAATCCTCTGTTCCTCTATTAACCATCTTATTGTTTCTTTATTCCCCTCTTCATTCTGATTTTGTTCATTTCTGTACTGGAATTGATGGTTTTCTTATTTCAAGATTTGTATCCTTATTTGCTTCTCTGCCTGTTCGTCTAATTGATGTACTTCAATCTGCAAATCATATGTGAAAAAATTAGTTAATCACAACCAAACATAATAATATCTCAAACAAGCCTTTTTGAGTAATGGCAAAAATATTATTTTAGAAAAATTCTGATACCTTTGTCACATTCTTTTTTCCTATACTCAAATTATTCAAAAAATTCTGTTTTCTTTAGGAATGATTTATACTCCACAAGCTTTCATAGGAAGTCCTTATCTTTCTAGGGTTACCATTTCTAGTCAACCTTCTCTTTTTTTGGCTTCATTCTCTTACTCTGATTTCTGGCCATATGGTCTAAGAGAAGTCCTCGGAGAGGGACAGGCCAAGGACACAATTTTGTCATTTGTGTAGGTGTGGTAAGGAAAAAGCATATGGTGTCTTCTAAAGAGAATGAACAAACCAGCTTGAGTACTTCACCAAATACATCCTACTCTTACTAGAACCCAAGGGACATTTATTTTTTACAGAGTGTAGGGCATTAAAAGTTTTTTGAAAATACTAATTTCTAAGTCAGATAAAATTATTTGATTTACTTAACAATTTATTTTTGTAATATATGTTTCCTTTTATATATCCAGTAAAATATATAAAGCCAATATTGTGAAAATATTATTGGTAAAACATATAAAAATCATATTACATAAATACAAATTATCTATAGCTGCTATTTTCCTTCTATTATGTCAAACATTACGACTGTTATTTAATTTACTCCAATCACATAAACTCGGAACAATCCAATAACATAGATAATCTCCTTAGTAATTAACTTTTTGCAGTTTAAAACAGTATATATTTATTTTTGTCTTATGTGTAAGAGTTTTAACAAAATGTACTTGCAGTACCTGCAGAGGCAAGAAGAGGGCATCAGATCCCCTGGAACTATAATTGCCTGTGGTTGTTAGCTGTCATATACATGCTGAGAACTGAACCCAAGTCCTCTGCTAAGAACAGCCAGTACTTTTTTTTATCACTGAACTATTTCTCTAACGCCCACCGCCCCCCTTTTTCAGTTTAAATGCTGAGGCTTTCAGGATAAATGTGATCTGAATCAAATCTTGAGCATTGGATAAGAGCTAACTAGGGAGAGGAAATATAAACAAGGGGTTTTTCCCTATAAGATTTAGATATACTTTTTGATAAAAGGTCAGAATCATATGACAAGCTAAAGTGGGCTACAAAAGATAAATAGAACTTAAGTATTAACAGCAATTTTAAGTTACCTGCTTTAACAAAGTAACTTGAAGTGTTTATACAATTCCTACTTGTTTACCACTTACAGAAATTGGATCCAATTTAAAGAGCTATTGTTATGATAGAGAATCTTGTGTTTGCCAATTTTAAGACCTTAATCAAGTATCAGTGGACTAGAAAACATTTGGGATTTTTGCTTTCACTCACTCTTTATTGCATTACATAATCTTTTACCTCCTCTTTTCTCATTATATATTATTCTTTCTACATTGTTAGGAAATGTTTCTCCATGTAGCCCATACTGGCCTTCTAAAAACCATGGTCTTCATGCCTCAGCCTCCCAAGATCTTGGATTATAGCACATAAACCCACTTCTTATTTATTTAGAAATTGGGTGCACCTCATTTCATAAAAGCAGTACCACAGTAGTAAAAAGCAAAGATTAACCCCAACTCACTAATAGTAGGTGACTTCAGTACCCCACTATCTCCAATAAACAGGTCAAATGGACAAAAAATAAACAGAGAGACATCTGAATTCAATGATATCTTACATCAAATAGACCTAATAGACATCTAGAGAATATTCTACCAAGCACCAAAGAATACATTTTCTACACAGAAGCCCATGCAATTTCTCTAAAATTGGCCACACAGTGGGGCACAAAACAAACCTCACCAAATACAAAAAAATGAAACAATTCCATGCATTCTATCAGACCAAAATGCAATGAAGCCTATAATCAAGAGCAAAGATGCTATAGTAAGTACACAAACTCATGGAGATCAAAAGATGCACTCCTGAATGATGAAAAGGTCAAAGAAGAAATTAAGAATGTAATAAAAGTATTCCTGAAACTTAGTCAAAATGATAATACAACATAACAAAACCTCTGGGACAATTTAAAGCAGTCTTGTGAAGGAAGTTTATAGTTCTAAGTACCTACGTTAAGAAACCAGAGTAAACACATATAAATGACTTAACAGTGCAACTCAAGACTGTTATGGCAAGAACAAACCAATCCCAAACTTAGCAGACAAGAAGAAATAACAAAAATCAGATAGAAATTATTGAAATAGAGACAGAGGAATCAATTCAAAGACTCTATGAATCTAAGATCTGGTTCATTAAAAACTTAAACAAAATAGACAGACCCTTAGCCTAGTTAACAAAAAGAAAGAAAGAGTAAATCCAAATTAACAAAATCAGAGATGGAAGAGGAAACATCACAATAGACATAAAAATCTGCCATTATAAAGGAATTCTCTAAAAAATACTCTATTAAATTGAAAAATCTAAAAGAAATGGATGAATTTCTAAATTCATGGAAACAGTTAACCAAGAGGAGATAATCAGCTTTAGCAGACCCATAACAAATAAGGAAATTGAAACAGCAATATAAAATTTCCCAACTAAAAAAACTCAGGCCCAGATTAATTCACAGCAGAATCCTACCAGACATTCAAAGAAGATTTACAACTGATACTTCTTACATTATTCGAAAAGACAGAACTAGAGGGAGAGCTCCCAAACTACTCCTGTGAAGGCATTCTAATACCAATACCAGGCAAGGACACAACAACAACAACAACAGAAAGGAAAACTATAGGCTCATATATTTAATGAACATAGATGCAAAATTTTTCAACAAAATACTTATAAACTGTGTACAGACACATATCTAAAGATCATCCACCATGATCAGGCTGGCTTTATTATAGAGATGCAAGGGTGGTTAAATATATGTAAATCAGTAAATGTAATAAGTCATATAAATGGACTTGAATACAGAAATCACTTGGTCATCCCAGTAGATGCAGAGAAGGCTTTTGACAAAATCCAACATGAATCCATGTTAAAAATCCTAGAGGAATTGGACTGGAGCGAACTTACCTCAACATAATAAAACCATGTACAACAAACTCATGGCCAACGTCATACTAAATGGAGAACTAGAAGAATTCTTGGTAAAATCAGGAACCAGACAAGGCTGTCTACTATCTCCACTCCTTTACAATATAATGCTTGAAAATTTCGCTAGAGCAATAAGAAAGAGAAGGAAATTAAAGGAGTATTGAACTGGAAAAGAAGTCAAATTATCCTATTTGCTGGTGATATGGTGTTATACGTAAGAGATTCCCAAAATTCCACCAGAAAACTGCGAGAAATGAACGATACTTTCAGTCAAGTGTAAGGTTACAAAATCAACTTACAAAAATCAGTAACCTTTCTATGTACGAATTACAAACGGCTAGAGAAAGCATTCATGGAAATCCTCATTCACAATAGCCTAAAACCAAAAATATCTAGGAATAAACCTGACCAAAGACATTAAAGATCCCTACAATGTGGGACTGCAGAGATAGCTCAGCAGTTAAGAGTGCTGGCTACTTTTCCAGACAATCTGGGTTTGATTCCCAGCAGCTAACAACCATCTGTCACTTCAGTTCCAATGGTTCTGATGCCTTCTTTTGACTTCTATGGATGTGCATGACCCAGGTGCACTTATACACATGCAGGCAATACACTGATACAAATAACATCAAAATAATAAATAAAATACTTTTAAAAGATCTCTACAGTAAAAATTTTAAGTCTTTGAAGAAAGTGATAGAATAACACAACAGTATATGAAGGGACCTACTGTGCTCATGGATTTGTAGAATTAATATTATGAAAATGATGATCCAAAAGCAATCTGAAGATTCAGTGCAATATCAGTCAAAATCTCCATGACATTCTTCATAGAGCTAGAATAAAACCATCCTAAAATACATATAGAATTACAAAAAAAATCCCAGATAGGCAAAGAATTCTTGAACAAAAAGAACGAAACTGGTAGGATCACCATAGCAGATTTTAAACATTACAGAGCTATAGTCATAGAAAACACATGGTACTGGCACAAAAACTGACATATAGATCAATGGAACATACTAGAAGACCCAAACGTGTGTGCATGCATCTTCAACCACCTGATATTTGATAAAGATGTGAAGAACACACAGTGGAGGAAAGACAGTATCTTCAACAAATGGTGTTGGCAAAGCTGGATCTTTACTTGTAGAAGAATGAAAATGAACTCTTAACTTTCACCCTGCACAAAAATTAAATCTAAATAGATCAAAGACCTCAATTGGAAACCTGAAACTCTGAAACTTCTAGAAGATATCATAGTCATCATAGTCAGTACCTTCCAAGGTATAGGAATAGGAAAGGACTTTCTAAATCAAACATAAGGCAATAAGGAAACAACAAGTGGAACCTCATTAAACTAAAAGTCTTCTGTACAGCAAAAGAAATAACCAAGGAAGTGAAGAGGAATGGGAGAAAATCTTCACCTGCTACACATTCGACAGAGGATTAATATCCAGAATATTCAAAGCACTCAAAAAACAAAGAATCAAGAAAATAAATGTCCCAATAATAAGAGGTGCTAATGACCTAAATAGTTCTCAAATGAAGAAATAAAAATGGCTAACAACCAAATTTAAAAGTGCTCGACATTGTTAGTAGAGAAATGCAAATCAAAACACTTTAATATTTCATCTTACTTCAGTCTGACTGACTAAGATCAAGAGAAGAAAAGACAGAAAATGCTGGAGAAAGTATGGAAAGAGGGGAATGCTCATTCACTGCTAGTGGGAATGCAAATTCGTGAAACCACTATGGAAAGCAGTGTGGAGAACTCTACAAAAGCAAAAAATGAATCTACTATATGATCCAGTTATACCACTCGTTGGCATATACTGAAAGGACTCATCTTACTGTTGAGATATTTGTTCATCCATTTTTATTGCTGATCTTTTCATAATAGCTAAGTAATTCAAACAACTCAAATGTTCCTTAACGGATGAATGGATAATGAAAATGTGGTACATTTCCACAATAGAGTATACAGAAAGACAAAATCATAAATTTGCATGTAATTGGATAGAACTAGAAATACAAAGTGAGGTAACATAGACTTAGACAAATCAAGTGACATATGTTCCGCATTTATGGATCTTAGCACCAAATCCTTATGTGTGAGTATATATCCCAATGTAACTGCAGGAGCCAGGAAAGTAGAAAGGAACCATGGAGGTAAAGGAAAAGAAAGTGCCTGAGAGAGGGAGTAGCAGGGAACAAATGTTATGAACAGAAGGACATACAATGAACCATGAGGGTAAAAGGGAAGAAGGAGCTCATGAGAGGGCAGGATAATAGGAGATAGGTGCTATCAGACATAAAATGAGGAAAATGGGGTCCTTTAACCGGGGAGACAAAAGGGAGGTTAGACAGGGAGAGAGAGAGGAGAGATAAATAATGCCTAAGTGGAGTGAAAAGCCAGAGGGAAATATATTAATGCACCCCTTGAGAAATACACATACAATATCTAAATTTGAGTGTATGTGAGTATCTGGGGCTATATAACATGAAACACCATGCCAGACAGGAGAAACCCCCCTTTGATTTGTTGGTCAGGGTGATCCAAGAGACTCCCAAAATAACACAGGTTATTGCCACAGCCCTTGATTTCCTCCCAGAACTTTAAGGTAAGCTCTTATTCCCTAAGACACTACATACATGAGTCATAGATTAAACATGGAGAAATCAAGCTGGCATTGTCTTTGAAACTTCATCCTTACTAGCTTGTTTTCGTAGTGCTGGCACGTGCAATGCATGTTACTGGAAGAGAAATGTAATCATAAACCTTACCCAACTGTGAACCCTGCAATTTGTAGAAACAACTTAGGTGGGCAAGATGTACCGAATGGTGGCATGAATACTAAAGGGAGTAAACAACCACTTTATGATTCGATTTAAACACCACTTCACAAGATGGAACCCATACCTGGCACTGTTATTGGGGTCAAGAACCTACAGCTAGACAAGTCCCAGGCCATCAGGGAGAACCTCCTACATTTATTCTGCAAAATGGACATAATTTTTAACTGATTCACAATGACTTATTATTATGACCATAAATTAGTGCATCTCTCAGCTATCACCAGGGAATTTTCCTTTTGCAGCAGAGACCCGCAACTGGTCCCTTTGCAGAGAATAAGAGACCAGGGAATGTTCAGTCCTAAATAGGGCATCTGTATCACACCCTCTACTCCAAACACTAAGAAATCACTGTGCAAGAAGGTACATAAAGATGATAAGAGCCAGAGGTGGTAGATTAATACAAGGGATCTTTTTCCAGACATGACAAGGCAGTTGTATCTATGAACTCATAATACATGTGACAGCTTACACAAGACCTGCAGAATCCCAAGCCAAACAAAATTCCAGGATGGTTTTGGCAGGTGAGCAAGAAGCTCCAACTCTAGCTGGGAAAATATCGGCCATTAATAGCTACTGGGAGAAAGAGTCCGTTTTTTTAAAGGGTATGACACTGGATACGATGACCAGGCTCCATGGATGGACCAACACTCAAGATCATTTAGGGAACATGAATTAGATTTGATAGACCTTTAAAATAACAGAGGATACAAAGTGGGAGCATAAGAAGGTGAGAATGTTTCTGAGAGGAGATGGAGGAGGAGTTTTGTTAGAGGGGGTCTGAATATGATCAAAATATATTGTGTGAAGTTCTCAAAAAAAAAAACAAACAAAATAGTTTTGTTTTGACAGGTCTCCCTCTGGCCCCAGCTGGCTTTGAACTCGATTTGTAGACCAGGCTGGCCTGAATCTCACAAAGATCTGCTTGTTCCTGCATCCTGAGTGCTGGGATTAAAGGCATGAGCCATCATCAAAATATTATTTAAAACAAAATAACCTAATTTAAAAGTGGCCCAGCTGGGCATTGCTGGGGGTCCCATTCTGAAGTGCAGGGGTTCCACTCTGGGAGGTGAGGTTGGTGGTGCAGAGTCAGACTCTGAGACTTGTGTCTCTTGAATCAACCAGTTTATTGTCTGGATCAGCAAAATTATATACAGAAAAGCTCTGGCAGTTACATGTAAGGCTCAGGGTGCATTCAGAGTTCAGTAAGATAAAAAAACTCCTAGCTTACATAAGCTGTAGCCCATTTGTCAAACAGAATATTTACTCTTTTACTTATATGGACTGAGAATTGTTTGTATAGAGTGAGGGAGTGGGTCAGGGGTTGTCAGCCAAGTTGTTTTATCTCAGAACAAGGACCACTATAAACTTTTAACATGACCAACTCTCTCTTGCTTGTCATGTAGTATTCCACATGACAGGATCGTGAGGCATTGTGTTCAGTGCCTCTCCCATCAGCAGATGCTGTAGCCTGGCCTATTCTTAAGTCTTGGGTTCTGTTTGTTCAAAGGTAAGCCATCTTGGTCTCCAACATGCATGGTGGCAAACTCTTTTAATTCTACCACATGGAAGGCAGAAGCAGACAGATGTCTGTGAGATTTAGGTCAGCCTGGTGTACATGGTGAGTTTCAGCTCTTCTGAGGATACAGGGAGACCATATCTCAAAAAGACCAAAAAAAAGTGGACAAACCATCTAAACAGACAATTCTTAAAGAAGAAACAAGGTAACCAACAAATATTTTTAAAATATGCAGTATCATCAGCCTTGAAGGAAATGAAAAACAAAACTATAATGTGGTACTATTACCCTAGTTAGAATGGCTATTTTCTAAAACAAAAATAAGAGCAGGGCCATGGAGAACAGTATGTATGCTCATTATAAATGAAAATGTAAATGTACAAAATGATAGAGCTTTCTCATTTCTAGGCATATTTCCAATGGAAATTTAATCATCATATCATAGATACATCTTCCCATCAGAGTTAGTTGTGACATTGTTCACAATAGGGAACATTTGGAATGATGAACAAGCAACAGGTGAATAAAGAAATTGTGATATATATACAAAGTAGAATATTATTCAAGCATACAGAACAATGAAATTCTGTCAATTGTACCAAAATAGATAAAATTGGAGTACATTATATGAAATGTAATAAGCCAGACTTAGACAAGCAAAAGGTAAAATGGATTGATTTGAATATATTGGTGATTAAGAGAAGTTGGGAAGGGTGTGTGTGTGTGTGTGTGCGTGTGTGTGTGTGTGTGTTTGTTGGGAAGGGGATGGGTAAGTAAAAAGAAGGTTGCACGTTATAGGCATATGTAGAAACATACTTAACACAATTAGTATGTAAAATTTATATATGTTAATAAAAATCATCTTTTAAAAAATAATATTTCTATTAATTCTTTGAGAATTTCATGCAATGTATTCTTATCATATTCACCTCTTGTGCCATCTCCTCCCATATCTATTTCCAAATCCCTGCTGACTCATCTTTGTATCCTCTTTTTTTATTAAAGCCCATCGAGTCCAATTTGTATTGCCCATATAGTTTTCACTGTGGGACCATCCAATAGAACATGTTCCACCTACCAGAGGTCACATCCTTAAAGAAAACTGACTCCCTTGCTCCCAGCAGCTATCAGTTGTCAATAGCTTCTTAGGAGATAATAACAATTGTATGGCTATACCGAATCTGTTGATGGACACTTGTGTGTTGTTTCTAATCATCTGCCTATTGTAACACTACAATGAATTTATTTGAATATAAGCAAATTGCTTTATGACCGATTTCAATTTCTTTGGGTAAATGCATGCCATGTAGTAACTGTATGATTAACTTTTTGAGGAAATATGAACATGTCTCTCTATATAAACATATATTCACACATATATAAACATATTTGATAAGAATGTATAATGTATAGTCTGATGTGGTTAGGTGGATTGTTCAGTATGTCTCTTAGATCTATTTGGATTATACTCTGTCACACGCATAAATATATATGCATATTTAATTTTGAAATATATTTAATTTTTATTTTATCTGTATGAGTGTTATGTCTGCATGGGTGTAAGTGCACCTGGTTTATGCAGAGCCTGCAGAGGACAGAAGAAGGAGTCAGGTTCCCTGGAACTGGAGATACTGATGGTTGTTAGCCTCCATGTGTGTGTGCTGGGATTTGAACCCAGGTCTTCTGCAAGAGCAGCCAATGTATTTGACTGGTGAACCATGTCTCCAGCCCACTTCCACAGTTCTGTGGTGACTTTTTGTCTTCCTTGAGTTTGCATGAGTCTTGTGCATTGCTGACACCATTATTGTAATGACCTAAGAATCTGGACAGAGAGTTCTCAAAAGAAGAAATAAAGATGGCTAAAACCCATCTTTAAAAGTGTTCAACATCATTAGTAATTAGGGAAATGCAAATTAAAACCGCTTTAAGATTTCATCTTACCCCAGTCAGACCGGCTAAGATTAAGAAAACAATTTTTATTTTAGGTGTATGGGTGTTTTTCCTGAATGTTCATAAGTGCATCCATGTCATGCATGTGGAGGCCGGAAGAGAATGTCTGATACCCTGGAACTGGAGGTAAGGGTGATTGTTAGCTATCACCTGTGTGTGCTGGGATTCGAACCCTGGTCCTCTGCAAGAGCAGCCAGTGCTCTTAACCTCTGAGTCATCTCTCTAGCTCCCAATTTGCCCATTGTCTAATTTAAATTATTTTTTACAATAGAAACTTAAGGATTCATTGCACACTTTACAGTCTTCCTTGTTGAATACATGATTTTAAAATATTTTATACCACTTTATAGGTTATCATTTCATCTTTCTAAAAGAAAATGTTTTTAGTTTTATTAAGGTTCATTTTATCATCTTTTTCTTTTCTGGATTATGCTTTGTGGATCAAACTAAAAATTATTGCCTAACCATATAACCTGCATAATTTTTCCTTTCACACAAAATTTTTATAATTTCATATTTTGCATTTAATTTCATCATCCATTATGAGTAACTATTTGCATAAGTTTAGGTTGAAATTCATTTTTTATATAAATGAGTCCATGTATTATTGACTAAGGCTAACTCAGATGGTCGAGTTCCTACTTGTCTCTAAGTTCTTTTACACTGCTTATGACACAGCTGATTGTACTTGCAGAAGTGATTGCAAAGGTTCTGGCACCATCAGCCACTATTTTCGTGTAGGAATTGCAGTGTCAGATCACCACCATCTCTTCATCTTGTTTGCCATTAGAAGAACAACTGTACTGTCATATTGATTGGTTTCAATTTTCTTAATCATTTACCAGAAGGAATCATCATAGACTAGGATTTACTGATGATTCCAGTATACCGAGTATATTTAGTTATGTACTGTAACTTAAATTTCAGGGCAGAGAAATGAAATTCAAATTTTACCAATGAGCATTCACTGGCTTCAGCATTATTTCTTGAAAAGATCTTTCTTTCTTCCAATTAATTGTTTTTGTACTTTTGCCAAAATCCACTCAAGCATATTTGTGTGAGCTTATGTCTGGGCTTTCTATTCTGTTCCATTGACCTCTTTGTTTATTCTTCTGCCAGTATCACAAAGTCTTGTTTGTTGTAGCTATAAAATAATTGTTGAAATTTTGTAGTGATACTTTTATTCTCCCTTGGAATTATTTTAGATATTCTTGTTCCTTTCTACATAAGTTTTAGAATTGTCTTGTTTATATCTAGCAAAAGTATTTTTGTGCAGCAAAAAGAGGCAACAGTTATTTTCTAACTTGATTTTCTCACTGGAGGGACAACATTATTGGAGGAAACCACTTTTTCTTTTGCCTAAAGAGAGAGATGGACAGTGTTTTCTTTTTTATGATCAAGGATCCAGTTGACTTTTTGGTGTCTGCTGTGTTCCCAGGTTCCTCCATCACCAGAGGAAACAAGTGATGAGGCATCTTCATACTAGAGTCACATTTTAAGTCCTCTAATTGAAACACGAAGGTCATTTCTGGATTAAAATTCCCCATATTAACCTCAACCCAGGCTAGGCATGTCAAGAGTACACAGCCCCACCCAAGGTACATAAAATGTTCCTTACCAGTCCTTATCACCATCATCACAGTCCACCAGCACATTGATCTCCTCCTCCTCCTCCTCCTCCTCCTCCTCCTCCTCCTCCTCCTCTTCTTCTTCTTCCTCCTCCTCCTCCTCCTCCTCCTCCTCCTCTTCCTCCTCTTAGGACTTCCCATGCCTGACTTTTTACATTGGTGTTGGTGATTCAAACTCAGGTCCTCATGCTTACATGGCAAGTACTTTTACCCAATGATTCATCTCCCCATCTCTATGTTTGTTTTATAAGAGAGTCTCATATCTGAGTCTCACATCTCAGGATGGCCTTATACACACTACTTAACCAAGGAGGATCTTGATCTCAGATTTGTCCAACTGTGGTGTCTTTAAAAAAAGAAAAAGTAAGACAAATCATGGGTTTTGACTTTTTATTGCTTTTAGCTTGGATTGTTTAGAGGCAGGATTTTATAATGGTCTAGAACTCACTATGTAGACCAGACTGGCCTTGATATCACAGAAATCTGCCTACCTCTGCCTTCCCAGTGTTGAGATTTAAGGTATATGCCATCATAGCCAGCATGGGTTTTTTAATACTATTAAGCAACAGAGCATCATGTTGTAACAAATCCCTTCCATGAGATCTCCAGCCATGAAAATAGTATCAGTTGAGTGCTAGTGAAAAGAAGAGTAAGATTTCTCTGAAATCCCGAGGCTCTGCCAGACCAAGTTTGAGATCTATTGCTCTAGATGATTTCTGTCATGTCTCATTTCTCACAATACTCTTTATAGTATTACATCAACTGAGGAAAGTAAGAATGCTAAGAGGATGAATATTGAGTCAGTCCTTATTAAAAATGTGTTAACTTGGAGAGGCATGGGCTCAAGGAACCTGCTTGCTTCTGGTTGCACTAAAGAACTTAATTGAACCTTTCCAGTGATATGAGCAACATACTCAGCTCTGATAGTACCTATCCAGAAAATTTTTTTTTCTCCAAGATGGGTATTCTTAGTCCTTTCAGAAGGGTAAGGCCTGGACAAAACCACACGTAAATTCCATAAATTTCCTTCCAGGAAAAGCCTCCAGGCCTTTTACTAATAATTCTTACAAAATGGAATTGCTTTTCTTTATTTTATTGTGTGTGTGTGTGTGTGTGTGTGTGCAGGTGTATACATATACATGTAGAGGTCAGAGGTCAACCTCAGGACTCATTCTCAGGAACTGTTCACCTTGTTTTTTTAAGACAGGCTCTCACACTGGACTGGATCTCACCAAGGAGGCTAGGCTAGCTGGACAATGAGACCCAGAGGCCCTCCTACCCTGCCCACCCCTGGTCCTGGGATTACAAGTACACAATATCACATTCAAAATTTTACTTGTGTTCCGGGTATTGAACTCAACTCCTCACACTTGCATAACAAGCAGTTTATCAACTGGGCTGCTGTTCCCCCATTTTAAGAACGAATATAAACAAAACAAGCTAGATCTTCCCTTCAGTTATGTACTCTATATTGACTATAATTTAAACGCATACCATTTATTGTTGCCCAACCAACAACTCTATTTCCCTTTCTATAAATTCACCTATATGTAACCCTCTGATCCAGAAGGCAGATTTGACCCATTAACTTCTAGTCTCCTTACCTGTCAACCTTGCAATAAAATTTTTATATTTACAAATGCCTGGTACCATGGTATTGACTTATGGATATATAATGGAACACTTGCTCAGTAACACTATTATGTAATCCAAGAGCATGCTGTTCACCTCTCCATTATAACAGAGCTCACATTGTGTTGTCATTGTTTATTTACTGGCCCATCTCCAGTCAGGCCATGAGAATTCTGAAAGCAGCCATTGTTCTTATTTCTCTGGGTCTCCAGCCCCTAAATAACACTCAAAATAGAGAGATTAGTCATTTAAAATATCAGGTCGGAAGACATAATTTATTGAATTCTTTGTATTCACAGGAAACTCAAATATTAAAATCATTTTTCAGGAAACAAATCTAAATTTTAAGAAGACAAACTAGTTTTAGTTTTTATTAAATCTAGGATACACTTGAATTGTATTTTTATGTTGTAGCATGCTTCAAATGCAATTCATTTCACATTTTTTCATTAATGTGAATAACCAGTGATGTGACTGATGTATAATAAATTTATGGCAATTTTGTATGATTATGAACATGATTTTCCCATTTTTAAATGATGCCTGATGTTTACATTTGTATTCTCACTTGATAATGTGAGTTATGTTTGATAAAATGAATTCAAGGAAATAATAACAATGCTAATTGAAAAGTCAATGTTGAGCAAGGCATGGCAATACATTTCTGTAATCCCAGCACTTGGGAGGATGAGGCAGGAAGATCATGAATTCAAGGCTAGCCTGGGCCACATAGAAAGACACTGTCTCAACACAACAAATGAGCCACCAACAGAATGAAAGAAAACAAGAAAGAAGAAAGAAAGAAAAAGAAAGAAAGGATAATTTGTTGCCACTCCTGTTCTAAGTACAAGTGCTGTGAAAACAGTCACATAAAGAGAAAGTTCAATTAAATGAGAAATCACTATATCTTGTAGAATATTATAAATAGGAAAGAACAGAAGCACAAGTACTAAATAACTCACAATTACTAGGGATAGAAGGATTCATAACAGTGATCCTAGGTTCAGACCTTGGGTTTAAAAACAGAAAATTTCAGACTTGTCTTTTTTTTTAGTATTGTAAGATCCAGTCTTCCTTTTAAGGACAGAAAGAATGGAGTCTAGTAGGAGAAGGGATTTGCCCAATGACATAAAGGGAGGCAGTGTCCGAGCTAGGATTGGAGTTCAAGTACCTGGACTCACAAGTCAATGTGTTTTCTCCCCTGGCTTTTGGTAGAAACTGATGAAAGTTACTAAGGAAATTGAGCATATATGTACCAGGATACATTTAAAGTGTGATTTTTCACACTATAACTTATAGATTTGGAGACAGGAAAAGTGTTTCCCTTGCTCTCACTTCCAGTTCTTTTTTCCTTATACTTTGCACTTAGGGGATCAAAGTCAGTGGCATGGTGTAGCTGAGGAAGAAGAGAAGAGTGAAAATTCAGTGAAATCAAACTATAAAAAATAATAAGAATCTCAGCTGAACTGTTACAGGAAGAATACCCAACATAGTCTATATAGGCAGATACAAATTATGTCAATCAGCTTTAACTCTCATCTACTTGTGGAATCTTAGGTAAGGTTCTAGTTTATCCCTTCCTCCAAATGGAGATCTGGAGATCATAAAAGTTTTCTAGGAGAGTGTGAGTTATAAGATTGCGTATTCAGCCTTAAATTCCTTAATGTTGGCAGGTAAGTTACAATTTCTGATTTTTAGTTTTGTATGTGGTGCATAAAGAGGTCCTTCGAACTCTAAAATTTTATGGTTTTCTTCTATATTTTCTTTATGCCTGATTTTCCAGGCCTCAAATCCAGGAGTGATTTTATGACTTTTAATTTTTTAAGTTTACTTTTAATATTTAAATTTTGTCATATTTTAATTTTCATACAAGTATGTATTACATATTGGGCATATTTCCCACGCCCTCTTAGGAGCCTTTCCTCTTCCTGCTCCTATTAGTACCCTTTGTTACCCTAGACATTTTCACTTCTACTTTCATGACAAAGACATGATTTCATACATCTGTAGAATCTAGGAACTACATATAAAGAAACATAAAATATTGTCTCTTAGAGACTACCTTTACACACTTAATATTATTAGTTCCACAAACATTCATTTTTTGAAGAATGACATAACTTCATTATTCTTTATGGATGAAAAGCATCCACTGTATATATATATTACTTCCTCTGTTGTTCAGTAAGTTGGTTCCATAGCTGAGCTGTTGTGAATAGGGTGGCAGTAAGCACTGATGTGCACATATATCTGTACTATGTTTCCTTGGAGTCCTTCAGATAAATACCTAAGATGTGGTAGGGATAGATCATATGGTACATCTAGTTTTTTGAAGAGCCTCAATATTGACTTCCATAGTGGCTAGACTGGTTTACATTCCACCAGCAATGTATAGGTGCTCCATTTTGTCCCCATCCTGTCCAGCATTTGTTATAATTTGTTTTCTTAATGACTACTATTCTGACAGAGATAAGATGGAATCTCAGCATAGTCTTAATTTGCAGATATCTGGTACCTAGTGAGGTTGAACAGTATTTCAAATGTTTACAAATTTATTTCATGTCTTAAGAATTATCTGTTCATTTCATTAACCTGTTGATTAGGATGTTTGACTTTTTATCTAGTGTTTTGAATTCTTTGTACATTCCAGAAGTTAATCCTATTAAAAGTATAGATGGCAAGAATTTTCTCCCATTCTGTAGCCTGCCCATTTACTCAGTTAACTAATGGCTTTGCTGATATGAAGGTTTTCAATCATAAAATATCATTTGTTGCTTGTTGACATTAATTTATGAGTATCTGGCACTTAGAAAGTATTTGCTTATGCCTATATCTTGAAGGTTTTCCAAACTTTTTCCCTAACAGTTTCAATTCTTTCATTAAGGATCAATTTTTAGTATACTTTTTTGCAGGTTAAGAGACAGGGTTCTAATTTCAATTTCTATATTTAGATAACCAGTTTCCAAGTGGCCTTCCACGATTTGTAGAAAAGGCAATCTTTCATCAAGTACGTATTGACACTTTTGTCAAAAACCATGTGGTTGTAGCTGTGGGTTTATATCTGAACTTCTATTTTAGTTCATATATATGGTAAAAATATCATGACAGAAGCATAAGGCACTTGGTCACATTCCATCCATAGACAGGCAACAGAGAGAGATGAGTCTTTATGCTCAGCTCACTTTCTTTTTTTCATTCAGTCCAAGACCCCAGTCCATGGATTGGTGCCACCCACATTTAAGGAGAATCTTCCCACTTCAAGTAACCTAATGTAGATAACTAGATAACTCTTCACAGATAACCCAGGGCTTGTCTCAAGCGGTTCTAGAGTCTGGCAAGGTGATTAACTGCATTATTAATCATCATCACCTATGTTTCTGTTTTCATGTCTTTTTGCTCAAAATTGCTTTGAGTATTCTGGTTATCTTGGATTTTTTCTGTTTCCATATTAATTTTAAGATTCTTTTCTATTTCGATGGAGAATGACATTGGGATTTTGATGCAGATTGTACTAAATATGTAGATTGCTTTTAGTAAGCTGGTCATTTTCACACTATCTATTCGTCTGATCCATGAGCATGGGAGATCTTTCCATCTTCTAATATTTTCTTCAATTTCCTCACTGTTTCAAAGTTTTCATTGTAGGGGTCTTTCACTTTCTTGGTAAAATTTATCCAAAAGTATGTTTTTGTTCTGAATGGGAGTGTTTCTCTGATTTCCTACTCAAAATATTTATTATCAATAGAAAGGAAGGCTGATAATTTTTGTGCTAATTTTGTACACTGTCATATTCTTGAAAGTAAGATCTGAGGTTCTGATGGCATCTTTAGAGCATCTTAGATATAAAATCATATCATTTGCAAAAGTAAACTTGGACTTTTTTCCTGTTGTGTACCTTTCATTTTCTTCTCTTTTCTTTTGTTCTTTTTCTTTTTATTTTTTTTTTCTGGTCTTTTTGAGACAGGGTATCCCTTTAGCCCCAGGTGGCTGGAACCGGCTATGTAAATCAGGCTGCCCTTTAAATTGTACAGAACTGCCTGCTTCTGCCTCCCCAGTGCTGAGATTAAGGGCACCATGCCCATCCACTCCTTCTCCTCTCTTACTACTCTGGCGAATATGTCAAGATTATTCTGAATAAAAGTGGAGAAAGTCGACACCTATTTTTTTGTTCTTCATTTTAGTGGAAATATTTTAGTTTCTTCCTATTTAGTGTAATATTTACTATAGGTTTGTCAAATATAGCCTTTATTGTGTAGATATATAACCCTTCCATTTACAGTCTCTTTAGGACTTTTATCATGAAGGGATGTTGGATTTTGCAAAAGCATTTCCTGCATCTACTGAAATGATCATGTGGTTTCTGTCCTTGAATCCACTTATATGATGTTACATTTACTGAGTTGGGTATGTTGGACCATCCATGCATTTCTGTAATTAAGCCAATTTTTTCACCGTGATGATCTTTCTGACATGCTCTGGAATTCGTTTTGCAAGAATTTTATTGTGAATTTTTGCATCTATGTTCATCAGGGAGATTGGTCTATAAATTTCATTTTTGTTGCTATATCTATTTCTTTTGGTATAACAATATTATTGGCTTCATAGAAAAATTTTGAAGTATTTGTTCCTCTTTTTATTTTCTGGACTGGTTTAAGAAGCATTCGTATTAGTTCTTTAAATATCTGCTAGAATTAGGCAATGACACAGATGTTCTGTTTGGGCACCAAGCACTCATCAGTCATTTGAGAAGTTACGAGTCCCCCACTTTGACCATTGCCCACTGCCAAAACAGGCTCCTCCGACAAAGCCTGGAGCTGCAGTTGTGTATGTGTATAAAGATAAATATTTAGAAGTCTCTCTCCAAGGCCCAGTAAACAAGAGGATATGGAAGAACCATGAGAACTGGAGGATGGGGAGGAGTGTAGTGGTGCACTGTCTTCTAGATGTAACGTGACCACTGAACAAATAGCAATGGTGGCTGCCTCCATGAGGCCTGAAAAGAAAGAGAATGGAAGGAAGGAAGGAAGGAAGGAAGGATAAACAATCACTATTAAGCTATAGGCCAACTATTAAAATGCAGTAATAGTCACATAATAAACCGTCACTACTTAAACATCAATTATTTTAGGAAGTAAAGGAACTCTGAAACTATTGTGTGCATTAATATATTAATTACATGAGTTTTATGTAGAAAGGGGAAAAACAGAGTAAGACTAGTAAATAGTATTTGGTTTACAGAGAAAAAGTAGAGGAAAGAAATGCAACTAGGAGAAGGAATAGTAAGGAGTAAGTTGGGAAGGATGATATAGCTTTTGCTAAAGGCAGAATGAGAGAGGGAACCCAATCAAGTAATCCAGTTTTCAGGAGGCTGAGACAGAGATCAAACAAAGCATGCCAGTTTGTGTCCCTTGGGAAAGCCTACATAAAAGAAAATGTAAAAGGGACAAATATGGACAAAATTAAGGGATACAGAGAATTCAAGAACACATAAGGACAGAAGTCACCTGATAAATTGATTTTGGATATTAAATGAAGACAAAATAAATGTGAAGAGTAAAGAGCTAGATGGGGTTATAGAGTACGAATCTGGTCTGGCTTGTTGATTGATTCCACTTTTGGTTTCTCAGCCTTCCTTCCTGGGCTCCTGTATGACCATGACATCCATTAGTGTTCATTTAGAAGATCAAATTGTAGATGATGATTTGGTCCTTCACAGACTGAGTCACATATATGATTTTCACTTCATTTTTGATTTTTTTAAATAAATTTATTTATTGTCTTTATTTTATGTGTATGAGTGTATTGCCTACATGCACATAAATGCACCTGTCATGAAATGCCTAAGGAGGTCAGAAGAGGGCCTAGGATCCCTCGGAACTGGAGTTATAGACAGTTGTTAGCTGCCATGTGGAGCTGGGAATTGAACCCAGGTCCTCTGCAAGAGCAGACAGTGCTCTTAACCGCTAACCCATCTCTCCAGACCCCGGTTTACCTTTCTTAACAGACCTTCAGAAATCCATTTATGAATGCAAACCCAACCCCCAGGGCAATCATTTGCAAGGCCAAGGCATAAATACTGGTTGGGAATATTAGTCTCACCCCTGTGAAGTCCTTTCAGATGTCCAGTTTACTTATAACTGGAGTCTATGAGTGAAGACTCTGGTTCTGACCAGGCGTCTACCTTGCTAAATACAGTGTGGTTCTGATTCATAATTTTTTCCCTGCTGCCTAAAGATGTTTGTTGGCCAGATTTCATCATGTACTCCTGTGACACTTGCTCTGAGTTTCCTGAGAGTGCACTTCACAAAGGTTGTGGGCTTGGATAGCGGCCATCTTGCGTGAGTTTTTAAAATGGCACTGCTCTGATTGAGTGCCAAAGTGAGAGGAATTTCTTAGTGCCTCTTTCTGCCAGTGTCACTGCCACAGATCTTTTGTCTAGCTCCTCACTTGTTTTTTCTCTGAAAAATGTCTGCTACTGAAAGTACAGTACAGATTTTTTCTGAGCCTCTCTGTCTTTATGTTTATGCTGTGAACCTGAGCCGTGCATAGCTAAGCCATCTCTCCCAGCCCTGCTTTAACTTGGGCTCCTGCCCTCTGTGGTTGATGCTCCCTCTCCGTGGGAGTGGAGAACTCTTCAAACAGCCACTCCCTCTTGGACAGACTGTGAACTTTCCTTCTTGGCAGAATTTCTTATTTTACATTGCTAGCAATGCTAACAATATTCAGGCATCACTTACTGCTTAGTATATGTATTATTCCACTTTCCACACTTTGTTCTGTGAAGCTTTAGCAGACTGCCTCCCTGACATTCACTATCTTCAGAATTTCCTTAAGTTTTATTTTTGGTTGACATATAATTGCTGCCTTTACTTTTTTGTACTCTATAATGTTTAGGTACATATATGCATGGTGAAATGATCAAGGTAAATAACATTCATCAACTTAACACTTTTAGTTTCTTTGTAGTAACATTTAAAATCATTTTGGAACACACTATATGCTGACTACAGCCACTATATTATAGTGTTCCTATAATATAAATATTTATAGTTTTTCAGGAGTCATCTTACTTATCCATTTCTCTCTGTATTTCCTAATCCCATCCATGAGCAACTCATATCAATCTTATGTCTAGCCATATATTACCGATACACTTATTTTAATTAAAATGTACTTTTGTTCTAAGGCAAGCTATTATCATCTCTTCTCTGGACAACTGTAATAACCTTCTTATTGTTTTGTCTGCTTCCTTTCTATGATAGCTAAGCTTGGTTGACAACTCAACACACTTGGGAAAAGGGAATCACAAATAAAGAATTTCCTTGATAATTGATGTAGAAGGTTCCAGTCCATTTTGGACAGTACTATTCCTGGGCAGTTGGGCCTGGGCCTGGATTTCATCAGAAAGGAGCTTAATTTACTTGAGCCCAGGAGCAAGCTCCCCAGCAGAACTCCTTTACAGTCTCTGCATGAGTTTCCACCTCCATGCTCCTGCCTTGGGCTTCTCCCCTGGCTTCCCTTGATAAAGAACTGTAAAGTGTAAGATGAAATAAATGCTTTCTTCCATAAGTTGCTTTTGACTAGTGTTTTACCACAGCAACAAAAAAGCAAACTAGAATATTTTCTTACCTCTGTGCTATCTATTCTCATAGCAGAGAGATCTTTTAAAGCAGATCACATTATTGCCTTGCTTAAAATCAAATCTCTACTCACCAGTATTGTTTAGATCATGTTTTTTTTCTTGCTTTTCTCCTCAGTCTACTGCGCTCCACTCAACAGTTACACTTTTCTTTTTTCTGGAGTACTTTTCCGTCAGCTCTTTATGTGGGGCTGGCTCATTCCACTACATTGCCAACATTGAAAGCAGGCATTTCCTGACATACCTGTTTAAAACACTCCTTCTTTGACCACCATTCTATTCAATAAGTATAATTGAACAAGTATACTTTACAGCTCTTATGGCTTTATCACCATCTAGGTATTATTATTGTGTGTGTTGTATGTGTTTTACAGCTGAGCTATAGAATTAATTAATCAACTCAAAATGAAAAATTGTTGGGATTGCATTTCATTTTCATAGTTTATTAAAATTCATAGACTAATTTGTGAAGAATGGAATATTTGCAATATTGAGTTTCATGCCCCTAAGCATTACCCATTTCTGTTTCTGAGTCTTTAAAAACATATATCACTACATATTTACATATATTAGAGATGTGCAATTATATACATATATTAAATATATGCAAGTATTAAGAAAGAAAATGCAAAATATTACTGAGGTATCATGTGTATCTGAATAACATATGTATCAAAATATACATACCTCAATTAATACTATATATTTAAGGTCCATCTATTTCCATAGTGTCTCTATTAATATTTACTCCTACCATTTGTGAATGATAGTTCTTCTTTCTCCACATTCTCTGTAACGTTTGATATTAAATTTCTTTTTAATTTTTATATGTTCATTTGTTTTCCTTTTATGTATACGAGTGTTTTGCTTGAATGTATGTAAGTACACCCATGTAATGCATTTCCCATGGAGGCCAGAAGAGGGGTGTTAAATCTCTTGGAACCAGAATTAAGGAAGTCATGTGGGTACTGAGTACTGAACTCAGGTCCCCTGGAAAAGTAGCTCTTAACTGAGTGCTCTTAGCTGATAAGCCATCTCTCCAGCCCCTATTGTCATATTTCTTGTTGATACCCAATCTGTCTACTGTTAAATTTTATCTCAAAGGAGTTTTAATTTTCATTTCCTTAATGACTAAGGATGTTGAACCCGCTTTGAAATAATTCTTGGCCATTTGTAATTCTTTATCTGAAAACTTTCTATTCAATTTATCAGCCCATTTATTCATTGGTAATTTTATTTTCTTGGTATTTAATTGATGCAGTTTTCTTTGTATGCTTTAGATGTTATCCCCTTGTCTGATGTATAGCTAGTGAGACTTTCTCCCATTCTGTGGGCTGTCTGGATGCTTTATTGATAGCTTCCTTTGTTGTGCTGGCTTGGTTGACATGAATTGCCTTAATTTGTGATTGTTTTGAAATACTCTCATTTCTCCATAAAATTTGAAATATAATTTACGGCAGGGTATATAATTTTTGATTGACAGTTATTTACTTTCAAAGCATGAAACATTTCATTTGATGCTTTTGGAGTTCTACGGCTGCTGAGGAAAAATTTGGAATAATTCTGATAGTTCTGTAAGTTGATGTTTTTCTCATGCTACTTTTAGGATTATTTCTTCACTTTGTATTTTTGATATCCTGACTGAGATATGCCATGGAGAGCTTCTTCTCTAGTCATGTCTATTTGGAATTCTATAAACATTTTGTGTTTAGATGTCTACTTCTTTTTCTAAGTTTGGAAATTTTCCCGCTATAACTTTAATAAGTAGTCTATTCCATTCAGTTTTACCGCTGATCCTTCTTTGATGCAATGAATTATCAGGTTTGTCTTCTTGAATGTATCTCAGAATTCTTGGAAATTTCATTTATGCTCCTTAATTTTTTCCTACATAGATATATCTGTGTCATTGTCTCAACTCTTCCTTCTATCGTTGAAGTTGATTCTTCTGCATGGTCTTGTTTCTTAATGATAGTATCTACTGTGTTTTCTTTTAATTGCCTGTTTTCTTCATTTCAAGTACTCCTAATTCTTTTTCAGTGTTTCCATCACCTTGCTGAATTTTTCCCTGCGTATTTGGACTTTTAACCCAGTTTACTAATCATTTTCTTCCCTTTGGACACTGTTATGTTAAGATATTGAACAGATTTCCTTAAATCCTGCATCTATTTGTTTGAATCTTCTATATGATCATTAATTCTTTTAAAAAGTAAATCTCTGAATTCTTCCTCAGACATTTCAGCTGTCTTTCTAGTTTTTAATTCTCTTAGAAGGGGACTGAGTTTGTCCATTGGGAATTGTTTTGGGATAGAGGTTCTGTTATTTTTTTTAATGTATTTTGTGTATCTCTTAGAGTAAGTTTCTCTTTCAGTTTTGACTTTCACTTTTTCTGACTCTATTTGGATGGTTTGTTTTATTTCTGTGATTCTTCCAACAGGGGTATTTGTATTAGGCTTAGTCACTGAGGCCTGTGAAATCTGGCCTTGACTATCAAATGGAGTTGTCCAAATGGCCTTGTCCTAGTCTTGTGCCAATGGACAAAAGACTGGGGTTGTATACCATGCCCCAATGTAATTAGACAAGATCGGAACTCCATCTTTCTTTACAGTCTGCAGACCTACTGGGCGTGGGACACCAAGTGTCAGACTCACAAAAGTCTGTGTACTGTCTTGAGACTGTAGTTAGTGTCACAGGCCTGAAGTAACCTCTATGACCACAGCAGTTTAACTCCAAGTCCTGCAGTCATCACTGGAACCTCAAAATTTAAAGGTCCATACACTGCCCTCAGAGAATACTGGAGGTAACTTTAGTCTCTTAGGGGACCTCAACCCCTGGCTCTGTGGTCCTGGGGACACCAGAAGCCTGCTCAGGAGTACCCTTTGATTCCTCAGAAACTGGAGGTCTGGTCATGAGACACGCTCTGTTCCCATAGAACTGTGCATTTTTACATCTTTTCTGTGATTGTTGTCTGACTCTTTCTCCCCCACCAAATGTAAGTTTCATGAAGACAGGGATCTTTAAGGAAGAGATAGAACATGGTGGCTAGGAACATGACAGCTTTTGGAGCCATACTCTAAATTCAAATTCTTTTTCTGCCGCTGAATAGCTGTGTGGCTCTGGGTATTGATTAACTTTTCTCTGGCTGTGCTTTCTTTTATAAAATAAGGAAAATAATTATGTATGTCATAAAGCGATTATAAAGATTTTTATCAATAACATTTTCTATTCTTGACCCTAGTGGAGTATCTATCACCTATGAATTGCCCAGCAGATGTTTGTTGGCTGAATGTATTAAGGAATCCTTGTGAATCCTGCTCTTTTCCTCCTTTCCTCCAGGTCTTTTTCTTCAGTGATATACTCCCTCACTTCCTGGATTAGGTTATCATGTAATGAATTCTCATAGATGCTTGACTTCTGTTCCCAAGCTATAATTGTTCACAGCAATATACAATGGATGATCTTGATATTTTGTCATCTCTCCCATTAAGTAGCAAGCTTGCTGAGAGCAGAACTTTGTTTGTCAGGTTTGCTATGGGATCTCCCCTACCATGCACGGTGCTTCATGAATACTATGTACACAGCAGATACTTTCTGGTTGGGTGGCATTAAGGCTTTTGTCTCACTTTTCTTTTAAAATTGTTGATTAAAAAACAGGAAAAGTTTAGAATGAAATTCACATTGTTTTTCAAGGAGAGTTAAGAATCATGGCTGTTACTGTGTCTCCGCCATCTTTATCTGGTCAGTTCACTATCAAAGCATAGGGCAGAACTGTGTATTCAAACATTCTGCTCTCCATTTTTATAATCTTAATCCATTTGAAGAAAGCGTACATATGTCAACAGAAGATTGGTTTCTCATTTACCAATTTCTTGCATTTTAAATTGTATTCCTTGTCTTGCATGCCTATTGTCTTAGGACAATAATATTGTCCTTGACAGAAGTAAGGATTTTTATTTCTACCATCTACTTCTAATTATATCATACATTAGGACTCATCAATAATATATCTTCTAAACTGTGATTCATTCATCATGGACTTCTGATAACTTGATAACTGGACACCTAACATGTAAAAATACACCAAACATTGGCTTTAAGCCTGTGTTTCAGACACTGCTTCAGAAACGGCAAGAATGTATTAATTCCTTCTTTTCTCATTTCTTTGTTTTTCTCATTGCTAGCCTGGTATTGAGGCACTATAGAAAGAAGGAAAAAATATGGTGGAATAAGAAGGAATAGGAGCTCCTCACTCTGTAATCTGATTTAAGTCTCTCATAGCTGAAAGTCAAGACTTCCAGCACAGTTAATATTTGATATGAAGGTTGCCAACATAGGGACCATATTCTTTCTATATACAGGTATTTCAAATGAAAATGTTAAAATAGCAGTGTTTAAGGTCTAAGTGTGGATAGCCTTTTTCCTTTCATAGCTATAAATCTGTAAATTTCTAGAAATTTCAGGAAAGTCCATTTAGAGTAAAAGACATGATATTATACACTTGTGTAATCCTTGTGGCCTATGATTTTCTTTTACTAAATTGTGATCCCACTCAAGTCACCTCTGCATTACCCCAAAATTTCACTCATCAGAAAGAAGAAATAAAGAAAAAAATGTTTTTTAGCAACCCTTTGAGATGTAATTTGAGAATTTCCAAAATAGTACATATGGCTACTGCTAAGAGAGTGAAGTGTGACCCTCCTTTAAGAAATCCACAATCGGGGCTCAGTGGTTAAGAACACTGGCTGCTTTTGCAGAGGACCTGGATTTGGTTCCCAGAACTCACACCGTAGTTCACAGGCATCTATAACTCCAGTTCCAGGGGATCAGACACCCTCATCTGGCTCCACAGGCATCATGTATGCACATGGTGCACATACATAGATGTAGGCAAAGCATGAATACACATAAAATAAAAATAAATCAGTCTAATGAAGTTCACACTCACGTTCTTGAATGTGTTCTTATTCTTGCCTTGCATGTGGTAGTTTTAATGGGGGATACAGTAAGAAGTACTCAGAAGTCTCCAGGCATACTTGGAGGGAATACCCACTAATTGATTATATTGGATAGACTAGTAATATCTACTCCAGGTAGAGACTGCACAAGTATGCCCAAACTTTTGACATTGCAAAACAGTGCTGTCGTCTACAAAGCTCACATAATCATCCCATCAAGGTACAAAATAATCAGGTCAAAAAAAGCCTCAGGACTGGAAAGATGTCTCAGTGGGGAAAGTGCTTGCAGTACAAGATAAGGAATTGAGACTGACGTCCCAACACCAACGTCAAAAAAAAAGTGTCAGGCATGGCAGGACTTGCATGTAATCCCAGAGTAAGGTGGTGATCTAACAAATTACTGAGTTTAGAGATTTGGTGAGGGAGAGATGACATCGTCTCAAAAAATAAGGTGGGGGACTGAATAGACTCAGTAACTAAAAGCATGTATGAATGTGGGAGAGGACCTGGGTTCAGTTCCCAGCAACCATATTGGGTGATTCACAGTCTTCTGTAATACCAGTTTCAGGGATGCTAATGCTCTCTTCTGCCTCTGTGAGCACATACACACATGTGATGAGCATTGACACAGGCAGGTATAGCCACATTCACATAAAAAAATAAATATTTTAAAATATGGTGAAAAGCAAAAGAAGACACAGTACTGACTTCTGACAGTGCTGACTTCTGACTTCCACATGTGCATGCACAAGAATGCATGCACCCCCCTCCCTGAAACACACAGGTATACATCTCACAATGAAACGTTTATGAGGCTGGAGAGATGGCTCAGAGTTTAAGAGCACTGACAATTCTTGCAGAAGACCTGGGTTTGAATCCCAACATCCACGTGGTGGCTAATAACTGTCTCTAACTCCTGTTCCAGGAGGATCTGACTGCCCTCTTCTATCCTCCACGGTCATTGCATGACATGGGTACAGTTGCATACATGCACACAATACACACATACACATAAAATAAAAATAAAGCAAAATAAAATAAAATAAGTTTAAAAATTTTAAATGTCATTTAAAAACATCTTAATATTAGAGCAATAAAGTTTTCATTCATTATTAACTCATTACTAATAGATAATAATTTTTATAGGTAACAAAATATGAATGGCTACTGCTATCTAGTTGGAAAATTAACATAATAAAACCAGTATCATTCTCAAAAGGACAATGCTAAATGTAGAATCTCTACTCATTGGATCATTGGACTAAATATTAATACTTGAGAAAGAAAATGTTCTTATGATATATATAGTACAATGCTATATAAGTAAGTATCTGACAGATACAAGATAAAAATGTTACCAGGATTTATGTTCATTTTTATGATTCTCAGATTTTTGAAATGAATATATAAATAATTCTGTCTATAAACACCTTCTGTAATTTATGTGAACTGTAGATATAAATTTATGAGATTTATGAAAATAAGAAACTAGGTGGATATAGGCAAAATCTTCTATATGTATGAGTGGTTTTAATGCCTTATGTATCCAAAGCAAGTAGGCCTTCTCAAAATGTGTATATATGTTTAACAAAAAATTTTAACTGCTAACTTTAAAAAACAAGAATTTAGTGGTTTATGTTTCCTACTTATTTTTGGATTTTTAAAATTAATTTGAAAAATGACTGAATTTTAGATAATTTCATACAGTGTTTTTAATCATATTTAGCCCCTCCCATATCTGTATCCTTCTTAAAGCCTCCCTGCCAGACTTCGTGTGTTCTGTCATATTTACTAAGGCCTATCCAGTCAAGTTTTTGTCCACAAACGTCCTTTGATATGCACCTATCAACTGGAGCCTGGCTAACTTATCTAGTGTCCCACTTAAAAAAAATTCTTCCTTTCCCAGCAGTTATGAGTTGCGAAGAGTACATCAGCTAAAGTTAGGGTTTCTTACCCACTTCCCCCATCTATGCTGAGATTTTGTCTGATTTGAACTTGCATGGGTTTTGGGAATGGTATTACCATTGCTGTAAGTTTTATGAGTAACTTCCCAGCTATCAAGAAGACTCTGTTTCTTTATGATCATCAACCACCTGTGGCTTTTAGAATCTTTTGCCCCCTTTTTGCAATAGTCCTGAGCCTCCAGTGGGAGAATTTTGATATAGGTGCTTTATAGTCTCTTATTCTCTTCCCTTTGACCAGTTATGACTCTCTGGGTTAATCACTATCTGTTGCATGAGGACACTTTGCTGGTGAGAGTTGAGACATGCATTAATATTCTTTCCTCCTCTTATTCATGTATGTTTCCTGACCTTTAGCTGTAGAGGTTGCATTGTAGATGTGACACTTAGGGCTGGACACTTCATGGACACTTATTCTCTATGTTTGGCCAGTTGTGAACGTTGTAATACTCTCCATAGGTTGCAAAAAAGAAGCTTCTTTGGTGATGGTGAGAGGTACACTTCTCTGTAATTTAAGGATACTAATTTAGAAAATAGTAAGATACTATGTTTTTCTAGGGGTATTACAAAAGTAGGTTTTTCTCTAGGATCTATGAACTCTCTAGCCATGTGTATTTGGTTACTTTCTCAGTAACACATATGAATTCCCTACCAATGAACAGACCTTAAGTCTAATGAGACAACTGTTGATTACCCCCGAGATAAAAGTGCCACTACTGTACCAGTAGAGATTGCTTGATGGAATGTTGTGGTTCATAAACTTTACTGCTTGTTGGAATCACTGATTGATTTCCTCCCTAAGGAGCTTGCACAGCATCTCCTGATACTATGGGAGCTAGTCTTCAAGGAGGAGACTTGCAAATCAGTTCAGCTCCATTGCTTCAAGTCCTGTGTCTGAAGAATGTCTTCTATTCAGCAGTAGAGTCTGACCAGTTTGAACTGTGCCATTTGTTAAACATCTTGTCTTTTCTCCAATGTCTGTTTTTGCTATGAATCAGGTGGTTGGAAATACACAGACTTCAATCTGGGACCTAAACTTTATCCCACTAATAAATTTGTCTGTTTTTATGCCAGTACCATGCTGTTTTTATTGCTATCACTTCTAATACAATTTAAAATTAAGTACAGTGATTCCTCTAACATTTCTTTATTTGTTCAAGATTGTTTTAGACTGCTCAGAACTGATTTTCAAATACTGTGAAACATTGCATTAGAATGTTGTTGGAGACTGGCTTGAATCTGTAGATTGCTTTTCATAAGAAAGCCCTGTTAACAATATTGATCATGAACGTGGGAGGGCTTCCCATCTTCTGATATCTTCTTTAATTTCTTTATTCAATATCTTAAAGTCTTTATTATTCAAGTCTTTCACTTCCTCGGTTAAAGTTATTCTCTATATGTATTCGTGAATGAAATCTTTTCCTTGGTTTCTTTCTCAGTATGACAGTTGTTGGTTGATAAGAAGGTGATCGAGGGGCTGGAGAGATGGCTCACTGGTTAACAACCTTCCTTAACTCCAGTTCCAGGGGATCTAATGCCTACTTCTCCCTTGTCTGGGCACTGTACAACACAGGTACACTTATATACATGTAGGCAATACACTCATACTGAAAATAAAAATAATAAAATATTTTAAAAGGATTGGTTTTTACATGTAAAATTTGTATCCTGTTACTTTGCTGAATGTGTTTATCAGTTCTAGGGACTTTCTGGTAGAGACTTTAGAGTCTTTAATGTGTAGAATCTTATAATCTCTAAATAATAATTTGAGTTCTTCCTTTTAACTTTGTATACCTCTCATTCCTTCACTTGCCTTATTGTTCTAGCTAAGACATCAAGCACTATATTGAACAGGAGGAGGAGAGAAAGAAATCATCGTACTTTTGTTCTTGATTTTAGTAGAAAAGCTTTTGAGTTTTTCTCCATTTAGTATGGCGTTGGGTGTGGGCTTGTTATATAGTGCCATAATTTTGTAGAGATGTGGTCCCTGTCTCCTAGAATCTCTATGATTTTTGTCATGGTTAGATATTCAATTTTGTCAAAGGAATATTTTGCACCTAATAATGATCATGCAATTTATGTACTTGAGTCTGTATATATGGTGAATTACATTTATTCATTTATGTAAATTGAAACACTCCTCCATCTCAGTGATGAAGACAACTTGATCATGGTGGATAATATTTCTGATGGTTATCTCTTGCATTTGGTTTGCAAGTATTTCATTGAGAATTTTGTGTCTATGTTCATTAGAGAAACTGGCCTATAATTTCCTATTTTGTTTGGTCTGTCTGGTTTTGGTATTAGAGTAATACTGGCTTCACAGAAATAATTTGGAAGTGTTCATTGCTTTTCTATTTTAAATAATAATTTAAGGAATAGTGGTATTATGTCTTCTTTGACGGCCTGGTAGAGATCTGGACTATTTCAGTCTGCTCCTGGGAATTTCATTAGTTGGGAGATTTTTAATTACTGCTTCTATCTCATTGGTTGTTATGGGTCTATTTAATGTGTTTACCCCATCTTGGTTTAGTTTTTAAAGTTCGTAGATTTATAGATGCTCACGCACTTCTTTTAGATTTTCCAGCTCAGTGGACTATAGGTATTTAGTGCATGTTCTTTTGATTCTCTGAAGTTCCTTGGTGTCTGTTGTAATGTTTCCCTTTTTTGATTGATTTAGTTAAAGGTGTGCCATTCATGTTAATCCTTTAAAAAACCAGCGTTTCATTTCATTGTTTCTTTGTATAGTTTTTATGTATATTTTATTGTGTTCTTGTACATTTCATAAGATAAATATTAGTCAAATTTAGGTGCCTCACCCATCCACACTCTCCTATGTCCCCCACCCACACTGGATTTCATACATTCTGTCATATATGTTAAGATCTATCTGATCAAGCGTTTGTACGGACATGTCCCTCTGTGCAAGTTCATTGGTTGGAGTCTAGTCAACTTATCTAGAGGAACTCTCTTAAAGAAGATCTCCTCTCCCTCATACTGCAGTAGTTAGTTGCCATGGTTAAGATTGGGGACACCTACCCATTTCTCCAGTTGTATGACAGGGCTTTTGTCTGATTGAGTCTGAATGCTGTCACCGTTGGTCCTATTTCCCTAAGGCCAGAAAGCCTCTGTTTCCTTATAGTAATGTATCAACCCTGGCTTTGCATAGTTTGTTTGTGTCTTTTTTTTCATAAATTTTAGTCTTCATTTTGATTATATTAATCATCTACATTTTTGCTTTTGGAATCTATTTTAATTTTTCATTGTATATTGAATGTTTGTGCATTTCATACTATACTCCTTATCATCTGCTTTTTGTTCTTGTCTTTCCAGGGCCTTAAGATGTATTATTAAGTCATTAGTATGAGATCACTACAGTTTTTTAAATTTTTTATTAATTTTTTGTGATTTTCATAAAATGTAATTTGTTGATATTTAGATTCCCTCCCCTTTCTGCACTGACTGCCACCCACCCAATTTAATGTATTGTAATATAGTGTTTCTATTAAATACATAAGACAGCCTAGAGTCTGATTTGTGTCTCCAAATGTCCCTCAATATGTATCCTTACCTTGGAGCCTGATTAACCCAGCAAGAGTCCAGTCCTTACGAGAGATTGTTTTTCACTCACTCAGCAGCAACCAGTTGTCAAAAGTTCATTAGGATGAGTTGGGAATGCCTACATACTTCCCCGTGTCTATACTGCAATTTTATCTAGTATGAGTTTACATAGGATGCGTGTATACTGTCACCATTGCTGTAAATTCATATGTGTAACTGACCAGCTCAATCAAAAGTTCTGTTTCCTTGTGGTCATCCATGACCTCTGGCTGTTACAGTCTTTCCACCACTGCTTCTGCAATGATCTCTGAGCCTTGGGAGGCAAAAGTTTGAAATAGATATCCTACTCAGGGATAAGTACTATACAGTCTCTTTTTCTCTGCACATTGGTCAGCTCTCAGTTTCTGTGCTAATCACAATCTGCTGCATAAGTAAGCTTCTCTGGTGAGAACTGAGAGATGCATTCATATTACATGTAGAGGTTTCATTGAAGAAGGATCACTTAGGACTAAGCATCTCACAGATATTATTTGTTGCATTTGACCAGTGTGGAACACAGTAATAGTCTCCATCTGTTGCAAAAAGAAGTTTTCTTTGATGAGCAGTGAGAGGCAGACCTCTCTATAAATATGAGGGTGCCTATTTAAAATACAGTAAAAAATTACATTCATCTAGGAATCTGGCAAAAATGGGTTTTCCTCTAGGGCTGGAGAGGTGGCTCATCGGTTGAGAGTACTGACTGTTCTTGCAGAAGACCTAGGTTTGATTCCTAGTACTCACATGGTGGCTAACAACCATGTGGAACTGCAATTCCAGAGGATCCAACGTCTTCTGACATTCGTGGGCACTGCATGGTACAGGTGCACTTATGTACACACAGACAATGCACTTATACACATAAAAATAAAAACAATAAATGCAATGTTTTGAAAACGGGGTTTATTCTAAGATTTATGACTTCTCCAGCCATTTGTATTTGGCTATATTTACAGTACCACATATAAACTTCCTTCCATTGAGTGAAGTCTTAATTCAAATTAGACAGCTGTTGATTACCTCAAGATAAAAATGTCTCTACTGCACCAATAGTGGTAGTTTGCTGGGCCAGTCCTTGTTTATTAGGTTTTAGAGCAGGCCTGGACCATTGATTAGTTTTCTCCCTTGGCAGCTTGCATAGTATCCTCTGATACCATGAGAGCTAGCTAATCTTCTAGCAGGAGGCTTCCAGGTCAGCTTCAGCTCTATTGCTCAATTACTGTGTCTGAAACAAGGTCTGTATTTAGCGATGAGGTCTTACCTTCAAATTCTTGGAGGCAGTCGAGGACTATGGCAATCGTCTATGTTATTTTGGGAGTTTTGTGGACAACCCTGACCAACAACTGGAAGGGAGGTTTTTCCTGGCTGGACTATGTTTTATGTTCTATATTCTTCAGATATAAACATTAACTCGTATATCTACTGTATGAGTAATTTTTAGAAGGACTTTGAACCAGTACATTTCCCTTTGGTTTCTCACGCCATGTAAGCATTCTTTATCTCTTCTCTCACTCCCTGTGTACAACCCTCCGTAATCTTTCTCCAGCTAAAGTAATCCTCTTTCCCCCATTTCCCTAGATAACACCTGTCTCCTACTATCCCCCTTTCTCAAACTCCTTCTCCCTTTTTGCCCCATGGTTCCTTTCCATGCTTTTAGCCCCTATGATTACATCAGGATATATACCCACATGTAAGGATTTGGAGTTAAGATCCACAAATGAGAGAGTACATACATTGCTTGTTTTTCTGAGTCTCTGTTACTTCACTTGGTATAACAGTATCTAGTTCCATCAATTTACCTGCACATTTCAACATTTCCTTCTTCTTTATGTCTGAGTAGAACTCGATTTTGTAAATGTATCATATTTTCATTATTAATAATCAGTGGAGGGACACTGAATTAGTTTCCATTTCTTATCTACTGTGGAAAGAGCAGCAATAAAAATGGCTGTGCAAGTATGTCTGCAGTAGGATGGGTCCTTTCGGTATATGCCAAGGAATGGCATAAGTGGATCATATGGTAAATTTACTTTTACTTCTGTAAGAGTTCTCCATACTAGCTTTCACAGTTTTGCACAGGTTTGCAATCCCGCCTACAGTGGACAAGTCTTCTCCTATCCCTGCATCCACTGCAACATTTGCTCTTATTTGTACTCTTGAACTTAGCCATTCTGACTGGGGTTAGATGAAATCTTAAAGCAGTTTTGATTTGCAATTCCCTAATTACTAATGATGTTGAAAACTTTTAAGGTGTTTCTTGGCCAATTTAATTTCTTCTTTCGAAAGCTCTCTGTTCTGATCCATAACCCATCTTTTAATTGGGCTGTTTGTTTGCTCACTTCCTTGTTTTATGAGTTCTTTGTATACTCTGGATATTTATTTTCTATCAGATGTATAGTCGGTGAAGATTTTTCTCCCATTTTTTGTCTTCCTCTTGATTGGTTATTTCCTTTGCTGTACAAAAGTTTTTAGTTAAATGAGTTTCAATTTGTTGATTGTTAAGGAACTGATACCTACCTGCTTTAGAAAGTATTTTCCTGAACGTATATCTTCTAGGTACTATATTTTCTTTTAACATTTCAGTTTTTCAGGCTTCACATTGAGGTCTTGGATCTATTTGGAGCTGGGTTTTGTGCAGGATGATATGTGTGGGTCTGATGTCATTTTTCCATATGTGGAGATCCAATTCTGCCAGCACTATTTGTTGAAGATGCTGTTTTTCCTCCACTGTGTGTTCTTGGTGTCTTTGTGAAATATCAGATAGCTGTAATTGTGTGTACTCATGTTTGGGTCTTCTATTTTTTCCCATTGATCTACAAGTCTGTTTTTGCCACAATACCTTTCTGGTTTTCTGACTACAGCTTTGTAATATAGTTTAAGGTCTGGAATACTAATCTCCCCAGCATTTCTCTGTTTGCTTAGGATATTCAGGGACATTCATTTTTCCATCTAAATTTTAGTATAGCATTTTCCATTTCTGTGAAGAATGTCAGGGGGATTTTGATAGGGATTCCATCGAATCTGTAAATTGCTTTTGGTAGGATGGTCATTTTCACAATATTAATTCTACCAGTCCATGAACAGGGGAGTTATTTCCATCTGCTGTGTCTTCCTCAATCTCTTACTTCAAAGATAAAAAAGTTTTATTGATGAGGTCTTTAATGTCTTTGTTTATGTTTATCCGTAGATATTTTTGAGACTACTGTGAATGGAAGTGTTTCCCTGATTTTTTTCTCTGATTGCTTGTTATTTGTATATGGAAAGGTTACTGATTTTTGTAAATTAATTTTGTGCCTTGAGTTTTTGCTGAAACTTTTGAAGTTTATTTTCTAGAAGAATTTCTAGAAGTTTTCTGGTGGAATTTTTAGGATCTCTTATGTATAATATCATATCATCTGCAAGTGAGGATAATTTGACTTGTTTTCCAATTAGTACCCTATTAATTTCTTTCTCTTTTCTTATTGCTCTAGGAAGCGTTTCTAACAGTATGTTGAAAAGGATTGGGATAGAAGACAGTTTTGTGTACTTTGTCCCCATTTCTGTTGTTGTTGATATCTAGATTAATTGCTGTGTGGCAAAATAGAATGCAGGATGTCATTTCAATTTCCTGAAATTTGTTGAGAGTTTCTTTGTGTTCTAATACGTAGTCAGTTTTGAAAAAAGTTCCATGGTCTACTAATAGGAAAGTGCATTCTTTAGTATTTGGGTGGAATGCTCTGTAAATGTCTGTTAGGTCCATTTGATTTACTATGTCATTTACCATCAGGGTTTTCTATTTAGTTTTTAATTGGATAACTTGTCTATTGGTGAGAGAACTGTACTGAACTTTCACTGTGTTGGAGTCAATCTGGGGTTTAGATCTAATAATGTTTCTTATATGAACTTGAGTGTCCATGTGTTTGGTCACATATGTTTGGGATTGTAATATGCTCTTTGTGGATATTTTCTTTCTTGAGTATAAACTGTCCTTCCCCATCTCTTCTGAATTTTTTTGATTTAAAGTGCTTGCTTGTTTCTTAGTACCATTTGCTTGGAATATCTTTAATACCATTTTGCCCTGGGGTAGTGTCAAATGTTAATGATGAAGTGTGTTTCTTGGATGAAACAAAAAGATAGATCCTGTTTTGTAATCCAATCAGTTAGTCTGCATCTTTTTATTGAGGAATTGATAGTGTTATAGTGTTAATATTGACAGTTATCACTGACAAAATTTTATTAATTTGTGTTATGTAGTTGCTCTGGTATTTCTTAGGCCTCTTTTGGTTAAATGTTCTGGAATTGTTTGTTTATTCCTTGTGTCTTTGTAAGCTTAATCTTCTCTTCAGACTGAAGTATCCTCTAGTATCTTTCTTCTGCTGTCCTCTGTAGAACTGATTTAATGGACATAAATTCTGTATATTTTTATCATGGAAGGTTGTTCTTTCTCCTTCTATTACAATGGATAGTTTTGTTGGATATAGTACCCTTGGCTAGTATCTATATACTTGTGAGTACCAACAGACCTAAGTTCCCTTATCCAGCATTTCTTGCCTTGCACCCCAGCCCCTGGGCCTTGCTCGATTTCAGCACATCCATGAAGCCACTAGACCTGGTATCTATATGCTTTCATAACTTGTAGGACAATGATTCAATTCCTTAAGGCTTTTGTAGACTTTGGAACGTTGCCTGTTATTCTGATGGTTTTATGCTCTTATTGATATTATGTCCTTGATATTTCTCACAGCTTTCAATGTCTTTTCCTTGCTCTGTACATTGTGAGATTTGACTAGTATATGACAATGGATGTTTCTTTTCTGGTGTTTTTACTTGATGTTCTATGTGCCTTGGTATTTATCTCTTTCTTTAGATTTGGGACATTTTTTCTATTATTTTTAAAGTTATTTTCTCAATCTTTATTCTAAGTTTCTTCTCTTATAGCTATTTTCATGGATTTGGTGTTTTAGAGTGTCCCAGAAATTCTACATATTCTGTTCTTGGGTTATTTTAAATTTATCTTTTTTTTTGACTGAGTGATCCATTTCCTCTACCTTGACTTCAAGATCTGATAGTCTCTCTTCAGTTTGATTCGATGTATTTGTAAGACTTTTCTCTGAGCTTTCTGTCTCACTGAATTTTTCATTTTGAGTTTTATTTCAGTTTGCCTTTTCTTCAGAGAGTCTCTGTATTGGATTCTAATTTCATATCTTGAATTGTTTTATTTATTTCATCAACTGTTTTTGTTTTCACAGCCTTCTTTTAGTCTTTTATTCATATCCTCTTAAACATATTTATAGTTGCTACTTTGAAATCATTACCTTCTGTATCAGCTAGATGGCGTTTCTCAGGAAGAATTATGAAGGGGGTGATAATTTGGGGGAGAGACACATTGTCTTGATTATTCATATTGTTTGTTTTGCAATGAGACCTAAGCATCTGCTTTTTATATTGTTGGTTGTTTACCTTGGTATGAACATCTGGTCTTGCTATTGTTGAGTGGGTGTTTTGATTTTTTTGTTGTTGTTGCTGTTCTAACTTGTCAGGTTGTGGCCCAGCTCAGTGGTGCATATTGATTAACCTTAGAGTTGTGTTAATATGAGAACGGTGTGGAAAAGGTTGTCTCAGTTCAGCTAGGGCTAGGTGTAACTTCTCAGCCTGAGGTCCCATGACAGACTCTTGGATGGTCAAGGTAGTTGGGGTGGTTGCTAGATGAATGACCAATGGATTGTTCAGTGTTGACATTTGATTGGAAGAATGGGGGTGATCCAATGCTGTAGTGACCAAGAAAACATGCAAATATAACTCTGGAATATTTCTGTCTAAGTTGATACATAGGGAACACAACCCTAGCTATGCCTGAGAGTGTGAGGATGGCAGCAAAGGCAAGTGATGTTCTGTATAACTGACCAAAATAAGCTGGGACAAAGGCACTGTAACTCAGACTAGGGCCCAGAGAGTGAAATTGGGAGACAGGGAATTCTGGGGCCAGAGAAGTCATTGGTCTGGTGGTTTTATGGATGTGCTGAAATCGAGCAAGGCCCAGTGGCTGGGGTGCAAGGCAAGAAATGCTGAATAAGGGAACTTAGGTCTGTTGAGACTCACAGGTGTGGTGGGTACACAGTGGTGTCTGGATCAAGCCATGTGCCAGATCTGGGGTGGCAGACAGGAAATGCAAGAGCTGAGGAACTCACATGCCTTGATCTACAAGATTTATAAGATAAAATAATTGTGCACCAATGCAAAACTAAAGCCAATTTTCTGTGTCTGAAACAAGGCTTTCCTAAAAATAGATTTTCTGTTCTTAGTAACATTTACAAAAATAATTGGCTTGTAAGTGAGTAGTCACATAAACTAAAATAGTTAAATTAGCCCAAATTCCTTTTAGTTCATTGTGTAACTAGAATTTTAAAATAAAAATATTCCACTAGAGCAGCCCCAACATACTAAGCTTAACCACCTGTTCCAATATGCCAAGTAGAAACACAAAGTCATGGTGAGACTCCTGTAGATTAGACTGAATCAATTTGGCCATACTGGGGACAAAATAGGAGACCGTGATGGCCTGGACGATTTTTAGTTTCTGGCATGCACTTTAATTTTAAATAGAGAAATTAAATTAAATTAAAACAGAAGACTATTAGTATGTGTAACAGAAAATCTTGGCTAGTGTGTTATCTCATTGATCATTGTCTCAATTCTGGTTCTACATGAGATGGCATACAAAGAAGTCCCTGTTACTTGAGGGTATGGGCTGGTTCTCATGCGATGATTGTTTCTGCTACAGTGTTCAGCTCTGCAGTCAAGGATAACTGCTCTTATGGGGGCTGGTCCTGCTAGGCTCTGCTGTTCCTACAACTTGGATTATTTTTTTAGCTTTGCAAAAAAAGAGACAGAAATACAAAATAAAAATGCAGGTGCCAGAATTTTGTCCTGCTTTGCTTGTCTTATTGGTCCAAATTAGAAATGATTTTTTTAAAAGAAAATAAGTTTATAAATTCCTGTTTATCAGAACTTAATCTCTGACAAATTGGTTGAATTGTTGGTTTGTTCGTTTGGAGACGGATATCAACACACAGCCCTAGCTGTTCTGGACTTTGCTATGTAGACTATCAGAAGCTGACTTCCATCCCACAGTGATCTATCTGCCTCTGACTTTTGAGTGATGGTATTAAAAGCGTGTGACACTACTCCTGACAAATTGTTTGAATTTTTTAGAGATTTTTTAAACTTCTCTAGAACTTTTGACATATTTTAACTATGTTTCACAAATAGCTTCTTGGGTTTTCATTGGACTACGAAGTTTTTTTATTAAGAAAAATGTGGGGTTTTTATTTTTTTTAAAGAAAAAAAGACCAAAAGGACATTAAGTAAGAGGAAAAGATATGAAATGTTATCTTATGGATATACTTTGGGGAAATAAAGTGGTTTTATAAAGGAAACACTTTTAGATGAATGTATTTTACATGATAGTGTTGTCATGGCAGACATGTTCAATCTATGACCCATGTTTTAAAATTTTAAAGACTAGGTTAAGGGTGCAGCTCTGATAAGAACAGTTTTCTAGTGTCCCTGATACTATGCTCCATTTCTAACACAGAGAAACAAACTGAAATTAGCAAGAAATAAAAACTTTCAAAGGCCTTTCCTAAACTGCTTCCTACATATCTCCACAAATACCCTCAATTTCTTCCCAAACTAATGCAAACACATTTGGAAAGCACTTTTTTATCCAAGAGTTTATTTGACTTATATTATCCATATTTTTGTATAGATTTTCTTCATGAATCCGTAGGAAACTTCTTCCAAATTGAGCTGGAGCTTTTGCTCTGTAGTTTAGTTTGTGACCTTCTTAAGGGAACTTTTCCTATTTGGGCCAGTTTTCTGCCTTATAAAAAGGGATGAATTTTCATTGATGAGAGTTAAAGTTGCATTAATATTCTCTCTACCCTTTGTTGTATGTTCCATGAGCCTTCGGTGTAGAAGTTCCATGTAGATGTGTCACTTAGGGTTGGGCAATTCACAGACAATCTTTGTGTGTGACCAGCTGTGGAACTCTATAATAATCTCCATCTGTTCCAAAAGAAAGTTCTTTGGTAAGTGGTGACTAGGATACTTGCCTGTAAATATAAGGATCCATATTTAGCACATAGTAAGAAATGACATTTGTCTAGGGATGTCATACCCTTGGGGTTTTCTCTAAGATCTATGACTGTTCCAACCATGTGTATTTGTCTATGTTTATAGTACTACACATGAGTTTCCTTCCAGTAAGTGGGCTTTAAGTACAATTAAGTAGCTGTTGATTACCTCCAAGATATATTGGGGCTACTAGTGCCCCAATATAGTTTGCTGTGTTGTCATTGTTGTGGTTATTAGGCCTTAAAGCTGGGATTATGTTCTCCCTTGCATAGTGTCCTCCAAAACTCTGAGCGCTAACCTTCAGGGGAAGTGGCTTCCAGATCAGTTCCAGCTACATTGCTCCAAATCAAGGGAAGAGTTGCATGACCATATGGAAATAGAGTCTTACAGACTCCTGGGATCTTGCACATATGAACCTACAGCAATGGAGTCAGCATGCATAAGAACTATTAAAATGCAAGCAGACAAAAACCTAGCATACAAAAGGGAAATGGACAGCAGGTTTCAATGTTAGCCAAAGAGCTATTGGCACTGATTACTTCTGGGTGAAGAAGAACTGATTTTCTTTAAGGGAGTGACTTTAGACAGGCTGACTAGACCTGAGTGGATGAACTTACGCTAAGGGACATCCAGGGGCACTAACTTGATTTGATAGGCCTTAACACAAATTACAGAATGCATGAAATCTAGTAGGGATGGGCTATGGGAAGGTGGGAATGGAATGAGGAATGGGGTATAAAGATGAATAAGATGTTCTGTATGAAATACACAAGAACTCAATAAATATTTTTCAAAATAGAACAAAAATAAAGAAAAATTATGGATTAATTAATCCATTGCCTCTTTCATGGTAGTTATGAAAATGAAATGATAGGCTATATATAAAGCTCTCCCACCAGTGGTAAGTACATGCCAGAAACACAGGCTTGTTCTGTTCGGCTTCCTTTCCACTTACAGGGCATAAGGGGGAAGAAGTTCTTGACTTTGGATCAACAGGCATTGTAATCCATCAACTCCGTGTTCTTTAAATGATAACTGGTGACAGTATATGATAAGGACCTTCAAGACCACCAGAAAAGTATTAGCTCAGATGATGCATGACAGGGAAAATTGGGGGAATATGAGAAAGGAAGGGAAGCCTTCCCTCTGGAGACTGATTGAAACCTCTCACCAACACAGAAGCAAAGATTTCTATCATAATTAACAGTAGCTTAAGAACTTTCCTTCTTCCTTGCTATACACTTGCAATTTCCAAGAATCTCATCAGGAACGCCATTTAAAGGTAAAATACATGTACGAAACATTCTGTGCAACCATAATGGCTCTTGCTGCTGCAGGCATCTCTGGAATCATCTCACTTATCTCAGTTATGGAGAGACACAAATTAGAGAAAAGTTTCTAGAAACATTTGTAATATAATTTGAGAGCCGCAAAAACAGTATATATGGATAATGTTAAGACAAATAATTGTGACTCTCTTGAGGAACCTGTACCTGCACTTAGGTACACCTCACTTTCTGTGACTCTCCTGTGAGGAGTGCATGCCTGCACTTGGGTATGTCTTGTCTTCTGCAATTCTCTTTTACAGTTGCTCCCAGGTATTCTCTTAGTCTCTTTTTGAGCACTTTTCATTCTCAATATCTTTAATAAAGTCTCCAATACTTCATCGTACCAGCTAGGCCTAAAATCTCCCTTCTGTGTGGAAACCACAAATCCGAGTTTGAATGAGTCAAAGTTCCTAAAATATGAGAGGAATTCAACAGGCTGTTTAGTGTAACAGTGTGGAGCTGGGTCTCTGTCCCCTCACCTCTGGCTCTCCTTTTGTCCAAAGCCTGGCTCTCAAGATAAACCATGCTCTTTAAGTATCTAATGCCCTCTTATTTGCTCTCATTCTCTTTCTTTTTAAAAAGTATTTTACTGATTCTTCCAGAATTTCATACAATGTATTTTTTAATTTCTTTTTTGTATACTTTATTGACTTTTTTGCATCTCATACAAAAAGTTTAATCATTTTTATACCCCACTATCCATACCTCCATCCCTCCCCCTGAGATTTCATGTATCTTTTCATAAATATTAAAGCCTATCAAGTCAAGTTAGTGTACCCAGAAATCCCTCAGTACAAGTTCATCCACTGGAGTCAAGTCAAACTATCTAGAGTCTCTCCCACAAGGAAGATCAACTCTCCCTCATCCAGCAGTAATCAGCTGCCAATAATTCCTTAGCTAAGGTTGGGGTCTGATGCCCTTTTCACTAGTTCTATGCTGGGTTTTTGTCTGATTGGGTTTGCATGGGTCTCCTGCATGCTGACATCATTGCTGTAAGTTCATATGAGCAAGGTCCCAGAGGCCTGGAAGACTCTGTTTCCTTATCATCATCAGGCACCAGCCTTGGCGCTTACAATCTTTCTGCCCACTCTTCCTCAATGGTCCTTAAGCCATGAGTGGGTGAAGCTTAATATAGGAGTCCTATCCAGGGACATGCTCTCTGCAGCCTCTTATTCTCTACACTTTGGCCAGGTGTGGCCCTCTGTGTGCATAGTATCCACTTGCATGAAGAAACTTTGCTTGTGAGAGTTGAAAAATGCATTTATATTCTCTCTACCTGTTCTGCTGTGTTTCATGAGCTTCTTTGATTTGTGGCAATGGTATAATTGTCTGTAAATAAGAAGACATATTTAATATTATGTTTGAAATTACATTTGTCTAGGGATATGACAGCTGAGGATTTCTCTAGGACCTGTGACCTCTACAGCTCTGTGTATTTGGCTGTGTTCACAGTGCCACCCATGAGTTAGCTCCCATTGGGAGTGCTTTAAGTCCAATTAGATAGCTGTTGATCCCCCCTCCCCCCAGATAACGATGCCACTACTGCACCAATAGAGGTAGTTTAAAGTACATTGTTGTGGTTATTAGGTTTTAGAGCTGGGATTGGAACATTGCCTGATTTCTCCCTTGTCAGCTAGCATAGTATCCTCCAGAGCTATGAGAGCTCATTTTTTAAAAATTCTACATTTTTTTCCCATTGTTGCCTCCTTAAGACATTCTTCCAACTTCACCACTCTCGTGCTTTTAAATTATTTTACTTTAGAGTTTAGGGGTTTACCTTGATGATAAGCAGACACAAGGCCCTGGGTTTAATTCCCACTACCAAATATTGTTATAGATTCACACTATTTGGTATACATTAAACACATAATAAATGTATATTAAATAAATTTGTGCCTATAGGATTAATACACTCAAGGTATTTCAAAATCCCAGTGCTGGGAGAGGGAGCTTCAGGCTTTTCAGGGATGCTGCTCCTGGTAGGTTGCCCATGCTCCTCCTGGTAGGTTGCCCATGCTCCAGTGGATGATCTTACAAGATGCACAGACTGGCAGCACCTACTGAACTCAGTGGTTTAATAAAAGTGTACATGAAGTTGGGAGGGAGCTGCAGGGCCTGGGAGGAGTTGGTGGGGAGGGACTGAAAAATGTATTTGATCCAAACACACTGTATACATGTATGAAATTCTCAAAGAAAAAAATTATATTTGAAGAAATCTGTCTCCAACCATCCTTTCTAGATGCACCTTCCCCTTCCCTTTCTCACCTTCCAAGGCAAGAACTCTACACACCAGGTGCCCTTGACCACTTGCCCTTTCCTTTCTCTATGTGTTTCTTTTGGAAATCGCATTCTTCTCTGGCAAAGTTTTAGCTTTTGAAACGTATTTATACATTTTCTGTTCAGGTTACACCTGTCTCTCTTCATTGTAACACCTCTGTACCCCATAGTGCATTATTTTTCCATCTCTCCTGCTTCTTAAAGGCACAGACTTGGTTCAATTTTTTTCTTTTTTAGTGCCTCCTTCAGTACATCTTTCATTAACTGGAAAAGTAATAAGCTCAGTAACAGTTCAATGAATGGATAGCTAGAAGGAAAGATTGTCCTCCCGACAATCCCAGTTTCGGTAGTCGCCCCTTTCTCCCTCCTCCTTTTCTCTTTTCCACCTACACTCTATTTCTATTTTAATTTCAAAGCTATTAATCCCCAGGCAGCAGCTAAAACACTTAACATATTAGAAGCAAAATCCACTACACAGTTTCTCTCCAGCCCAAGGCATTCAGTAATAAATAACTCCTTAGCCTATTGGGGGTGAGTGGACTCTAGGGCCCCAGGCCGGTGAGAAAGGGTATGTTAATTTCCTTATTTGCGGTCCGAGAAAATTTCCTCAGTTTTTCCGCGCACTTGTTAGATGAATATTCCTATTCCCTCGCATTCCTCACAATCTTTGACATAATTATCTGTAACATACTGATTTAAAGTGCGGCTGCAGGAAGCGAAACACGAATGTTTCGCTTGGTCTTCTGGGAGTTGTAGTCCTGGAGGCCTTGGGCCTGGCTGGCTGGCGTCAGATTGACGGACTACAATTCCCAGGCCTTCTCCAAGCCATACCGCACAGGCTCAGAGCCCCAAACCAGTAGGAGGTGGCTACATTGTATCTATTGTATCCTTTGGCTGGTGCATTTGTACATTTTCCTGGACCTGAAATTGAGAGTGAAAAGCATGGCAGATGAACAAGAAATTATGTGCAAATTGGAAAGCATTAAAGAGATCAGGTAAGCACTTCACCGCATGAAGCAGCATCCCCCCGCCCTCCTAGATTCCCCCGCCTCTTCCCCCGCCCCTCGCTGAGAGCGAGGGCTGTTACCTATGGAAACTATTGTTGGGCTACTTGCAAAGGGGAGCGGGAAAGGGGCCCATCTACCACAGACTTACAGGTGAGGTGAAAATTGAGGAAACTAGAATGGGTTGAAAATGAAATGTAGAAAGGAGTGTATAAGGAGGGAGAAGACTTCTTGCTAGATGAATCTGAGAAAGCGTAGAGGCGGAGGGGTACACAAGGGGCCGGTCTCAAGACAGCTTTATTCTTCTTGGTGTGGGGATCAGAGTTGGCATTGACGAACTCATTTTTAAAAACTGCTTATTAAGTACAAGTTGCCTTTGACGTCTTGCGCTTTAAGAGTCAAGGATTTTCCAGGTAGTCTCTAGTTTAACTTCAGAACCTCTTCTCGGGAAAGCCTTTTGAGAGCCAAGTCTGGACGGTTCATTCTGGTTGCAGCTTTCCTGTGTCTACCTGGCTCCGACGGCACCTGAACCTCCGTGTGCCAGGGAGTGTGGTGTGTGTGTGTGTGTGTGTGTGTGTGTGTGTGTGTGTGTGTGTCCGAGCGCGCACTTTCCTATTCCTCTAGGTCTTTAGCCACTTTCTTCGTAATCTGGGATTGGAAGGGTGTGAGGGCATATGGAAACTGAGAATGTGAACACGCTAGCAGTGCTCTTGGTGGCACCATCTTAGTAGTTTTCAAGAGCTGGCAAGGTCTGGCAAAGCGAGAAATGCCTGATAGCCAACAGGTTACCCAGTGAGTAGTTTTGATCCAGTAGTGATGTCCTTGCTCAGAAAACAATAGCGCCTGGAGGAACAGTGTGGGCCTCCCCTGCTCTGCCTAAGACCCTGCATAGGGATGTCTCTGTGGAGTGCTTTTCAGAAATATGGAGAAAAAAAAGGTGGATGTAAAGTGTATCTTTTTAAGAAATTAGGTCATGAGATTTAACTTTTGGAGTCCCCGGGGTGGGGCGATGGTGTCTCCACATGGTGGTGGTGGTAAAGCATCTTGGCTGCTTCTTCTGGAGGGATTGCATGTTCTGTTTCATGCAAGGAAAAGAAGAAAATTATTACTTGTTGAGCCCCTGCTGTACCAGGATTTTTAAAAATTTGCTTTCACTCATTTCTGCAAGTGTTCTGTGACTTTTGTCACAACTGGGAAAATGGAGGCTCAGAAAATTTGGGTGTTTCTCATTCCCATACATCCTGAAAATGCCGTATTTTGACAGGAACCTAGTCTGCCTACAGATGCCGTGTTCTTCCCATTATTTCTCACAGAGTGACTGCGGGCAGGGCATGATGCTTACTTTATCCACAAAGGCATTGGATATAGGAAATGAGACACTTATGTGCAGAAGAATGCCAAGGGTCAGAACAGTGCCGCAAATGAAAGGTTAGGCCTGCAAGTAGAAAGCCTCTACTCGAATTGGGCTTTAAAATAAACTTATCTTCAGAAAAGGAGCATTTGGGAGCAAGGATATTGATCGCTAATGAAAATAGACTCCTTTTGGTAGAGATCAAGTGGGGAGCCATGACTTGTACCCCCAACCAGTTGGTATAGAATCAGGAGAGATTTAACGATTTCTCTAAAGCTTTCACTTAAGTCTCACCCCAAACCTGCAGTAACAAGTACACCCTAACTTTGTGATCAGAAGGATCCAGTGTAGAAATTGGACTTCTGTTGACCCATTCCTACCCTAAGAGTGTCAGCTGGCCTATTTAGACAAAAGATTTAAGAAAGATTCAGAATATTCAACATTTTACTGATTATATATATATACATTTTTTTTGAGACAAGGTCTCTCTATATAGATAGCCTTGGCTGCCCTGGAGCTCACTATGTAGACCAGGCTGACTTCCCAACTTTTAATGAAATATCTTCCACTGTACCAAAAAATCTACTTGAGTGAAAAAATACACAGATGGTAATATTGACATACTACAATTTTTATACTAATCTAAAAAAGGCTTTTAAATATCCATAATTTAGATACCAGATCACAGCTAACAACCACCTGTAACTCCAGTTCCAAGGGATCTCACATCCCTTTCTGGCTTCCATAGGCATTCCATGACATAAGTTCCCTTATGCACATGCAGGCAAAGCACTCATACATATTAAATAAAAATAAATTTAAAAAATTAGTGCTTCAGTGTACAATTACAACACAGTAGGTACATATATAAAAATACAAAATCACAGCGAAAGAAAATATCTACAGTGAGAACAACAAAACCATAAAGAAGATGCTAACAGGATCCTTAAAACTGAAAAATATGACAACCTAAAAATTTAGCAGCTAGTTTTTACAATAAGATAGACTGGACAAAAAAAAAATCAGTTTAAAGCTAAACCAAGAGAAACCACTGTGAGATTATTACAAAATTTTTAAGTTATTCAAGAAGGAGGGGAGAAAAAGAACAGAACTGAAAAAAGAACTTCAAGAAATAATTACTAAGTGTCCCAAACTGAGGAAAAACAATCTCCAGATTCAAGAATTGATTAAGCACCAATAAAATCAGCAAGAAGAAATCTGTTCCAAGGGATGTTGTAATCAGTCTTCTGAAAAAGAAAGTAAAAATCTTGAAAGGAATGCAGCTAAGAAATAATCTTTAAATCTACTAACAAGGGAAACATTTAGAATGGCAAGTGTCTGATCAGAACAATGGCCAGGACCTTGTGGAAAGAGGTGCAACATTCTTGAGTGCTAAAGGAGAAAGAATTGCCAATGTAGAATTCTATATGCAACAGTAAGATGCTCCCTTATTGAAGAAAGTCTCAAAAAGAGAAATCTATTAGCAATCTCTTATGAAAGAATGACAAAAGTACTTAAAGTAGAAAAGAAAAAAAAAGGAACTTTGGAATACCAGGAAGAGCAAATATAGAAATAAAGAATAAATATAGTTGTCTTTTCTTCTGGAGTTTTCTTAATTATATCTGGTAACTGAAGGAAATTTGGGATTTGATTTTCCTTTTCATTATTATATATTAATTGTAAACAATTTTACAGTGTATTTCACATATGCATGTAAGGGACTTTGATCATAATCACCACTATTACACTCTCTTGTCCTCTCCCTCCCAGTCCTCTTCCTCTTCTCCATCAGACCCCTTTGAAGGAAACTTTCTAACATTATTATAGCATAATTCTCTATGTGTATTGGAAGTAGTTGTGACATTTTAAGAATAAGGAAATGTAGAGAGAAATAGAAGTGAGACTGTTTCATTAAGCCTGGTAATGTGGTGTTAGAAGATAATGACAAATTTTTTATATGTAATGTGTTACTGAAAGTACTCAAAACCATTCAAAGCAAATAGAAATGAAATGCTAAAAAAATGTTCAGTTCAGGGGCTGGATTGATGGCTCAGTGTTTAAGAACACTTGTTGCTCTTGAAAAAACTCAAGTTTGGTTAACAGCACCCACATGTTGGCTAATGACTGTCTATAATTCCATTTCCAGGGCATGAAATATCCTCTTCTGGCCTCTTTCAGCATTGCATGCACACAGGCAAACATTCAATCACATTAAATAACAAGACGTATGTCAACTCAGACAAGGACCCAGAGTGGAGGAAGGGAAATGGGCAGCAGACCAGCCCTATCCTGGGAAATGTTAGAGACTGATGACTGCTGGGTGTGGGAGAGTAGAATTTCCTTAATGTCTCTAGTTAGGCTGACTAGACTCCAGTGGGTGAACCTGCACTGAAGGACATCTGGGTACAAATGCTTCACTGGATAGGAATTAACATGTATGGCGGAGTACTTGAGGTCCAGTGGGGCAGTGTATGGAGGAATGGATGGGGGAGGGACTTTAAATTTGATTAAGAACTGTTGTATGAAATGTACAAAAGCTCAATACAAAATATTTTTAAATAAATAAAAATAAAAAGGTTTTAAATTCAAGTTCAATTCACCCATGGAAAGTGGGTCAAAGAAAACAAAAAAATAATCAAATAGACAAACCTCAAATTAGAGAAAATAAATAGGACATAAAAGACAGATGTAGTTTTGACCTATCGATAATTCCATTAAAGGTAAATAATGTAGGGCCGGGGAGGTAGCTCAGCAATTACATGCACTTACTGCTCTTTTAGAGGACCCAGATTTGATTCCCGTCACCCACATAGGGGCTCATAGCGATCTGTAACTTCAGATCCAAAGGATTCAACATCCTCTTTTGGCCTCTGCCAACACTAGACACACATATGGTGCACATAAATTCATGTAGCTCATGCACATATACATAAACAAAAATAAATAAATCTTTTAAAAAAGTGAATAATATGCTGGGCACGGTGGCACATGCCTTTAGTCTCAGCACATGGGAGGAGGCAGAAACAGGGTAATCTCTGTGAGTTCAAGGTCAGCCTGGTCTACATAGCAGTTTCAGGCCAGCTGGGGCTACAAGGAAACCCTATCCCAAAAATGACCAAAAAAGAAAAGTGAATAGTATAAATACAACTAAACAGATTTATAGAGTGAATTTTTAAAAACATAGTTGAATTATTTGTTGTCAACAGAAACTCACTGAAAAAAAAAAGACTGAGGTAGGTTGTGGGAGAAAAAAAACTGAGAAAAGATAATCTAAAAATAATAAAAAGAGTGGTAGTGAGATGGCCCAGTGGGTAAATAAGCTTGCCAAATGAGCCTGTTGACCTGAGTTCAATTCCAGGAATGCATGTAAAGGTGGAAAGAGAGAACCAACTTCGCAGAATTGTTCTCTGACTTCCACATGTGCACTGGGGCACATGAGCCCTCCTACACATATCATGTACTCACATTAATAATAATAAAAATAATAATTCTTAATAAAAAAGAGTCAAAAAATTGAAAATCTCTCTTACTAAGGAAAACAGACTTCATAGTGAAAATAATCCCTACTGAAAGAAAGGTACATTATCTATCGAAAAAGAGACTACCAATAATACACAGTTCTAAATTTGCACATACCAAACATGACTTAAATGAAACTTCTTGAATATTTTACAGTAACATACAAAGGTTAAATCACTTGGTTTATGAATTTAAAATATACATTTGATGTCCACATATGCATGGGTAATAGATACTGGAGGACTAGGGAAGGAAACAGCAAATTAGGAAGGTCTAGAGAGAAGAATTAGCATTTGTTAGGAACCTAGTTAAGCTCTTGGCTCATTTAGTCTTTAATCTTCCCAATGGAAAACATTATTCCAATTTTGTACATAAAGACACTAAATTCAGTGAGATTAGGCAGCCTGTGTATGGTTACATAGCTCTCAAAGAAAGCATGTATCTTCTATTCACAAGGCACATGCATTGCAGTCATTAAGTGCCTTTAAACCTTCCAATAATGCAAACAACCATCAACTGTTATGATTACTGTTATTCTAAAAGTCTTAAATTATAAGTAGAATACTCTATATTGTTAAAATGGTAACATTTTTTTTGGCTGAAGTAGCAATAATGGATGAATCATTTTTACCCACAACCTACATCAGTCATTTTTTTTCAGTGACTTTCTGTTGGCAACAAATAATTCAAGTCTGTTTTTAAAATTTCACTCTGTAAATCTGTTTAATTGTATTTATATTATTCACTTTTTTTCTTTTTTGGTCATTTTTTGAGACAGGGTTTTCCTGTAGCCCCAGCTGGCCTTGAACTCACAGAGATTAGCCTCATTTTGCCTCCTGAGTGCTGAGAAGTCAGATTTAGATTCATACACACACAGAATCAGAAGGCTAGAAGTATGCATATTTATACTGATTAACGCACCAAAGGCAGAATTTGCAATGAGCAAAAGCATTAGGACTGGATACTCTCATCACAGCGAATTCCCTGCTTCTGACCATGTACACAGTCCAACCCCAGCTACATGCTTCAGACATCAGCCCCCAAACCACACACTGGTCTATTTTATCTGTCTATTTCCTGGGATTTTGTGTGATGGTAAAGGAGTATATGCATATATGAAAAAGAGAAGACAAAAATAGAGCAAAAACAAGGGTGGGAGAAAGTGGAAAAAAGGAGGAGAGCAGTAATGAAGCAGAGAAAGTGAGTGTAGCTGCTATGACATGACCAAGAACCCTTCACTACTTTATGTGCATTTCAATATATCTTTAACATGGGTGTTATCAATACATGCATATTTCATGAGTTCATTCACATATATACATATACTAGAAGCCTTCTTAATATGAAAAAAAGAAAACCTTATTTTGGAAGTACATATTTTGCTGCTAAGGAGATCCTCCTACAGGTGGATTTCTGCTTACAGACCTCCACCTCATTTTCTTACCCTACACATTATGGAAAAACTCTTAAAGGTTTTTCTCTTAAAGATCCATGTCTTTATATATTATCTCTCAAACCTTCAGTCTCTACATACCTACCATCTTTCCCCAAGCTTCTGTGCTCCATGTATATTGTAGCCTACTGGACTTACCCATCTGGATATTATACAAACACAGCTCAGTGGGCCAGCTCTTTATGACTTCATGGTTCCCAGCTGCTACTGGTCTCCTCCCTATAAAACTCCATTTAATTCCATCATTTCCTTCACATTTACCTCATATTGAAATCTGAAAGTTTGCATTGATTCTCCTAGCATTGTTTCTACCTTCACCATTTTACTTAAATTTCTGTGTTACTCTGCACCTCCCCAGTCACTGCCCTGTTTCAGGCCTTTATCACGAATAACCTGAAATTTTGTGATACTGTATTCATTTCCACTTGTAGTATTATTTTCCCGTCTCCATTGTCTCCTCTGTTTGTAAGTCCATTCACTCTGCTATGAGGTCAACCTTCCTAAGTCCCATTGACTTATCTTTGTGGATAGCACTTTTGGAAAACTAACCATGGTTTGTTATTGGCTTGGCTTTGATGATTTATTTATTCGGCTGCTAGAAGTATTTTTAATTTTTATTTTAAAATCAGATTACTTACATTGCATAAGCAGTGGTAGGCATATGTTTGAGGAGGCATTTGTGTGTGTGTGTGTGTGTGTGTGTGTAGAGAGAGAGAGAGAGAGACTGCTGTATGTGCCACTATTCACAACTTCTCCCTGCTATTCCTTTCATTCACTCTTTCTCTTAGCAATATATAAGTTGCTTATGAGCTCATGTATTTCCATCCTCTAGGGTTTTGCCTGAGTGGATCCTTCATTCTAGATTGACCTTCTCTCATTCTGAGTGTGTAAATCCTTTTTGATTTTCAAGGAAGCTACAAATGAAATGCCTCCCTTTATGCAAACTTTCTTGGGTACTCAAGACCAAATGGATCAGTTTGATTGAGCTTTACAGAAAGATCTGTTATGGCACCAAAGAAAACCTACTTCATGATACAGCTTTTAGTTGGCATGTACTTCCCCTTTCTTTTCTTTCCTATCATCCTTTAACTAGTGCTCTTACAGTTTTAACAATGGATTTGATAATCGTATCAGCCCAAAGATTCAGACAACAGCACATCCAAGACAGCTGGAACCTGAGATTTAGAAATGGGGAAATGTATTAGTTACTTTCCTGTTGCTGTGATTTTTTTTTAAAAAAAAAGCATTACCAAGGCAACTTATAGAAGGAAGAGTTTATTTGGCTTATGTTTTAAGAGGTTAAGAGTCCATCATGGTGGTGGAGACATGGCAGGTGGGAGTAGAAAGCTGACATGGTCACATCTTCAGGCATGTGCAGGAAGCTGAGAAACGGACACTGAAGGCGAGGAAATGACATGAACTCTCGGTGTCCACTCCCTGTGGTGTACTTCCTTCAGCAAATCCGCACCACCTAAACCTCTACCACCAAGTGAGGACGTGCCCAAATTCTTGGAGTCCTTGATGGACATTTCTCATTCAAAGCATTGCACCCAAGTTAAGCCAAAGAGTGATGACCACATGAGAAAGAATAAAAAAGAGTTGGAAGTTGGTATTTAGCTGCAAGAGTCTTTGAAGAGACATATTTTTGAAACCTATTTTTTTATAGTAGCTGTTTTTCCATGTGAGCCAATAAAAGAATTAAAATAAAAGTTAAATAAAAGAATGCTTGGTACTTAAGGAATGTTCTTACCTGACTGAAGGAAGCAAGAAAGCTGACTCATTTTTATAATTCGGTGACATTCACAAAATATGTGCTTTGAACCATACACAGAGCTGGGATATTGTGTGTAGGCTGTTAACTTTGCATTAAATCTGATCTGAAGGATCTTTCAGGCAATGATTGATCTACTTCCTTAGTTCCAGAGTCACATATTCAGGTGAACTGTTAACCAACGTCTTTGCATGTGTCACTGGCTTCTCATATGGGCTCCAACAGAATTCTCAGTCCGTCCACATGACATTCTCTTTTCTCTGTTTCTCCCCATCTCAACAAATCTCCTGTTAATCTAGACGTTCTTTATTGCTCTTGACTTTTGACACTTCACATCAGAATCTTCAGCGTAGTATTTTGCTTCAAACCTGAACATGCATCATGTTCCACCCAGAGGCCTGTTAAATTATAGATTGCTGAGACCCATCCTCAAGGCCTTGGCTTGGTAGATTCCAAGTAAGTACCAAGAATGTATGTTCTAATAAGTTACCAAGAAATTGGTATTCCAGTTCTTAAAGAAGCACTACATTAGTAAGCCCTAGTACATTGTATCTCTTCAATATAATCTGAGACTGCCAAACTCTTCTAGCCAGGTTCTCTTCACTTGATTATCCTATCCTTAAGTCCTACAGGTTCCAGCTGTCCTACCCTGCTTTTTGAATGAGTACTGGTTTTGAATTGCTGTGAATTTTGTTACAGAGGAACTTGCTAAGGTTGTGCAAGTAATGGATAATCCATAGTCCTAACACCTGCTCTTTTCTTCATGATAGGCATCAAGGAGTCACTGCAGAGAAAGTGGCCAGCTGAAGAGCATGTCCTGAGATCAGGAATATTTCAAAAGTGTTAAGATCCTGTTTCTTGGGATTATAGAAATTCCTAAAGAAGTGCCATGCAGTTTTCTAGGCATGCACTGGCCATACCATCTGTCCTTTAGTTTTTTAGGAGACAACCTCATTAAGAAATTTCTTTAAGGACTTCCATGTTTTCCTAAATTGTAGGGCCAATCATTCCAAAGAAATCTTTTCATCTAGTCATCCAGTTACTCTGAATCCTACTTTTCATTTAAAATTTCCAAGGTTCCAAGAAATTCCATGATATTCTTTATTTCGCCCATGAAAAATTGATAGGTCAGCCATGACTACAAGTCAGTCTACTGTCTTTTCTTCCATGAGTTTGCATCCTATGATGAACGTTCCTTGGTATCCTAGGAGGGTTATCAGGTTCAAAGTACTGAGTTTTCTATTTCCTGAATGTATGATCTTGAGAAAATCATTTTACCTATTTAGGTCTCAAGTTCTTTGCTGTAAAAATGAGCCTGATGAACATACCTTTGTATTTGGTTGTTGTGGTGATTAAATTTCATAGCGTATGACATTTGTGGAACAGTTGCTAGAATGTAGTATGCTCTACAAATATAATAGGTATTTTGATATATCAAAACTGTTATAAAATATTACCTTTTGTAGCACTAGAGATGGAACACTGGGCCTCATATTTACCAGGCAATTACTCTCCCACTGAACTATATCCCCAGCTATAAGTAACATCTTTCTTTGTTGTTTTTGTTTTTATTTTGGGGGCTGCAGGAGCTTCTTGTAGTCCAGGATACTGGGGATTTGATCTTTCAACTGATGTTCTGAAAAATCTTTTCGGTTATAAAGAGGTTCACCATGTACTGTTTAGTAAAGATTAGACTTTAGAAGGGTATAGGGATTCTGGGAGATCTCATCCTCTTCAACCGTCATAGTTAATGATTCATTTATATTCCTTTTCTTTTTTCCCTTTTTGTATTTTTTGTTTTTTTTTAAATTAGCATACAAAGTAATAAGTTTAATTATGGAATTTCCACATATATATTCTTTACTTTGTCCTTATTCATCATCTTTTCCCCCTGCCCTACCCCATCTCCCCTGCTTCTCTCTGACTGATCCCCTTCCATCCCCCAAATAGTTTCACCTTATGCTTTCATATCACGTGTATTCCCTTACTCTCTTTCATTGTCCCTCCCATCCTCTTTAATAACTCCTTCTTCTCTATCATGATCCCATTCTTAATTTCATGAGTCACCACTTTTAATCTAGAGTCTGGATGTGAAAAAACACACACACAGTATTTGTCTTTATGAGTCTCGCTTATTTTGCTTAACATTATGTTAACTTCATAGTGTCTAAACATTTTATATTCCCACCAGTAATGAGTAGCAGTTACCCACAACAAAGCCAGTATTTGCTTTAGTTTTTTTTTCTTGATGGAAGCTATTTTGACTGGGGTGAGGTTTTGGAATCTTAAATTTGCCTTTTCTATAAGACTAAGGACATTGACTACCTTTCCAAAAGTTTATGGGCTATTCCTATTTCTTCTTTTGAGAAATGCCTTTTCAGTTCATTAGTCTATTTATTGATTGGATTTTTGGTATTTAGTTTTTGCAGCTCTTTATTCAAGATATTGGTCCCTTGTCTGAATATATACTTGGCAAGAATTTCTTTTTAAAATATATTTAATGATTCTTTGAGAATTTCATGCAGTGTATTTTAATCCTATTCAGAACCCCTGCCTCAATTCTTTCCCCACTTTACTACCCCTCCCAAGACATCCTGTCTTTTATTATTATTTTGTCCTATTTTGGGATGATCATGCCACAGTATTTTATTCTCTGCATGTTGACCAGTTCTGGGTCTCTTTGTTAATCGCCATCTACTTCGAGAAGAAGCTTCTCTGGTAAGAGGTGAGAGAAGCACTAATATCTAAGGGCATAACAATAAGTGATTAAAAGTTGGCTTAATATTATGTCACTTTAGCAAAATATTAGTAGTAGGTTTTCCCCTACAGACTGTGACCTCTCTAGCCATTGGTTATTTGTCCCATAACATTTGTGCTACTATTGTAGCAGTGGGCCTATCTTGCCAAGCCAGTTATTAGTGTTTCCAGGGCTCACATCTGGGTAAAGTTGATAATTACTTTCCTCTTTCATTAGTATGCATAGCACCTTTGAGCATTATGAAAGACAGTCATTGGATATGAAGATTCAAGATCAGTACTAGTTTGATTTCTCTGTTTGTTCTACAACTCAAGTAGATACTGTCTTCAGCAATAGGGTATTACTGTCAAGTTCTGATGGATGACCAAGAGCAATGGCAATAGCCAGTATTGTTTAGAGGTCTGTGGGACCCCCTGGTCAAGAACCCCCAAAGAAGGAGCCCATTCATGCCATTGGACTTTTTATTTGCTAGCTTATGGTTTCTGGTAGGGGCTTTGTCACCCCCCCCCATTTTAATGTAACTCTCATTTAAACTCTTTTAGTACTGCACACACACACACACACACACACACACACACATATATGAAGTTTCTATAGTAGTGGGCTTCCACGTGACCTTTTCAAATGGCCTTTAGTGTTACCTATCTCCATACTCCCTCCTCTACATCCCACCCCCTCCACATTTAACTGTTCTTATTCCATTATTCCTCTTTCCTCTTTTATATCACTGCTTTCTGTCTCCCCTCCCATAAAGCACCCCCTATGACCCGTTATTAGATTCCTGATGTCTGTGGATTTTGAAGGGCATCGAGAAATTGATCTCAAACTGACCAGGATATTTCCTCCCTACTGGCTGGCTTTCATAGTGCTGGAGGGTATTATATGTATTGTTGGAGGAGAAAAAAAAATTAATGACCTTACCTAGTGCTAGACACTCCATGCTGCAATACTACTTGCTAGGTAGGATATACCACTGGTGAAATCGTGGCATGAAAGTTACAGGGTAACCAACCACTGAATTTGAGGCCTGCTCCACAGGAAGAAATTCATGCTTGATACTGTAAGCCTGGTCAAAAGTTAATGGCTTGGGAGGTCATAGGCCCTAATCTACTAGTATTTTGCTAAATAGTCATGTTATCAAACTGTTTTCTAAATGGTTATCTTTTAAAAAATATTTTATTGTTTTTTATTTTATGTGTATGAATGTATTTCCTGCATGAATGTAAGTGCACCCCTGTCATACAGTGCCTGCATAGGTCAGAAAAAGGTGTTGGATTCCCTGGAAGTAGATTTAAGAACAGTTGTTAGCCACCACGTGAGTGCTTGGAACCAAACCTAGGTCCTCTGCAGTGCTCTTAACTTCTGAGCCATCTCTCTGCCTCCAAATAAGTGGAATTTTGATCCTTTTGAGGCAGGACTTCCCTGTAGCTGTAGCTGGCCTGGCACTTGCTATGTAGACCATTCTGGCCTCAGTCTCAGAGAGATCCACCTGCTTCTGCCTCCCAAGTGATGTGACTAAAGGCATGCAACACCAAACTGGGCTCAAATATATATCTTTAAACTCGTAAACCTGGGCTTCTCTCAACTTTGGTCAGAGAAGCTTCTTTTTGTAGTGGGCAGCATTCAATGTAGAGACTCATAAGTAGTCAGAAAACTGAAAATAAAAGACTTTGAGTGTTCATCCGTAAATGGGGCATCTTTATCAATCCCTCCCCCAAGGCATGGAATATCACGGAAGAGGAGGCAGGAAGGACATAAAAACATACAGAGGAGTGTTGTGAAGTGCTGCTTTTTGGACATGACATGGCAATGTTCTCATGAACGCACAACAGCTGAGGCTACCTGTACAATAACAAGCCAGCCCAAATTCCAGCATAGATGGAGGAGAAGAAACTCATGAGGCCTCACCCCTAGTATAGTGGCTATTGGCAGTTGATAACTTCTTGGGAGCTGGAGAATCAGTTTTCTTTAGGGGTGTGGCCACTGGTAGACTGCTCTTGCTCTAGTGGATGGCCTCATATACATGCACAAGTAAGCAGCACTAAATAGACTCTTCAGTGGATTATTAAAGAAATAAAAGAGGACATGGAGTTAGGGGGTAGACATATGTAGAGAGATCCCAGGGGCGTTGGAATGGGGAAATGGAAGAGGGCATATGATCAGAGTTTATTGTATACACCATGAATTTCTCAAAAGAATATATGAAGAAAATTAAAGATAAAAGCATATTTTAACTATGACAAAGAAAATATTCTAAAAGAATAATAAAAAATAAAAAGAGATGCACAAAGCCAAAATTTTCTTGAAAGGAGATGTTGGAACACTTTCTTTTTGGGTCCTTAAAATTAGAGTTGAACTTGTGGACTCTTGTGTTTTCCGTACAGGACAAGTGTCTAGTGTCCACCAGAGATGTCTTCAGTCTAGTAGTTGTTGCGTAACACTATTCCTAGGGAGACAGGAACAAATGTCTACTTGACCCACATAAGCAACCAACCACAGACTGATGGATAGCATCAAGGTCCAACTTGGTGAACCAATGAGTTTACTGGAGTTACCTACAGGACTATGGGTGAGGGGTTACTTACAGGAATGTGAACAACTCAAAGGCAGGTGCATTATCAAAACTTCACTCCAGCCTGTGCAACTTATGAAAGCTGGTATCCTGGAGCTCTCTGCCTGATGTGTAGGGAAGCTTGAAAGATCTGAGAGTCTCCTCTTCTCAGTTCTTACTGCTTATATAACAGGACTTCTTGTGGACAATAGGATTTTGTGCATCTGGTAAGTTTCAGTGACTTCCCGAGACTTCTTCATACTTTACATCCTAAGTCTGAATGAGCTTCCCTCCAGGATGAAATGCTTCAACTCTGAGAAAATTGCTATACAATAGTATTTTATGTTCTTGCATTCCAGAGATCTCTTCTCACTACCTGAACTTTGCACACTATGAGCTGGACATGTTCTTTCATTCTCCTGAGACATTTCAGCTTAGAACACCTAAGGTTGTTACTGTTCTAGATGGAGCTGTCTCTCAATTTTCTTGGGAGTATGGGAAGCAATACTAGAAGCAGATGACCTGTCATACATTAAAGATCTAGGCTATAGCTATGAATATAAAGTAGAATGCTGAAGCTCCAGAGAGCTTTTGGGGTTGTCTAACAACAAATGGGAGTTCAGTATCTCAAGAAGCTGATTCACGAATGCCCCTGATGAAATGTGGTTAGGTAACCAAAGATGGAGTAACTTTTCCCTATTCACTTCACTGCCCTTATTGAATCTTGTGATGCCTGTGTTGTTTGGCTTGTTAGTGTCTTATCTTCTTAGTCTCTACAGCTGCCTCCTTCAGCTATGTAACATTAAATTCAGGCTTCCCTGTGGGCATTTGTATATTCAGATCCCAAGGGTAGGTCAATTTTAAACAATAGGTTCATTTTCCTAGTGGCACCCATCTGAGTCATACATGGGGACAAAATGATTTAAGTGTTTACTGCTGACCCATCTCCCAGAAGAATCACTGCCTCATGAAAACCTGAAACTAGGTTTTCTACTGGTCAGGGTTGTAGGCTTGTCCTGAGGATAAGACTGAGTGTTTTCACCGAGGGCACCTGGCATACATTATTTTTTTTCTATTAGAGCATCCCTTTCTTTCTGACCTTCCCTCAGTGGGGTGGGCTGGAGATAGTATTTCTCTATATACCCTAGGCTGGCCTTGAGCTTGAGATCTTCCCGCCCTAGCAAGATTTCAAGTAAATAATTCAAGTAAATAAATAAATAAAATCCCATCATAATGGCTTTCCATGAAATAACATAGATTGTGATACCGTTTTGTAAATTCTAAGCAGCCCTTGGACACCAGAATAAAATATTGGAAGTATTGACCACATGTGGTGGCGCACACCTTTAATCGCATCACTGGAGAGATAGAAACAGGTGGATCTCTATGAGATCCAGGCCACCTTGGTCCACATAGTGAGTTCCAGGCCAGCTGTGCCTGCAGGGAGACCCTGTCTCAAAAAGATGGGTAGAAAAACATATTGTAGGTACACAGAGTGAAAGAAGTTGGGCCAGAGCTGGGCCTCATTTTCTGGCCTTACATCTCTCAGTACCTGCCTCAACCTAGAAGAGATCTGGAAAAATTTATCACGTTCAACACAGCAGTTAAAATTTTCATCAAGGCTCTCCAGATGTATAGGATACAATCTTTGGCTTAATTAGCTCAGTCTTGCCTCATAGCACAGCCGATTTTCTCCAAATGGACACAAATATGTGGTTCCCATGTCAACTAAGCATGCCAAGCTGGGAATAGTGACTCAGGGAAGAAAGGATGGCATCAAACCAGAAGTCACTGGTTTGACAGTAGTTTAATACCAGGGTCTTAAGGCCCTTTTTCTCTAGCAGTGCTGGGAGGGCCTCAGGACCAAGTTCTGTGGATGTTTCTCAGACCCAGGTTCTTCATCTGACTGGCACTCTGACACTTGGAAAGATGCTTCATGTCTGATTTCTTAAGCAGTCTGGACTTCAACCAGAGGGTATCCAAGGGAGTATAACTCCTGAGTCTCTTGTGTTGTTCACCACAAAGGAAGAATATATCATTTATATAAATATTTGGAGAAGTCCATTTTTGCAAATGAAGAGAATAAATTCGGGAGTACTATTTATTTTGTGGCTCAGAAATATGTGTTTGGACTCATACTAAGAAAATAAAATTTCTGAAGGTGACTCATTCTATCCAGGTAAGGAACAAATATTCCCATGGTGACTCCATGCCAGAAACTTTCCATGTCCAACTCTCCAATTTTCCAGCACCCAAAGAGCCTTCTGCTTTCTGTAAGTGATCTGACAAAATCCAAAGCCTCATACAACACAGTTGGATGACCTATCTTCTCAGATTCACCCAGTGTAAGAGGTAGGCTTGAATTGATTCACAGTGTCATCTTCAATGTGAAAATCTACAAATATCCTAAAGGGCCACCTCATTTCCATTCCAAGACCTATCTGTCTAAGACTCATTTGAGACTTCTGATGAGCATACATGGCACATGGCTCTGTTTTGATCCACTTTCTGTAAATTGAGCTCGTGTAATTTCCACTTCCTGGGTGAACCTCCCAGGCAAGCAGCATATCAAACCCATCCAAGGTGACTTGTGACATGTCCAGATGGGGTGTGTTCTAGAAACCTAAGGGCAAATAAGGGAACAGCCAGGCCTGCACCATTGACTTTAAGATATTTATGAAATTCTGTAAGAAGAAGAGCTCCACAGGTATGTCCTCCACGTAAGAAACAGCTGAGACTTAGTCCTAATATCAACAAATACACAAAATGTAAAGATGTAAGTACATAAATCATAGCTTCTTAAACTGTGGGTTATATCCCACATGGGGTCAAGTAAGTGAATGTTGGTGTCACAACAACTTTCGTAATAGGAAAAGGTTTCTGAATATGCAGCAACCAAAAATGAATTCACATGCTGTGTGTGGGGGCACACGTCTTTAATTCCAACACTTGAGAGGCAGAAGCAGGTGGAATATCTGTGAGATCAAGGCCAGGCTGGTCTACATTGCAAGTACCAGGCCAGCTGGAGCTAAAGGAAAGCCTATCTAAAAAAATTGAATTCAGAATCAAACACATCATGAATCTGAAGTATTTGTGGTAATACTTGTTTTGTATTATGCAACATTATTGTAGCTATGGTTTTCAACACATAGCATATGTGCATTGTACCACATAGCCATCATGCCATGCAGCACCAACATACACTGTGTTCTCTAGACCTGTTCAGACTATCTAGTGTCAATCACTTAAAAAAGACCAACTCTCTCCCTCACCCAGCAGTGATCAGCTACCAGTAGTTCCTTCACTAAGGCTGGGACTTCTTTCTCATTTCTCCATTTATATGCTGGGTTCTAGTTTGACAGTTTTGCAATTTCAGTTGCAAATGGTACATTCAACCAGCTTAGGTGAAGAAAAAATTCTCAAGGGCATTTAAAATATAGTGAAATATTTTTGTGCCTAATGTATTATTGAATTCATGTGTAATTGGTTTTAAAACTACACAATAAATCACTATGGGTTCTTTTAAATTTAAAAAAGCAGGCTGGAGAGATGGCTTAGTGGTGAAGAGCACTGGCTGTTCTTGCAGAAGACCTGTGTTCAAATCCCAGTACCCACATGATGGCTAACAACCATCTTTAATTCCAATTACAGGGGATCTGACACCCTCTTCTACCTTCTGCTGGCATTGCACGACACGAGTGCACTTCTATACACGTAGGGAACACGTTTGTATGCATAAAAAACAAATAAAACATTTTTAATAAAACTACCTTTTTGTTCATCCATAATAAATCTTTCATTAAAGTTTTCTTATTAGACTGTGGCAATTCAGTCACATCTTCTAGCTCCATTGCTAATTCTAGTTTTCCTGCTGTTTTTCCTCTTTTGCAGTTTCTTCTTTACTATAAAACCTCATACCATTCACTCAACTACAGGGTTTGAACTCCATATCTTCCAAATTCCTGTTAATGTTGATATTGCAACTTTGTGAATTATTAACGTTCATTTTTTATTCTTTGAGAATTTTGTACATGAATATAATTCATTTTGACCATATTCACCCCTCATCCTGACACTTCAACTCCTTCTGTGTCTCTTCCCAATCCATTTCTCATCTTCGTGTCCTCTTTTATCTTTTAAAAAATATAACCTACTGAATCAGATTACTATTGCCTATATGCACAAGGTTATGGAGCTGGCAACTGGAGCATGGGTTACCTACCAGGGACCATGCTTCTGAAGAAAATGGACTCTCCCTCAATAGCCATCAATCACTTTGTAGCTCCTCAACTAGAAGTGGGTCTTGTGAGTCCCTCCCCCACCCATTTGGAATGTTGACTGGTTTCATTTTATGTAGACCTTTTGAAAACAGACAGAGCTGTTGAGAGTTCATCAATGTAACATCCCTGCCATTTCCAAAAGATACTATTTTGTGGCAGTCCTGCCAGTCCTCTGAATCATGCAGTCTTCCTATCACTCTCTTTTACAATTTTCCCTGAGCCTTGGAGAGGGGTGTGTGATATCGATGTCACATGTGGGGATAAGGATTCAACAGCCACTTAGTGACTTCACTTTTACCAGTTGTGGTCTCTTTTAACCATCATTCGCTGCAAAATTGCTTCTCTGGAAAAGGCTGAAAGCAGCATTAATCTATGTGTATAAGAGTAAGTATTTAGAAGGCAGTTGAAAAATATGCTAATTTATCAAAGTGAGAGTAGTAGTCCCTTGGGATCTGGGATTTCTTCATGATTCTTACCAGGCACGAGTGCCCTCCTATTGAGTAGTTCTTAAATCCTGTGCACTATTTTCCAGCCCTGTGAATCCTAGCCATCTGAGAGGAGACTTCCAGGATATTACCAGCTTGATTTCTCCAAGTTCTATGACCAAAGTATGTGGTGTCTTCAACGTAGAATATTACCCTTGAGTTCTGATGGGCAGATAAGAATTAGAGCAATAGCCTATATCCTTTGGAGAATCTTGGACCTCTATTACCAGCATCAGGAAGGGTGGTTTCCCACACCTGGCATTGGGCTTTTTGTTTGATAGTCTGTTTCTAAGGAAGACATCACGTCCCCTATGTAGTGTAATTCTCTTCTGTTCCATTGATCATGCCTGTTTATATGTCAGTACTATGCTGTTTTTATTACTATAGCTCTGTAATACAGCTTGCTGTCAGGTTTAATGTGCCTTCCAGCATTACTTGTTTTGCTCAGGATTGCTGTGGCTAACTGGGATTTTTTGTCCTTCCATACAAATTTAATTTTTTTTCTATTTTTAAGAAGAATGTCATGGGAATTTTGTTTTGAGACTATATTGAATATGTAAATTACTTTGGGTAGACCATTTTCCCAATATTAAGTCTACCAATCCATGAATATGGGAAGTAAATTACTTTGGGTAGACCATTTTCCCAATATTAAGTCTACCAATCCATGAATATGGGAAGTCTGTGCATCTTCTAGTGTCTTTTTCAATCTCTTTCTTCAGAGATTTAAAGTTTACATTGTTGAGGTCTTTCACCTCATTGGTTATATTTATTCCTAGATTTCTTTGAGTGAATGAGAGTGTTTCAATGATCTCCTTCTCAACATACTTGTTATTGATTTATTAAAAAGGCTACAGTGAGTTTGAGGCCAGCCTGGCCTATATAACAAGTTCCAGGTCAGCCAGTGCTACATAATGAGATTCTGTCTCAAAACAAATAAATGAACAAAAAAGATTACTGATATATGTGAGCTGATTTTGTATCCCATCATTTTGCTGAAAGTGTTGATCATTTCTAGAAGTTTTCTGTTGGAATTTTGGGGATTGTTTATGTGTAGTATCTGAAAATAGGGATAATTTGACTTCTTTTCCTATTAGTACCCTTTAATTTCTTCTCTTGTCTTATGGCTCTATCTAGGGTCTCAAGTAATGTACTGAAAAGGAGTGGGGGAGGCAGGCATTCCTGTTTCGTTCCTGATTTTACTGAGAATGCTTCAAATTTCTTTTCCCCATTTAGAATGGCGTTGGCTGTAGATTTCTCATATATAGCCTTTTATGCATATTTTTATGCATAAAATGAATGAAATGAATTTTAGTACATTTCATTTAATCAAATTAAGATCCCCTTCACCATCCACATTCCTCCATATTCGCCCCACTAGATTTCATGCATTCTGTCATATATGTTAAGGTATATCTGATCAAACATTTGTACCCAGATGTCCCTTGGTGCAGGTTCATCCACTGGAGTTTAGTCAACCAATCTAGAGTCACTCCCATAAAGAAGATTATCTCTCACTCACCCAGCAGTAATCAACTGCCAATAATTCCTTGGCAAAGTTCTATTTTGGCTTTTTGTCTGATTGAGTCAGCATGTGTCTTGTTCATGTTGTCACCATTGCTGTAAGTTCATAAGAGAAAGTTCCCAGAGGCCTGGAAAATTGTTTCCTTATGATCATGCACCTATCCTGGCTCTTATAATCTTTCTGGCCCCTCTTCCACAATGGTCTCTGAGCCATGGGTGGGTGAGGAGTCCTGTGCAGGGACATGCATTCTTCTCTAAAACCTGGCCAATTGTGACCTTCTTTGTGCATTGCACTCTGTTACATGAGGAAGCTTCACCATTGTGAGTTGAGGAATGTATTTGTATTTCATCTACCCCCTGTTCTACTATGCTCCATGAGTCTTAGGTGTCAAGGTTCCACTGTACGTGAATCACTTAGAACTGGGCATCTCTCAGACACATATTCTTTGTGTATGACCAGGTGTATAACTCTGTAGTAGTCTCCATCTGTTGCAAAAAATAGCTTCTTTGATGATTGGTGTATGGTATACTTGTCTGTAAATACAAGGATCAGTATTTAGCATACAATAAGTAATTTCATTTGTCTAGAGGTATGATGAAGTTTTAATGTGCCCCTTCTGTTTCTGTTTTGTATAATTATTTGAGAAGTATTGGTTGTAATTCTTTAAAGGTCTGGTAAAATTCTGCAATCAACCCATCTGGACCAGGGCCTTTTTAAGTCAGAAGATTTTTTATTTCTACTTGATTTTCATTGATTATTATGAGTCTGTTTAAATTCTTAATCAATTCTTGATTTAATATTTGGGGTTTGGATGTGTCTAGAAATTCATCCACTTCTCTTTTTAAAAAAACTTTAAAAAATATTTTTATTGAATTTTGTACAAAATACCTTAATCGCCTTTATTCCCTCTCTCCCATTCTCACCCTCCAGTAGCCCCCCTACTCTGAATTTCATGCATTCTGTCATTTATGTTAAGGCCTATCAAGTCAAGTTAGTGTACCAAGATATCCCTCAGTGCAAGTTCATCCACTGTGGTCTAGTCAACCTATGTAGAGTCACTCCCTTAAATAAAAATAGCTCTCCCTCACCCAGCAGTAATAAGCTGTCAATAGTTGTTGGGCCAAGATTGGTGCCTACTTCGTATTTCCTCAGTTCTTTAGTGGGTTTTTGTCTGCTTGAGTTTGCATGGGTCTTGTGCATGCTGACACCATTGCTATAGATTATATGAGCAAGGTCTCATATACCTGTAAGACTCTTTTTCCATATGGTCATCTACCACTTTCCCTGGCTCTTGCAATCTTTCATTGTCCTCTTCTGCAATTGTCCCTGAGCCCTGGGTGGGTGAAGTTTAATATAGGAGTCCTGTCCAAGGACCCATATTCTGTAGACTAATTCTCTCTGCTTTGGCCATTTGTTGCCTTTTGTGTCCTTTATCCTCTGTTGCATGAGGGAGCTTCATTGATGAGAGTTGAGAGATGCATTAGTATTCTCTCTACCCCTTGTTTCATTATGTTTCATGAGCCTTAGGTGTAGAGGCTCCATTATAGATGTGTCACTTAGGACTGGGCATTTCATGTATACTTATTCTCTGGATATGATCAGTTGTGGAACACTGTAATAGTTTCTGTTGCAAAGGTAGCTTCTTTAATCAGTGGTGATGGGCATACTTGTCTATAAATATAAGGATCCATATTTAGCAAATAATAAATTATGTTTTCTAGGGATGTGACAGCCTTAGGATCTTCTCTAAGATCTGTGACCTCTCCAGCCATGTGTATTTGGCTATGTTTATAATACCACACATGAGTTCCCTCCCACTGAGTGCGTTTTAAATCCAATTATATAGATGTTGTTTACCCCAAGATAAAAGTGCCACTACTGGCCCAATGTAGTTTGTTGTGCCAGTCATTGTTGTGGTTATTAGGACTTAAAGCTGGGGTTGAACCACTGATTGATGTTCTCCCTTAGCAGCTTGCATAGAATCCTCCAAAACTATGAGAGCTATCCTGAAGAGAGGTGGCTTCCAGGTCTGTTCCAGCTCCATTGATTCAGGTCCTGGGTCTGAAGTATGTCCTGTCTTCAGCAGTAGGGTCTTACTTGCAAGTTCAATAAAGGGCTGTGGCAATAACCTGTTTGCTTTTTGGAGTCTCTTGAACTACCCTGGCCAACTACTCAAAGGGAGTAGTGCCTGTGTGGCACTGTTTCTTATTACATAGCATTCAACTGTACACATGGACACATGCAGAGACAACAAATGTGTAAGTTTTCAGTAGGCTTTTTAACTAATACATTTCTCTCTGCTTTTCCATACCAGCTAAACATATTTCTCTCTGTTCTCTCTGTCCCTGTCTAATCAACCCTCCTCCCTCCCCAATTAAAGCACTTACATTTTTCCCATTTCACCCTTGATTATACCTGTGTCCTGTCTTGAGCTCCAGAGAGGTAAAGGAAAGGAAGGAGCCTGAGAGAGGAACAGAAGGAGACAGGTATTGCTAAGGGACAAATAGGTAAAATTGGGTTATTTAAATAGGAAGGGAATATGGAGGGTTATACAAAAAACCATGGGAGTAAAGAGGAAAGAGAAATAAAAAAGATTTTGAATGAAATTAAGCGAGTATTAATTGGAAAAGAAAAGGTCAAGTTTCCCTGTTTTTCAGATAATATACATAGTATCTTATACATAAGATGGCCCAAAAATTCTTTCAGCAAAGTGGCAGGTTATGAAATCAATCTACAAAAATCATTAGCCTTTATATATACTAAAAACAAGCAATCAGAAAATAAGTACACAGAAACCATCCCATCCACAATAGCCTCAAACATATATATTTGATTTTTTTAATGTAGGAACTCAGTGTAATAAATGCTTGTCTTAGGACTGTTTTGATGTATTTTAAAGGTTTTGTTATGTTCTGTTTACATTTAATTTAATTTTAATATTTCTATTTCCTTCTTGATTTCTTTCTGAACTGTCATCATTCAGTGTGTGTTGTTTAATTTCCATGAGTTTATGTAATTTCTAAAGATTCTTTTGCTGTTGATTTTGAGCTTTATTTCATTGTAGTCAGATAGGACAGAAGAAGTTATTTCATCTTTCCCATATTTGGTGAGATTTGCTTTGTCATCCACTATATGGTCTAATTTTGCTTGGAATTATTTTATTTCTTCTATGCCCATAATTCATGGATTTGATCTTTTTATTTTGTTCCAAACTTCTTGCCTGTTCCTCTCGTGGGTTTAAAAATATTTATCATTTTCTTTGATTGTGTGGCCCAATATCAAGTTCTGATATTTTTTCTTCTATATGATGCAATCTGTTGGTAAGGGTTTTCACTGAGTATTTTTAATTGGGTTGTTGAATTTTTCAACATGTGTTTTCTTTGGGATTACTACCTCTTTATTCATTCTCTTTTCATATCCTGAACTGCATTTGTAATTTCATTTGGCTATTTGTGTTTCCTTGAAATACAATAGGAGTTCATAATTTTCCTCGTTAAGTTTATTCAGGCCCTCATTAATATCATCATTTAATTTCTTTGAACTCTTTGCACATACTTACAGTTGGTCTTATAGGTTTTTTTGTATTAAGATTTATTTAGGTTATTCTCATTGAGAATATTAATATAGGGTTAATGGTCTTTGGGAGGGTGACATATTATCTTGATTTTTCATATTCCTTGTGTTTTTCAGATGGGACCTGGGCATCTGGAGTTAGGTTGTTGGCTGTGTGTTTTATATAAGTTTCTCAATCATCTATTCTAAGTGGGATTTTGGTTCTGGCTTTTGGTGTTACCATAATTTGGCAGGTTTCAGATCAGGTAGAAAATGCTTGAAGGTTAATATTTTGAATGTTTAGTGTTGATTTGTGAGGGAAATGTGGAGGTGATTCCAGTTCAGTGGTTACCAGGAGTTGCCCGGGTCTTAGTGGCCATGTGTGTGACTGCTTAAGTTGGGTCCCAGGACATGCAGTGAGGCAGGGTTAAGGTACCCAAATAATGATGGCCTTGTAGAAAGATACTTGTGCAGAGTTCTGGGTGGGGCAGACATTATAATATGTTTGTGGGGGGGGCAATGATACTTAACAATGGAGCTGTACTGCTAGGGCTAAATATAGGGATATGTGGCATGGGGGAGAGAAGAGAGGACTTAGCAAGGTACCTGTGAGTGTAGCTCTTTGCTGGCGTTGACACTTGGGGGGACTTGTGGAGGGGTATTAAGTGAAGAGAAAGCCCTCAAGTGTGACTCATTACTGGAGCTCAGTCTAGGAGGAAAAGCAGCACAAGGGGTGAGTTAATAATGTTCTTAATGGCATCCACAATGGCAAATTGTAAAAGATGTTTAATTTACTTTGCCAAGGTCCATTAGAGAAATCACTTTCTATGACAGCTATTTCCCTTAGGAAATGTCTTTCTTAAAATGAAAGACTTGAAAATTTAACAAATTAAAACAACTACTTGATCCAATGGATATGTTAGCATAGTTGTAAACATGAACTTTATTTAGGTTTCCAACAATGTTTATGGGGGCAATGTCGATGAGCAGTAATAGTTTAAAAAGAATCTTTTTTTTCTCAGCAGTGATTCTCAACAATAGGCTTAAAATACTCAATAAACACATTCCATAGGCAGATATAGTATTACTAAAGCTCTGCTGTTCCATTTGTGGAGTACAAGCAGAGTCAATTCAGTGCAACAATTAAAGGCCTTAAATGAACGGGCACTGACTTTCACTTATCTCACTAGCTGTCTTAGTCACTAGCAAGTGAGTCAACCTGTTATTTGAAACAAAACATTGACTTCTCTTTAGTTTGAGAGACCTAACAGGCATCTTCTTCCAATGGAAGTCTATCTTATCTATATCAAAATTATATAGTTTGGTGTGTGGCTCCTTGCATCTGTTATCTTAACTAGATCTGGCTTACTTGCTGCAGCTTCTATGTCAACACTTGCTCTTTCATCTTGCACATTCATATTACTGAAATAGCTTCTTAAGTCTCATGAAGCAGCCCCTGCTCATACCACATTTTTCTTCAGCAACTTTCTTGTCTTTCTCAGTCGCCGAAGAATTGTGAGTTAAGGCCTTTCTCTCAATTAGACATTGGTTTAAGGGAATGTTGTGGTAGTTTTGAACATCTAACCAGACCATTAAACCTTTCTCTGCTTCAGTAGAAAGTTAGTTTCGCTTTCTTACCAGCCCATGGTTCAGTGGAGTAGCAGTTTTGACTTAAAATGAGAGACATATGACTTTTCCTTTCACCTGAACCCGTGGAGACCATAGTCGGGCTACTAACTGGTCTAAACAAGTATTGTTGTGTCTCGGGGGATAGGGAGGTCTGAGAAGATGGAGAGAGATGGGAGAATAGCTACTTGAAGGAACAGCCAAAATATATACCCCAAAACAACTATAGTAGTAACAACAAAGATAAGAAATCTTAGATCCAACAACAAAGTGTTTGAAATACTGCACAAATTTTTAAAATATGACAAAAAGATGTGAGGCTAAAATATTAGGAAAATGGTGGCAGTTGACTTATTTAACGGTGTTCCCACAAGTCTTCAATTAATAAAAAGCAAAAAGTGCTCTTATTAGACTTAATAATTCTTATAAACATTTAAAAAAGAATGAACATGGATATGTTACAGTCTTTTAGAAAGTACTAGTGTAAGAAAACACTGTTTAATTTCCTGAGGTCTTATTATTTGGGTAGAAACAACAGACAGAGACACGGTAAGACAAGATGAATACATACTCATACTCCTCATGAATAGAGATAAACAAGTCTTTCTCAAAATATTAGCAGACAAGATTCTGTGATGTGTAAAAATAATTATACATCTCAACCAAGAGGAGTTTATTCCAAAGATATAAGGCCAACTACTTAGTTTTTTTAATCAGTATCACTTATATTTGTAGGTTAAAGAAATCGCAGTATTATGTCAATTGATGTATATAAAACATTTGACAGAATTCAACACACAGTTATGATAAAAAATATCTCTTACAAAACTAGGCATAGAGGGGAAATTATTCAGTAATAATGAAATATAGCTATCCTATGTGTTAATAGTGAAAGGATGAATTCTATTCCTCAAGCATCAAAGAAAGCCAGGACATCCACTTTCAACACTGCTACTCAGTATTTCACTAGAAGTTTGAGGCATGCAAGTAAGTAAAACTATGCAATCAATGAAATATATGCAAAATTATATTTATTTGCACATGATATAGTTGCCTTTGTAAGACATCGTAAGGCATCTTTTTTACAGCTCATATTTTAATGAAACTTCTTAGATATAGTAAATGAACTCAGTCAGGTTATAGCATACCACATCAATTATATTTTATATATTAACAACACGTGCATAGAAGCCATAATTAAAAAGATGAAGCCACAATTCAAAACAAAAACTCATTTACAGTTACCCCTAAATGTGAAACATTTTTATTCTTGCCATAGTAGCAAGTGATAAATGCTTCAAAACATATTGAATGAGGGTAGGCACTGCAGCTAGAGTATGTGCATAGCCAGAACACAGGCTGCTAGTCACAGGCCTCCCAAGAGTGACAAAATGACACTGAGCTGCCAGCCTTGACGCCAGCTTTGTGCCTTTTATTTCTTCGAGTCCAGGCTTCACTTAATTGTGACTACCATGTAAAAATCCTTTGTCTTTTTTAAATTTTAATCTGAAAATTGCAGTGTCTCCTGCCTTGCTAGATGGTGAATCAGTAGACATGGAGTGGGGAGGAGTAGATAAAAGATGCTCTCCCGAAAAGGGATAGGTCTATGATTATTTCTACTAAAAATCACATAGAAAGACATCTCTGGTGTCATCTATTGGTAATTGTTGCTATCTTCACTTAATTGATTATAAGTTAGGAAGGCTTTTCTTGGCTCCGTAGTCTGCCATTATTTACATTGAGCTTATAAGGCAGTGTATTCTAGTGATTGCTGTTTCAGTCTTGATAACTAAGATGCCTGACTACACACATATTTTTCATCTTGTAAGTTCTTTGTAACAAAGTTTGAACCACTGTGGTGAAGGAGATAATCATGACTGAAGTATTGGGCAGAGTGGGGGAGACAAGATCACTATCATTTTTTGCCTGCCCATCATGTACCACATAACTTGAGAAGTTTACATGTGTTAGCTCATTTAATCCTTACCACAGGACCTTTGAAGTAGCTGTTGTTATTTCCATGTTACTACAGAGGAAACCAAAGTTGAGAGAAGATAATCAGATCATGTCATTTTCTGATTCTTAAAAATTTAAGAATCCCTCTTCCTCTGAGGATGAAAGACAGTTCATTCCAGCATCCCAACTTTATGTTCTGTACTCTGCTAACATCCCTAGATTCATCTAGACCCCTCTCCCCCTTTCAGCAGATGATCTGCCCATACTGGTCTTCATTTACTTGTTCCTGTAATGTATCATGTCTTTCTGCTCTGCAGCCATCATTCCTGCTGTTCTTATTGCCTTAGACTGTTCTCTTATGTCTCCCCATACTTACTGAGCAAGGGCAGGTGTTCAATAAATATTTGTTGAATGAATATATATATATATATATATATTTATATATATGTATGTAAAACTACTGTATTTGGTACTGAGTAGGCACTGATTAAATATAGTTAAATATTATTGTAATTGATATTATTATCCAAAGGCAAACATCTAGTAAAGGGAAGAATCAGGATTTATTACCAGGTTTAAAGTGCATGCTTCTGTCATGATATGCCTCTGCTATAGAAAGAGATTCTTGGCCTAACATTGCCTTATCTGGCTATATGAATCAGGATGAGATGTCATTTACTCTGAATGTTAGATTCTCATCTCTAAAACTGGAGTAGAGGTGGGCCAAGTTTTAGATGTTCTGTATATAATCTAGAAGAGCAGGAGAATAATTAGACAGGAGGAGGGGTAAATAAATAATTTACCAATAAAAATTATGATCTTTCTTTGGTAATACCAGTCAACAGCTATACCAGAGCTCTTCATAAGTCTGGTAGCCTGATTCGAAGGCAATGTAGATTAGTGTGTAATATGTAGGTATGATTGTTACTTTTGTATCACTGTACCTGACATAAACAACTTAACAGAGAATTTTATTTTAGCCAATAAATTTACCATGCTATATGATCTTAGAGCTACTTACTACTTGTGTTGTTTAAGGTTAAGCTGTTAAAACTAAATAAAATTTATAATTAAGTTCCTTAGGTATAATAGCTATTTTTCACTTGCTAGTAGCTATATGTATTTTTTTTTCAGTCATTGAAGAAAGTTTACTAGATAGTGCCTCTCTACAATTTCTCAGAATGTCACTGTTATCTTTGAGAAGAGTATATTGTGGTGTGAGACTTTCCTTTGCACTAAGAGGTCCTTCAATATCTCTGACCCACATCCACTAAATACAACCTACTAGTGTTCTCCCTTAAATCAATGCCAAAGCTAAAACCAGCTCCCTTTTGCAAATGTTCTGAGATGCTCACTTCTGGCTCACTGAGCTTTTATCTTTAAAAAGAAAGTATCTCCTATCTTTCCTTGAGGTGGCCTCTGGTTTTCTCTGAATTCAAGAGGAAGATTGATAAAGATTTCTTGGAAAGAAAGGCCTAACTCTGTTCTCCATTTCTATCTTTCTCCATTCTCCTATTGGCCTGTTACCTACTCTTGAGAAATTTTAGGAACAAGACCCTGCAGATGGAGAAGATCAAGGCCCGTTTGAAGGCTGAGTTTGAGGCACTGGAGTCAGAAGAGAGACACTTGAAAGAATATAAACAGGAGATGGACCTCCTGCTACAGGAGAAGATGGCTCATGTGGAGGAGCTCCGGCTGATCCATGCTGACATCAATGTGGTATGTGGCAAGCTGCCTGGAACGTCTCTCTGGGCCCATTGAGAAGAAGAAGTAGAGAATGCTGTGACATTTCTTTGAGAAGTGGCTGTAGCCAGTCTGCTAGAACAGGTATCAAGCCACTATAGAGTAGAAAAGTCTAGGAGTTCTGAGACCCGGTCTGGTTTCATCACTGACTGACATCACTGAACAAATCCTTTATTCCTGAGGCAAGTTTTTATTCTCCCTGTACTATGAAAGAGACTCACCAACTTCCAAGGATTCTTTCAATCCTGAATCCTCTCATTTTGGAAATCTATATGTTAAGAAGTAACTGATGACAGGTGGATCAGATGTCTGCCTCTTGGGAATAGCTAAAGGGCTCAAAAGCTTCCAAGCAGACCAAATATATCTGTCTGCTTCCCAAAGTGGGGCTCTCTTATTAGACTGTTCCTTGAAACCACTTGGAGCATGGGAAATAAAAGACTGCCATGACAAACCTTCCTCTTTGAAGAATTATTCTTGGAGATTCTGGGCTACTGTATTGATTATTTCTTTAACAGGAAGGAAGTGAGAGGTGTTTACCTGAACAGTTCTTCCTAGTCCTTATAGCATATAACAGTATCTTTTTAAAAATTTACTTGTGATGGAGCTAAGTTTCTATTTTTGGGAAACAGATTTTTGTGAGATTACTTATTTCTAGATATTGTTAAGCATAGCATCTAAAGAAAAAATAAGATAGTCTTGTCTTTGGGATTTTCTGTGTTAAAGAACACAACATGTTGGATCTCAATGGCAGACTGTCAGCTCTGCTTCCAGCTAACTGATGACACAGAGCAAATGAAATGAATAATATTTGAAACCAAGGGACTGATATTGTAGGCCAGTATACCTAAGATAGACTATCAGAGCCACCTGGAGAGCTTATTAGAAAACAAATTGTTGGACTTCACTCTGGAGTTTGTAGTTCCATATGTGAGGTTAGGGCCTGAGAATTTATACTTCTTCTTCAAATGCTGCTGCTGCTCTACTGATGATGTTCCTGCTGCTGCTGTGGCAACCACAGTATGGGAACCACTGACCTAGGGAAAAAAAGTCACAGTCCAGGAAGTACAAGTCTTCAAGTTTTATGTAGGTTTTGTCCATAAGAAGCATTTCTTTCAGGAAATCCTTTCTTTTTCTCTGAACCTCAGCTCACCAAAATCTAAATTTGGGCCGGAGGGGTGAGCTAAATGAACTTTATAAAGGCTATTCCAGGCGTGAGATAATGTTATTTAAATAATAACTACCATTTCTTGAGGATTCATTCCGGTAACTGCCATATTAAGTCCTTTGTATGAATTTGATTATTGATTGAATCTTCATGAAGACTGCATGGAATATGTACTATTAAACTTTCATTATTATAGAGATAAAGAAATTGAGGCTTGAGCAGAGTCATGTGGAAAGTATGTGCAGACATAGACGGGTTAGCCTCTGGAGTCTATGCTATTATCCCTTCAGTTTTTAATTTTTTTTTTTTTAATTTTTAGTTTGTTTGGGAACTTCAGGATCTTTTCTGGTTTTATCCCACTCTATTTTCCAGATGGAAAACACCATTAAACAGTCTGAGAATGACCTAAACAAGCTTCTAGAGTCTACCCGGCGACTTCATGATGAGTATAAGCCACTGAAGGAACATGTGGATGCCTTGCGTATGACTTTGGGCCTGCAGAGGCTTCCTGACTTATGTGAAGAGGAAGAGAAACTCTCCTTGGAGTAAGATGCCTGCCCTCTGACCCCATAATATAGCAGAGAGAGTGACAGTGGGAGTTAGAGCAAGGGAGAGAGAGAGTGAAACAGAGATTAGTCATGAACATACACACAAAGCTTAGTGTACAGAGTCCTCTGCTTAGATGTGTCAGTGGCTAATTCATTGCATGCCCTGGGCAAATCTTTCTTTTGTGTTATACAAGAAGAGTGACGAGCCAAGTATTAATAGACAGCTTCTAAAATTCTTTGTTTAATTTTTGACAATATAAGAATTTTACCTGACACTGGAGAGATGGCTCAGAAGTTAAGAGCACTAGCTGTTTTGGCAGAAGACCTGGGTTCAAATCCTAGCACCCATGTAGCAGATAACAACTGTCTGTAACTGCAGTCCAGGGGCTCTGATGCCATATTCTGACTTCTGCAGGCATTGCACAACATGGTTGCACTTACATATATATATATATATATATATATATATATATATATATATATATATATATATACGTAATACACTCACACACATAAAAATAAAAAATTTCTTTTAAAAATAATTTTAACTAGGGGCCAACAGGATGAGTCAGCAGATAAAGACATTTGCCACCAAGCCTGAGGACCTGAGTTTAGTCCCTGACATCTACATGATAGAAGGAGAGGACATGTTCAGAAGGTTCTTTCCTATGCCTATAAGTTCCAGCATATACTCTACTTTCTATTCTATCAGGTTCAGAGTAGCAGGTCTTATCTTGAGGTTTTTATCCACTATTGAGTTGAGTTTTGTGCATTGTGGCAGGTAGGCATCTAATTTCATTCCTCTATATGTAGTTATCCAGTTTAACCACCACCATTTGTTAAAGATGCTGCCTTTTCTCCAGTGTATATTTTTGGTCTTTTCTTTTTTCCAAAAATTAGGTGGCCTTAGATGCGAGAACTTTTGTCTGGGTCCTAAGTTCTTTTCCATTGACTAATGAGTCTATTTTTATGAAAGCACCAATGCTGTTTCCATTACTATAGCTTTGTAGCATAACTTAAAATCATGAATGGTGATATCTACAGCAGTTCTTTTATTGTTAGAAGGTCACTTAAGTGTGTATTAGAGTATCCAGAATGATTTGAAAATGATATAAAAGGTTCAGCTTTCATGTTCTCCAGGACATAACCCAGTCTTAATCTCAAGACTCAGAGTTTAAGAATTTAGGGTCACTTTAAAGGCAGAGGTTCATGGCAACAGAAGGCAGCATTTCCTAAAAGCACAGCTGGTTTTCTGTGAAAGTAGTGAGTTTCCTGTTTCTAGAATTATATAAATATAGACCTGAAAACACTTATTAAGAACCTTGCAAGAGGCTGTGGAATAGAGGATGGATTTAAATGTCTTTTGAGGACGTTTCTGGTCCTGAGATTTCTTGATCACCTGGTTCTCTCAGAATCAAGAGACAGAATGTCTACCATTCCTAGTAATAATGTACCTTGTATCAAGGGTAAAGAGCCTTGTGCAGTGGTGGGTATAGTACCTTTTAGAGTAGGTCAGAGTACAACTTTTGTTCTGTGACATAGAGACTTTATGAGGGGCAAGTTTCTTCTTGCTTTTGGAATGATCCAGCCATTGTCTCTTATTCCCATAGTTACTTTGAAAAACAGAAAGCAGAATGGCAGACTGAGCCTCAAGAGCCCCCCATACCTGAATCTCTGGCTGCTGCAGCTGCTGCCGCCCAGCAACTCCAAGTGGCCAGGAAGCAGGACACAAGGCAGACAGCCACCTTCAGACAGCAGCCTCCACCTATGAAGGTGAGTGAGCTAGATAGGGCTGTAGAGAAAGCAAAGTGTCCCACCATAGAAGGCTGATAAAATGCTGAATCTGAGGTTGTAGGCTTACTTATTTTGGATCTTCCATAAATATCCTTTGAATAGAACACAGAGGAAGGGGCGCTGTGTTGAAGCCATTGCTTCTCTTCCTACATAGTCCTAGAGGGATAAGAATCCAGGGATGTTGTCAGGCACTGTTGAAGTACAATGTTCTAAAATTTAGAAATATAACCTTTATACAAATATATAGTGAATGTGTGTCATTAGTGAGGGAGCCAGCAGAATACAAGGCAGGTCCAGGCACATTAAGGCACAGATGTTTACATGGTTAACAAAGGAAAGCAGTGCTGATATAAATTTGGAAATTTTGACACTGAAATGATATTTGTCCTACAGGGAACTAAATATGTGACCTTTATGATTACCTCTGTATGTCTACTAGGCAGAAACCATTGATAGATTATTAATACAACATCACAGAATATGGTCATAGTAAATAGTCAAATGGAGAGGTATTCTGCTGGGGTAGCTTTTCAGTATACTATAACCTATAGGCAGAGTCTGACTGGCTATGTGCTTTTGTTGGTGATTTACTGCTACACATGCATGCCCAGTGGTCTGTATATTATATCCTAACATAAAATAGAGTTGAGTAGTTGTAAAAGAGACCACTTGTTTTTAAAAGTTGATATTTATAGGCTGCCAGGTGATTCAGCAGGCAAAAGTGCTTTCCACATAAGTCTGATGATCTAAGTTTGAGCCCTGGATACCATGGTGGAAGGACAGAACCAACTCCCAAAGTTGTCCTGGAGGAGCAAAGACTCCCAAAAGTTATTTTCTGACATGTTCATGTGTGCTATGGCACATGTGTGCCCACACTTGCATGTACATTCACACACACACACTAATAATAATGATAATAATAATAATACTCTAAAAGTTTAAATATTTACTATCTTGTCCTTAATGGAAAATACTTTCTGACTCATTCTGTCCAAGAAAATTGTATCTACATGGAAGAGTCTGTTAGAGACAATATTCAAGTATAATGTGGAATATACATGTATTTCTTATTTTATTTCCAAGTCTTACTATTTTTTTCAACATCTTTCTCTCTCTGGCTTGTGGTATATCCTTCACTCCTGTGTTCTATGGTCTCAAAGAACACTGATTTTTACTTGAATCTTACTGGTAACTGTTTCTTCCTCATAGAAAATCACAATTATTTTCTCGGCCTCTGAATATCAACAGTTTCAGTCATTGCCTACAAGAATCTATCCACTAATTTTTTTTATCCTATGTACTCTCAACCAGGCCTGTTTGTCATGTCACCAACAAATTCACCGAAATGCACCTATATGCCCTCTTTGCAAAGCCAAGAGTCGGTCCAGGAACCCCAAAAAGCCCAAACGGAAGCAAGATGAATGAAGAAAAGGTGAACGTGAGACCTCAATTGATCATAAGCCCTCCCTATGACCAGAGTGATTAATGTTCTGTTGAAAAAAAAACTTCCCCACCTCCACTGAGTCTTCTCTTTAATTTGGTGGAAGAATAGCCCCTTTGTCTTTGTTCTAACTTTTTTCTGCTCTTAGGATTTCCGGTTCAAGAAGAGATGCTATTCAGGTGCTATGACCGGGTCTCATGACCCCTTATCTCTCACTCACATTTCAAGTACTGCCCTTTTTTTGGAGCTGAGTGAAGGGTAAAAGGCCCAGGTTGACTTGTTTTCTTGTGCCTGACGCCTGGAGCCTAATGAGCTGTAGGGCCTGAGGATGGGAGGATGCCTATATCTTTCTATAAGAAAAGGTCTCTTCCTTCTACTTTTGCTTTAGGCTCTGAAGGGACTTTTTTTTGCTGGACTTCCCAATGGCTAGATGCATATAGCTCCCCAACCCTCATGAATAAAGCCCAGATGTAACTTAGACAAACGTTCCTTTTTATTTTAATCTGTTTTTCAGTTAGTTCTGACCAAATTTTCCAGTTACACCAAAGTTCTTAGGCAACAGACTGGGTGTCTGGGGATCCTGAGATCTTTCATTCTACCCCCATACTTCTAATCTTTGCAAATGAGTAGACATTCCCCAAAGTTAAATTATGGAGCCAGACTCATGGTACAAGTCTGTTTTGTATAACATAGCCCCAGCTTAGGACAGCTGCTGTGTTTTCCGGGTTATGTAGGTGACTGTCCCCTGAGAAACGTTACTAAGCTCCCCCAATCCCAGAAGTCACTTCTCCACCAGAGCTAGAACATTTAATCAAGTCATTCTTAGACTTAAGGGATGAAAATAGGGGCTGACTAATTGAAAAAGGTTTAGCCTCAGGTATCAGTCTGCCTGGGGAAAAGAGGAGGATATGTATCCTTTTCCCCTTCAATTTTAGTCTTAAGTTACCACAATATGTGTTCAAGACATTGAAGGTTCCTCTGCTTTTTGAAACTCTAAGTGTTATGGCTGGATAAATCCTTTTAAATAAACATTCACCCATTGGAATACATGTTGACTGAGTGCCATCTGTGTGGTGGATAATAAAAAAGAAAGTAACAAACTCTAAATATGATGCTTGAAGTTACCTCTCTGTGGCCTGGTGAAAGAGAACTGTGAGGATAAGAAAGAATTGATCCTGTTACTAAGAGAAAGAGAAGAACATCAGAAACCTGCCGTGAGAATAATGGAACACGTGAAAAATACAGAGAAAAAGAACGAGACATAGAAAAGTAGTAAGTCAAAATGAGATAAACAGTACCCTTCTTGAGAGGAAGTCACTACTTGGTGTCATACCATGTGGTGATGCCACTGCTGGCACATAGGTGGGCACTACTTAGTAGGGAGAGGTTGTTGCCTCTCCAGCCTGGGCACCATAGAAATTGTGAACAAGGTGTGTGGGGCGGGGGCTGCAGAGATGCATCCAGGAGCTGGGAGCACTGGGTGGAGACAGATGGCTGGGACAGGGTGAGCAACAGTGATCATGCTGGAAGGAAGTCCAGTAGCAGGACCCCAAAGCTGAGACTCATCCCGACTTTCCTGGCACAAACAAAGCTGTAGAATATGTGGAGGACCATATCTCTGCAGCTGCGTAAGTCAACGAAAACATGGACGCATGAGAAGTTTGCAGACAGAAGCAAGCACTTTTAGGTGTGAAATATAGGATACTGGCATAAACGCCACCCAAATTTAGGCAGGACGAGAACAGCCAGGAGGAAAGTTAAATGCAAGCATGGGTGACCCTTCTACATACCACTTAGAACCGCAGACACTGTATGCCAAGCATAGAAAGTTTGATCAGCAGCACACCAGCAAGAAGGCTGTAGCTGGCAGGTGGACTGCTTTAAACCAGGAAATCCATAGAGAAAACGGAATCTGTCGCAAAGGAACTTATCTCAGTATGGAGAAAATACTGATGTAACTTGTTTGCATTGCTAAAAGTAGAAGCTTTCTCTCTGTCTCCAGAGTCAGTAACAAAAGACAACTGAAAAGGTTGCAAATACCACATACATACCAACTAGGAAGAAATACTGACTGATGTATAATATTTCTATTTCATTTTATTTCTTATTTTTTAAATGTATAGTTTTGGTTTTAAGTTTTTTTATTTATTTTAATTTTATGTGCACACATGTATTATTGACCGAGTGTAAATGCATCTATGTCCTGCTATGTCCATAGAAGCCAGAAAAGTGCCTGGGATCCCCTAGAACTTGAGTTACCAACTGTTGTTAGCCAACATATGGGTGCTGGGAACCAAATCTGGGTCTTCTTCAAGAGCAGTAAGTGCTAACTGCTGAGTCGTCTCTCAAGCCCCTACGTTTGTCTTTAAATTATGGGGTTTTGTTTCTGTTTTATATTAATCTTGGCTGACAGGTTTTGGAGTTTCCTTTTTTATGTACCAATTCTATAAGTATTCTCTCTCTTTTTTTATACCTTTAATCATATGCTTTTCCTGTCTTTCATACTTTAATCTGTTTTCCTCCATTACCACGTTTATTTTAACTTCTTAATTATTAAACCCTTTGTTCTGAAAAACTATATACTACATTTTGCCAACAGAACCCTAACACCTCTTATTGTGTGATGTTATTGGGAGATGTGATTGAAATACATATATTTTTCTTAGTGAATGTTAACACAAAGCATGTTATCAAAACTGTTTCTGTTGCTATAGACATTCTCCCATAAATCAATGCAAAAACAATGCACCAAGTGGGAGTAATGGTCAGTAATATGGAGGAAAAATACAAAGTCATAAAGGAAAAATTCAAGAAAATTAAGAATCTCATAAAGAAAGGAAATTCTGGAAACAAGCATATCCAGCAATAAAATTAAAACACAGTAAAATCATTGTGTACAGCCAAGATCAAACAGAGAAAATATATAATGGATAAAAGATAAGTTCAGAGTACTATTATTACCTTTCAAAATCACTAAAAAGGAAGAATAGCATGACAATGTCCAAGAACTTTGGAATACAATAGAGTCAAACCTAATAATCCATGAGGTAAAATAATAATAATAATAATAAAGGAGTTGATGTAAAAATTAAAGGGACAGAATCCTGCTCACCCTGTGGCCATCTCTACCTTCCAAGGTCTCACTTGGGTGGCCCAGTTGTGCTCCAGACCAGCCTAGTGAGTTAGCCAGAATTCCACTTTCCCCTGAGCCCTCTCCACACTCCCGTGTGTCACTTGAGTTACACAGCTCCTGAGCCAGGTCACCTGGTGAGTTCCTCAGAAACTCCCCTACACCTCCACTGCCTTCCCCTCGCAGACATAGCTTGGGTGGCCCAGCTGTGCTCCAGATCAGCCTGGTGAGTTAGCCAGACCCCCACCCATCCCATCACCATTTCCACACTCCTAGTCAAGCTTGGGTCATATACCTCTCATACCAGCCCAACCTGGTGAGTTACCTAGATACTTCCCCTACCACACTGCTGTCCCCACACTCCTAGCCCAGCCTGGTGTGTTATCCTGAACCTGACTCATCCTGCTACCATCTCAACAGTCCCAGGCCTAGCTTGTATTACACAGTCTTCACACCAGCCCAGCCTAGCTGAATGAGTTCCCTAGATACTTACCCTCCCACACCACTGTCTCCATACTCTCCAGCCCAGTCTGGTGGATTACTGAGAATCTTAGCAACTCCTGACATCTTCCTTACAATTCTAGGCATAACTGGAACAGTGCAGCCTGTGGACCAGCCTACACAGACCCAGGTTGGAGTCAAATTTTCACTCTTTGTTTATTACTACTGAATTGGAACCACCACTAGCCCTCCAGTCAAAATCCAACACCAAGTATCTGAAGGATTGACCAACTAACTCTTTATACCTAATCTGAAATCAGTCAATCTAGGACAACGACAAAACAGAACCAAACTCTCATTGAACAAAGGCAGGGAAGAATTTCATATCTGACACAACCAACAGAAGTCCATATGCCCAGGTCACACTGTAAAAACACTATGTGTGGGAGGGGGAGAGACAGTCTCTCACAGAGATGGGACTCTTGATAGGTGGACCAAGCTCCAGTGGATGAACCTATGTTGAGAGACATGTAGCACACGATTCAGACTCTCTAGGCCGTATTGCATAAACAGTGGAGTACACCGAATTGGGTGAGGTGAACTGGGGGGAGTGTAGACAGGGGGAAAGGATCTAAATACCATCAAATTATATCTTATGAAAATTGCAAAAATTCAATAAAATTTTAAAAATTATAAATCATAAAGAAGAAATCATTCCCTCTTATACACACTTTCTGACTTTCCCATTTATTAGCAATTTTCTCTATATTTTCAGTGTACCCTTAGTGACCAAATCATGTTCATCAAACAGGATTTGTTTTTCAAAGCTTAGAGATTGTGTTTCATTTTTCCACTGAATTGTCCCTTTCTATATTTTTAAAAATTCTGCACACTTTAACAATAAACTAATAAAACATAACAAAAAGATCCCAGTAGCAGAGAAAATAATCTCATTGACTGACACATAGGATTACATGAAATTAAAAAGCTTCTGCACAGCAAAGGAAGCCATCGCAGGAGTAAAGAGATAGCCTACAAAACTGGAGAAAATAAGCCAACTATACCTATGATAGATTTATCTAGAGTCTGCAAAGAACTCAAAAATAAGTAGCAATACTCAAATAATCCACTTAATAAATGGACTAATGAATTTAATATATAGTTCTCAAAATGAGAAATATAAATGACCAATGAATATTTTTAAGTGTCCAACATCCACAGCTTGATGGCTAATTTCTATTGCCAGCTTGATTAGATTAAGAAACATCTAGGGACTTAATGAGGCACACTTTTTATATGTCTCTGAGGGTGTTCAAATAGAATTAACTGTGCAGGTAATACCCACCCGGATGTTGGGTATTAGCCAGAATGTCAGACTATGTATCTAGTGGCTGATTAGTGCAGGAATATGAACACCAAGTTCTCAAAGGGCTACAATATGGGAGCACTATAAAGGTGCACTGTAGCTTCAGAACTCCTTATAGCGGGTGCTGGGGTTGCCTCTATGACTGTCTCACAGTTCATGAACCCTTGTCCAATCCTGTCCCTTGCCTTTGCTCTACATCATTGGTTTACAGTAGACTGCAGAGCTGTCAATATTGTTGTAAAAGTAATAGGCCTTGCTCTCAGAACCAACACACAGGCAAGTCATGGAGAGCCAGGGAATAATAATGTCTTGAGCACCGGTGCCCGTCAGCCCACTTGATGGAGAACTGCTATATCACTTAGTATTTCTGGATTATCTCTGTGAAGTAATGTACCACAAAACTTAATGACTTAAAGCAAGCATAATTTTTTAAAAATTTTGCTTGTGTTCTACAGTATGAACACAACTGTGTTCATTCCTTGTGATAATGCCTCATACAGCTTCATTGGAGCTAGAGGATCAAGGTAGATGTGTTTGTGTAGGGGTAGGAACTGGAACAGCTGTTAGCTGTCTATACACTGCATTTTTATAGTATTTTATCCTCCATGGCTTCTCTCTCTCTTTTTATATATATTTAGAAATCATTCTTTATATTTTTCACATGAAGAGATGAATTGTATGCTTGCTCAGACTATTAGCATTGAGACTATTAGCTCACTTCGCAAATAAAGAGCAACTGATTTTAGCAGTTCTTCTTTTAAAGTTCAGTTCTCTGTTACTGTTATACCCTTTGATTTATGATGGCAACTAATAACATTATAATGACAAATATCTCCAGAGTGAATTATGGAAAGGGTGTTAACTAGGGCATGTTCCCTTAGATCAGTTACATGCCCTCTCCAGACCTCCTTTGTCTCATATGTGAGGAAGGAATACTAAATGTGTATTACTCATAATATTATTGTGATGATTAAATGAGCTAATACATTAAGTGCCTAGAATATCATTGTACCTGAAAAGTATTTAATAGATGGGAATAATATGAGGAAGGGAATAATAATAATGGTTGGCTTTCTGAGAGGTCAAAGATGATGAGGATGATGATGGCTTACTTATAATACCAAAAGTGTCAGAGGGAACAATATGTAAGAAGTTGTTGTATAGTTCCTTCCACAGAAGGAAACGTCACAGATGGATGTCATGGTGTCTTTCCTAAAGAATGATGAGACCCTGAGATTCTGTTGCTACCAGAGTCTGTTTGATTGTTGTAAAAGATGCAAGGCTTTACTGGGAACTAGACAGAAGTCCTTTTTTCTAAAACATTCTCCTGCTCATGCTTGGGGAAGGAAGACCATCCTCAATAAGCACACCTTCCTATGCTATAAGTCAGCTTGTTCTTCAGTGCATTCCATACTGCACAGCATAGAGAAGTGGCACTGACTGACACAGGAGCATTGATCCTGGGTTCATATCTCAGATCTATGTACTCACAATTTGTCATTGAGCAAATTATATAACTTGTCTGATTACCTGCAAAATGGAGGTAATACTGCTTTTGGAAAAGCAGGGAAACTTACTCAAAATGGAAAGAATCACTCTTAGTGTAGGATTCTCATACTATTGTAGGTACTGTGCTAAATATTTTTATTTACTTTATCACATGTAGGAAACAGTCTAGTATAATATCTGAGACCATTGACATGAAAGCCAAATAATCTAGATTCAAATTTCAGCAATACCATTTGCTAGTACACCAAACTACACTAGCTTCTTGAGATCGTAATGTTTCTTTAAAATGGAGATCACAGGGGCTGGAGAGATGATTCAGCAGTTAAGAGCACTGGCTGCTCTTGCAAAGAACCTGGGTTCAGTGCCCAGCACCCACATGATGGCTAACAGCTGTCTGAAACTCCAGTTCCAGGTGATCTGATGCCCTCTTCTGACTTCTGCGGGCATTGCACAACACGGATGTGCTTACACACATGCAGGCATTACACCCATACACATAAAATCAAAACAATAAATAAAATGTAAAAAAATAAAATGTAGATTGTAATATAATTTATTTTGTGGGATTATCATGGAGAGTTAGTTAACATTTATAAAAATAACACAGAAAGCACTATTTGAATATTTGATAAACAATTAAACTAATAAACTCTTTCTAGAAAACACTCATGCCATAAGCTTAAAGATACAATTGAGGTTGGAGAAAGTCAAATGTCTTGGGTCAGTGTGACCATTATATACTCCAAATGTATTTAAATCAGTACCTGGTACCAAGAAGATCTTCAATAATATTTCATCCATCCTTCAGACTCAACTTTGAAGAACTGGGTGTGAATGTTATGTCACTCCAAGTCAATGAGAAGAAAGAAATTCAACAGAGGGAGACAAACTCATACTTCAAAAAAAAGTCAGTGGGAGCTACTCCTTTTTACTTAGGGTTCAAGCTAAATCTTTGCTCTTGTGGGAAGCATATTTTTGGTGATTTCCCTCTCTGTCTGCCTTTATTATCTACTTAGATCTCTGCTCCCAGAGGAAAGAACCTGCATCTCCAACTGCCAAGACAGTTCTCCAGTGGGACTAAAGCTAAGAACATAGCCTTTCAGAAGCATAATCTAGGCAAGTTTCCTTCTTCTATATCTGTCTTGTGAGTGGGGTCTCTAGTTGAAGCTGGACACAGGAAAAGTGAGAACTGGACAATGTCTTTTAAACTCTCCAGGCCCATCAACTGTGAAACAGATTCCACCTAAATTAGGCTGAAAGAGAGTAGTGTGAGCAAAAGAAAGTAGGGACAACAGCAATTATCAATCTGAAGCTTGCATCTTTTCACCCACCTTGGTACTAACCAGTAGAAAGGAAAGGACACGTTTTATTAAGGCAGAACTAGCACTTGTTAAACTTAACTACTCATCAGCATTTTGTAGTAAGGTAAGATTCATACGTATTCCTTCAAAGTCCAAGTCTTAAGGGAAGGAATGAAATACTGTTAAGGACCTACTTGGTACAAACTACTGCTTAATGTTTTAGGTACTTCTGTAATATGTAAGAGTCATTACCAATCCAATGAGTGACATGTGCACATGGAGAGAGAGACAGAGAAAGAGAGAGAGAGAGAGAGAGAGAGAGAGAGAGAGACCTTTATCCTCCAGCTTTTTGCTTCATCATCATTTCTGTTTCTCAACGCATCAGATTTTTCTCATTTGTGTATCAGAACACTCATATAATGGAAAAAGTATTCCTTCAGCTTGTCTCTCCACAATTATACTTAGTACTTCCTTATTCAATCAGTTCTTGGAGGCCTGCCACATGTCAGGTGTATCCTACTTCCTCTGCTGAGCTGTGAGGGAATGAGAGATGTATGAGTCTCATTTCCCCCACATATGCATCTCTCATTGCCTCTGATCTCTATGCCAAATAACAGCAGTCTCTACCATTGTCTGCAGCAATCAGTTCCTGCTTCCTCAGTCCCTGCTAATCCATCAACTGCCCACCTTATCTTTCCGAATCCCGTCCTCTACCCTCGCTATTTCTCTGCTTATGAAAAGCTCAATTAATTCTCATTTTCAAGGGAAAGGAGACACAAAGAAAAAGAGAAGAGGAAGTGAAAGATAAAGAGAAGAAAGAGCAAAAAGGATGAGAGAACATGGGAGAGGAGAAGGGAGAAAAAGAAATATCTCTCTATAGTATGTCTCTCACATGCTACTCTCTTTCCTGCTTTTAAGCCAAACCTACATGTAAAATTACGGATAAAACATGCCCACTGTCTTCACTTCCTCATCCTCGTACTTATCACTGTAGTTTAGTTTTCTTCCTGATCCATGAAGACCCTGTAAGACATCTCAAGTGGGTTTCACATTGTGGAAATTAATGAACTTGAGTTGACCTTGTTTGATCTTTCTTTTCCTCTTGAGTTGTTAGCTCTTCCTGCACAGGTGGCTTTGATTGCCTTCTTGCCCTGCTCTGTATAGCTTCCACCTACTGCCAGTCATTGTTTCACAGTCTGCCTTGTGGACTCTTGTACTTCTGCCTCATTCCTTAAGGCTGAACTTCACTGAAGTGCCAAGATCATCTATCTTCTCTTTGCATTTTATAACCAAATGTTTATGAGATGTCATCCAACCCTGGCTTGAACATCCCTCAACAGTAATCATAGTTATACCTGGATAGCATACCTCTATACCGCTCCTAGATGCAACCCTACAACCAGCTCTAGACAAGGAAAAGAACAGTTGGCCTTAACTGAACACTTAAAAGAGTCCTATATGTGTACCTAGAATTTTACAAGCATTTTTTTCACAGATTCTTCACAAAAACTTTATAGGAGAATACAATCGTTTTTATTTTCTACTCATTTTTAATTACTACATAATTGCATAATTAATATAAAGACATAATTAATTTACCTAGTTATATTGCTAATAAACTATAGAATAAATATCTGAATTTAGATTTGTCCAACCTCAGTCTTTGATTTCAACCACTTTGTCCTGCCAGGCAGAGAATGGGACCACTATTCCCAGGAGAACTGCAGAGAATTCTTCAGCTGGAGAGTTTGCTTGCAAACTGGGAAGACAGACTGAAAGTAGTAGCGTGAGCACTGCAAAAATTTGAATAGGTACAATAGGAAAACATTCGACTTCTCAGGCAATACTTTGACCTAGCACTATGATCCAATATATATTAAATTTTATGTATATTTCAAAAAACTTCCAATCTGTCAGCAGCTCTGATGTACATCAATAAAAAAATGAATAAATAAAGTATAACATGCTCATATAATGGAATAATTAAAAGGACAATTATTGTTATATATGATAACATGGATGAATCTCTAAAAAAATCTGAGTTAAATAAGCCAGACACAAGAGTACATGCTGTATGATCCTAATTATATGACTTTCTTGAAAGAGGAAAAGTAATCTATAGTGAAAGAAAACAGGACTGTATTTTGGAGGATTAGGGAATGAATATTACCAGGGAAAGGGAATTTAGAAACTTTCTATGGTGGTTGTGCTGGGGGTTCCCAATAACACCCTCTTGTTAGATCATTTGATAGAAGAGCTTATAGGATGCTGTCCTAATCAGTGCTGTGATTTATTATACCTGTAGAGATAAAAAGAAAAATTAGCAAATGTAAAAGTCAGAGTTAAGTTTGGAGGAAACAGGAGTAAGCTTCTCAGAGAGTCCTCTCTGAGTGGAATCACATAGTAAGCAATTAATTTCCTCATCAATTAAATATGGTTACCCTGTGAAATGAGAAGTTTATTAGAGTCTTGGTGTGGAGTACTTTTTTGGAAGCTTGTCACATAGCCACTCTCTATGTAGCACATACCAAAATGCCTGCTCCCTAAAGGAAAGTAAATATGATGCATAAATCATATTATTTGCATGAACAGTTTAGGCATAGTAAACCTTCCTTACCATGGAATAGTGGGAACTCTCTGAAAATTTGTTTATAAATTGTAGCCAATGATCAGCCCGCAAGCAGGCCTATCAAAAGATTGAAAACAAGTCTGCTAAGTTAACTGTTTTCCATACAATAGTAGTGTCCTTTTTCTTTGCAGTATTTTGATTATACACATGTATAACATGTATAACATATATCAAAATTCAGATTAATATGCTTAAATTGTGAATACTTAGTTGCATGTAAGTTTTAACTCACAAGAAAATCTACAAGGAATATTAATGGTATCCATTAGTATATGTATCAATTTTCGTAATACCTATCTTTAAGAATGGCATATGGTGATTATATATATATGTGTGTGTGTGTGTGTGTGTGTGTGTGTGTGTGTGTATCTTTGGAATTCTTCAACTCTTATGTGGATTTGTAGATGCGTAGAAGGACAAAAAATGACAAAACAAATCCACAAAAACCTTAACAGTAAGATCTAAGTTGGATATATAGTAGTTCCCTACAAAATTTGCTGTATTTCACAGTAATCTCATAGAATTTCCATTGTAATTTCATAATTAAATGTTTGGAAAATAAGATGTCCATATGATAATATTACTCCATTGCCTAAAGTACTGATTTGCTTCCTAGCAGTCAGGAAAATTATATTCTGATCTTTTATACAATTATCATATCCCTCACTAACTCCAAAGGAATTTGCAGGTCACTAGGGAAAGTGAGTAATGGGAAGTGGGTGATACTTCCATTCAGGATGATTGATTTCTCTCATTTTGCCCAGGACTGGCTCAATTTTAAAACGTAAAGTTCTACATCTTGGAAAAATCTACAAAATGGAAATTGCTACGTCTACATCACATACTAACTGGAGGGGTTGAAGGTTATTCATGTTCTGCATCTTTGGGCTCAGCTGTGCTGTGAGCTTTCATTTTCTGATAGTATTAACAGAAACTTACCCTTATTTATGTAATCCATGCTATGGGCATGCTTAGGAGCTCTGGACAGTTTGAAGTCTGGCCCTGGTCCACTCACTCTGCCATCTGGAAAGATGATGCCTCCCGCAGATGATGTGGTACACTTGTTAAGGATCCTATCCTTCATAAGTCTGTACTCCCAGTGCATTGACAATTATAACTTCCCCATTCTGTTTCACACCTCATTGTAGTCTCTGGCTTTTTGTGCCTGACATCCCACAAGTCTACCATCTCCTTAGGTGCAGAAACATCACCAATGTTTCCCAGGTCCTATTGCCAGCTGTAAGCTTTCATCAGCATTAAAACCATAAAATCACACTGCATACTAGGTGGTGACTGGGTTCCGTTCAGAAGGTAGAAGAGAGATGCCTTCAAAGCAAGTAGGCATCTATATTTATCCAAAAGGAGCAAGGAACAGATGCTCATATGTGGCAACACTTGAGAAAAATGAAGAGGCAGCCTCTGAGGAGTTCCTAAAGAGACAAATGACTGCTTTTATGTTTCTGAGAGATAATGTCATAGGGAAGTTCACTCTTGCCTAATGTTATTCTGTCATCTTATTAAGAATATGGATTTTCAGGGCTTTTGATAAACAGACATTTAGCCTGACACCTTCCATTTCTTTCTTTCTATGGTATATGAATTAAGAGTGTCAATAGATCTGAAAGAGCCCAAATGGAATAGCTTTTCTTTATTGCATGTGCCTAGTCACAGCAGTGAACCATGTGCTTCACACAAACCTCATTTTACCCCTCAGAGTGTTCTATAAAGGCATGTGTTATCATTATGCCAATTTTATAGAAAACTGCAGCACCAAGTGACTGTTTCTAACCCAAAGTCATGAAATAATTTTCACATTGGGAAGTCAAATCTAAGAAATTAGACATGAAAACTGAAGTTTATTATGAGTCTTCAACTTAGAGCAACCATTTGATTTTTGAAGATCCTGGAAATATCACTTTGAACTTCACAAGAGATTTTATTTTTTTCCAAAAGCACCAGCAAATATGACAACCATGATATAAAAAATGCTAGTGTTCATTGTCTTCTGATTTATATTTCTGAGCTACACCTCAGGAACTGTCGAGGCTGACAAAGAGAAAACCCCAGATATTAAACTTGGAGCTGACAATGAGCTTGCCTTACTTACCTCACCAATGCTGAATCTGTGAGTAGAAATGGCTGTGATTTTCCTTTCTACTCTGACAGTGTTGATGCTCAATCCATAGCACAAGATTAGCAGCCTTCCAGCACTGATGTGGATAATATACCTTCAGTGATTTCTACAGGACTCACTGGAGTGAACAGATGTGTAATGGGAATCTAATATTCGGTCCCTGTGCTCTAGAGATGACAGTCTTCCTTCAGAAGTCATATTTAGCTCATATCCATGAAAAACAAACCTTGAAAACAAATATGAAGGAAATGAAGACTTTCCCCTGACAACATTTGTGCAGATACCTTTATTTGGCACTTCTTCATGCTCTATTTGGCCTGCACCTTGGGGGTGACTCTGCTAACTAAGAACATTTCGGAGAAGCATTGAAAAAGTATGGACAGTCACCAAAACCAGACACAGCTCCAATGACTGGTGTAGAAGAGGGTTACAGACCACATGAAAATTTGTGAAAAGCCACTGTCGTTATCAATCAATAACTCTTAAGTATATAGCAGACTTTTTTCACCAAAAATTCCAGAAAATAAAGAATGGAAAGTAGAGAAGCCAGGAAACTACTGCCTAAGAAGGCAACATTTAAGCAGAGACTTGAGTGAAGTTAGGACAGTATTCACTCAGGTAGCGAGGCGAAACACATTCTTGACACACAGAACAAGTGAAAAAGCCCTTTTTGTGTTCTTCAAAGACATACATTGTAAAAATTAATTTTGCTTTATTTTTTATTCTGAATGAGATGAGAATCACTTGTCTCATTTGAGAAAGAGATTGAACTGAAATTTGTAACAGGATAACTCAAACTTTCATTCTGAGAACTCTGTAAGGGGCCATGATAGAAGCTGAAAGACTAACCAGTTAGGGGTTATTGCACATGAAGAATTAGATTTAGTGCTATAATTTTTTTCTTGCACCCTGTGAAGTCCCAAACAGAGGTAGATGTATCCCATATACAATTACAGTCAGAGAGATAGGAAAACACACAAAACTCAGGTCATGTGATACCCACGGATATCAGAAAAGGGTGTCAGATTCCTTGGAACTGCAGTTAGAGACAGTTGTTAGCTATGTGGGTGCTGGGATTCAAACCCAGGTACTCTACAAGATCAGCCAGTGCTCTTAACTGCTGAGTCATCTCTCCAGCCCACAACGATACATTTAAAACATGTATATATATATATATATATATATATATATACACACAATAGAACAGCATAAGTCTCCAAAATCACATATCTATACAGACAAATATCCAACATAGAGGCTTTTTTTATTTGCAAGCATAAGCATGAGCACAGAGTTTTTAAACATAAATATTAATGTATACAAATTTACAGGTACATATTTCTTGTGTGTATGTATGCCTAGATGAATACACACATGAATACAAACACACATGCATGCTTACACTGACTATTTTATCCCAGCTCTTGAATCCTGTGACAATCACACACACACGAATGTGTGCGCATACTCACCCTCTTTCTACCTTGGCACTTGAAGAGAAGTGTAACAGTGGTGCCTCACATACATAGATCTGGAAGCCCCTGGAAAACCAAGAAAGAAAGCTACATGCTTCCTAGCATGCCAGGATAGGCAAAAGCATATATTTATATTGTAAAAAGGAAGAATAGGGGAATAAAATGGAGAGATTTGACCTGTGGCTGTTCAAAATGCCACAGAGAAAATCTTTCTCCTTCACATCCTACTTTTGCTTCTCACTGTAAATTTGACTCAAAGCAGTAAGTAATATCCGTATCAGAGTCTGAATGTCGTGCTGTGTTGAAATTTTCACCGTAAATGGATTTATGCTTGGCACTGACAAAGACAGAATATAGGTTAAATGCTTCCAAATTCTTTGCCACAGTGTAAGGGTGACAGCTTCTCGTAAAATTCCCAATGAAGTCCTCATTTCTAGCAAAAACCTCATTACCAATAAACTTTCACTCATTGTTCTATCAGGATTTTTGACTTTTGAATTGCTGCCTGAATTGTTAGTTAAATATTTACACAGGTCTAGATTTTCCCTAGCAAGTTCCTCCAACACTTGCAAACTTCCCCCATGAATCAATTCCACATCTCATATGAAATAAAAGTCCTCACACTTGGTAATGGTTTTCTATGTTAGTCAGTTTTCTGTCACTACAAAAATACTTATTCCAGTCACCACTCACCAAAGAAGCTTCTTTGCACCAGACGGAGACTGCTACAGAGTACTATATCTGGTCACACACAGATATTGTCTGTGAATGGCTGAAGCCTAAGAGGCACATCTACAATGCAACCTCTGCACCTAAGCATCATGCAACATAGAACAAGGGGTTAAAAGGACACTAATGAATCTGTCAACTCTCTTTAATGAAGCTTCCTCATTCAACAGAGGACCAGGAACACAAAAGGTCACAAATAGCCAAAGGTGAAGATTAGGAATCTGCGGAGTGTGGGTCCATGGACAGGACTCCATATTAAGTTTCATTCAGTAAGGACTCAGGGACCACTGTGGAGGAGGGGGCAAAAAGATTGTAAGACCAGGGAGGAGGTGCATGACCATATGCAAATAGAATCCTAGAAGCTCCTGGGTTCCTGCTCATATGAACCTACAGCAATAGTGTTGAAATGCTCCAGACCCATGCAAACTCAAGCAGACAAAAACTAAGCATGGGACTGGGGAAATGGGCAGCAGATCCTAACCTTTGCTTAAGAAATATTGGCAACTGATCACTGTTGGGAGAGGATGGGCTGGTCTTCCTAAAGTGAGATATTTTGGGAAAGCTGACTAGACCTCAGTAGATGAACCTACACTGAGGTGACTTAGGAACACTAAACTTGACACAATAGACTATAACAGGAATGAAAGAATGTATTGATTTACTAGGGCTTTTATGGCTTTCCCAGCTTTTTCTTCTCACCTTCCTTTGGGAAAAAATAATTGTGATTTGTACTTGTTCTCCCTCTGCTGGCCCAGGAGCAGCATAGCTTAAGTTGTTACTGCTTAGAGCTAGATCCTATCTTGTGGCATGAAAAGGAAGTTATAAGATCTCTTCAGCTTGTACTTTGCATACCAAAAGTGTCTATAGGACTTCAAGTGATGATTCTCTTCCCAGGAGTCACTAAGTACTGACTGAGCCAGTGTTTCCTTAATAAAAAAAAATCCTAATATTCCTTTGTAAAAGCAGTGCCAGCTTGGATAAACCATTATTTCTTTTTTCTAATGTAATATTTTATGAGTTCTTTGAGAATTTCATACAATGTACTTTGACCATATTCCCCCCTCACTCCTTCTAGATCCACCCCTACTTCCACGACCCCTCCCAACTTCATGTCCCCTTCTTGTTTTAGTAACCCACTAAGTCCAATTTGTGCTGTCCATATAGTCAGAGTGTGTGCTTACGGTCAGGTTGTCTCAGATTCCCAGACAGCGGGGAAAGGGAGAAAACCCGGCCTTTTATGACTGCTTGGTCACAGCAGGGACTTGTCAGTTCCTTGTTAGAGCCACAGGAGCTGTGATCTGGTCTATGATATAGTGGCTCCTGGTATAATGTTTCCACCTATTTTGTTTGGAAAAGAAAGAAGCAGAGGAATGACTTTATAAAAAAGGAGATAAATGGAGATGGGACATTGGATATTGTATTTACATCTTTGACTGCTTTCTGCCTAATTGGATGTCATAGGGTCAGGAGGCCTGCGTGATTTGTTACAGGCTTTTCTCTGTATGTATCAGGTGGATGTTTCCATATATATCTGTATGGGGTGTTGTATGGTAGTCTGAATGAATCAATTTAGTGAATGAACTAAAGAATCACCTCTAAGAATTATATTGAATTGTCTATAAGAATTAAAATACTTATTAAAGGAGTAAAAACAGGCATGAGACACAAGGGCCATAATAAATTTTGAAATACCTTTGAATTAAATTTGTTGAGAAGAGTAGTTGACAGTAAATAGAAGAGTAAATTACAGAGCAAGTACCATCAGAATAGGAAGTGTCCATAAGATTTAAATTATTTATTTTATTGACTCCCTGAAGAATAGTTTTTGAAATGTAATATAGTTTAGAGGAAGTTGTGGGCCCAGCATCAGAGAGTAAAGAAAGGTTTCAACAGAACTCTTATAATTTTCTTAAAGTTAACTTCATTAAGAAGTTTTGAGACTATAATCACAAGAGTATTATGACACCTACAGAGGTAAGTAATTGAATGGCTATGTTCAAAGGTATTTTAAGAGAGTCCAAGATAACTTTGTTTTTGAATCTGTGGCACTGTACTGCTCCACACCTATTGACATCAGTCATTGAAAGGTTTTTTCATTTTTTTGAATTTTTGATAAATTCATATGAAATATTTTGATAATATTTAGACCCCTTTTCCTATCTGCACCCCTAAAAACATCATATATATATATATATATATATGTAATAGGAACATACATTAAAAACTTAAATTCCACTGAATTTGAAATGAATCAGTATTTAGATGCCCATGATCCATGAAGATTAAACCAAAATGAAATTAATAATTTAAACTGCTCTGTAACACACGATGGTTTTTAAAAAGCCCAGGCCCAGATGAATTCACCATATAATTCCATCAGACCTTCAAAGAAGAATTATATTTTTGAGATTTCATGGGTGCAACTTCCCTATCCTACAGGAAGACATTATTTAGCAGCAGATGTCCTGGTTCTCTAGCTCTTACAGTCTTCCTGCTCCCTCTTCTATGATGTTCCTTGAGTCTGAGGTGTAGAGTTGCATTTTAGGTGTATCAGTTGGGAATGGGCATCCCACAGCTGCTTATTCTCTGCATGTTGAACAGTTGCTGATTTCTGTTGCAAAAAGAATCTCCTTTGATGAGGGGTGAGAGCTACATTTATCTGAGCGTAAAAGTATTTACAATGCAGTTAGAAATGATAGTTTAGGCAATGGGAGAAATTTCATGATATCCTGTCTCTACATGAAGAGCTACAGACAAGAATCAGTTTTCTACAGAATGAGTTCCATGATAGGTTATCCATTCCTAAGTGGTCAGCTCTAAAATACATGTACATATTGGGATCAACCAATTAGATTCAGTAAGTTGTTTATATTTATATACATATGTATACATGTGCAAAAATAGTCATTCAAAAAGAGACCAGAAAGTTGAGAGGGAGAAATGTGGGAAAGGAAGAGGGAGGGGTAGAAATGATGTAAATACAGTAATCACATAAGGAATTACCCCAAAATGAAGAATTTTAATAAAAAATTACACCAATACTTTTCAAATTACTCTGTAAAATAGAAAAAGGAAGAACAGTTTCAAATATTTTCTGTAAAGTCGGTATCAAACTACCACTAAAACCAAATATGGACACAACAAAAAAGAAAATTATAGACCAATCTCCCTGAGGACCATTGATAAAAATTTGTCAATAAAATACTGTTGGCTGTCTCTGATGGTATAAATGAACTTGGAGCTACAAGTCTTCATGTCCTGCAGGGTGAGTGAGTTCATCATAACCAGGCCTTTATCTCCAATAGCAGCTAGGAGCTCTATATGAGCAGACCTTCATCCCAGGAGTCCTCAGTATGAGACCAGGCCTTCACCTCTGTTGGCAGCAGGGAGTGTGGCAGAACCACACCTCTAGAGGACTTAGGCAGAAATTTGCAACTAGGCCTCCAATGCCTGTAGTACCACACAACACTGCTTGAGCAGAACAGGCTTTTCTGCAGAGATCTAGGGAGCATGTGGGAACTAGATCCTCAACTCTGGAGGAACTTGGGAGGATGTGGGACCAGGCTTCCAGTTCTGGTGGGCTCAGAGGTCAGTGCAAGGCTTAAACTTTGGATCCCCTATGTCCAGAATCCCCCTCAGAGATTGGGGTTTGGCTCCTGTGGCCTCTTAAGGGCAAAATGAGTGTTAGGTTTAGACTTCTGGAGTTCTGAAAGTCACTTCAGTTTTGGCAGTTCATACTGCTGTGGTCCTAGAGGTTGTATCAGGCCTGTGGTACTGACTACAGCCCCAGATTGGCACATCAACATTAGTGGATCTGAGAATTAGGGGTCTTCTCCTTAGCAATTTCAGAGTCCAGGAGGTGGCTGAGTAGTTATGTCTGGTTGCCTTGGGATTTTGTGTGTCCCCACCCCAGGTTCTAATAGCAGAAAGTCAAGACAGGATTGCCTCCGAAATTTCACCAGAAAAGCAGCTTCAATTTGCACAGATCCCTGAAGCTGAGCCTCGTGTATATATTCCTATAAAAAGAATCACAGAAAAAAATCCGAATCATCTTGGAAGAAGGGGAAGTCAAAATTTTAAAACAAACTAACTCCAACAATTGCACAAAGCATGACAAAGAAACACAATGTGACACAACCACCCCCAACCAACTTATTCGCTGTATAAAGGAATTCATAACTACAGAGATAGTCGAAATGTTTGAGAAAGAACTCAGAGATATACTTTTAAAAGAATTAATGATGATAAAGAAGAATCAAACAGATATGAAAATTAAGGAAATCTATCCAACTCCTTTATAAAACAGTCTCCAAAGTGAATGGAATTGGAGGTGAAAATCTAAAATGTGGAGGACAAATACAGCAAGATTTTAGCATTGAAAAGGAATCAAACAGAAATACTTGAAGGAGATGGTGAACAAAATAAAAAGCACAGGGGGTGCTATCAACACACAAGACCATGCAGAAGAACGAATCTGATGAACAGTAGATAAAGGAGAGACAATAATCCAGACGTATGCAAGGAAATAAAGAATATATAAGGTGCATTCAAATCCACTAATACGGTCAACAAGTTATTTTAATATATGGGCCATTCTGTTCTCTATGTAGACCTCCATATGCTATGCTCCAACAAAATGAAATTGAATTATATTTACAGAATAGAATACACTATACCATTTTACTTCTTTCCAAGTATAATTACCTCCATCTAAAATTATTACTCCCACCTGATTACTTCTCTGGTAAACTTGAATGTGTAATTCAAGATATTACTGTTATCCTCTTCTAAAATGATGCCTCCCATGACCCCCAGAGTTACAGGTAATCATTCTTTTGGCCATGTTATCTTGCTAGCTTATATCTGTTTATATTATGTTCTTTTCATATGTCTTGCAATTAAATTTATTACACAGATCTCCTAATAAGTATGAAAGAATATTCAGGACTTGTACCCAGTGTTCTTCTCAAAGAATGGTTCCTATCATATATGGCTCAATAATTATTTAGGAGTTATTATTGAATGAATATGTGAATAATTGATTAGGACTGTTTTTCACTTGCTACTTCTATTCTGATAACTCTCAAATATTTTCAATTCAGCCATTCCTGAACTGTAGTTCTGTGTATAGCTGTTGTGTAAACATTTCTTCTAGGATTCAATAATTTCAAATGATCCTGTCCTAATTGTTTTCCTTAAAACTTCTTCAGCTTACTTTAGGGAAATATCTTCGCTAACTCATTCAGCCAGGAATGCAATCTGCAAGTCTGGACCTTTCTTTAGGTTTCTTATATCCACATTCTTGAATTTCTCCTCCAGTAAGTCATAAAGAACTCATAATTTTAATTCCATCACTTCTCTTATAGCAGTTCTCTCATTGCCTGTCTAGTCAAGTGAGAGTATCTAATTTGATTATCTAAACTAAGGTATGGAGCTGGGTTCTAGAAGAGCTGTGAAGTTCAAATAATATAGTAGACAAAAAGAACTGTACTCATTCCCATAAAATGCTTCTAGTTCTTATTCTAGTGTGACTGTGAATACTTTCCCTCCTTTTCTTATTTCACAGAAGACATTGCTTTGCCAGGGTCAGATATCAGCAGAGAATAAATAGATCATTTCTGCACTGGTCGGGAAAGACTAGGCAAGAATGATAATCTAACATTAGGATCTAGCATTAAGAAATGACCTTTAGGGTAGCAAGATTCAATATTGTTCACACACACAAAAAAAACATTATGCTAAAGAGATGAGATAGAACAGCTACAAGCCTGGGTTTGGCTTGTACTACTTTTAAGTCTGTGACCTTAGAAAGTAAATTTAATTTCTTTTTCTCATATATAAAATGAAGATAATTATATGTTCCATGAAGCTATTGAAAATATTAAAAGGATCATTCCATAGAATGCTCTTGGTGATATACTTGGCATTTCTTCAAGACAATATAAAATGTATTATATAACAGCATTAGTTCATGTGTTTGGTCCTATATTTGATACTCAGTTGCCATGGCTTGAGATGAATTTTAAAGGCAGAAAATAAAAGAAAAATGGGAAATACATGAATCCTAAGCAAAAATTGTACTATATCAAGTGCCAAATCAGATAAGTGAGGAAAAAAGAGGCTGGGAAAGCCAGAGATTTATTCAGCCATAGAAAAGAAGGCAAGGAGAGAGAGATGATAAGGTTCAGGAAATATAGCAAACGACACTACTTGGCAGCTGCATATGAATCTAGGAACTCTGTCAGACCAAATGAAATGTTTTACAGGACTTGTGTGATCACAGAGAATGCAGAGACTGGATCTAAGAGAACATTCCCAAGTATCAAGTAAGAAGGGAGATAAAGACCTGTGGTAACAATCAAAGTCCAGGCAGGCTAACGGTTTCCAGTCTTCCTCTGCTGGCACCTTTCATGAATCACTGTAATCTCCACCTCAGTCCTATTCCCCTGTCTCAATTTGCTCCTGAGAATTGTGGTCCAAGAAATTATTTTGGCATACAGATGCGTGATTATCCATCATCTATAGCTGCTTCCATATTGATGATGAGTGATGATCCTGCATAAAAGGAACCACAGTGTTCTCTCTTCTCCTCTCCTCCCCTCTGCTCTCCTCCCCTCCTCTCCTCTCCATGGCAGAGAAGGCTCCAGTTCAGATTCTGGTCTTTTTTGGTCAGCATGTACCCTTCAGATATCAGTACTTTTACTCATCAATTGTTGGATTCTATAAGATACAAATTGTTTTTTTTTATTAAGATTAAGATACAAAGACCAATAAATCAAGCGAGAATGAAAAGCATGGGTATTGGAAATCACTTGTGATATTAATCATCTTAGGCATCTCCTGACATGTCCAAAGAGAAAACCTAGTCATGACTATTGATAGATATTAGAGTTTAGACTTGAACATACCATGTCTCTTTTAATTTTATGATTTTGTTCAACATTTTGTGAACTGCTAATCAAAAAGCTGCAAGTTTCCTTAAGCATTACACAGACCCTCTTAGCTTAAGTTGTCATATCTAAGGTTCTTTATGCAGGATCATTTGTGTGGAGAGTCATAGCTTTCTTGTTTTGGACAGGATTCATATAGACTTTTCTAAATTTAAAACACCCATAGGTGGAAATAAACTTCTCAGTATACTTTAACCCAGTCCTGATGATTCAAGAACTGTATTGTCAGTATTAGGCCACCAAACTCAGGAAATTTGGTAGTCTCAGGGTTATATTTCTTTCTTTTTTAAGGAAGGTTTAACAAAGAAGTATTAAGAAAAGACCCTAAGTAGGTAATATACCTAGAAGTTAAGACAATCTCTTTGGAGTAGGTCTAGGAAGATAGAAATGATAGTACATTGAACTTGGCATCTTTGGGGAGGATAGATGCTATCTTTGTTCCACATAAGAAGAAACATCTAGTGCCCTATAAGCTTATAACAGTAGCTGGCTCCTAGACCCAAATATATTTATAAGATATAGATATGGAAAAATTTTGAAGTGCAATATAGAAGTTCTATGCTTTCTGAGGCCCAATAGAAGAAGGACGGTTTCTAAGGAAGTTGCAGTCTATACATACTGGAGAAAAAGGGAATACTACCTTGGTGAGTTTTGGCATTCTGACTGACAAGGATGAGAAGAATGAATTGTGGAAAATGGCTTTGGCAGCCTTTGCTATGGTACTTTGGTAACAAGAAGCCATTATTATGGAAGAAGTAAGAAAAAGGCATAGCTCCAAGCACCAGTTTTTAGTAAGGTAGATTCAGAGTGTTCACTGTAGGATACTGGAAAATATTTGTTGTAAGACACAAGGAAAGTTAGATAATAATATTTATACTCCGAGTCTTCATCACTTTCTCTGCTTCTCAGCATGATCCTTCTTTTCCTATCCATACAAATTGTACAGTGAATTTGCACAGGGAGACAATCAGCATCCTGTAAAATAAGACAGTTCCATCAAAATGAGAAAACCAGAAAAGTATTCATTTTAAAATAAATCTATGTGGCCTTATGACTCAAAGACATTTCCTAAAGGAGCAGCCTTCCGATTTGGATAGTTAGGTCTTGGGCTGCCTCCCATTCTACTGCTGATGGCTTCATTATATAAAGTTATACTTAAAACTTGCATATAATGCTTTAGTGTGGGTGATTTCCTTGTTATTGATTGGGAAGTCTTTAAGAAATAGTGGTTTTTGATGTAGTTGTTGCAGCTTAGGACAAAGGCAACCATCAGAAAAGTGGGGTACCAGTGGGGAAGGAGGTATAAAGATAATTAAGATTCATTGAGATGTTCTGTATGAAATACATAACGATTCAATACAAAAATTAAGTTAAAAATAGATTAATCATTTGATCCACCATGGCATATACCCAAATGACACTGTATCTTATTACCAAAATACTTGTTCATCCTTGTTCACTGGTGCTCTATTCACAATAGCCAGGAAAGGAAAACAGTCTAAATGTCCATGAAATGATGAATGAACAATGAAAATGTAGTACAGTGGAATTTTACTCCACCATAAAGAAATACGAAATCTGCAAGAAAATGGATAAAACTGGAAAATGTCATCTTGACCCAGAAAGAAAAACACCACATGTTCTCTCTCATATGTGAATCCTAGCTTCAAATCTCATGTTTAATTTGGAGTACATATTGAAGCTAGGAAATGAGAAGGATGCCAGATGGGGTGAGCACACTTCCGTAAAGGAGGGGAATAATAGAATACAGATAAAATAAAAGTAGAAAGTGGAAAACTGGGAGTGCACACATTCAAATAGGTAGTCAGTAGGGGTCAGGAAATAAAACAAGATCTGAGAATTCTGGGACATATTTCAAATCCTATTACTTGGTGGACTGATGATGGAATGTCATGAATTTGAGACTGATCTGGATTACATAGTGAGTTCCAGGACATCCTGTGCTGCCTGTCTCAAAAATACATTTAAAACAGTGAGAACGAATAGAAATAGGGATAGTTAAATACACCCTGGGTCAATGGCCAATATAGACCCCAGACTTCAGAGACATGGGGACTTCATTTTCTCAGTTTAACGTCTCCATTTCCTGGTTCATCTTCAGGAATCTCACTACTTCCCAGGTGCTTACTGCCTCTGTCCCCATTTGAGTCAAGAACACTGACGAAAGCTACTTGATGCAGGAAATTTATAGTCCCCTGTTAACTAAACTGAACCAGAAGCTCAGAAGATTTCTCAAATTCAGAGCTTATTTGACCTACTCTTTCTTGAAACAGTTATTCTGTGTGAAAAGCAGAATGCTCTTTCCTGAAGTAGAATTTAGTATCTGAAGAAAAGTGCTTATTCTCTTTGGACAAGGCTGGAAGTAGAAAGTAATCCTATTTTGTGGAAAGCATTTGGTGGAAATGTATAGAAAAGAGATAGGATAAATTGTTGAATAGTGTAACTGAACGGGAGGAAGTAGGGAAGTGAGGAGGAAAAGAGGAAAGACCCAGACTTCAAGCAGCAATGCAGCTATTTTTGTGTCACTGTGATTTGATACTAGAGCTTGGTTAGTTTCAGGAAAGTGAGCAGCAACAGTTCTACATGATAGGTGGAATCCTGTTAGGCTTAAGATACCTCTTGCACAGATTCAATTACAGAATTCCTCTTGTGCAAAAAGACACCATTTAAGCCTTACCTTCCTAATGACTACTTGGAAGTGGCAATTGGGACACATTTATGGTTGCTTGACTCTCGGGCTATCTAAAGCTTAGATGAGAGATGGGGACCTAGGTAAAGGAGAAATTCATGAACGATATAGACAACCAGGGAGCTAAATCATTTAGAACCTGAATAAAGTTAAACAAACAAACAACAACTTCTGCAGACATGTAAGCTTATGTATCAGTTGATCTTAATAAAGGAAGATTATCAAGAAATGAGGGACAGTTAACTAATCACACATGCCCTTTAAAAGCAGAGTTCATATTTTATTTATTTATCTTTTACAGTACTGATAATTAAATAAAGGGTATTTTCCATGCTAGGCAAGTGCTCTACACTAAGTAAGCTGAGGCAGGAGGATTGTTATGAGTCAGAATAACCAGAAATACATAGTAAGGCCTTCTGTGAGAAAAAAATCAGAAATTTATTTTTATCAAGAAAAAAGAAATCGGAGAGATTCAAGTAAGTAGAATTCAAAACAGGGACTTTCTTCATTTCTAGGATGGAGGAGGTCATGCAAAGTTATCTGAGAGAGGTCTGTAGGAAATGGGTGACTCTTGGCTGCCATCCAACCATGAAACGCGGACCTCAAGAATACAGCGATAAGAAATCAAATTCTAGAGGTGGGCATGGTTGCACAACCTCATAATCACAACACCAAGGGGGTAGACACAGAAGTATAATCTGTTAGAGTCCATCATCCATCCTGGGTTATGTTGAGGGTTTGAGGCCAAGTTGAGCTACGTAATGAGAATTTATCTAAAAACACAGCAACAATAAAACTACACACACACACACACACACACACACACAGAGAGAGAGAGAGAGAGAGAGAGAGAGAGAGAGAGAGAGCAAAACAAAACAAAAACAAAAGTTAACTCCTCCATGCAATTTAAATGAAGTTTGAAATGAATTCTTCCTCAGAGCCCAAGATTATCTATCCCAGCTGATATCCCAGCTGATATGCCAGCATTATGAGATCCTGAGCAGAGAACCTAATTAACCTCATCCATCCTTGTCACATACCAAACTGTGAGCTAATAAATGAGTTTTGTTTTAATTGCTTATTTTGTGGTAATTTGTTATACAGGAATCAAATACAATGGAAATAGAAACTTACACAATGTTGAGCAATATCCTTTGGCACTTTCCATTACATTCTCTTGGACTACCTCTGATTTTAGCTGCAATTGCAATAGAGAGTTAAGACTCACCTCCAGCTGTTAGTGCTTACCTTAAGACCACAGTGAACATCATGCATTCCATCCCAGTGCCCTGTTTGATGCTGTGGGGCTTGCTCAAAGCTAGAACATAGTACTTGGATGGGAGAAAGAAAATAAACCGCTGTGCTATAACTTAATGTACTGGATACTACAGGAGAGAACAGATGATATGATCTAAGTAGAGATGACAAGTTCAGTTTTAGATACGTTGAATATAATAGCCCCATAAAATATCTATTCATTAATGTAGTTCATTTCTTTTACTAGTTATTATCTGATATAGGAGGGTGAAGACTTGAACCAGAGAGACAAAACCAAATTTTGAACTTGCTAATAGCCTCCAAGTGAAGTCAGATAATGACTGAAAGACAAGTGTAGAGTGCTTGAGAGTATAGACTGGATGAACCTAACCTAATATGTGTTTTCTTGGAGAACTTCCTAGAGAAAGCAACTTCTCAGAGGCTATCAGAAGTCTGAGAAAACACTACCACAAGATATTTGGGAACATAATCGAAACAGGAAGACAAGGGGGGGATCTAGACAGTATAAAATTTGCAAAGTTTCTAAAATGAGAAAAGAATTGGTACATTTGAGTATGACTATAATATCAAAGGAACAAACGCAATGCAAAGTGAAGTTAGACAAGTAGATAGGACCTGACCTTGCAAGGTTAAGATGGGGATTTGCTTTTATCCTAGGGACTAGAAGACACTAAAATGTTTTAAGTAGAGAGTGTCACAATATTGGTGCTTAAAAATATAATTCCAGCAGCTTTGTGTAAAATAGATTGGAGGTGGATCAGGTAGCCTAATTGATGTGTCATGAGCGAGAAGGCTAAATTACAAATATTATATGTGTTAGCACAGTGTCACTGACAAAAGATGTAAAGTAGGTGAATTTGGAAGGTACTTCAAAATTATAATTTAGTAAGACTTGGTGATGGATTGTGTGGTTAGGTATTTGCATGAGGAGGAATTAAAAATGGCTAGAGAGATGACTCAGTGAATCTGAGTTTGCTTCTGAACACCCATGTCAGATTGGTTCATGACAATGTGGGGATCCATTCCCCTCTTCTGAACTTTCAGGGTACATGCACATACACACATGTACAAATACATATGCATATAATTCTAAATAAAACATCTCTGAGGAAAAGAAGATGATTGCTAAGACTCTTCCATAAGCATTTGGCAGATGGTAATGTTTCTTCTGGAAAGTAGAAATATTGAAATTATAGAGATGTGGATATAATTACTTCTATCTCCAATATCTATCTATCATCTTTCTATCTACCTACCTACCTATACACATACACACATACATGCTAAAAATTGCCATATTGGATATTATATTGGGGAACAGGTAAGATAGTGGGAGTAGAGATGATATATTCAGTTTTAGACATCTCCTACATGTCCACTTTATATGCATTGTCACTGATACTATACTCATACAAGTTACCCAAGTCCTGGAATTTAGCCTCCTAGTTCATGATACAGACTTTAAGATAGCTGGTATACTTTCAATTCGCTTTATACACAGCTTCTAGAAAATTATCTATCTATCATCTATATATACATACATGTATATAGGCAGTACCAGGTTTGAAACATAGGACCTTCCACATACTAGACAACAGCATTGCCTCTGAGCTATATCCTTGGCCTTTTGGAAAGTTTATTTTGATTGTCTCATCCAGTTCCCCAGTCTGGTTGTAGCCAAGGAAACTCTTGAATTTGTGATCCTCCTACCTTAGTCTCAGCTATCTGTGACAATAGGCCTGTGTCATCAGGCCTGACTCTAGTAGAGCCTTTTTATCTCTAGATTACATTGTCTTGTAACCCTTGTCTTAATAGAGTAACTGACTAGAATTAAAGTAATAAGTTAAGTCATATTAATTAATGAAATGGGTTAACATGCCAATTCTAATAACATTGAGATTGGCATTTTACTAAGAGATTTTAAAAGATGATTCTGTTTTAATAGAGGAACTGTAGAAAATCAAAGATAATTAAGAGATTTAAAGTTAGGAAGATTTTTATGGACTCCCAGTCTGTATCTGTCTGGCAGGTAACAGTAAGGCCAAGGACTCAAGACTCAGAAATATCCTTGATCTCTTTTGAAGCATATCTCCAATTCTGTCCATATGTCAAGAAGACTTGAAGTCAGTTGAATGACTGTATGTCAGTTAATGATATGCTGGAACTGACTTGTATCAGCTACTGACTGCCAATTGCTAAAATTTCAGAACTCTTATGACTAGTCCATATCATCTTGGTAGCATAAAATAGAGCATGCTGGGAGAATTTACCTAATAGAAAATGTCAAATGTAACAGATCAGGACTTCTTTACATTGAACAATTGTTTATAACACTTCAAATGCATTATTGATACCAGCTATGCCACAGACCTAACTATGTGGCTTTTCTGCTTGATCCACACATTGACAATCTCATTCACTCTGTAGCTTTAAATACCAAATATAATATATTCTCTCTTTTTTAGAATCATTGTGTATTTCATACAGAATACCTCATTCAATCTTAATCATCTTTATACTCTCTTCCCCACTGGCACCTGCCATAGTCCCCTAACTGGAATCCATACATTCTTTCATCTGTTTTAAGGCCTACTGTGTCAATTTAGTGTTCTCAAATGCTCCTATATTGATGAATGCACATACATCAATTGAGGTCTAGCCAGTGGAGTCCCTAGCTTTAGGAAGATTAGCTCATCCTCACCCAACAGTAATACGTTGCCACTATTTCTTCAGCAAAGATTGGGGTCTGTTGCCCATTTCTCCAGTTTCATGCTGGGTTTTTGTCTACTTGAGTTTTCATGGGTCTGGAGCATGCTGACACCATTGCTATAGGTTCATATGAGCAGGGTCCCAGGAGCTTGTAGGATTCTATTTTCATATGGTCATGCACCACCTCCCTGACTCTTACAATCTTTTCTCCCTTTCTTCTGCAGTGGTCCCTGAATCCTGACTGAGTGAAACTTAATATAGGAGTCCTGCCCAGGGACCCACACTCTGCAGATTCCTAATCTCCATTCTTTAGTAATTTGTGTTCTTGGCCCTCTGTTGCATGAGGGAGCTTCGTTAAGTTAATGAGAGTTGAAAGATTCATGAGTGTTCTCTTTTACCATTCAGTCCATGTTGTGTGAGTTTGGGGTGTAGAGGTTGCATTATAGATGTGCCACTTAGGCTTGGGCAATTCACAGACAATTGTGGTGAATTGTCTGAATTCACAGACAGTGGTACTCTGTAGTAGTCTCTGTAGAAGCTTCATTGATGAGTGATGACTGGGATACTTGACTGTATATATAATGATACATATTTTGTACCTAGTAAAAGGTTACATTAGGGATGTGACAGCCTTGAAGATTTCTCTAAGACCTATGACTTCTTGAGTCATGTGTATTTGGCTATGATTAAATACCCCCCTTTTATATAATTATCCCTTGTAATACCTGGGAAGTCTCTCGGATTGGTATATGTAGTTCACAGTTCTTTCTTTGATGCCAGTTTTATATATTATTTGTACTTCAGTGTCTAATTAATATCTTGAACTTAGCATGACCAAAATATGAGGTCCTTACTTCCAAATCCTACACTCTCCTCATCACTCTTTATTCAATATATATCATCTAGTTTTTGAAATGGCAATCTTCTCTTATTGCTCAGATCCAAGACATTGCTGTTATCTTCAAATATTCTAATGTTCTCACTTGCCACATCAATCTGTTGGCACATCCTATTTTCCTTCACTTTCCAAACACATCCAAATTTGGCCGTGCATTATCATCTCCCATACTATCCAAATCCCTAATCAATGCTGCCACAGTCCCTCATTTGCATCATTTGCTGTAGACTTCTGACTAGTCTCACAGCTTCTTCCTTTGCCCTATTGACGTCTATTCACATTTTAGTCAAAGTGATTTCATCAAATCACAAACATCCTATCAATGCTCTTTTGAAAATTCTTTAAAGAATTTCCAACTAATTTAGTGTGAAAGCAAAATTCCTATAAGAGCCTTAAAAAACTACCTCAAATAAATTTTATAATCATAACTCCATAGTATTCTCTACACCTCCTTATTCTACCCCAGCCTCAAGAATACCAATCCTGCTTCCACAGCATCGTCTTTCCCTTTGTTTGTATACTCTTCTTCTAAATATCCACATGACTGGCTGCATTACCTACTTCAGATCTTTTGTTTAATATTTTCTGTAGGTAAGGCAGTACTGTTTTAATAGGCTAGAGATTGCCCTCACTGTGTTCCAGTACTCCTTGTCTCCACCCTCTGCTTGCCTGTTCCCTTTTTATTTTTTAAATCCTGTCATCATCTAGCAAACTGTGAATTTCATATATTTTGTGTATTATTGGTTTCCCAGATATGATGTAGGTGGCATGTGTTGTCACTGTTGTGTTGTATAGTTGTATTGCTGGTATCTAGACTAGTGCTTGAAACATAATACGCACCCACAAATGTTTGAATGAAAGAATATACTCTATGATACCACTTACTGCATTGCACTGCAATTTATCTTTTCATAAGTACATAGTAGGCACCCAATAAATATATGTTGAATAAAGAAAAACAAAAGCCTTTAATAAGTGTAAAACACTCAAATTGTGTTTCATTATTATAAAACAGTCATCCTGTTCCTCACTAGGCCAGATGGATGAGGTTACTTATTGCTGCTTCTGATGTCTGCAGCACATTACATTTTCCAAAGCATTTTGTGAACATTCTCTTGTATGATTCCCATAGTAGTCTTGCAGATACCAGTATTTCCATATTTTAGGAAAAAATGCAGAGATCCATAATAGTGAAGTGTCTAGTCCAGGGTCAGTGATAGTACAGGGCTTGAGTTCAGATTCCAAGACTTATTAATCTATTATTTCACTTTATAGTAACCCTAAATAAACATGTGCCCTCATCTCCTCCATTTCCTCAGTCCCATTCCTGCTTAAGCATTTTTAATCAATAATTCCTCTCTCTACTTTTACATAATATGTATACTACTATCGTCCTTTCCCCCTACCTCATGGCCCCTTTTAACTTCCTAGCTTCTACAGACCCTCCAAGCTAAGTTGCCAGGGTTTTTTTGAAAGGGTTTCAATATATAGCCTTGTCTGGTCTCAAAGTTTTTGCATTCCTGCTTCAAACTCTCACATGCGAGGATTACTCATGCCCACAACCACAACAAAGAATTACTAATTACTGAAGATTATGACCATTGTGACTGAACCCCAAAGTAGCTTTCTACTCAACTTCTATATTGTTAATTGTACCTACTGTTCATTTGACACAGGGCTTACCACTATGTAGAGAAGAACATGACAGTTTACTTATGTAGTCAAACTCAGATCTAAGATTTCCTAGTTAGACACCTCTCATCCTCCTTTTGCCTAGATATTGGTATTATGGAACTAATGAATAGAGGGAATAATTGTTTTTCAGCAAGCCTTCTATATTCTTTATTCATTTCAAGTATAGGAAATTATAAAAAAAAGCTTGTCTGAAATGTTCTATTATCACTCACGTGTTCTTTTTCATTCACTTTAATCATCCAGCTTGTTATGTATCAATTAAGAACGCTCTTGTACAAAAGCGTATTAAAATGAGGTTACAGTCAATGAGGGATCTTCTGGGCAACTTGTAGGCTAATAAGGGAGAGGAAATAATGAACCTGCATAGTGAGAACTAAAGCATTAAGTGTTATGGGAAATATGGAAAAAAAAAAAAACCAAGCTGGGATATTCCAATGCCTGGGGAACTTTCTCCAAACATGGGGAATAAGGAACATCCTTTAGGAACTAGGGCTTGATGTCTCAACTAGAAAAATATATTGGTTTAAGATTGTTAGGCAATAGAGGGAAGTTCACTGATCATTCTGGAAACCATCATAGGATAAACTGTAAAGTATATCACGAAAGCACTGAGTTCAATGTGGCTAGTATAATAGAGGAAAGTGAGTGCTACGGTATCAGAAGAAGGTTAAGACTAGTTTTTTTTAAGAAAAAATATTTATTGAAAACTGAGATACAAACAAAGGGGGGGATCTAAAATTAAGTCCCATAGATAATCCACACCCTTCAGAATCTTTGCTCTCAAAAATCTATTTTGACCTTGTGAGTTTATGACTACAAACCATTTCTCTGGTAGAACCCCATGTTGGGATCCCAAGAAAGCAATGAAGAAGCAAAAGACAACTCCTTTAAGAGAGTATAATCACCATGTGGAAAAACGATTTCAGGTGTTAAAAATGTAATTAAGATCTGGAAAGATGGCTCAGCTGTTAAGAGCACTGGTTGCTCTTGCAGAGGACCTAGGTTCAGTTCCCAGCATCCTTATCATAGCTAACAGCCATCTGTAACTCCAGTTCTCTGTGGGCATTGCAAAGGGTGCACTTATATACATACAGGCAAACACTTATATACATAAGATAAACAAATAGATAAATAAACAAGTAGATGAAATTACAATAAACCAAAAAATCTAAGAAGTTCAGTGGTCTGAAAGACCTACGTATACATCCTTCATCCCCAAACACATGCACATGCCTTCATCTCAGGTCTAGATTCTAGATTCTTCCTTTTTCCCTCAGGAATATGCTAATTTAGATGGTAAAACATAAAACACTAGACTCAAATTGCACGTCACGCAATCAGATCGTGTTTATTTACTTAAAAGCGGCCATTTGTTGAATGATAGCCTCCCTCATGTAGCCTGCTATCTCAAAAGCTTTGAGATTGAGAGGTCCTCCTTCTGTTCCCTTTGTACCCATCATTACAAGGTACACAGACTCCATTTGTACTACTGTCACTGCCTGGCTATCTCCACTTTGGCCTTTCGTACGCAGGTCCATGCTGTTGTTTCCTTCAGTGTATAGGTTGTCTCGGATTAATAAGCATTTGATCCCAGCAATGGTGACTCCCTGAAGAAATAGCTTTTCTCTGCCCTCTCTTTCCAGTAAGGTCTGAATTTCTTCCTGAGTCATCTGGAAGAAGTTGCCTTCAGGAGAAGAAGCTAATAACCAGGGTGGAGAATTGGTGATAATTGCTGCATCAGAACACATCTCAGTTTGTTGGAAGAGATTCATGCAGTCTTGCCAGATGTCCGGGGTGATGTCGCCTATGCACTGCATGATTGAAGTATGCTGTCTCTATAAGGTGAATACAGAATTTCTAGAAGGCTGGTCTTTAGAAATGTTTGTTGGAAGTTGGTTCCAGAAATCTTCTCAGCTGAGACTAATATGATGACAGTGAAGACTATTTCTTCAGGCCCCTCCTGAGTATTAAGCTGGAGCAGGTGTTGGTGACTTGATGAACTTATGCCCCAGCTGCTCTCTGCTACCTTTGAAGCAGGAGTGAGGTCACCAAGGCTTTATGACTTTTCTAATATTATTCATTAGCTATATCATCAGTAGCCTCTGGCAATAGCGTTCTGGGGGTGTCTCTCTGGTTGACGAGCTAAGGGAATAAAGGGCACCTCCTTACTCCCCTAGATATCATGGGAAGAACAGAGCTTCCAGTAGGGATGTAGAACATAAATAAGTGATAATTGAATTATAAGCTTGAATATACAGCAAGACAGGTGAAATCGACTGTAATAACTAGTATTTAATATGTTGTTATGTTGTCTTATGCTGCAGGGAACTGAACTCTAGGTACAAAATTGAAATGCTCACATGCTTACCAGTCCACAACTTCTGTGAGATAAGTGTAGCACACTCTTAGCCCGTTTCCTTGCCTCCATATTCTTTCTCTTTGTTTTACTCTCCAGCCCACAGCAAATTTAAATTTGGTAATTTACTCTTATTAGTCATTCAGCTAGTGTCAAAAATTCACTATGTGCCAATACTTTTCTAAGCAGCTGGGTTTTGAATTAAATAAATCATAGGCATCATGGAACTGGCTTTCTAATAGAGAGAAAAGATTGTTTTGCTTTCACTGAGAATATTTTATAAGCTTAATGTTTTCTTTCAGGTTTTTTCATTTATTCCTTGGATTTCCTTATTCCTGTGATGAACCCATTCTGACCCCTTACTCTTTGAAATATCATCAATTTACATTAAATAGATCAATAATAGGAATCATTGATGCTAATGATATGAAAAATCTGTGACAGCTCTCAAAAATTAATTCATTCAATAAATACTTATTAACTAGTGTATGCAAGACTTATTCCAGACTTCGGAGATAGTTCCTGTCTTCATGAAGGTGATATAATAGAGAGAAAAAATACCAAGTGACAAACACATTTATAATGTATCAGATGGCATTGATAACTGTAACAATAAAGAGAAAATAGAGAATATTGGGGAAGCAGTAGTACTTTATTTCATATAAGGTGTTTAGAGAAGCATATAAAGGCATTTGATCAGAAAACTGGCCTAAATAAGTGAATAAATATTAGTTATCAGAAAGGAAGAAAGCATTTTCGGCAAGAGGAAATAGCAAATACAAAGGGCCTATGGCAGGAGTTTATCTACCATATGTAAAAAATGGCAAGACAGCCAATATGAACTGAGCAGAGAGAGTAATAGAAGATATAGCCAGGAGGTACTAGGCGAAATCATATGTTGGGCTTTACAGGCCATGACTAAGCATCTGGACTGTATTTAGAGATCAGGTGCTAGTAGAAGATTTTAAGAAAAATCCTAACATCACTCTAGACTATAGACTCTAAAAATGCTATGTGCAGAATAGATCCTACGGGGACTAGGGTCAACTCATACAAACTAGTTAGGAGGCTGTGACAATAATCTAGTCAGAAGGAACTAGAAGCCTGGCTAGGGTGCAGCTTGAAAACTGGTTGGATTTAGAGGCTATTGCAAAGGAAATATTCCTTGGATTTTACATGACACATACAAAGTATTAGAGAAAGAGGATGCCTCCTAGGATTTTGGCCTGACCACCCCTGCTATGGTTTAAATATTTGTGTCCCCTTTGAAATTGATGTTGAACCTTAATCCTCAATTTACTAATATCAAAAGCTGTATGTGATGGTGCATGCATGTGATCTCAGTTCTTGGGAGCCTGAAGCAGGAGGACAAAGAATTTGAGGCCCACACAGGCTATATAAAGAGACTCTGAGTCTAAAAAAGAAACTCTTTACAGATGAAGCCTTTAGGAAGTAATTAGGCCACGAGGGATCTCCTCTCATATATAGGATTGATGTAAGTTCTGCTTTTAGAAGGCTCAATCAAGAGGATTGTGAGTTCTAAGCACAACTGGGTTGTAGAACGAAGTGAGATTAAGTTACAAAATAATCAAAGATAAAGAAAACCAGGTATGGTATTGCATGCCTGTAATCCCCAGCCAGTTGAAAGTGGAAACATGAGAATCATGAATTGAAGGTCATACTTGGTTACATAGCAAGTTTGAGGCCAGCCTTGGCTATACAAAACCATGTCTCAAAAACAATAACAACAAAAAAGGGCTAGTGAGAATGACAAGATGGAAAGTGCAAGATCGAGCCACAGAACCCACAAACAAAAACATCATGTATGGGGTATACCCTTGTAATCCCAGTGCTGGGCACGCAGATCCTGAAGAGTTCTAGCCCAGTAAGAGACTCCGTCTCAAAAAAAGAAGATGGCTGTCACCCGAGACATGACACCTGAGGTTATCCTCTGACTGCCACACATATAAAAACACATGTGTACACACACACACACACACACACACACACACACACATGCATACATACACACATACCCTGAAAACAGAGAAAGCAGCTTTCATATACCGTTTTCACTATATCAAACAACTCCCAAATGATGTTCTGATGGAGACCCTAGAAACTTGGTAGGATTAGGTTTAATTTAAAGAACAGCAGATGACAGAGGGAGAAGAATAAAGGAGGCAAGAGGAGGATGTAAAGGGAGATGAAGTTTAATTTGAACCACAGTATCTTTAGTGTGCTACCAGGGACACATAAATGGGACTCTTAGCTTCAGATCAATTTTACAGGAATTGAGATATAAATTTTGGAGTCTCCTACTAAGGGATAAGAGTTAAACCTGTGGAGGACCTGGATGACTGAGGGGAGGGCAGGGAAGGACCAGTTAAGGATATAGGCAGTGAGTCTGGTTTGTAACAAAAGCAAAGGGAAGAAAGAATGCTGAATAGGAATATCATTCAACAGTCTCAAAAGTTGCAAAACAAAATGAACACTGAGTGTCTGGATTTAGCAACTGGAGTTGAGAAGGATATAAAAGACCCAAGTGAGGGAATGATCAGGAAAATGAATTTATTACAAAATGAAGACAGTAACTAACTAATTCTTTTGGAGGTATTTTGTATTAAAAGGACTGAAAGTAATGAAATAATAGTTCAAAGGAAAATAGGGCTGTGGACTGAGGCAAAAGCTTTAGGGCTAGGAAAGAAAGCAGGCATGCATGGTACATGAGTGGTTTAGCTAGCAAGAGTTAACTCAAAAGAAAAGAAAAACATCACTTTGTAAGACATATGCAAAATAGTGGCCTCTTTCTTCACTGTAACTTTGGTCAATTTAAGGCCCATTGAGGTTATATGATTTGCCCGAGGTCATAGCAAATTTGTAGCAGTCTTGAGAGGAGCAGAACCCAGTTTTTTTTTTCTTCAAAACTCTCAGATTATTCTTTGTGCCATTACATATCTCATTCACAGTATATCACTCTACTTTACACTTGTCTTTACCTCTTCTGAGTCCATTAGGCCTGTGGGTCTCTTCTCACATGTTTGATGGTAAAAGTTATGAGGCTACTAGTAGACCAGATCTTAACTAGGTTGTTGGCAGTAGACATATGTAGGAGGAGATGCAGAGAATAAAGTTTTCGGTGTTTGAAAAATTATTCTATGTTGACTATCCCAATATCAAATAGCTGGAAATCTCTCTAAAAATCCAGCTGCCATGGGCTGCAGAGATTGCTCAGCACAGACTGCTCTTGAAGAGAACTGGTGAACCTACTGGCTAACAGCTGTTTAACTCCAGTTCCAGGGGCTCTGATGCCCTCTTCTGGCTACCATGTGCATTCACAACATAGGTATGCTTGCATGCATGTTTACAAAGCATTCATATAAATGAAATAAAAATAAATACATTTTTAAAGAAGCAAAAGAAATTCAGTTGCCATCATGAGGCACCCTGTCATCTCTTCTGTAGAATGCAATTATAATACTTATAACAAACAGTAGGCGTACAGAAAAGGCATCAGTATTCAAACCTGTGGTTCCTTTTTCTTTTTAAAAAATAAGGTCTTGGGTCTGGAGGGGTGGTTAGCGATTAAGAGCTGTGGCTGCTCTTGCAGAGGACCCGAGTTTTGTTTCCAGCACTCACATGGTGGCTAACAACAGGCTGTAACTCCAGTTCCAGGGAATCCAATGCATGGTTCTGCCCTACACAGGCATTGCACACACAGGCATTGCACACAGAGGTGCACTTGCATAGATGTAGGCAAAATACTCATACACATAAAATAAGAATAGATAAAACATAAACAATTAAGGTCTCATCTAGACCCCAGGCTTGCCTTAGACTTGTTATGTAGTCAAAGATGATTTTGGACTAAAAATAATGGTCTTTCTGCCTCCACCTCCCAAGTGCTATTCATTTACTATCACAACTAGATTTATGCACTGTAGAGATCCAACTCAGGGCCTTGTGCACACTGCATGCTGAACAGCCATTGCAATAAATGCGATATCTATTTATTTACATATATTTGTATTTTATATATATGAGTGTTTAGCTTGCGTTGCTTCACCACATGCATGCAATGCGCAGTTCACATTGAAGCCAAAAAAGGGAGTCGGACCCTCAGGAACTGGAGTTACATATGTTTTTTAGCTATCTTTGGGACGCTAGGGGCCAAACCTTGAGCCTGAACTAGAACAATCAACTGATAGGGCCGCAGAGCGGGGTGTAAAAGGGCACTTGCCAGAAAGTAAGATGGCAGATGTAGCTCAGGGCGAAGTGTCGCGATAAGAGCTTCCATCAGGATCAAGTGTTGAGAGTTTGAGCAGAGGCGAGGCTGGAAAATCTTGGATTTGGAGGTGGCCTGGAACTTTAGAAGTGCAAAAGTAATCTGCTGGAGGCAGTTACAGTCATGAACAATTTCATGGTGTCCAAAGTAAAGAAAAGAGTTTAAGCTAGGCTGGATGGCACAGGTTTCCTCCAGGTGTTCAGCTTGGAGCTCAGACACACCCTTATCCTTCTCAGGATGTTCTTAGACGTCTCTCTGACGTGCTTGAACTTGAGTTCGCTTTCTCAGCCCAAACCCTCTTGCAACCAAATTGTGCTCTCCTTTTCAGGACCCACCTGGAAGCTGCTGTGGAGTGGAAATTTGTGGTCTGTGGCTCTGTTCCTTGCTCACTGGGTGGGTGCCAGCAGCTTCTTTCCTGTCTGTGCCTTCTGTCCCTAACCCCTTTCCGAACCCCAGGCTGGTACTTCTCACTCTCTTTACCTCAGCTTCATATATTGGTAGTTCCCTTTCCTGAAAACCTTGGTGGCATCGCCCCCCCGGAGATGTACTTTCTTTTACCCAATGCTTCTCGCCTCCCTACCCTGTCCATTGGATACTACTAGGGCCTAAACCTGACTCACAGGCTGCTCAGATCCAAACCTTGCAGTCCTCACACCCCTCCGCTGCATACAGTTTGGGAACTGATGGTATCTCTCCACTTCCAGTCTGACAATGGGGAAAGAAGCTCAGTAAAGCTGATGGCATCTGGCCCAGCTCATTTGGGAGGAGAACCCGAGAGGTGGCATTACGAGTACACTGTTTAGAGCTGCTGCTGCTTTTGCTTCTTTTCTTCTCATATTTCCAGACCTTATTGCCTTCCTCCCCAATGCCAGTCAGCCCCTTTATATTCAAAGCCCTTCTTCCTCTTGACAGTTTAGCTATCCCATGCGGGGCTGCCGAACACTGAAGAATTCATAATCAATCTATGGCTAATGTTTTCCATTGGTTATTAAAGATATGGCCCAGGCTAACTGAAGTCCATATAAAGTTCAGCGAATTTTAATGGGAGTAGCACGGAGTTTTTGAAGTTAGGAGGAGACTTGAATTAGAAGTTGATTCCCCAAAACATGAATGGATATCTTTGGGAAAACTGTTTAACCTCTCTGAGCCTTGGTGGCTTTCCTCATCTACCAATGGAGAATAGTGAAACTTGATCTGTGGCTCTGTTCCTTGCTATAGAACTAGATAGAAGGATTTTTTTTTAATGCAACTTATAGAGTTGTGATCTCTTGTTGGCCTCAGACCTGGCCTAAGCAAGAACTCCAGTCTTCAAACTTCTCTTTTCCTGTCCCGATTCCTGGTTTCTTCAGGACTCGTCTCTGGAAGATAAAGAGATTCAGCATTGCCTTTTTCTGGGTCCCTCATCACTAATTTCTGTCATTTACACTAGGTTTCCTGGCACGGGATGAGATAATGGTATCATGAAAGAGCAAAGGTCCTTCCAGTCTGGTATAGCCACTCTTCTTCCAGCCCACTATCTGTACCTGGTTTAAATGCAGTTCACCCGAATACTCACTTTTTCCCCTTTATCCTGGGAAAGAGAACTTCCTTGTTTTTAAATGTTAAATATTAAAAGCTCGTTGTGGGTAGATGTGCTGGTTGTGGGTAGATTAAAACTGTAAACTAAACTGGCCATATGTTAACTGGAAGAGCAAAGAACTGGTCCACAGAAGAATAGTGATAGCAGTTGAGCCATTGAATTTATCTGTGTGACAGGCACTGGGCTCGATGATTTATGTGAACTTGGTCTTTAATCTCTTAAAAAAAACTCGATGAAGGATGTATTAATATTATTCTCCTAATAAGATGTGGAAGCTTAGGCCCATAATGATAGAATGACTTATCCAGTCATAGGAGTGCTTAATTTTAGACTGGTGTGAGATGGGATTCATTTTCAAGAAAACTAACCAGCATCATGATGCATATTCACAGATTATAAATTTATATCGCTCTATTAACTAGAGAGTCCCAGGTATTTAGCATTACAGCCAAGAAAGACATACCTCCTTCCAATGAACATCCTATCCAAGGGTAAGCCTCTATCCTGATTTCTAGGAATACATTAGTTTTTCCCTTTAGAAAATTTCAAATGGATTCATATAGCATTTACTCTTTTGGTTCTTACATTTTCTCAACATTGTTTGACATATTCTTTTATTCCTTATAGTTACAGATTGTTCTTATTTGCTGAATAGTATTCTGTTTTGTTAACATGCCATATGTGGTTGGTCACGTTGATGGGAAAGTTTTAGATTTTGGAATTACTAATATTTTTCTTTGGGTATATATAGCTATAGCTTTCATTGAGATAAACATACAAGTGGAATTTCTGGACCATAGAATATCCATTTGTTCAGCTACATAATACCAATGTACATTCCTAGCACTTATGAATGAGAAAAAAATGCCCTTTGAAGTTATGATTTAGGGTTCAGTTTCCATTATAGAAGTACTATAAAATTTATTGCCTCTCTTGTCTGATTCAGAGTTTGCTCTTTGTCCTTTTCTCTGCATTCCTCCCCCATCATTTCTGTGTCATTAGCACCTCTTAATTACTTTTCTTTACTGGAGTAGATATTACTAATTAGAATTTATTGTGTTATCCATTATTGAGCTTCAAAAGAAATTTACCAAGATTCACAGCACATACTTTGACCTCAGACTTTCTGAATTCAGAGCTCAACTCTGTTACTTAATAGCTTTCTAATCTCGTCAAATATGTAACTTCTATGTGCTGCAGTTTTAGACATGCAGTTTGACTTGCAGTTTTTGGTGGTTATAATAGTACCAATTGTATAGTATTCTTTTAAGGATTAAATGAATTAATATTTGTGAAAATATTGTCACTGCCCTATGATAAATGCTTAATTTAGTTTCCAGTAGCTATCATTGTTATGAGTTGTTACTATTTATGGAAACTTGCCTTAGGAGTTGTTGATGGTGCAAAGCTAGCTTAGACAGAGCATCTGCCCTTTCAGTTATCTTAAATGAAGTGATGAATTCTAAACGGTAAGATCCAAGAATGGAGTGAAAACTTAAATGAGAGGGTAAACGAAACACAATTGGAATGTAAAAGTAAATAGGATCTATTCCAGATGAGTATGAGGAGTGTGAAATGAAGAAAGCTTTGTGGAGGGGATGACATTAAGCTGAATCTAAAATATAGTTAGGATTTGATTCTTTAGTTAGTGGGGAATTAGGGAAGTTAGCATTACCTGCCAAGAAACTTTCAAGGGTATAAACTCAGAGTAAATCATTAAGGTAAGTAGTGTGCTGTATTTAGAAAGGAGCTGAATTGTAGAAATAGATTTTATAAATTGGAATGAACCATGACTGTTACAAAGAGAATGTTTTTCTTATAGGGAGGAATTTTAATTTGATTCTGTAAATAACAAAGTTCTGCTAAATAGCTAAACATGGTAGCTCATGTGTATAGTCTCAGCTGTCAGAAGGCAGAAAGACTGGAAGGAATTTGAGGCAGGGTTAGGCTACATAGAAACTTACAGGCCACTCTGGGCTATAGAGTAATACCCCGTCTCAAAAGAAAAGGGGTGGGGACAGGGAGGAAGGAGGGAAGGCAGGAAAGAAGGAAAGAAAGAAAAAGGTCTTGAAGCTTTATCACTTGCCTACTCAATACTTTTAAGATTGGGACCAAGAACATTCCATTATGGATGAGGGAGGGGCTCACAAGGCTTGCCAGGAGAGACGGACTCATTTTCTTCAGTGATGTAGCCACTGATAAGTTGCCCATGCTCCAGCAGCAAATAGCCCCCAACTAAACTTAACAGATCAGGATCACAAAAGAAACAAATAAATAGGACTTGGAAGTAAGAAGAGGACTGGTTGGGAAGTGGGGTTTCCCAGCAGGAGTGGGAGGGTGCCAAGAGATGATAATGGGAAATTAATATGATCAAAATACACTGTATACATGCATGGAATTGTTAAAAAAGGTGTGAAAGTTAGGACATTTTAGAAGATTACCCAAACCTGAGTTTGACAGTACATATCTGTAATTCCACTATTGCATAAGCAAGAAAATTGTGAATTTGAAGTCAGCCTGGTATATACAGTGACAACTTATTTCTTAAAAACAAAAGTAAATAAATAGATATCTTCATTAAGAATGAGGATCCACATGTGGGAGGAAAAGTGGTATTAGTCTGAGTTTGGTTTTGAGGAGCCTCCACCCTGACTTTCATAGTGGCTGTACCAAGTTTATACTCCTAGGACAGAAACGAGAGTTCGTCCTCTACATCTTCACTACTGTTTGTCATTTTTCTTAATGTTAGCTAGTCTAATTGCGGTGAGATGGAATCTCAAAGGAGTTATAATTTTCATTTTCTTAATGACTGAGGATGTTAAACAATTTGAAGTATTTATTGGCCATTTGCATTTCTTCTTTCGAGAAATATCCAACTTTAATTAACTCATTTATTGAGGGCAAAATTAGTTTTTGTGTTTAATTTTTCAGTTCTTTACATATATTCTAATATTAGCACCCTGTCTAAAGTATAGCTGTTAAAGATCTTCTCCCTTTGTATAGGCTATGTTCTCAGTCTCCTATTTCCTTCGTTGTGAAGAAGCTTTTACATTTTATGTAATCTCGTTTTCAGTCATTACTGTTATTTCCTATACTACTGGAGTCCTTTTCAGAAAATTCTTACTGGAACTTGGGATGTAGTTCAGTTGGTAGCGTGTTTGCCTATCTTATACAAAGTTTTGGGTTTGATCCAGCACCACATGGTAGTTTTCTCTTTTATGTGTGTGTTATCTGGTTTTGGGATCAGGGCAATAATGGCTTAGTAATACTAGTTTTAATGTTACTTCCCCTTCTATTTTGTGGAAATGTGAGAAGTGTTGGTGTTAGGCCTTCCTTCTTCAGGGATGCAGGCCCCGAGAGGCGCTCATGCAGCACTAAATGGACTCAGTGTGCTTCAGAGAAAAGAACACAGGAAATAGAGAGAAAAAAGTAGTGGAATGGTGGAGGATAGGTAATTGGAGAGTAGGGAATGGGACGTAATTTTGATCAAAACATTTTCATGAATGAATTTCTTAAAGTAGTAAAAAGTAGAAACTAGAAAAAAACATGGAAATACACACACACACACGAGAGAGAGAGAGAGAGAGAGAGAGAGAGAGAGAGAGAGAGCCCAAATAGAATTTCAGCAGAGTTCAGCAGTGAATTCTGAATTACTGTTTTCATTGTGTTGCTTGTTATGGGTCTGAGTTATATTTTCTTGTTTTAATTTTGGTAGGTCATATATGTTTGGAAATTCATCCAATTCTTCTAGATTTTCTAGCTTTCTCGACTATGTGTTTTGCCAGTATTTATTAAGTCTTCTGGATTTTATTGTTATCTGTTATACTAACACCCTTCTTATCTCTAATTTCATTGATAAGTGTTTCTTTTGTTGGTTCTTTTTCATACTCACAGTTTAAGAGCTGAAACCTTTATCCACAGATTTCAGTTTTCCTCCACATCATGAAGTGTTTCATCTATGTTGGGAGCTTTGTTATCCTGAACTGATTTCCTTACTTCATTCTTCTGATTGTTTGTGTCCCCTAGATGACCACTGATCCTGTTTTAAAGTAAGACTCTGAAATCGTCTAGCATTTCAACTTTTTAGTTACCTTTGCTTTCTGGAATTGAGGAGTGGTAACTTGTGGAGGTGTCATTGTGCGCTGTTGTCTCATTTTCATTTAGTTCTCATACTTTATACATCTATTGGAATTGAATATTCCACTCGTACGCCGGCACTTCCCAGTTTTCCACTTCCTTTTGTTCTGTTTCATGCGTATGTGTGCCTGTGTGTATACATGTTTATATGTGTGGATGTATGTTTACATGTGTGTGGGTGCATGTGTGTACAAGTATGCATGCACTTATGTGAATATTTATGTGGAGTCCCTAAGTTCACTTTTGTAGTCTTTCTCAACTACTGCCCACCATATTCATTGAGGCAGGATCTCTCAGTTGAATCCAGAGCTCACTGATACAGCTACTCTAGCTAGTTGTCTTGGTCCAGGGATCCTCGGTCTCTGCCTTCTACACACTGGAATTAAAGGTGATATATTAGTTACTTTTCTGTTGCTGTGACAAAATACTATGACCAAGGGAACTTAATAGAAGGAAGAGTTCATTTGAGATTAAGGTTGCAGCGGGATAAGAGTCCATTATAGTGGGCAGGCATGGCAGCAGTGGCAGCCAGAGCAGAAAGATGAATACTCATACCTTGAAGCATGGAAATGAAGAGAGATCACCTGCAAGTGGGAGTATACTATGAACTCTCAAATCCAGCCCCCAGTGACGTTCTTCCTCCAGCAAGGCCGTACCACTCATGGAATTCCATGATCTATGGGGAACACTTCTCAATCAAACTACCCCATTTCACAGCCTGGCCCTATATGCTCATACCCATATTATAATGCAAAATGCATTTTTAATATTTTTATTTTTTGTGTATCATTGTTTTGCCTGCATGTATGTAACTGCCCCTGTGTTGTGCAGTGCCCACAGAGGCCAGAAGAGCTGTGTTGGATCCCCTGGAACTGGAGTTACAGATGGTTGTTAGTCACCCTATAGGTGCTGAGAACCAAATTTGGGACCTCTACAAGAGCAGCCAGTGCTCTTAACTGCTGAGTCATCTTTCCAGCCTGGAAAATGCATTTAGTCCAAATTCAAAAGTCCCCATAGTCTTTAATAGTCTCAACACTGTTCAAAAGTCCAAAGTCTTTACTGAGATTCTTGAGAAAGCTACTAGACTCAGTAATTCAAACAAGTTTATGAACTTTTCCAAGTGAGAAGGAATTCTGCAATAAAGTCCACTTTCTGCCAAAATTTCTGGTGTGAGTACTTATGCCTGCAAATAACATCCTTATTCAGTTTTTGGAGTTCATTCTTCCCATGCACTGAGCCTGTGAAAGACCCATCCTCCTGTTTACACTTGTCTTACCTGAAATGATACTTCACCAGGTTCTGAAACATGTTTCCTGTGCTCAAGTGTAGGTTGGCCAGGTAATGTAAGGGACAGGACCACCTTCTTTGGTGAATATCTCTTTGTCTCAGCTTTGGGCTCCCCTGCCACGCTTCTGCTTCTATGTCTACAGCCTGCTCTGCTGTACTCTCTTTCTTTCCATACTGCGTCTGATCTTACCTCCAATTGCTTAGACTGTCTCTGATCTCATAGGGTCTGCCTGTGAAAGCACTTCGCCAGCAGGTACAACTGACCTGACCTTGTGTGAGCAGTATGACGCAGCTGGGTCCAGTGTTTTGGCTGTTTGCCTTTAGCTCTTTTTCTTACAGGGACAGGATCTAGTATTTTTTATCCACTTTTTTTCAATCTGATCACACAGCTTAAATGCCCCTGTTTGAGGTGTTCATTAACTGTATATTCTCTTCTCTTTCCATCAGGGCCAGACAATGTTAGAGGCTTTAACTATCATGCAAATACTGAAGCTATTCTTTGCACGAGTTTTCTGGCCATTTGGCCACTATTTTATAGACATGATAATGGTTTTCCTCCTCGTGAAAATCTCCTCTAACTATACTTTGTACTTTGGAAATCACAAGAAGAAATTACACCTAGCAACCACCAATGTTTGTTAATGTTGTGTCTTTTTAGAAACCATTTGTGGTTTTGTAGTGTCACACCTAAGTGCTTTAGGAATTTTTAAAAATATGTCGTAAAGGACATTTTCATTATTTGAAGTCATTATTGATCAGGTTGTCTGGAGACCTGGGATCCAGCTTTAGCATTAATAATCGCATGCTGTGTGACCCTAGACTTTTATTCCCCCACTTTTGCTGAGTTTCATCCTCCTTGTGGTAAAAATAACATCTTTTATGAAGCTACTATATGCCAGATACTAGTCTAAGTGCTTTTTCATAAATGCTTTTATTTTTTATTTTATTTTACTTATTATTTTTAGTTTATGTGTATGAGTGTACTGCCTGTATGTAGATAAGCTCACCCATGTTGTGCAGTGTCCATGGAGGTCAGATGAGGTCGTCAAATTCCCCCTGGAAATGGAGTTATGGATGGTTGTTAGCCCAAATGTGGGTGCTGGGAATTGAACCCGATTCCTGTGCAAGAGCAGTCAGTGCTCTTAACTGCTGAACCATCTCTCTAGCCCCATGTGTGCGTTTTAAATCTTTGTAACAGTTACTGCCACCCTCATCTTAAAGAAAATTAAAGAAATCAAGTAAGGTGAAGTAAGGCAGTCTGCGACTTAAAGGTGTGTGCTCTTAAACTCTTCATTAGAGTGCTTCTATGAAATGAACAATTTGGATCATATCTGCATATCCTTAATATATACTATATATTCCTAAGGATCACTAGCCCAAGAGGATAATTTTTTAAAAATTGAAAAGCATTATAAGATAAAATGTGTTAACACTAGAAACACCGTAGAGATTCATAATCAATGTTAAACTACTAAAGACTGAGGTGCCTTGCAATAAAAAAAACTTATATTTGTTTCACCTGGTGTTTTCCTGCCCACAAATCTCATTTTGTGTGTATGACTGTTTTCATTTGTACCTGTTACGATCTTGTGGACCTGCCGCTCATAGAACTCACTTTGAGAAATGTTTGTATCAATCTGGGAGGTCCACTCTAACACTTAATAATTATAGATGTGGAGACAATAGATCCAGAATTCCTCCCCAAATCAAATTTATTTTAAAAGGCGGTAAGTGGAATGTAAGGTATGGGGAAGCTGGTCTGAGATGCATTTTGAACACTTGCTTCAAATGACCTGTGCTGACCCCCAAACCCTTCATTGCATTCTGTCTTTCCCTCTCCTTTTTTCCATTCCCTCTTATATATTTTCTTATGCACTATTTTTCCTTTTTTTTTTTTTTTTTTTTTGGTATTTGAGACAGAGTTTTCTTATAGCCACAGCTGACCCAGAATACACTATGTAGACCAGGCTGGCCTTGATCTCAAAGAGATCCACCTGCTTCTGCTGGCCAAGCGCTGGGATTCAAGGTGTCCACCACCACGCTTGTTACACACTATTTTTAAAGAATAAACCTAAATTAGAATTGTTTATTCTAAAACGAAAAGAAAAACTTTAATATGTGCCAGGTGCAGGGATTGTTTTCCTGAGAGATACTGTCTGCTGTTGGATGCAGGTGGTAGTATGGCTTGTTTTGTCGGCGTGTACAGCTGATGGGTGTATCACTGTGTGTAGCTGGTGGTTTTGATTGTACTACTGTGGATCTGTAACCAGGTATCTTATTTATTTTTGCAGTGTATCCATATTGTTACCAATAATTGTGGCAAATTTCATCATATTTTCTCTTCTTCAGAAAGAAACCTGGTTTATGATCCATGGCTTTTTTCAGAATAAAGATCTTGTAAATGAGACAGTGCTCTCTTCACAGATCAGGAGCATAAAACTAAGAGAACAGTTGGGTACGCTACCTGAGAATGAAAGGCTGTATATGGTAAGCGTTTTTCTCCCCCTTTATTCATGTATCTCGTCTCTCTGTATACACTTGCTCTTCTCGTTTCTCTACCGATTACCTTGCCTTGTTCCCTCCCTTCCTCTCTGTGTCTCTATTACTTTCCTCCCTTCTTTCCTGTCCCTCTTCTTGTCTCTTCCTGCTCTTTCCCCTAGTCTCTTTTTTCTTTTTCTTCTTTCTACACAGACATATACATACATTGAGACCCAAGCAGCCACTGGCTAAATTAACCCACCAAGTAAAAGAACACTCTGCACACTGTTTATCAACCAGAGTGGGTAGAGAGGTGAGAGTCTGACTAACTACTAATCTTCTTAGATGCTCCTATCAGCCAGTATGCACAGGTTTCTGGACATGTGGATCCCTATAGGAAATGCAGCCTACATATCAACAGTTTCCCTCCTGTAAGGCTTCCTCAACAACCACTCTCGATAAACCGAAGTACCCAGGAGGAAAAGTTGCAACTATGTTAAAGATTCTACAAGCATTATTAACAATGATGATAGAATAGTCAGGTCTGGATCCAAACTGCCGTGGGCTATCCTTAGCCTCCTAAATATCAATTTATTGCCTACTTCTGTGTTTGAGTGAACATCCTTGTGACTCCGAGTTAAAATCCATTTTGGAATTATTTGGGTTAAGCTGAGGATGTTGTGGGGAATGCAGCCACTTAGAGAAAGCTGAAACTGCTAACAACATCAGGATGACCTCTACCCTTCAGTCTACTCCACCATCAGGCCACCACTGGAGGAATGTGGAACTGAGACTCTCATTTTTGGACCACAACTGCAGATCACACCATAGCTCCAGGCTCATGGGAGGGGACCACGGCTCCAAGTTCAGAGGAGGGGATGAGGACTCCAGGTTCACGGGAAGGGATCACAGCTTCAGATTGATGGGAGAGAAGTACAGCTCCAGCTCACAGGACATGACCACAGCTCCAGGCTCACGGAAAGGGAACATAGCTTTAGGTTCACAGAAGGAGACCGTAGCTCCAGTTCATGAGAAGGGAACACAGCTTCAGATTCTTTGAAGAGGACCAGAGCTTCAGGTTCACAGGAGGTTCTCATAATTCCAATTACACTGGTTTCTAATTTCCTACTTTATTACTCTGTCCACATGATTGTACTTGTGTTTAAGAAAGAGCCTTTTGGCCAGGTGTGGTGGTGCATGCCTTTAGTCCCAGCACTTGGGAGGCAGAGGCAGGCAGAGTTCAGGCAAGCCTCTACTTAGTGAGTTCCGGACCTGCTGGGGCTATAGAGAGACAATGTCTCAAAAATAGGCAGGAAGGCAGGAAGGCAGGAAAAAAATTTTGACATCTGTTCAGGAAGTTCCTGAAAGTGACCAAATAAACTAGACCCCTCCTAAATACCCATATTCTCAGACAAGCTTAGCTGCCTAAAAGAGGCTCAGACCAATTGAGCTGCCTGGAAAAGATACCCACTAACTTGTTGAACTACCTGAAGGCTGTGCAGTGTGCTACAAGCTCACAGCTTTTGTGAGCTATCACTCATACTGGGGTGGGTTTGGGTGATGTACCTGTCTTTAAGTTGTTTCTGCTTCTGTAAGTAACCCTAATAAAACTCATGGGTTCATCAAGTTGGAGATTAGTGGTATCCTTAATTTTGTCTGTTGTTTGTTGCCAATCTGGGGTGAGTAAACTTTGTTCACGTCTCCCCAGGAAAAGTGTCACACAACATCCATTCTAGCTATAATACAAAGATATGTTCCATTTCTAAACCAATCAGTAGTTATAACCTCTCTTTGCTTTGGATTTCTTCATTATTTTTCTTTTGACACTGTTAGTACTCAGTGGTTACAAATTCATACTCCCTCCCTGTTAATCGATTCCACCATTGGATTTCTCCTTAAAATTGTTCTTCCGTATCTTGCTGTATCTTCTCAAATATATGATCATCAGCATGTTTTCTTTGAACTTCCCAAAAGTTCATAGCCCCAGGAAAAAACTATGGCTCTCTTGGAATATGCATAGTCATGGCTTTCCTGGGTCCACTGGTTGATATAATCATGTTACTTTTTATTAGACTTTATATTTTTTAAAAAATATTTTATGTGTGTACACATGTGTGCAAGTGCCCATAGAGACCAGAAGAGGTTGTTGGATCTCCTGGAGCTGGAGATACAGATGGCTGTGAGCCACCCAGCATGGGTCCTCTGAAACTCTGGTCCTCGAAAGAATAGCAGGTGTTCTTAACCACTGACCATGTTTCCAGCCTCACAGATCTTGTAAAATTTTTGTCTTCTAGTATATATGACAGTTTCAAACTAAATATATGATACACGGAGTCTATCTAACTCCTCCTAAAAGAATTCCAAAGCCTTTTCTTTAACCACAGGTACAGAAAGAAGAAAGTCGTGTGGTCCCTCTAGGCAAGAAACATGCCCCCTGTGGTGGTTTGCCGCTTTGACACTTGTTGTTTGGGGTAGGTCCTGGTCTTTTGGAAGTGTGGCCATGCTGGAGGAAGCAAAACAGGGGCAATTTCTTAAGCTTTGCTGCATTTCCAGTTGTGCTCCACTTCCTGTGCCTGCTTGAAGATGTGAGCTCTCAGGTTTCTGCCCCATCCATCTCTGCCTCCAGGCCTCCCCACCATTTTGGACTCTCCTCCCCTAGAACCATAAAGCCTAGAAATAAACTCTTTCACCTATAAGTGACCATGATCATGGTGCTTTATCACAGTGACAGGAAAGTAAGTAATAAACCCCCTCATCAGCATGAAAGAAGTTATAGAAGACTGAGCTTCACCCTTTGGTTTCCCCAAAAGATTTCTGGGACCCCAGCTCTCAGTGGGGGTTGTTGCAGGACAATAGGAATATGAAAAGAGGCATCAGTATTAACATAATGAAATACAGTTGTTAGACAAAGACTGGATACCTTTCCCAGCTGCATTAACATATATGCTCTCGAAAAGCCCACAATATACATACACAGTAACAGGTGATTACTATGTAAATAACCTGTAAAAAATCAGAAAACACATGGGGAGGTGCTTTTTGAGTATACTTTTTCCAGTTCTCTTGCCCGTCCCACCCTAGGTCGTGTCTTTTTCCTTTAATAAGTTGTCTCTATTTCTATTAATATGTGTCCCTGGTCCAATGCATTGTTCCAGACACAGGACCCTGGAAATCTCAGAAAATGTACTACAGACTCTGATCCACCCATGTAATAACCTGACCACTGCCATCTTGAATCAGAGCAGCTATTATCACTCAAATCAGACCCTTACAAAATTGTCCCAGGCATGGTGGCCTAAGCCCTTAATCCCAACACATGGGAGGCAGAAACAGGTGAATCTCTATTAGTCCCAGGCCAACTGGAGTTACAGGAAGACCCTGTCTCAAAACAAACAAACAAAAAACAAACAAACAAGACAGAGTGGGGAAGGGGAAAGAGAGAAACATAATCTGATATGCTTGACTGGAAGAAATAAATTGGACCGGCTCTTATTAAATTTGCTTGTTATCATAATTTTCTCATGTGAGCTTTCTCTCAATTCTTTAGTAAATGAAAACCTATTCAAGAACACAATAGATTTCCATTTTAAATCCAAAAAGAAATATTTCAGTTTGACCAGAGATAATGAATTTCAAAGGCTGAAAGTAAAGCTCAGTGGTAGAGCACTTGCCTAATACAGGCAAGACACTGGGTTCAAGTTCTAGCACAACAAAGAATTTTAAGAAAATGTTTTTGTCCAATAATGGTAATGACACTTAAGATGAATCTGATGAATATAAATAAATGTCCACAAACACTAAGGTTGTTTAGGTCAGTCCTATCCCACAATCGTTTACAGCAACGTAACTCCCTTCACATTTGGCAATAATGGCACACAAGGAAATTTACTCTAATTATCAGCAAATTTTAGGAAATTACAGCAAAGTTGCAAAATGAACCAAGGACACTTAAGCACAACATGAATGGAATGCTTGGAATGCTGGTCAAGGCAAGGGGCTGCAGTTGGTCAGATAGGATACCATTAGCCTAATTTTCATATAAGAATTTGCTGCAACAACAGGAAAGGAAAAACAGCAGGCATTATCCAACAACAGTCTGTGTCCACTGAACCAGAATATTCCTGAATGAATGATTAAAAGACAAGTTTTTAAAAAATACTAACATTCTCTTGTGTTCATATAAGAAGTGCCCTCCCTCCTTTTCTTTTTTTATGATGGGCTCTTTCTATATTGTCCCAGCTGGTCTCAAACTCCTGGGCTCAAGTGATCCAAGTAATCCTCCTGCCTCAGCCTCCCAAATAACTGGGACTATGTATTACTCAGTGGCCAGATGTGGTGGCATGCACTTATAATCCCAGCACTTGAGAGGCTTAATCAGGAGGATTGTGAATCTAAGGCCAGCCTGGGCTTCATAGGGACACACAGCCTTAAAAAATAATATGTGCTAAAGGATCATATTAAACAATATACCTTTTAATAGGCAATCTTACAATTCTGTATTTGGATTCTCTGTGCTAAGGACTGAACATATTGATTTTGTTTTAATATGAAATTAAATATACCAGCTTAAATATTAAATAAGAGTATGGATTAGTCCAGTTTAAGAAATGATTCTAAAATTGAATCACCACCTACTTTCTTTTCATAGGTCTTTCTAGCTTATTTTTGTAGATAAACATGAAAAATCCACAGTCTCAGCCTCACAGCTGTGTAAGATAGTTCCTCCTCAGCAGCAGGCAAGAAAAGTGTAATTCCTCTTTTAGATACCACTCTAATAAATGATACAACTGGTTCTGTAAATCAGATGATGACTGTTCAACATTCTTCTGAATAGATTCTTACTGGTACTGAAGATGCATTGTTATGATTGCCAGTTTCCTTAACTTATCTTCTAAGTGCAGGATGGCATCTTCCTGTAGGACCCCATACCACACAAGCTTCATTCATCTATCCTCTCTCATCCTCATCCAACATCACAGGAGAATAGGGCGTGGAGAGAATATGAGTGCATCCCTCAGCTCTCACCAGTGAAGTTTCCTTATATAACAAAATATGATACACACAGAAGGCCACGACTGGCTAAGTTTTAGAGAGTAAGAGACCGCAGAGTGTGTGTCCTATGGGATTCCTATATTTAAGTTCACCCACTTGTGGCTCAGGGACCATTGTGGAAGAGGGGGCAGAAAGATTGTAAGAGCCAGGGTTGGTCCATGAACATAGGGAAATAGAGACTTTCATGTCTGCAAGCTTGCTCATGTGAACTTGCAGCAATGGTGGCAGCATGCACAAGACCCATGCTGACTGAAACAAACAAGGACCCAACGTAGAAGGAGATAAATGGGTGAAAGACCCAGCCCTCACCTGGGAACTGTTGGCAACTGATTCCTGCTGGGTGCGAGAGTAGATGTTCTTTAAGATCTCTAGATAGGCTGACTAGACTCCACTGGATGAACTTGCACTTAAGGACATTTGGGTACAAATGCTTGACCAAATCGGACTTAGCATATGACAGAATGCATGAGGTCCAATGGGAGGGACTATTAGGGGGCATGGATGGGGAGGGGTCTAAATTTGATTGAGAACTATTGTATGAAATGCACAAAAAACTCAATAAAAATATCTCAATAACAAACATCTTGTTTTTTAAATGAACGTTCTTTAAAGTTTTAAATTGAACAAAATAAAAATCTTGGGGGAATTCTCCCTATTTTTCTTGACAAAGGAGAGCACAAGTAGACAAGCAATAGTTTTCATATTTCAATATAATAATTACGAGTTAAATTTTTAAAATATTAAGATATTAGTTATTGCTGATTTTTAAGATTTATTTTAATTATGTGTATGTGTGCATGTCTGTGTATGGATATGTGCACATTTACTGCAGGTTCCCACAGAAACTAGAGGCATTAGATCCACCTGAAGCAATTACAGGTGTAATTGTGTGTAAGCTGATCAGCATGCTGGGAAATGGACTCAAGCCCTCTGCAAGAGCAGTAAGAGCTGCTGACTGGTGAGCCATCTCTCCAGGCTTACATATAGTTATTTTAAGAGTTAATAATATAACTATTTCTATTACATGTAGAGTAAACTTACCTAGATTTTGAATGTTACTGCTTGTTGGGATTGCATATGTTGTAATTATCATTATGAAAAGGAAGTTTAACATAAAGATCTTTGACAAGCATATGCATCCCTATATGTGTGTGTGTGTGTGTGTGTGTGTGTGTGTGTGTGTCACAGCCTTAATAAAAATTTCAAACTTAGCCAGGCATGGTGGTGCATACCTTTATTCCTAACACGATGGAAGTAGAGGCAGGTGGATTTCTGTGAAATCAAGGCCTGCTTGGTCTACACAAGGAGTTCCAGGCCAGCCAGGACTACATAGTGAGACCCTGTCTAAAAAATAAGCAAAAGAAGGGGCTGGAGAGATGACTCAGTTGTTAAGAGCACTGGCTGCTCTTACAGAGGACCTGTGAAGCTAATAACTGTCTGAACTCCAGTTCCCGGGTTTTCCACACTCTCTTCTGACCACCATGGGTATTGCATGACACAGGTGCACTTACATACATGTAGGCAATATACTCATACACATAAAATAAAAATAATAAAGTATTTAAAAAATAAAAATAAAACAAAAATCTAACACTTAGCATTTGTATATTAAGACTTTTTGAAAATAAATCCATAGCAATTAATGTAATCAAAAATTTTAACATATGTTAGTTATTTTGATTAATATAAAGCATTCTTATATTTTCTCATTTTCTTACTCATGAAATCAAATATTAATGAATTTTTTTCTTTCCACAACCTAATTTGGAAGGAAATCCTCATAAAAAAAATCTATGTATCTAATCTAAAATTTCATAGCTTAATGAAACTTTTATGACGCTAATGAATGTTTTTATATAACAAGTAGAATTTTGAGGTTTTATGAAAAATTTAATATACTGAAAGATATTTTAATAGGCTTAGGAAGTTAAGAATATCTAAATTTATAGTGTAATATGCATTTATCAAGCATTTTAATATATCCCCCAAGCCTTTTAATATATTTCCAAACACATTTTCATATTCACACAGATTTTAATAGTAGCCATACCAAAGAATAATTTTAGCAAGCAATGAAATAAAATGAATGGAAAAGAATATGAATTGACCACAAGAAGATCTTATGTGTTAGAGCTCTTTTCCACAAGTACAATTATCCCTGGGTGAGTCTGAGCATGGCACTTTTTTTCATACTGTAACACCTCCAGGGTTTGCCTTTCAAGGACAAACCTGAGCTTAGTGGTTCCTAATGCGGCATCACGAAAAACTGGTGGCCGTATAACCTTGTAGCTAGGTGAAGGGTTAGAGCCCTGTGGCTTGCAGAGTAACCTTTTGCATTGCATTCATTTCTGACCATGAATGTTGGAGCAGGGGTGGATCTTTGGGGAACTTATCTAGGATGTAATGTAAGCGCTCCAGAGGGCTGCCACAGGCCCTGAACCCATTTATCCTGGTGGATCTCTGACAGGATGAAAAGAAGAACAGAGAAGAGTAGGAATAGATGAGCACACACCAGCCAGTAGTATGGGTAAGTCTCAGTGTATTGTGTTGCTGCCCAGGGACTCAGTAGCATTATGCACTGAGGCCCTGGAATAACTATATTGGATTCCCTCTTTAGTTGCTCCACCATAGGCACCACCGTCTTGGTGGCCCATATGATCATCGACCTCTATTTGTGGTGGAGGACAGCACAAGTCCATTTATCCGTGGATCTTAGTCCCCACGGGATCAGCCCATCTCCCAGATTAAATGTGGACTGTCAACAACAGCTGCCTTCCCATTTTAAGTATAGGCTCAGCAACTGCAATCAGAGTGGTGCTATTTTTCAGCTAATGTCCCATCAGGCTGAAAAGAAGTTTCAGATACACCCCTTTCCCTCACAAGCAGTGGCAGGATATGACAGGAAAGAGAGATGTAATGTATATTACTCAAGCTATGATCAGGCCTACTGGAGGATGGAGGGAATAGTAGTGCTTTGGATAGATTGTTAAGGAAGAGAGAAATGTTAAGAATTTGTGCTTACTTCCTGGTTGGCTGCTGGTCAACTGTCATAGACACAGATAGGCATCTGAAGTGTACCTGCTGGGATTTCCAAGTTCTTGTGTCCTCTCAGAACAATGAATTGGGACCAGAACACATAGTTAGCAATAGAAATAAAGACAAGTTATTAGGAAGGAAATGTCACTCCGTAGGGTGGAATGGCTGAAAAAAGGATGCTCAAACAATCCCTCATCATGAACATGTGAATTCTGACCGATCATCGGTATTTATATAGCACTCACCTTCTCTTGCTTTTGTATATTTTGGTCTTTGCTTGTACATGCTCTGTTTGCCACATGTAGCCTAGGTGGGGTATCCAGTGTTTCTCTGCCAGCTGTCTTATTTGTATATTGATCTTGATGCCTCTTTCTCTGCATCCCTACTCTCCTACCACAGCATCATGCTCAGAGGGCAGACGTTCATAAATAAGCACATAGCATTTCTTGTACCCAATGTTTTAGTTTACTTTTCTGCTGCAATAACAAAATACTATAACCAAAGCAACTTATAGAAGGAAGAGTTTATTTGGGCTTATGCTTACAGAGGGAGAATCTGTGAAGGTGGGGAGACATGGTGGCAGAAGCAGCTGGAGCCGTAACCTGAGCACTTACATCTTCAAGCATGTACGGAAAGCAGGGCGTGCCAGACTGGAAATGGGGCAAGGATATGAACCCCTAGTGCCCACCTCCTCTGATGAGCTTCCTCCAGCAAGGCCAAACCTCCTAAATATCTACATGACTCTGCCAACTGGGGACAAAGCACTCAAATTCCTGGAGCCTATGAGGGACATTCTCATTCAAACCATCACACCTGAATAAGGTAACTTTTTGTAGTAGTATGTTTGCTAGGCCTTAGTGAGAACTCTGAGTATCTTCTGTGTTCAGGCCCTCACAAAGTTGTCTGTGATTCTTATTCTATATTTCTTGTCCATTTTCCCTCTCAAGTGTCTTCTTTTCCTGAGTGAGCCCCTATACAACTGACACTAATTTTTTATACTAATCTCATCATAATATACACTCCCTAGCAAAAGTCTACATTTCCCTTTAACTTTCATTTGTCTAAGGTTGTCACTTATTCCTGTCAAGTTTATATGTCCTGTTGCATTTAGATTAGCACTGTGCATTTCTGGGAAATGCTTTATACCCATGTTCTCTTGCAGCTATACTTTGCTGCTTTTACTTTATTTTCTTCTTTACATACTTTTTGACAGAATGTGTAAACTGCTGAAGACCTAAGAGCTCCACTAGAGGAGGCCATTAAGTCATAAGTTCTTTAAAGTAACTAGCCCTAAATTGGCAAGTCTGGCTTCACTCAGAGCCTTATCAACCAGTCACTCCCCGAACTAAGGGAGGTTATTTGTGGAACCAACTGTCTGCTTGAAGGCCTTGAGACACCAGCCTGCTCCCCTGGAAAAGGAATCTTAAAAGAAGGGTTTCAATCATTCAAGGACACCAAACCTTGGCATCAAATATATTCCAGCTGGATCCAAAAGAATCAAAACTTCTCCCTTCCCTCATTAGTTTGTAGAGGCTTGCTTCTTGTATGAAGAAGACTCTACCCTGGCTGTATGCTTATAGACCTGTATGGTGCAGGTCTGGCTCTATTTTTTGTTTGTTAACTCTAAACTCCACTCCTTTTTCCTCTTTGGCAATCTAACATTTGGTGGCCTGTATGAGGAAGGGTTTTGGGAGCCCATCCCAGAGGCCTCAGCTGGACCTTCTCCAAAGGCCACTGGGCCTGGGCGGCTCATGCCTTAGTGACAGTTGAGAGTCTGGCACTCTGGCTGAGTCTGCCTAATCCTGCCTAAGCCCACCTGATGTGTAGACCTACCAGTCACACTTAATTGCTTTCTGTTTCCCTATTGTTCTTTCCCAGTCTTGGGGCCTGATCCATCAGGAGCACAGATGCGCCCCTCTCAGCCTGCTAATAAGCCTAATGGCCCCCCGTTGAGACTGCCTTAAGATCATATTGTCACACTGTGTAAACCCAGGTTGGGCTCCCAGGAGAGGGTAAGGACAGCATTTCACTCAGAGAGCTACTGCTTGGCTCCCTTCATCCTAATTCTATCCTTCTCCCTTTGATATTCTTTGCTCTCCTTCCTTCAAGAGCTAGCCAGACCACCAGGTGGCAAACCACCCTCCATTTGCCTTGACTGCACATCCATCACACTGGGAGACAAGGTAACCCACTGGGCCTGAGTCAGAGGTGCTTTGACCAGGTTCGGGGGGCTAGGGGCAAGGGCCTCCCTCCACACATCATCTTAACACTCAGAAGCTCAGAGGCAAAAGTCGTTAAAAGTCCTTAAAGTTTCTTAGACTCCAGGAGCCCTCCGTAGGATTCTATAGGCAGCTGTTTGGATGCATGAAGGGACTGCCATAGAGCCCTGTGTTCTTCTGACACACCGGTCTTTAAGAGGCAGGGGAAACCCATTTTCAGATGCCATGTCCACAGTACTTAGTCCAAACTACAGACGACTGGGGCTAACTTCCACACCATTTAACTTGGGTCCATCCCCCGAGCACTAGGGGTTCCAAATTACTTGGCTCTGGGCACTTATGGGAGGTTTGTGGTGAGGTCTCAGACCTACCCACTGGGCTTTCCCTCTCTGATGAGTCCCTGGTAGCCAGGCTCCAGGAAGCCCTCACACTGGAGAGGCCCGCCAACGAGATTTCTGAGAACCTACCTACTGTGCCACTCTGCCAAAGTCCAGGAAGTCTACTTACATATGGGCTCCAAAATATCTGTTCCAGAAGACTTGTTTTTAGCTTGTCTCCAGACAAACTTAAAGGAACCTCAATTGAAAAAAATCTCAAACCAGCAGAATTCGCTAAATTCTCTGTTAAAATTTGGCCCCAATATTCGTTGAGTACTGGTTGTCACCGGCCTGAATTTGGGACCTTTAAAGCAGAATGGACGACGGTGTGAGCTGTCCTGTCTCCAAGCTTTTATTGCTGTTCAGGGGCCCCCACCTCTATCTCTTCCCCCATGGAGTCCTGGCGATGGTCTGGGACACCCAAGACCTTTTGCTAGCCACTCACTGTAGTCTTTGCTGTGTATATTTTTCTCCATGGACAAAATCCTCTGCCTTTAAATCCTGCCTTCACACTCATGGTTACAGTTACAAGCTGCAAAATGCAGGGGACTTACTCTACCCCTCCCCCAATCAGCCTTCTCAAATTTCTTTCACCCCGCTGCTTCAGTGGCTTCTACCAGCTGGCAGTGGAGAGGCACAGCAGGGAGACAGCGACGGTGATGAAGACAGGGACTGGGGCAATGTGCTGTTGGACTGCCCTCCCCAATTTGGCCAAAAACAAAATTTCTGTCCCTCCCCTGCTTTTTTGTCTGGTGTACAAGGCTAGAGAGGCCGACAGTCTGTCATTTCTCCTCTCTAACTTTGGCCTGAGATGGCTTAATGACTAAGAGTGCTACCGGTTCTTACAAAGGATCCGAGTTCGGTTCTTACCACCCAATTCTCTTTGGTGTTTCCCACTCCTTACTATTTAATTCCTCATTTCATTCAGCTGTTTGTGTTGCCTGTTTTTTTTTTTTTTTTAAAAAAACTTTTAGGTCTTTCCATTCATTGCAAAGTTATTTCCTGGTTTCCGGTTTCCTAAAAAACCTCTGTCCTCCAAGGTTTAACTTTCATTCGTGCAGTTTTGGGATCTTCTCCAACCCTTTCACCCTTACTTTCACTGTCATCTTCCTAAGATTTATTATAAACTTCAATTTATTAAGGTTTTTCCCTCCCTCTACTGTCTACACTCACTTAAAAAACAAAAACTCATTAAACTATTTTTCCTATTAAATGTCATCTAAAATCCTACAAAGCCCCAATATGTACACAAATACTGTTAATTTACTACATTATCTCTTACATTTAATTCAAACTCCATGTTCTTTTAATAAAATAATACTACCTAGTACTTTCTTCTAAGTCAAACCATTGCATTTTTTGTGACTTCAACTGTGCTTACTTTAAGTCAAAGGGACTTAAAGAGAAAATTTTGGCTCTCACCCTCCAAGGTCAACTAAGTCCCAGGGGACTATGGTGTGTCTCTTAAAATGTCCTATACCTGTGGTGAGTCACCTGTCCTTTTGTTCACGGAGCACATGGAGACTTCAACCAGTGTCCCATCTGCAAAGGGGAGAATCAACCCAGAAAAACATTTCCTCAATGCTTCCAAGTGGAGCTACAGTCTAGCAGGACCATCAGACTTACCTTCACACAGATGGAATTGGTAAAAGAAAGGCCCAGCAAGCCAGAGGCTCCTCTAAGTCCATGTGAGCACTGAAGAGCAGCTTCTCAACAAACCTTACAAGTAAAAATGAATTGGTTTTTATTGGGCCAACTGCATGGTCTTAAACACCCAACAGAAAAGTATAAGCAAAATTAAAATAATCAGTATATTTCTTTTAAGTCCCTGAAATTATATCTCCCAAACATTAGACTTAAAAGTTCATATAAAATATTATTTAAACAACTCTCATTGAAATTTTCTCCATAATAAAAATACTAGTCAAATATAGACAAAATACTATGACCAAGGGAACTATGATCCCCCCACATGTGGATCCTCATTCTTAATGAAGATATCTATTTATTTACTTTTGTTTTTACAGTGTCACCTACAAACAATAAAAGTTCACTGTTGTTAAATAATAACTAAATTTCTAGTTTGTCTTAAAAACAATATCCTGTTCCCTAAAAGACACACTAACAACATAACCATTACCTCAGTGGACCTAAAAATACCCCAAATAGAATCTAGACTGACCAACTCGTTTTCCCATGCCCTCCCTGTATTATACTTAATTAACTATTGTCTCCAAAATTCTTACAAAATCTTCTGACTGAGCAGCCCTGTATGGCTGCCCAAGCCTCTACCCGAGACTGCATTAAAACAATGTTCCCACTCCATGCCACCTAAGGACTCCTTCTCAGTTAAAAAAATGCCCCTCACCCCTTTCTTTTGTCTGTGGGGTCCAGAATAACAAAAGCCAAAAGTTTCCCGAGACAAATGTTTCACTGTAGTAACCCAGAGAACCCACTTGTCTTGCCAGAATGTTTCTCCAGTTATCAGGTGGTCTTTCAGCTAGTCTTCCATCCAAACTAAAAGACAGCTTCTTCAGTCAGCAAATCCAGGAAGGGGGCCCAAGGACAGCCCAACCCAGACTTCACGGCTCAGAGAGTACAGGCCCTCACCTCTTCCACCCTTACCCAGCTGTTCCTGATCAAAAATGCTGGCCTCTCAGAACCAAAAGATGATAAAAAGAATCTAAGCAAATATCTCTTGACCCCAAATAAAGGAAACTGAAGAAACCGAGATATAAACACTCCTAGAAAGATCCCATATCTCCTTCTCATTGACCAATCTTAGTAGGAAGTTGTTAAGAAGAAAATACAACACCCCTTTTCCCATCCTTCCCTTTGTTCCCCTTTTCTTCATACCTTCAGAGTCTGGAATGATAAAATGTGCAAACTGCTGAAGAGCTGAGAGCTCCACTAGAGGAGGCCATTAAGTCATAAGTTCTTTAAAGTAACTAGCCCTAAATCGGCAAGTCTGGCTTCACTCAGGCTTATCAACCAGTCACTCCCCAAACTAGGGGAGGTTATTTGTGGAACCAACTGTCTGCTTGAAGGCCTTGAGACACCAGCCTGCTCCCCTGGAAAAGGAATCTTAAAAGAAGGGTTTCAATCATTCAAGGACACCAAACCTTGGCATCAAATATATTCCAGCTGGATCCAAAAGAATAAAACCTTCTCCCTTCCCTCATTAGTTTGTAGAGGCTTGCTTCTTGCATGGAGAGGAATCTACCCTGGCTGTATGCTTATAGTAAAGTATACATTCCTTGCCTGGTGCAGGTCTGGCTCTATTTTTATTTGTGAACTCTAAACTCCACTCCTTTTTCCTCTCTGGAAATCTACCACCTTTCCCCTGTGTCTGAATGGATATGTGTATTATTTTCCCCTCTCCTCTAGCCCTTACGTGCCTGCTGAGTCATCATCATGAAGCAGAACTTCAGTGTTTCTTTCCCTCTAAACTCTGTACTCCATTGGTCTGGTTCCTTTTTGCTTCCTTCCTTTGAAATTGCCCATGTCTTACCGACTTGCCTTCTTTCCCCTTGAGCCACCCTTTAGCCACCTTCAATATTACATCAGACCTGGAATCTCAGCCACTCAGGATTAGGAATGTAGCTTAGTGGTAGGGCACTTTCCTAACATGCAAGAGGCCTTAGGTTGAAGTCTTGGTGCTGTTACCAGAGGTTTGAGGGTAAAAGTCTAGACTGTAGCAACCCAACAGAGTAGGCTTGGCCACCCATGCCAATACACCAATTAAACAGAAAAGTAATGTTGAAATACATAGAAAAAGATATCATGAGTACATTATCCAAGAGACATAGATGAACATGTTTGTGACTTTCTACAATGTCAGTATTTATTGAATAACAGTAAATTCACAAAGATTGAAAGGCAATGCCAATAATTTATCATATAATATGCTTATCATTGTAGCCTGGCTGAGGTGGATGCAGGTTTTTTTTATTCTAATCTTAATTGTTAAAATATGATATCACACAGAACCCAGTAAATCTCTCTCTTTGTATATATACATATACATATATGAGTTAAAAAATAAATACTAGTTAAATAAGTCAGCTGAGAGAGTCTGTATTAATAAGATAATGAACCAGACCAGTGTCAGAAGGATGCTGCTGCTGGAGCTGCTGGAGTCACATTTCAGAGTGAAGCTGCAGAATTCATCTGCTAAGTAAAAGGCCAAACCTGATCCTGAGCAGAAAGTGAGTCAGGTCCAGGCCCACATGGGAGAAAAGTGGAAGGATAGACAGTCAAGTCCGTTGTGTTAACACCAGGATTATGAGTTGAACCAAAGCTCCAGGAATAGTCAGGGAGTCTTGGTCCTTGACACACACATCAGGTATCAGATGATAGGTTGGTGTGTGGCCAAGCCATTGCATTATTAGGAATCCATCATTTTACAGGGTCCAGGTAAGGGAGCTACACTCTTTTCTTAGTCTGGCATGTCTGATAAGTTCTTGAGTCTGGTTTCCCTGATCTGATTTTAATACACCTGTGTTTCAATACAGTCTCAATTTATCTCAATAAACTTATAGGTTAGCTCCCTTCCTATATTCCCAGGAATAAGTCACTTATTAGTCTATTCTGGATGGTGTTGGCTGACAGAAGGTGCAATTTCTGAGTCCACCCAGGACCTAGTCATCCTTCTTTCCTATTATGAAGTCAAAACTTGTATGTAAAGTGGAGTCTTTCCTAGGGCAAGGCAGAACCTGAGTAATACATACATACATACAAACATGCATACATACGTACATACATACATACATACAAACATGCATACATACGTACATACATACATACATAATGGAGTAACATAATGGAGAGTAGCACAGTCGACTCTCAACAAGAGATTTATTTAATGTGGCCACATTAAAAGAAGAATAGAAAAATGAGTCCAATGATCCCCCTCCGCCAAACCCCCCCCCCCCGCAGAATCTTTAGGTTTAAATAGAGGACAAGAAGTATGCATAATTAAGCACTACTCTAGTTTGTGGCCTTCTCTTTGTGAATAATTGCTTTCATCTGGGGGACAGAGTCTAAGCGTCATCTGTTGGAAGGTTCCTCTGGGAAACCAAGGAGACTAGAGGAAAGGTTAAGGGCAATGACTTATCTTTACTGCTTCAGCTAAAGTAAAGGAGACAGAAAAAAAAAAGAAGGCAGGCATGCCAGGCTTTTGTTTTACATTTAGTTAGCATGTATTCCCAAGTGAGATTTACTGTGTTTTAGAAAAAGTTGATTCTAAGTTCCTATTTCAGTGTACCGCAAAAAAAAAAAAAAAAGAAAAACAAAACCAAAAGCCTAAACAAAAGTGCATCAAACATAGATCTACTTGTATTTGTAAAGCATGAATGGAGATATCTCCATTAAACAAAAGAGAATGAGAACAACCACCAGGCAACAGAGATCAGTGGGCTTTGCATGTTGAGAACAAAGAAACAGAACAAAAGAAAACAAAAAAAGTACTCTAACTCAGGTTTATTGGAGTTGCTACTTTCAGATAAATCTAGTCTGTTATGGGTGGTCTGTCTGCTCCCTTAAAGTTTCTGTCTGACTGGTACATACTGTTAACAATTCCATTGTGGTTTGATGAAGTTGGATGTGTTAGCCACTAAATAAGGCAGATATTTTCAGAGGCAGACTTCTGTATTATACCTTCAAAGAATTTTTAAAATTTATTTTCAGCTAAAAATTTATGATGGAACCTGAGCATCATGCCCAGAGGCATTCCTACTCATCATTTTGATCTTTTATCTATTTTTACTTTTTTTTCAATTACTTTGTGTATGTGGGGAAGGGAGTGCTACAGCCTGTGTGTGAAGGGCAGAGGACAGTTTGTGAGTGTTGATTCCCTCCTTCTACCATATAAATTCCTGGGATTAATCTCAGGTTGTCGGGCTTAGAAGCAAGTGTCTCTACTTTCTGAGCCATCTCGCCAGCCCCAGTTTAATTTTTTAAGTTAATTTTTAGGAGAATTTCGCACATTAATACTGTGTTTACATCATTTTCACTACTTCCTTTCACTCCTCCAACTCTTCCATGTTTGAACTCAAATTAATGACGTACTCTTTAATTATTGTAGTTACATATTCACATATATACATGCATACATACACACATGAATCTACTGAGTCTACTTAGACTATATGCACATGTGCTCAGGACTGATAACTAACTTGCTTGTCCCAGGTGAACACTGATTACTCCTCTCTCAGCAGTCACTGTTTGCATGTAGCTCTCTAACTAGGAATGGGTCCTTATAAAAATTTCCCCATCCATGTTGGCATGCCAACTGGTGTTCTCATTATGCAGGTCTCCTTAACCCTGTCCAGGCATCTTGACTGAGTTCATATTCAAGACTAGTTAAAGAATTAAAAGCAGGAAAGACCTCAGGACTGAAAGCAACAGGTAACAAATTTTATTAAAAGAAACAAACAAAAATCCTCAAGGAGGGCTTATGTTTTTTGTTCTGATGTTTGTTTGTTTTTTTAGCATTCCTAATTTTAGATTCATTACCTTAAACAAAGAAGTAGGTGCTGATATTCCCTAGCTCCAAGCTGAGATATGTCGAGGGCTACATGACCCTAAGCCAATCTCTGCAGGTCAGTTGAAATGGCCCTGATGGAGTTAACAATAAAGCCTTACTGCCAAAGTTAAGATTAAAGTAAAGATTCATGTCTACACACTTTTGTCTGTCATCCTGTCTTTATCGTTTTTCCTGTTAGGGTGTTTCTCTACCTCCCCGTTTATTCTCTCAATATTGTTAAAATGTCATGATGAAGCTTCGTTGGCAGTTGTAGAAAACAGTGTTTAGTAGCAGGAGTCCTGGTCCTCTGGCTCTCACAATCTTTCCATGTCCTCTTCTGGGATTTCCCTTGAGCCTAAAGTACAGGGGTTGCATTGTAGATATATCACTTGGGACTGGGCACCTGAGGGTCACTTATTCTTTGCATTTTTGACCATCTGTGGATCTCTGTAGTAGTCCTCATTTATTAGAAAATGAATCTCCTAGCACTTGCAGGGCTGAAGCATGTGAATGTCTGTGAGTTCAAGTCAACCCTGGTCTATATACTGAGTTTCAGACGACCCAGGGCTACATAATGAGAATCTGTTCCCAACTCCCCACGACCAAAAAAATAAAAGAGGCAACATTTAAATGTTTTAGAATCACTAAGGCACTGATTGAATGCAAATGTTTCCTCAAATGTAAATTACCATGTTTTAAATATATTTAAGATTAAGTTGTTCAAAAATTTCTCAACTTCATTATTTTTCCCATGAAAGGCAACATTTGAAACAAATATCTTAATGAAAATAATATAACTCACAGTTTCAAATGTATGATTTTTTTTCATTTTGGTCCTTCTGAGACAGGGTCTCCCTGTATCCCCAACTGGCCTGGAACTCCCTATGTAGATCAAAGTGGCCTTGAACTCACTGAGATCCACCTGCTTCTGCCTCCTGAGTGCTGGATTAAAGGCATGTGTTACCAAGTCCAGCTCAAATGTATGTTTTTTTATCTGTGTTTTGCTTGAGAATTTTACACATGCACAGAGTTTTAAACATATTTTGTTTCAGCACAGCAATACACCAAACACAATAAGGCATAATAAAAGACAATGTTACACAATTTGACACAAAAACCTCAGAATATTGCTAATTAAGTAGTTATATCAAAAATATAAAAGTTTTTTACTATTGATGTTAGCTTTAACTCTGCAATACATTCCAAAGCATATGCCTCTAGTTTTTCCTATTTAGTATAAAGCAAAAAAGTTCATTCTTGAATAAAACATGCAATCAGATATATTCATAATATGAAGGGGTTCTCCACTTTTAATGGCACTGAATCTTTGCTCTTTAGAAGAAAGCAAACAATGTGACAATTCAACATAAGGAAAGTAGACTAAGATTCATGGCAAGATAGCAACTTACAGTGGCTGGAGTGATGACTGAGCAGTTAAGAGCACTGGCTGCTGTTGCAGAGGACCCAGGTTCAACTCCCAGCATCCACATGGCAGTTAACAACCATTTATAACTCCAGTTCTAGGCATTTTATGGCACAGGTGCACTTACACACATGCAGGCAATACAGTCATATACATAAAAGAAATATAATTAAATATTAAATATTGGAACTTACAGGTTTCTAACAGTAAATTTGCAAGAAATATACACTCTGGCTTATGTATCAGCTTTATCCTTGAAAATATTTTTTTCATAAATGTGAATAGCTGTGGTCATTTACTAGGTAATAGAATTAGTTATAAAACAAAATCAGCAAAAAAAATCAAAGCATTAAAAAAAGCAAAGCATGTTAATAACTTTTTAATAAATTTGCTTGTGATGGCCATCTGTGCTCTGGAACTCTTGTGTTGCTTAAAATTGGAGCCTAAATGTATAAGCTTGAAATTATCATCCAGTTGCTACTGATGCTACCTCCTTATACTATGTTCCTCTCTGCCTTCCTCTGCATCTTTCTGTGTATCAAGATTTCGCCAGCTCTGACATCAAAGCACAGAAATTCCAGTCGGTAACCTGATTCTTTCCTCCATTTCTTGTCCTACTTAACACAGCTAATTATTGCCACTATGGCTTCTGGAACAGGTCTGAGGCAGCTTTCTTTTTAAAGAAAGCAGTTGTTTTCTTTTTCCAAATCTGTTCTTCTTTTTTTCAAGTTTCATTCTCTCTTCTTGTTGATCTCTTTTAAGGTGCTTAAATTTGGCCTGTAGCTCTTTCATCTTCTTTTAATACGATTTTTTTTCTCCTTTACTTGTTTCACAAATATCTTCATTTCTTCCTCTTTCCTTTGACATCTACCGTAGAATTCATGTGTTTTGGCTTCATAAGTCTCTTGAAGGCTGAGGGGCCTCTTCTCTGAGTCCACATCTGTAAAGTCCATTTCTTCCAATTTGCAACATTGTGAAGCTCATACCACCTAGTATGGAGCTGCTCCCGCAGATCTCCCTGCTTGTGCAAACAAATAAGCATTTCCTGTAGCTTTGAAAAGTCACGGTGATTTTCATTTTCCACTTGTACAGCACCCCAAGGATAACCCCCAAATATAAATCATCTTATTCCCAATTTTTACCTCATTTATACTTTTACAACAACAAATGGCTGTTCATTGTAAGTCCATTCATTGCAGTGTTGATTTTGGTGTCTCTCTGACACTGGTATATCTGAACACCATCCCACTGTTGACAAATTCACTCATGAGCTTCGCCTTAAACGTCTGTAATTCAATTTTATAGATTGTATCTTCCCTGGCAGTTGGTGTAATGTTCAGCTTGCAATCCCGGTCCTTTACGGAGGTCAAGTGTGCCTGTTACAGGCAATGAAGTAGAGGCATCTATGGACATGGGAATCACAGCACATCAGAGTGCTTGATCTTCATTTCTTGGAGAGAAGCCTCAAATTGATCATCTATGTAGTTACCTATTGGTTGTTAGCTCTTCTTTATTTGGTTACTAAATCACACTGTATTCACAATGGTCAATTTCAATTGGACATTACTTCCGTGGAGTTAATATATCTGACCTCTTTAAACACTTGGACAAAAAATGTGAGGATTCATGTTCTTCAAAATCAGTATTAATGTGTTAATCAGTGCTGATTTTCTAATTCCAATCTCCCACACACAGAGAATATTGACCAGCTGGTGGGATAAACTCTCTAAACCAACATGGCCACACAGTTAAGGAATGAATATGTCCGTTTTTGCAGCTGCTGCACCTTATTGGATGAGGCCATAGCCTCAGCAAAACAGTGGTCTCCAGTTGCTCCTAAATGCATATCCCCAGCAAGAAGCCAGTGGATGTGGGGCACCGGTCGTGCTGGATGACCCAACAGTCATTAACCGATGGGGCGGCCTTCACTGAGGGTCTCCAGAGGGGCCAAGCCTGGTTGCTGTGGACATGGATCCCAAGTCATTAAAGGAGTATCGTCTTGGATCCCCAGCTTTGTGGCCACTGTAAGTCTGTTTACAGGTTCTCCAAGCTAGTGTGTGGTGTTCCCCTAATCTGGTCCAGGACCGAACTTCATTCAGCTAATAAAGTTTTAGAATAGAGGCTGCGGTGGGAGGGAGCGGGCGGGAGCGGCGGGAGTGTCCATGGGCCTGTGACTCCACTCTGGGATGGACAGAGGCTCCGTTGCTGGCAAGCTGCTGAATTGCAGGCCAGGCCCACAGCAGCTCCTGTCCTTGCTGCTGCCCCCATACCCCTCCAGGTTGCAGCTGAAGCCCAGGCGGCCACGAATCCCTGACCAATCGTTGGCCCATTGGCCTGTGCGATCCAGATCCAGTTGCTCTTCCTCCTGCTTGTGCCCTCCCCTCACCTGGCCGGTTGGTTGTGGAGCACCACACCCACGAAAGCCATTCCTTCCTTTCTCCTGGCAGGTGGCCTAGCTAGGCCCGCCCTGCTGCCCTGGCGCCTGGGACCCCTCGAACCTGGGGCATGTTGCTGGGCCTGAGCATGCAGGTCTGCCCTTGAGTTCCCACAGAGAGAACTGAGCCTGTCTGCTTTGTGCCCTCAGCTGGAGCCCAGACGGGACTTTTGGAAGTTGGAAGCTCTACTTTGACACCCACACCTTGCTATTCAGGAAGCAGAAATCATTATCTGGGTAGGTCAAGATCACAGAGGCCAACACGGATGCTTAGATTTTAGAAGAGGAAAAAAATAGAGTTAAATGTTAAGAAATAAGAACTAGAGCCAGACCTGCAACAGGCAAGAAATGCATATTTCTATGCAGTGAGGACAGAGACATTCCTCCAGGTCTAAAAGTCTCTGTGCCCTAGTGAGGAAAGGTGAGATTTTTTATTCTTTTGGGCCCATTTAATATGTGTTTGGTGCCAAAATTTGGTGTCCTTGGAGGTTTGAAAAGCTTCTTCCAAGATCCCTTTCCCAGGGTGTGCAGTCTGGTATCTCAAGGTCCTAAAGGAGAGAGGATGGTTTCATAAGTCATCTCCCTTAAGTCAGGGAGTGACCTACAGGCTGATAAGATTTTGAGTGAGGCCAGACTGCCAATTTGGGGCTAGTTGGTTACTTTAAAAAACTTTCTGTTTTATGGCCTCCAGTAATGGAGCTCATAACTCTTCTGCAATCTACACATTCTATCAGGTATCATCTACAAAGACATGGTCACTAAAATGCAGTAGGAAATCACTTCTCAGCAAATAATATATAAGGTTGCAAATGTGAAAAAAGACATGACCATTTTAGAGAAGAGTGAGTTTTCGATCCTTAAAGCAGAAAATGAGAAAATAAAACTTGAACTACACCAGTTAAAACAAGTGATGGGTGAAATGATCAAAGGCTGGACAGATAGCAAATTAGACTTCAATCTGGAAAAGAACAGACTAAAAGAATTGTATTCATTGAACCAAAAGTAGATTCTGGACTGAGGACAGAAATAGTGGCCCTACCCATCCAGAAAGATCTGGCCCTGACCCAGACAGACAGAAAGAAACCGAAGTGGTGGTTGCTGGCCTCAAGACTATGCTGGAGGCCACAAGCTTGATACTATCAAATACTTAGCAGGGTCTGTTTTCACCTGCCTAATAGTAGCTCTGGGATTTTATCGCCTGTGGTTATAACAAAGTGTCTATTTGAAGAATTTTCCATCGTTTTACCTTAAGCATATCAGATTGTTGTTCCACACACCTCCCTCTTTTTTCCTTTCAAAGTTTAATCCTGATCTGACTTTATGCATATCATTTACTTCTATGCAAGCTATGGACACATAACCACAGTGAAGAAGTGGGAAACTCTGTGATTGATCCTCAGATCTCTCTGTTTCGTTGGCTTTTTGACCAAGCAGTGTGGAGAATGCTTTCAAGACTACACTCATCTAAACTGGTGGACTTGGTCTCATCTGTGATAGATACCAGACGTCTACATTGGTATAATTCTCTACAACTCTAGGTTTTTTTTTGTCACAAAGAGCATTTGAGATCTCTTTTTGAAGACAAGGTAGCTTTAAATCTGAAGCATCACTGAACTTCAGCTCAGAGCTCTAGCTCCATTCTGCCTGACTGCAATTACTCCTATCTAGCCTTGTGACAATTGCAGCAGCTGGTGTGTTAAAAATGCAGCTGTACTGATATACCTTGGCGGGCTTTCTTTTCTGATGTCTATTGTCTTAGTAATGTTGTCATGGTTACTATTAATGTGCCTTTCAGCTAGAAAACCGTGGTACCTAATGAAGCATTGTAATTGCAACAGAGAAAATTTTCATGAAAGAGTGAAGAACTGGGTAAGTTAGAGAAGTGCGAAGATGGTCAGCCATAAGTTTTAGATGGGTCTGGGAAATTGAGGGATTATTCCCATCCATGCTGACACAGACTAAAAGGAGTCACTTATTTTATTTGTATGAGTGTATTGCCTGCACGTACATAAGTGCAGTGGTGTCATGTCTGACTTATGAAGGTCAGAAGATGGTGTTGTATCCCCTGGAACTGGAGATATGGATGGTTGTTAGCTACCATATGGGTGTTGGGAATCAAACCTTGGTCTTCTGCAAGAGCAGTCAGTGAACCATCTCTCCAGCTCTGGTATTCTCTTTTGTTTAAAATTTTTTTCTTCCTCTTGTTTCTTCCCTTACATTTTGGACATGAGGTCCTCAGATTGTAGGCTCTCCAGTTTAACCTTTTTCTGACACAAGGGAGGTGATTCAAGGGCATCCTTAAATAGTAGCTATGGGATAAAAACCCATAGAAGGTACTTAGACTAAAGAAAAATTTCTCTGTGTGTGTGCATGCAATGGATTTCCCAGGCCACCTGGCTTCATGAATTATTGGCTCACAATTGTTGGCTCTTCTCCAACAAACCAGAAAAAAAATCTAAAAAGTTGAAAGTTAGGTGAACAATGAAGTAATCTTGTATGTCTGATTTAAAATGCATTATATTAATAGGATTTACTTGTGTAACTGTCCTGGCAGGAATGAAGATATTTTAAAGAGACTCTTGTATCCTTCCCTTTGTCTGCCACACCTTTGAAACAATGGACCCAAAGAGATTTGGAATTTCCCCGGCCATCGCAGGCTGAGAGAAAGAAGAGGCTGAGGTTCTGGTGCCAGTCAGATGGGGACCCTGTCCCCTTTGAACGAAATTTCACAGAGTTTTGACAGCCTGTGAGACCACTTTGCTGGAAAGAGGGCACATGTCAGTGACCCCAGCATCCTCACTGTGGGATCATATCAGAATAAGTGGGACAGATCTCATCCTGCTGACTAGAGACAATGCAGTGGAGATAAAAACACCAGATGTTAAATTAGTGATATCTTCAGTGAAGAAGTAACCACCCAGAAGCAAACCTAAGTAACTAGATGTGTTGTAAGTATGAAATTTATGATGAAAAGAAGTTTATGGTTTTGGAGGCTGGGAAGTCTAAGAAAATGGCTTTTGCATATCTTCTGCATGTTCTGAGGATTTTTCTGATTGGTCATGGCATAGCAGATGGTAAAACAGAACAAAATAACAAATTGCCCCCTTGATAACTCATTAATACATCAATCTGTGAATGAATAAATCAGTTCTTGAGGGAAGAGCACTCATGACCCTGCCACCTCTCCAAACTCCCATCTTTCAAATATCATTAACATATGACTTTGGGATGTATATTAGTACACAAAATTTGGGAGACATATTCAAACCAGAGTAATTTCTTTTATCTTCTATGCCCTTTATTAAAATAATAAATTTTTTTTCTGTAAAGGTTTTATATATGCTTGGTTGTTTAAATTTCAAGATTCTGTATAGGTTTTGTTACTCTTTTCTAAGTGGTCACTGTTGCTATTAAAAATGGTTTTGAGGTCTGGAGGCAGAGGCAGACTGATCTCTGTGAGACTGACGCCAGCCTGGTCTATATAGGGTGTTTGAGGCCACCTGGAGCTACAGGGAGACCCTTTTTCAAAAAAACAAAACACAAAACAACAACAACAAATAAAATAAAATGTTATCAATTTTTTGTAGGTTGATCTAGTAACCTTACTAAATTATGTTCTGTCGGGAGCCATTTGCCTGCCTTGAACTATGCCCTAGTTTAGGGTTAGGCAGAGGTCAATCTTGTGCACAGAAGTGCTGTTGGGAGCAGGAGGTTTTGCTATGCAAATAATTTACACCTGAGGGGAAGTCTAACGCCCAAGGCTGAGGACACCTGAAGACCCTTGAAGGAAGCCAATCACATCTTAAGTTATTTTGCCTGTGTTACTATTGTTTTTGTGTTGAACTTTTGACCCATTGTTTTGCTCATTTCACAGTATACATAGGGGTACTTAATAAAGGCAAGCTGCTTCAGTATTGACTGACAGCCCTCCTGAGTCTGTCCCTTTCTCTCCCCCTCCCCCTCTTCCCCACCTCTTCCCCCCTCCCCCTCCCTCCCCCTCCCCCTTCCCTGTCCCTCCCTCCTCCCCCCTTCCTCCCTCCCTCCTTCCCCTCCATTTCTCCATCCTCACTCCCCTCTTCAGGTACGGTTCGATTTCTGCCGGTGGGCTCTGGCAATGTTCATATTAGCTCTAATAGCCATTGATTCTCTTATTGTTTTTTTAAGTAGATTATTCTTTTTGTAAGTTGTACTGGATTTTTTGCATCTATATTTCATAAATAAGCCTAAATTTTCTCATAACACTCTTTAAGAATAAAGGTTATACTACTATTATAAACTTTACTTAGTAACCTTTCTTTTTCTGGTGACTAAAATCAATTTTTTCCATGCTTTTCTGTAGCAGATTTGAAGATTTTGTGGCATAGTATAGTGATTAATATCCCAGAATTTGGAACTAGTTTACTAACATGAACTAGTATGTTTCTAATCCTGCGTAAGTTATTTAAATTCTTTGCCCAACTTTCATCATCGTAGAATAGAGATGATAATACCTTGAATTATTTTAAAAGTTCAAGATATAAGAATTACAGTTAATGTATATAAGTGCTTTAAATACACTTAGTAAATATGATTGTGTAAGAATAAAACAAAGTACAATGCACAGGGGAGAAGTTCTTTGTACTCCCCCTATCATTCTTCCCTGGCTCTGATGAAAAGAATTCCAATGGCATGCTTTGGAGACCTGGTTCTAACTGCATCTCAGGCTAACTGGCTATTTTACCTTGCATGAATGATTCTCTGCTACTGAATTTGTCTCCTCATCTGTAAAATAAAGTGATTGGTTTATATAATTAGTAAGTACTCTTCAAGTTTAAGAGTTTGGAAACCAATTCTTTAGTACTGTGCTCTGAGTCTATCTCTTCATTTATACAATGCTTACATGTCCTCAGATCTGTTACTGCCAGACATTTTTTTAAAACCTGGGTGTTGATTTTGGAATGAAGAGCTTAAATTACTTATTTTGGTATGTCAAAGGAGACATATTTACCCAATTCATAAGGTTAATGAAGTTCTTCCTAGCCTTAATCTGCCTCCTTTCACCTCTTCTCAAGATTGCTGCAATTGTTTGCATCGTCCTTGATCTTGATCAGTGGTTTGCTACCCTTACACATGTTTCATATTGACTGGTAAGGCTTTGGTTTTCTTGTGATTTTTCTTTTTGTTTTGTGATCTATTTAGTTTAATCAGAGCCACCTGAGTAATGAGCCACCATTGTATAGGTAGTATCCACTGGAGCCTATTAGAGTCAACTGTTAGTACACAACTGAAGGCTCTCTCTCCCTGAGTAATATCCTCTCTCCCTGAATATATCAGTAGCAAATAATTGAGCAGTGAGGGTTAGAAGCCCTACCTTTTTTCTTTGTTTTAGCCCCTCTGAAACTGCTGACTCTTACCTTATGTTCTATAGGATTTACATTCACTGCTAAAGTTTTTTCAGTTAAGTAATTATGGTAGCATTTTCCTGTAAATCTGTTTGTTTTCCACAATCATATATATGTGGAAGTTTGTGGGCTATAAAGTTAGAAAGTTTGCTTTCATTCTCTCCCACTTTCCAGATCTTTGGGTTTGGAGCAAGCAATAGAATTTCTGGACTTAGCTTACTGATTTATAAAAGTAGGAAAATAAAGGCTCTCCAAGGAAGTTGTTTGAGTCTTAAATACAGTAATGATATTTGCTCTGTGCTTAGTGCATAGTACATGATTAATAGCTATTTCTTTCTCATATTTCCTATTGTCCTATAGCCTATATTTGAGCTACAGTTCCTATCTGTACCATTCATTCCCCTGTAGAAGACTAAGGAAGTATTTCAGAGTCCTTAATATAATAGATATCCCTACTTATTTCAGCCTTTCTTTATCATTCCCAAGCCATCACTCCTAGGCAGCTCACCTCCTTTCCATGATCTTAACATTCTTTCCCATTTCACTCTCCTCTTTCCCTGAATAATTGCTCCATGTTTGCTGATTATTTTATTGAGAGCTTCCTGCAAGCCCATGCAACACGTTATAAGGCTCTGATAGGCTCCATTCATGTTTGGAACAAGTATTAGGTCAAAGGTCACATGAGTACCATGTTGCATCTTTTAAAGGGAAGAAGCTGGCATTGCTCTGGTAAGTAGTACACAAGAGTAGTGTTACTGTTGTGCAGCCTGTTACAGCAAGCAGCACAGTGAGGACATCTGCAAGGTCAGCTAAAAAGCTTTTTAAGCCAGGCACTGTCGAGCATTCCTTTAATCCCAGCACTCCAGAGGAAGTCAGGTGAATCTCTATGAGATGGAGGTCAGCCTTGTCTACATAGTGAATTCCAGGCCAGTTGGGACTACAGGGAGACCCTGTCTCAAAAACCATCCCCCAGTTTTTTAAAGCCATGAAACCTGAAACCTCAGCTCAGTTGATCATTGAGCAGTCTTTAATTTTTTTTTCTTTTTCCAGCAAGCTAGACAGAAAGGTCTCACTCTATATTGGTGCCACAAAAATTAAAATACCTATAAAGAATAATTCAAAGCAATAAGCTACTTTGTAATTCTTATATATAACTAAAACTGTGCATAAAACACTGCTTTACTGGATATGTTTGACAGATACTTCTTTTGAAAGAAAGAAGCCCTTGTTTGCATTATATGATGTTACTTAAGTTTCAGTTATTACTTTTTCCATGCCTGTCTTCTGTAACATACTTGAAGAATTTTTGTTATAAATCCTCAAAAGAGATGAGGGAAAATGAATAGAAACTGATTGATCTAATATCAAACTTTGGGTAAGTAAGAATACCCAACAGGTACTGGACCATAACATATGCAAACAAAACGTATAAAGTCATTTTATGACTGACATTTTAATTAAGCACTTCTGAAGTACTCATAGGTACATTTAATTAAAGTGGCAAAGTCTTAGCAAACAAGAGTTTGAACAATCAAAGTAAATCCCTCAGAGTTTCTGCTTTTTCACGTAACAGTCATCCATTCAATAAACATTTATTGAATACCTACTTAAATCTCATTGTCTAAGAAAAGAGTGCCTTCGGAGCATATATGAGGCTGACCAGGAAGCTAGAGGCAGCCTGATGCTTTAGGATATTGCCTTGTGAAAGAACTTTATCCTAATTTATTCCAGAGGAGCAGGAAGAAGCTAAGGAAATGAGATCTAATCATGAAGAGCTTTATGGCTAAATTAAACAGTTTGTACATTTTTCCAATGAGGGTTGGGAGCTATGGGAATCTTTTCAACTAGTAAGACTATATTTGTATTTTAGAAAGATAACTTTTTTTATTTGGATGGAGAATTGTTTTCTTGGAGAAGAGTGACATGTGAAACCCAAATCGAGACAGTTTTATTTTGGATTGAGAGGAAGAAATGGATTTCTAAGATTTTTAGGTCACAGAATTGAAAGAATTCAGTGACAGATAAAATGTGACTAGAAAAAGGAGTTTAGTATGCATCTAAGTTTCTTGGTTTTTGACCTTAGTAACAATTATGGTTAGTGTCATCTTGACTGATGTGGAATCAGGTTAGAGACAAGCCCTTAGGCATACCTATGAGGGATGAACTACACTGGCCTTTGAGTGTGTCTGTGAGGGATTATCTTGTTTAGGTAAAATGATGTGGGAGACCCATCTTAAATGTAGATGATACATTTACAATCCCCTGGGCTAGGATTCTGGACTGTATAAAAAGGAGAAAGTGAGCTGAGCTTAAACATTCATTTCTTTCTGATTATGAATGTAATATAACCAGCTGCATCAAGCTCCTGCTGCCTTAAATTTGCCACCATGACAAAGTGTACATTTGAATTGTGAAATGAAATAAACCCTTCCTCCCTTGAGTTGCTTTATCTCATCACAGCACCAGGCAAAGAAAACTAAGGCAGAAACCGAGTGGGTAGTGGTTACGTTAGCCAAGATGAGTGCCACACAAAAAGGGACAAGGTCTTAGTTCCAGAGAATTTAAAAGATATAAAGCATTTGATTTCAAGCATTTGGATCTAGATCTCAAGAAGAAACTGTGAACTGAACAGAAATCTAGAATAATGTTGCAACCATCTTTCAGGTTCTCTGATTCATTAGGAAGATTCACAGGACTGAACATAGTCAAAATCACGATATGATTTACTATGTTGAAATGATACAAAGCAAATCAAAATCAGCTAAGGGGAATGGTACATGAAGTAAAGTTTGGGGACTATTAAGTTTCCATAGTCCTCTCCCAGTGGAATGAAACAGGATACACTTAACCCTTTAGCAACAAATTGTGACAAAATGTGTGAAATTTTGTCTACCAGGGGATATAATTCAAGTTAGTCCCTAGGGCTTTTATTAAGGATTGCTGACATGGGCACCTGTGTCTAATATATACCTAAACTCTAGGAAAACAGGTTTTCAATGTTTTTGTAGTTGTAGTTTAAGCATAATGATCAGTCCTCACAGCTTAGGGAATGGTAGCTTCCTTCCAGAAATACAGGTTCTCAGGCACCGGCCAATGGCTAATTGTGCCTTCTATGATAACTTTTTAGAGTCATTATTATTGTTGGATCTTTAAATTATTTCCAAACTTTTATTATCATAATAAGACATTAATTGCGATGACTTTATGGTAGCCCATGCATGAGAATTGGTGAGCTGTCACTAAGGAGGACCATCTATTAGGTGGCTTATTAAGCCTATGCTTGGCCAGAAATGAGTAGAGATGGGATGAATTTATACAACTCAAATATGTGTCTAGGTCCCTTGAATGAGATAGAAAATACCCAGGTTTTGATGTGTATGGCCCACTGAGCCATGAGGATGGCTACATTTGTTTGTTTCTGTGATATCTTCTTTCAGGTTTAAGTTGAAGCAGAGCATAGTGGTACACAACTGTAATCCTAGCATTTGGGAGATAGAGGCAGGAGAATTAGGGCTTCAAGGTCATCTTTGACTGTGTAGCAAGTCCAAGCCTGGCCTGGGTTGCATAAGACCCTGTCTCAAAAAAGGTTAAGTCTACATAAAGGAGTGGTGTGAGAACTTTTTCATACAGTCTGCATTCTAGGGTCTTTGATGTTAACACTGAGTTATATAGAAAATTCTTCATCTGATCTACCTTGAAATTCTTTTTGCCATTTGAATTTTTTATCCATTATCAAATGTTTGGGCATGTTCTTAAGTGAATGATTCGCTTTCATTGTCAATCTGTGTGCTTATAATATTTTATTCTCTATAGAAAATGTATTTTGGTAACACTTGACAAATATGAGAAAATGTGTCCTTCTTTGTTCATTTCTTTTGATACAGTTTCTAGCTTCCTGGTCTTAATCTCCCTGTATAGTGGAGGATGAACTTGAACTTCTGATCCTCCTGCCTCTACATCCTCAGGGCTGGGATTATAGGCATGCTCCACTACATGTGGTTTTATATGGTACTGGGGACTGAACCCAAAGCCTCCTGCATGCAAAGCAAGAACTTTCCTAACTGGGCTACTTTCTGAGTCCCTAGATGTTAGAGTAAGTAACACCTAAAATGTGAATACTTTTACCTCTTTCAAAACAAGCGATGTCTGTTAAAATCTCTATGGTGTTTTTATGTTGAACTGTCTTGAAATAAACTAACCTTCTAATTTGGCATTAAGTCCTGAAACTTGAATTTCTCTGGTTTATATGGATGCAATTGTTGAGTTTGTAATAAGTGAGACAATTTCAGAAAAATGACTATACTCTCACCTCCACATTATATAAAAGCCCTTCAAACACACATACTAGAAATGCATTACAATTTGTGAACTAGTAAATCATATTTCCTCCTTTTCCTGATGTACCTGTGGTTTTTATATTTAAACCTATTAATTGAATTTACTTGTTTTTACCGTCTCCATTGTGATTTCTAAGTATAGCTTCTTGCTAGAAAGTGAAATAAATGTAAAAATAATAGTGAGCTTATTTTCCTTTAGATATATAAGACTTTCTTTCCTGAAATAGTAGTTTCTACATCTGTTACCTTGAGAAAAGTGGTTGGGAGTTCAAAATTCAGAAGCACAAAATGTGTTCCTGTACTCTCCTAATTCTGCAAAGAAAACATGGAGTTAAGTAAAATCATCTAATAAGAACTAAATTTGTCTCTACAATACCAGTGTCCCATCCTGGCCCTTAGAGCTGTGTCACCTCTAACAAGCCATTTAACTTCTTTGAACTTGAGTACTTCAGGGAATTTTAGAGGGGATAGCATTAAGAGAAAATATATAGATACCTTGTAATCATAAAATCTCATATAAATGTTTAAGTAAAATTTGGGGTGTTCATTTGTTTCTTTTCTGTGGGCTCCAGCTTGGTGTGGTTGTATAATGAAAGAGGGTTATTTGTATGACAGTACTTTGGGGAACTATGGCTTTCCATTAGAATAGGGATGTCCTTGATTCTTTCTTTCTGTGGTTAATATAATTGAATGCCATAAAGAAAACGTGGTAGTTTTCACTCTGGGCTCTGGGGTTAGACATATGGTTAAATCCTGAAAAGAGCAACTATGCCAGTCCTAAAGATTATAGTAATGCAATATGATGTCTTTGTTTCAAAACAAGGGATGTCTGTTAAAATCCCTATGGTGTCTTTATGTTGTAGTTTCCTGAAATAAATCAACCTTCTCACTCCTTTATATGGATGCTATTATTGGGTTTGTAATAAGTGGGACAATTTCAGAAAAATAGCCATTATGTATGAGTAGAATTTTATTAAGAAATATTCAAGATGTGTGAGTGTGAGTGGTTTGATTTGTCATACTAGATGGAGAATCAACCGCATTCTTAGTGTCAGTGGAATGGCCTGGCCATACAGCTCTTTGCTTTAGACGCTCTCTTGAGTTGGTTCATCTTCTATTCACCAAACCGGGAGTCAGAGGTTTGAACACTTATGGATATGGTGACTCAACTGAGGCTGCCATTTGCCACTGTAGCTAGCCTTTGTGTGGATTTTACACTTATGTAGAAGATGGGCTCTTGCCAGACAAACTGGAAACCAATTTATGTAAGTTTTAGATGTGAGTACAAAGGTATTTGCCAATCACTTCTTTGATAGTCCTGCCTTATGCAATTCTCCTTACCACGTATTGAGACTTCTGATGTTATTGGGGAAGTTAGGTGTTTTTATTATGACAGGCATTAGGTAGAACTCATTTGAGCAAGCCTCTTGGTACACCTTTTGTAAGCCTTTTGTGTCCAACAAAACTGTGAGAAGGTATTCTGACCAACCTAGCTTTGTTGCCTCAGTGTGATATCCTGTGTTTGTTCTCATCTTTTTCATGTTTTTCAGAAAATATATTCCTGAACCAGAATTTCCAGTTGTTTTCTGCTGTCATCTAAATTTACTATGAGAAAAAGAACTTCAACTTATATACTGGAAAGCATCTTTCTGCAAGAAATATATTGAACCACAATTGATCAGTAATTTTTGTATCTGAAGAGCATGTTTTGTAAATCTAATTGTTATGTGGTTAACAAAAAATCTTTGGATTATGTCACAATCTTTGATTATGTCAAAAGTTTGCTGTCTTTTTTCAGCTATAACTGCATCCAACATTCTGGCATTGAAGTTGAATAAAGTCTGCTTTCACTGAGATTAAATAATTGTAAGATATTGTAAGAGGGTAAGAAGAAACACCAAGCCTTTGAAAAACCAACACCAGAAAGTCTCTTTTTTAAATATTTTATTTATTATTCTTTATGTGTATGAGTGTATTTGTTTGCAAGTGTGTAAGTACACTCCTGTGATGCAATGCCCACGGAGATCAAAAGAGGGTATCGGACCCCTGGAAATGGAGTTAAGGACAGTTGTTAGCTGCCATGTGGGAGCTGGAAACTGAATCTGTATCCTCTGCAAGAGCAGCCAGTGCTCTTAATGGCTGATCCATCTCTCCAGTCCCCAGAAAGTCTCTTAAAAGGTCATATTTTTCTCTCTCAAGTTTAAGAAAATCAAGTTATAGATGCATGTGTGCGTGTGTGTGTGTGTAGTTGTGTGCTTGTGGTACTTACTGGGGATTAAACCCAGGGTCTTGACATGCCAGGTAAGCATTCTGCCACTGAAGTAAATACATAGAAAATGGAACCATGATAATAGACCTAGAAATATATAGAAATTTCCTTCTCCTAGCTGATAGATCTAAACTGCTAGTAGAAATTATACTCTAGTGACAAAATTTTGTTCTTAGAAGTCCTACAAATATGAGAAGAAATCCTGCATTTAGTCTTTACAGATATTATTCTAGGTAAATTGGTTTACCTATCTGAAACTATTTTCTCATGGAGATGATAATAGTATCTATCTTCTGGAACTATACTCTTGCAACTTTGGGGGGTTTGTTTGCTTTGAGAAAGGGTCTTCCTGTAACTAAAGCTGGCCTGGAACTTGCTCTGTAGACCAGACTGGCCTCAATCATCATTTGGCCTATCTGCAACTACATAGTGCCCTCAGTTATTCCAGTTGAATGTTATGGCCAATTAAGCAGCCAGGCAGAGGTAGGAAAATGAAGGCATCCTTGCCAACATTTGAGATTCATGGGCATGGAAAACATTCATGTTATGTGGAACAATCTATAAAATCACTTGCAAAGTGCAGAGATTCAACTTTGACTAGGCCAGAAGCCATGGTTTTACCTTATATAGCAAAAAGCATGCTTGATGTGGGGTAGAACATAAAAGTAAGCCGATGACCAGAATCAACTATAGTACAACTATAAACCTGCTTATATAGTATATAACATAACAGTGTTTTGCAAATGGATAAAGATATTCAGTTTCATAATTCAGTAATGTATATATGAGTCTAATTATGGATATAAATTCTCTCTAGAAAATTATAGAGGTTAGTGCTCAAGGGTGAGTAGATCAACATATAAGTATTAATAAATTTAAGATTTATTTCATCCCCTTAAAGTTAAGAAATCACTTCATTGAAGTCAGATATGGTGGTACATGCCTTTAATCTCAGGACTCAGATTTCTGAGTGCAGCCAGTCTGGTTCCAGGCCACTTGATGCTACAAGTCTCCAGCAACAACAACAAAAAGAAACCACCACAAACAATCAAAAAGGGAAATCATCTCATCTAGTTGACTCTAAGTACTCGGTCTGATACCATTACTGTGCTGATGAAGAAGTTGAATTTAGAACTTGGAAGAATAAAGCTAATACCAGAAAATTAGAGTCATATATCATGACTGCAAAATAATTGGGGTCATAATGGAAACAAGAAGGTGTTGAACTTTATAGTTATAAGGGTATTAGAACATTTTTCTTAAAACCATTACTCAGATTCCTTAATGCCATAATGTGACAAAAAGAGTGAAAATCTACTTTTTTATAGTGAGCTAACTCCTAACTCCGTGTTCCCCTCTCTTTTCTTCAGTGTTGTACTGAAATGCTCTACCAGGATCTCTGTATAATTCGTGTTAGAGCCTTTGAATTCACTCAGCACCCCTTTTGGGATATTGAAAATCTCGTTTCCTTGGGTTTCTTCCTGCTTTCTTTTTTGTCACAAATATTCTGTGGGAAAAGGTGACTTTGTTTTTACATATTTTTGAGGCTTGTTCTGTTCTGGATGATCAGGGCAACGTTCATAAAAACCAATGTAAAACTTCTGAGCATGATGAAACAACACAGAATGGCAGGAGTAGATTGAGGTGGAGTATCAACTCATGTAAGGAACCGGTAGTTAGAATGTGTGGGCAGAATTAGGGTGGGATCAACTGTTTTCTCTTTTAAGATGTAATTTAGTTTTATGTGTATGAAAGTTATTCCTGTGTGTATATAAGCGTACCAGTGTCATGCAGTGTCCATAGAGGCGAGGAGAGGGTGTTGGATCCCTTGAAACTGGAGTTACTGACTGTTGTTACTCGTCATATGGTTGCTGGGAAACAAACTCAGGTCTTCTGCAAGAGCTCTTAACCACTGAACCATTTCTTCAGCTCCTCAAATATGTTTTCTAATCAGAGCACTTGTGGGTGTTTTTCTGTAGGGGCTGACTCAGTCTTTTGGCTCTCTTCTTGAGAGATTTCTGAGGACTTGGAGATCAATTCTGTAGCCTGAGAAAGCAAAGGTCTATACTGGCAATCTCATAACCCCACTATTGTGTATGACTCACTAGGTTGTTTCCAGCTAATTATTAAACTTTTTGTACCTCAGTTTCTTCATTTATAAAATGAGGATCTACTTTCTTCAGTATCTTCAATAGCCTGAAGTGATTGTCAGTTTCAATTTCTGCTTCCCTTTCCAAATTGAAAACTCCAAGGAGTGAATTTTTAGCAGCCTAGTGAGTTCACCTTAGTTGAGGGACATTGGCGCTATCATGGACACTAGAATTCTCATCACAAAGGTAATATAATCCACAATTTTAAGAATTTTCACTGATTTTAATTATAGTAGGTAGTAGTGTTCCATGGTGGACAGAATAGTCAAAAGAAACACAAGATTTAGTTTTATTTAACGCTGCCACTATTTTACTGTGTATACTTGGATAAGTCTCTTTCTCTCTTTGGGTCTCTATTTCCCTATCTGTAAAGCAAAGTGGTTGGAATAGAATCTGTTGTAATTTTTGAGGGGTCTTATTATTCTTCCCCATCCTGTAAAATGTGTTTTAAACAATGGATATCAATCCCAGGAGATACACAGATCCTGAACCTCAGTTGAAAAATTATTGGGTGATCTCTAATGGTCCTTCAAACTCAGTTACTCTCTAATTTTTTAAAATGTGTGTTGTGTGTGTGTATGTGTGCATGCATAAAATGTTTGGAATGTACATTTTCTCATTTGGAAGTTTTGTTTTTAGATATTTCTGCATAAAATATCCCTCTTCACCCTACTCTCATGATTCAGTAGAAATAAACAACTTTGCTTTGATTTTCTGTTAAAAGCAATTATAAATACTTATGTATATATTTGTACATATATATAAACAGAGAATGAGACAGACGCAGAGACAGAGAACCACTTCTGACTTAAAGTTTTGAAGAAAGGGCTGGAGAGATAGCTCGGCAGTTAAGAGCACTGGCTTCTCTTGCAGAGGATCTAGGATTGGTTTCGAACCTTGACACGATGGCTAACCACTGTCCATAATTCCCATTCCAGAAGTCCAATGTCCTCTTCTGAGCACTGAAGGCATTGCAGGCACATGGTGCACTTATATACATGCAGGCAAAATACTCATACACATAAAATACAAATAAATGATTAATTAGTTGCAACTTTTGAAGGAAGTGTATATAGTTCATTACTTTAAATATCCAGCCTTAATCCTTTTTGCTTTCCTAATCTTGTTGCTGACTGTTTTCATTGTAATATTATTAGTACTTTGTGGTGATGTTGGTTGTTTCAAGCCCTCTGTTCTAACTCCTCTGCTCACTCTTTTTTATACATCCTGTACCCAGGCATCTGCATGTTGTTTATGAAACCAAATTTATTAGACCAAAGAGAATAAGAATACAGAGAAGGCAATTTTGTAGATAGAATTGGTTGAGTTAAAAATTGGTGGATCAGGGGCCTGGAGAGATCACTCAGTAGTTAAGAGCACTGGATTCTCTTGCAGAGGACCCAAGTTTGGTTCCAAACATCCATGTGGCAGCTAACAACCTTCTGTAACATAATTCCAGTTTCAGGGGATCCAACGCCATCTTCTGTCCTTTGTGGGCATTGCATAACACGGGTGCACTTACATACATACAAGCAATACAATCATACACATAAAATTAAAATAAAAAGATTTTTTTAAATTAGTGGACTGATCCAGCAAGATGACAAACATGATTGCCACCCAGCCTGACAGCCTGAGTTCAATTCTTAGAGTCTATGTGGTGGAATAAGAAAGGCAACTCCTGCAATCTGTCTTCTACAGCAGCAGGGACAATGGCATGCACTCATTCTCCCCTAAATAAATAATAAATAAATAAGTAATATGAATATTGTAGAACAAAGAAACATAAACTTGGAATCTCATTGTTATTTTGTTTACCCATTCATTATCATTCATCCTGTGTCACAAGTCAGTCCTGAATTATTCTCTCCTCTGTCTGGCAGTTTCTAAGTCCTTAGTTTTACTTTATTTTAAATTTATGTTTTTATTTTTATGTGTATGAGTGTTTTATAAGTGTAACTGCATGTGAAATGCCTGCATAAGCCAGAAGAGAGTATTTAATCCCCTAGAACTGGAGCTATGAATGGTTCTTAGCTACTATATAGGTGCTGGGAACTGAACTTGGTTCCTCTGCAGGAGCAGTCAGTGCTCATAATTGTTGAGTCATCTCTCCATCCCCTAGTTCTACTTCATAAAAATAGTATTACACTGTGCATGCCGTTCTGCAATTGTTTTTTTTTTAATAGCATCTCACTATGTAGCCTCAGCTGGCCTGGAACTGGCTATGTGGACCAGGCTGGTCCCAAACTCACAAAGATCCACCTGCTTCTGCATCCCAAATGCTGGGGTGAAAGACATGCACCAGTATAAAAATGCTTAAAACTGCATTTTTATATGTAATTTATCATGAATCTTTTTTCAGGTGGTGTCATTTTTTCTTTAAAATTTCTGTTAACACATATTAATTATACATATAATGGAACTCACTGTGATTTCCTGCATATACAAAAGTATGTGTTTTTCATCTACAAACAGATGAAAAGCACACTGGCAACAGTGTGCTTTAATCACACAGAATCATTTTCTACCCTTGCTCCCTTTTACCCCCAGGCCTTATCCTGGTCTCTAGTAATCACTAGTCTACTTTGAGGTCACCTTTTTTTTGTAAGCTTCCACATATGAGAAAGAAGATGCCATGCTTGTCCATGTCTGGTATCTGGCCTATTTGACTTAACATGATGTCCTTCAGTTCTATACATTTTACTGGAAATATGATTTCATTTTTATGACTAAATAATATTCCATATACCAGATTTTTCTTTATGTTTTCCTTTATCAATAGGCATATAAGCTGATTTCATATCTTTTTTAAAATTAAGGCTTGGCATTTTCACATATATGCACATGTATGTTATACTTTGTTCTAATTTTTCTTCCTTCTTTACTGCCACTCTTATGCCCTACAAATATATATATATATATATATATATATATATGTGTGTGTGTGTGTGTGTGAATATAAATTACAAATATGAGAGAGAACCTGCTGTAATATTTTATCTTTCTGAATCTGACTTACTTCGCTTAACATAATGATCTCAAGCTTCATCTAGTATCTTGTAAATGCCATGATTTCCTTCATCTTTATAGTGGAATAAAATCTCACTGTTTGTATATATACCTTTTCTCTATCTATTCATCTGTTGATGCACATGTATGTTAATTCCATAACTTACCTATTGTGAAAAGTACAGCAATAAACATGTATATGCAAGTATTTCTGCGGTGTATTGACTTAGAAAATATACTTAGATATATACCTAAGACTGGTTTAGCTGGGTCATATGGTAGTTCAATTTTTATGTTCTTTTGCAAAACAACCTCATTCTTTTGTGTGTTGGAGTGCTGGTGCCTTTGCCCAAGCACATACTGAAGAAGGTTGGTAAGTGTCTTCCTATGTTGTTCTCCACCTTATTGACTTGAAACAAAATCTCTCACTGACTTAGAAACTCTTCTTTTCCCTGGCTAGCTGGTCTGTCTCCACCCCCAATGCCAAGGTACCAGGCACATGAAGCCATTACTGGCTTTTAATGTGGGTGCTGGGGATTCAAACTCAGGTCCTCATGCTTGCAGAACAAATGCTCTTACTCCCTGAGGCACGTCCACAGTCCTTACAAAATCATTGTTTTCAGCAACTATGTAATATTCCATAGTGGAAAAATTTCCCATAGCCTCTTTTGACAGAAAATTCTGTTCCTTTCAATTTTTCACTAATACAGATATTGGTACATCAAATAACTTTATATATGTACCTTTATATGTGTTATTTTTAGAGCCAGACATTCTATGTAAAAAATATGAATACTTGAGGTTTTTAACTTATGTTGCCAAACTGCCATCTAATCTTATTGTGTGCAAGCCAGAAAATGGTGCACACTATCAATATTTTTCAAATATGAGTATATTTATTAAGCATGTATAAAGCAGCAAATAACAAGTAGGAGATAGACAGAAACAGCACATAGACAATAAAACATAATCAAATCAGGAGTATACAACATCCAGAAGAGACTTCTGGAGTAACCTGATTGAAAAGCAAACAATAGTAGCTTCATCTACCTTTAAGCATAAGGGCTTACAAATATACAGAAATCCACTAGAGAATTTGAGGCAACCAGTTCGAGTAACATGTGGAAATTTCCATCATGGACAAGCTTTCAATCAGAGCATTTTTTTTCATGGATGAGCTTCTGGCTTCATATTCCCACTGCAGGCATTTTTATATCATAGGATAAACAAAAATGACATCTGTTGGAAATGGCTTACCTCTAGTTGTTCAGAATACAGTGGTGTATTTAACATTCCTATTAATTCTTTAAGGGTTTCATACAATGTGTTTTGATCATAACCCTCCACCTCCTCCTACATCCACCCCTACCTGACTATCCATCCAACTTCTTGCCCCCTCCCCAATTCTAGTTCAGTTTATGTTTCCCAAATACTCTTGGGTGTGACACCCACTCTGAATTGTGATTGACCTACCAGGGCTCACATCCTTAAAGAAGACTGACTTTTCAGTTCCCCATAGCTATGAAATGCCAATAGATCCCTAGCTAGGGGTTGGACATTGTGCAAATCCCCACTCTGTACTGGGATTTTGTCTGGTATAAGCTTGAGCAGGTTTGTCCATGTTGTCTCAATTGTGAGTTCATTTGTGAAGTTGCCCTGCTGTCTGGAAAACAGTGTTTCTCTGTAGTGGTCTACCACCTCTGGCTCTTAAAATCATTCTGCCCCTCCTTCCACAATGATCCCTGATCTGCGGGAGGAGTGAGATATAGATGTCCCATTTAGGGCTGAGTAGTTAGTTCACAGCCACTCTGTACATTGAACAGTTGTGTGTGTTTCTGTGTCTTCTACTGTAAGAAACTTCTCAGATGAGGTTTGGGATATGTTTTAATGTATGGGTATACCAATAGATCATTCAGAGTCATTTTAATACCAGGACATAAAGTTTTTAGTATCCTTAGTTGTTTTGGTATTCTTCCTTCTCCCCATTACAGAGCCAGGGGTCCTGTCCCATCTCAGAGAAGGGATCTTAGAGGACACTTTGAGAGAAATATGCTTGGGTCAGAAATGGAGGGAGCATAGTCCCACTTCCAGAGACAGCTTCTTGGTGAACTTTAACAGCACATATTAATTTGTCAATATAATTTTCATTACAGGCCTCTTTTCCCATCAGTCATGACTATTTTTTCAGCAATGGTTATTACTTTCTTGTTTCTGTGACAAAATATCCTGACAAGTAACAACCTGAGGGAGGAAGGGTTATATTTGAAGGGGATGATTCCATCACAGCAAAGAAGACATGAAGGCAGGAGCAGAAAGCCTGCAGATAACAGTGCATCAGGAGTCAGGAAGCAGAGAGCAATGAATGTTTGTATCCAGCATTCTCTCTCTCTCTCTCTCTCTCTCTCTCTCTCTCTCTCTCTCTCCCTCCCTCCTCTCTCTCTCCTGTCTTCTTTTAATTCAGTCCACGATTCCAACCCATGCAATATGGCCCTGCCGACATTTCAGATGGGTCTTCCCATCTCAATTAACCCAGTCAAGATAATGCAGCACAGGCATGCCAGAGTCTCTCCTCACTGTGTGTCTCTCAGCTACCTCAGACTCACTACGGTCTATCCCCATTGCTATCTAAAATGTATTTTTTAATTCTGTGTTTACTCTTCAGTATAATGGTAGTTTCATCCAGATAGTTATCATACTAGATATTTCAGAGTCATCCTTGAGTCATCCTTCTTTACCCTGTATCCATTTTCTTTAGGTTGTGAGCCTGAGCTTTTAACAGCTAAGGCCTCTTTCCATTACCTGTTTAAATTTTCTTATTACATAATATTAATTTGCATATGTACCATTCTTTTCTCTTTTGGTTCCACTGCTGTTTCTTTATTTCAGTTACTAATGAACTTCCATGGTATTAGAATTTCCTTCACTGCTCTTCCTATATTGGCCTTTTGTCACAGTCATAGAGAGCAAACTAGAACAGAAATTGGTACCAGGAGTTCAATATTGCTGTGACAGACATGACCATGTTATTTTGGGGGAGGATTGTGGAAATGTTTGGCACTTTGGACTGAAAAAGACATTGAGTGCTCAGAGCTTAATGAGCTGTTTGTGAGAACTTGGAAGATAATGCTCAGAGCAATTCAAATGATGGAGACCTGGCTTGTGAAGTTTCTAAAGGAAGCAAGGACTACTGGGGCTATTTGTATGATATATTTGGATTAAGAGTCTGTGGAAGTGAAACCTTCTGTGCTTTGCTGGGATGATAAATATCTGATTAGCTGGGACAAAAAGTCAGCTATGATTAATAAGAGATACGAATCATTGAGGCAGAACTGTTCTGGGAATTATTTCCTCCGTTTCAGCACATAGAAGTGTGGTCCAGGAGCTCCAAAGCTGCAGTCCAAGAGGTAAGCCAAACTTGGCAAGTATAAGAGCCTCCTACATGGTGCAGGTTTTGAAGGCATGAAGGGGTCATGGAGGTCACCTGAGGCTTGGTACTGAGAGAGGCCAGGAGAGGCCCTTGGTGAAAGTACAGACTCAGTTGCATTGTAAACACCAGGATTAAAAGGAGCATGGAGAGAAGCTGAACATGTGGCAGGCTCAGAGTCCTTGAAGAGGCTATTAGAGGACACTGGTGAAGGTGCACTGGAGACCACAGCATATTAGAGATGCCAGGACTGTGGGACTGCCAAGGATAGCAGCTAGTGTGGAGTAGGACCAGCCTGGCCTGAGCATATAACATAAACTTTATATGTTGCAGATGGCATAAAAGGAGAAGTAAAGCTTCCCAAGCCCATTGGAGCCTAGAAGATTATTGAGTGAGTCACAAATGTCAGACACTGAACTTTTGACACTGTTGGAGTTTGGTTTTTCTTTGATATGATTGTAACTACGCCCTGTTCTTCCTTCTTGGTAAAAACATGCATAGGACTTATTTTTGATTTTATGAGAGACCACAGTTAAAGAGACATTGGATTTTTTAAAGATAAGTTGAACTTGAATCATTGTAATTTTAAAAATACTTTATTATTTTTATTCTATGAACATGAGTGTATTGCTGCATGTATGTTAGTGCTCCTATGTCATGCAATGCCCAGAGAAGTCAGAAGAGGGGAAAGGTATCCCCTGGAACTGGAGTTAACAGATGATTGTTAGCTACCATGCAGGTACTGGGAACTGAACCCAGGTCCTCTGCAAGAGCAGCCAGTGATCTTAACCTCTGAGCCATCTCTCCAGCTCCCACATTGGAAGTTTTAAAAGATTATCGGACTTTTACAGGTTTGACTGTTTTATGTTATTATATTAACATCAGATTTTGGGGATAAACAGGAAAGGAAGGTTTATGGTTTAATAGTAGTATGTTGGTATGTTAAATTGATAAGGTATCAACTGTGCTGTCTAGTTTTTGTTAGTGTGGCACAAACTAGTGTTAGCTTGAAAGAAAGAACCTCAGATGAGGATTTCCTTCCATAAAACTGGCCTTTGAGCATGTTTGCGAGGCATTTTCTTGACTGGTGGTTGATGTGGGAGGGCCCTGCCCACTGGTGGGTAGTGCCATCCCTGGATAGGTGGGCCTGAGCTGTATAAGATAGGTGAGCAAGCCAGAAGAATCAAGCCTGTAAGCAGCATTCCTCCTTAGTCTACAGGTTTCTGCTCCAAATTCCTGCCTTGAATTCCTAACTTGGCTTCCCTTGATGAGGGATTATAACCTATAAGATGTTTTCCCTCCCTAGGTTGGATTTGGTCAGCATTTTCTCACAACAACAGAATGCAAACTGGGGAGCTCTGTCTCTCCTTATCCCCTCCTTCCCAGGCTAGACTGAACCATTACAAAGCTACTTATGAGTTCCTCACCTATTGTGTTCATTCCTTTTTTGTGGTTATGATAAAACACCGTGACAAAAAGTGACTTACAGAAGGAAGAGTTTATGTTGGCTTATGGTTTGAGAGGGATAAGAATCCCTCCTAGCAGAAGGACATTGTAGCAAGTGGCAGACATGGCAACAGGAACAGGGAGCTATGAGATCACATCTCTGTCCATGTGTAGGAAGAAGACAAAGTGAACTGGAAGTGGGACAAAGCTATAACTGCTCAAAGCCGGCCCCCAGCGATGCACCTCCTTCAGCAAGGCTCCATGTCCTAAAATTTTCGTACATTCCCCAAACACTTCCACAAACTGGGGACCAATATACTTGGGTCTGTGGGGAACATTTTTTGTTCAAACCACCACGGCTATACTCATTTGTTACCCTAACAGAATGTTCTTTACTCCTTGTCCGTCTGGCAAATGCCTATTCATCCGACAGCACCCACTTTTATCGCTTCTTCCTCTTTGGTTATTGTTGTGATTAAGGTTCCATTGCTGTGAATAAACACTCTAACCAAAACCAATTTAGAAGAGGAGAATTTATTGGGTTATACTTCCAGGTCACAGTCTGTCACTAAGGGAGGTCAGTGCAGGAACTCAAGCTCAAGGCAGAAACCTTGGAGGAACACTGCTTGCTGGCTTGTTCTCCAGCTTGCTCACTCACGGGCTAATGCTTGCTTAGCTTTCTTATGCAGCCCAGGCCCACCTTCCTAGGGATGGTGCCATGCACAGTGAACTGGGAGCTCCTATGTCAAATAAGACAATCAAGAAAATTCCTCATACTTATGTCCACAGCCCAACTTGCTAAAGACAATTACTTGATTAAAACTCTATTGCAGGTGATTCTATGCTGTGTAATGTTGACAGTTATCTTTGTGACTTTGTGTACCTGGCATGGAATTTTATTGTTTTGTGTATTATCATCTTGTAGTCACTCATTTAAATTCTTGTTTCATTTATATTCCTAGTATACACCAAAGTGTCTCTTCATGTAGTCATTCAGCAATTACTAGCTAGGTACAATGGAAGAGTGACCTGATTTTCTTTCTCTCACTTGAGGAATGCCCCCTATTTTCAACAAGGCTTACTGTTGAAAGGATATAATAGTTACTGTCCCTTAATCTGTTGCAGCAGTTTTTCTACTCTATTCTCATTACTTATTTACCTTTGGTCACCCCAACTAGATTGTGGCCTCTTCAAAAGTAGTTACTAATTTTCTTTGTATCTTTTGATACTTAGCACATATTTTTCACACAGGATCACAAAATGAAATGCTAGAGTGCATAAATGAATAATCAATATCTGCCCTTGCCAAAGTTTCTGTATTGATGACCCAGATCTTTACATCATTGTGATTTTACAGAGGCTTGTGCAAGGCAGGCAAGCTCCTCCCTTTTGAATTGGAAGGATTTATGTTAGAAAAAATAAATGGCTAAGGAAATCATTTTATGATTTGAAGAAATGTGGACTACAATTTATTATTTTATTATTTATACTACTCTTACTTGTTCCTTCCTCTAAGTATTGATCTGTGTCTTATAAGTTTTGTGAATTTAGAACTCCCCTTTGTTTTTGTTTTTAATTCCATATCATAGAATGATTTCTGTTCTTATTTCCTACTAGGTAAGCTCTCGTTTTATATCCCATTATTTTGCTTTTCATTCCACAGAGAGGATTCTGATGTTATGAGAAGAAATTAATGTAGACCAGTAAGAACAGGTTCTTGGTGCTATAGGGATGGTATTTGACAATCCTGCTTATTAACCCAGCTTAATCTGCGAAGGTTTCTTATAATACACTTTGCCATGTCTTCATAGCTAGGCAAGGTAGAAAATGCCAGTGTCTTGATATGAGTGGGGCCACATAGCACCAATCTGCTTGGTGGCCACCATCTGCCTAGATCCATTTACAGAACATTCAATGTAGTTATGGTAAGAGAACAAGGATGGTATTTCCCTTTATGTGATCAGGAATAAATCAAAAGATCTCTCAAGCTACTTACCATTTTACATGCATGAGCTCTAATTCTATGAAATTGCAGTTTTTCAGTTTAGTTACTTTCCATTAAACATGGTGTACTTCCTCTTGAACATTTAATATACTTTACTTAACACCTGCCAAAAGGTAGGAAAGGCTCAGAAGAGATTGCAGAGCTGAATGAGTAACCATTATGCAGGCTGTCTTTGGGGTTCATCCCTATGAAAGGTGGACTTATGATTGTTTTCTGGTACAGAATCCAAGAATTTTTTGTTGGTCTTTCTGAAAACCAGAATTCACAACAGTGGTTTATTCTCTTTGGAATTTTCTTTTAATGTTCTTTATTTTAACTCAAATGCTACTTGAGATTCCTGGTTTCAGAAGTTGAACTTAATATTACACTTATCAGAACTGTATTTAGTCACAGCTTCATACCTTGATATGCATTATGTAAAATCAAAAAGAAATGTAATACTGTATACAAATACAGAATAATTTCTCCTGAAAGCCTTTGAGATATAAAGGCAGCCTGTAAAGATATATAATTGGAACCTAAATTATTCATTTAGTTATCCATTGAAAAATTAACCTAATTAATAATTAAACAATTTCAGTAAAGGATATTGTCATTACTCTCTGTGTGGTTAATTAGTTTCATGATTTTACTCATGTAAATAAATGCTTCTTTATATAGAAAAATGAAAATCTTTAAAAAATGTATTTATTATGTTATGTGTATGAGTGTATTGCTTGCATGTATGTAAGTGCACCTGTGTCATGCAATGCCCCAAGAGGTCAGAAGAGGGTGTCAGATCCCCTGGAACAGGAGTTATAGATGGTTGTTAGCTACCATGTGGGTGCAGGGAATGGAACCCAGGTCTTCTGTAAGAGCAGCCAATTCTCTTAGCCACTGAGCCATCTCTCTAGCACCCCCCATGAAGATCTTAAGAGAGAAAGAATGGGTAATCAATGGGTCACAAATTCTTCCATAGTTATTATTTTATCACCTTGAAGGAATAGGATGAGGAGATTTCATTTAATAAGTTTTATCAAAACCCAAGGATGTTTTTGTGTAGAAAGGAACGGGAAATTGACATGGCCCTAAGAATTTTCATTAAGAAGTAAATTTTGGGGGCTGGAGATATAGCTCAGTGATCAAGTAATTGCCTAGCATGCAAAAGACTCTGGTTTCATGCCCTCATACCTCTAAAAAGAAAAAAAAAAGGAACAAGAAACATTATGAAGCCATCTTTTTTGGCACATTTCTGTAATCCAGCACTCAGAAGTAGTAGCAGAATGACCAGGAGTTCAGTTACAATAGCGAGTGAGTTTGAGGCCAGCCTATTCTACATGAAACTTGTCTCAAAATACTGAAAAATAAAGCCAAGAAGCAAGTATAGACGTATTTAAGGGCACTGCTGCTTCAGTGGTGACTATAATATTATGTTTACTTTGAACATGTACAGATAACTATATCAAATTGTTAAATATTTTAGAAAACACTCATTGTGAACCACAGAAAGAAAAATGCTTAACTTTGCATGACTAGGTTAGAGTAGGCCTCCAAGAGTAGAATTATTTACTGGTGCACATTTGGAGATGAAGTAGAATGTCGCAGGTAAAACAATCAAATGGAGGAAAAAATTCAGATACAGGGACTAGTATCTTTTTTAAAGATGTTTTGAAAATTTTTAATTAGGTGTATGTGCTTGTGTGTGTATTCCTGTGAGTATATGCCATGTAAGTACAGGTACCTGTGAAGGCCAGCAAATGAAATTAGATCCCTTGGACCTGGAGTTACAGGTGGCTGTGAGTTGCCCTAACTAGGTGCTAGGAACCAAACTCGGGTACTCTGGAAAAGCAGCAAGTTCTCTTAACTACCAATCCATCTCCAGCTCCACTGAAGTACTAATAATCTTAAGATAATGTATCTTTTAACCTTTTGTCAGAAAAAGACAGTGTCAGTAATTGTTCTTTAGTAAGTGGGTAAAATGCTTACGTTATATATTTTCTGGTATAAACCAAACAACCTCTCTAAGGGTTTCCCTATGTTACCCAGTCAGGAAGTATTTGCCAAATACTTGACAATGTGTTTTAGACCAAATCATACACTAAGCCAGTCCAAAAAGCAAATAAGGTCTTTAACCCTCAAGGAAATTACAATTCATGTTTTGTTCTCCACCATTGATATGCATCCACTTAATTTAATTTGATTACAATTCATTAGCCATTTGGGTCCACCCAATCATTCTTCTTTCAACAAACATTGACCCAGGTACTTAGGATACTGAGTTGAATCAGAAAATGGTCCCAGTTCTCACCTTGCTCAGGTCACCTCTCCCCTGTATAATTTAATAAAAAGGGGGGCTACATGGGATTGGGATACAAAGACCCAAGAAGCCTTTGAGCAGGCAAAAGTACTGGTTGGACAAGAGAAACAGCTATGTGTTCCCATACCCCAGTGTCCCTTCCTATTGGAAGTCACCCAAAGCCCTGAGAGCTATGGGTGGGGCTTATGGCAACAACAAACTGTCCTGATTGGATTCTGGTTCCAGTAATGGAAGTGGATGGAATCCCGCCCAGTACACCAAGTGCTGCAGCTTGGTGGAATCCATTACAGGCCCCTCCTCCACTACCATAAAAACAGTGTATCCTATAAAGGGGTGGGGGAAGACCAGCTAGCCAAACTGCTGTCTGGGGTGGCGCAAAACCAAAGGTGGCACACATATTTACAGCAGCGAGGGGTGTTGTCAGGAAGCCCAATCACCAATGCCATGCAGGCTGTACTGGGGCCTGTGTCATTTCAAAGCACTGAACCTCTCCCCTACCTCCTATGGGTGACTCTCCAGCAAGACCAGCCCAGGTGATAGAAGGGAGTCCCCAAATCCCTGCTGATGCCTGGTATACTGATGGTACCAGCAGGGGAGCTAAGCAAGAGTGGGTAGCTGTGGCAATACAGATGAACACTGACACTATGTGGCTGGACAAGGGAGAAGGGGAGAGCAGCCAGTGGGCTGAGTTGAGGGCAGTATGGATAGTAGTGACGCAAGAGCCCTGGCCAGTCACCATCTGTACTGATAGTTGGGCAGTGTTCAAAGGCCTAACTTGATGGATGGCCCAATGGAAGAAGGAGAACTGGCAAGTTTCAGGACGGCCGCTATGGGGACAACAAATGTGGAAGGAAATATATAGTAAAGTGCAACAAGAGCTAGTGGCCCTGGTGATTTATTATGTGTCAGTCCACCACCTAGTGAGCCCCCAGGGAATCAGGAAGCTGATGCTCTTCCTAAGGGGAGGGCTATCTGCCCCCAGGTACCCTTAGAAGCAGCTCACTGTATTCAAATAAAGTTTGGCCACAGCAGGGCCAACATGGGATGGAAAATAGCCAAAGCTGCTGGCATTCCTGTAAAATATTCTGACATTGTGCAAGCAGTCAGGCCTGTGAGGCATGTTCTCAACTACGGCTCTGGAGATGGATGCCATGATGGGGCATGTGCATAAGGCTGTCTCCCCTGCAAGAGACTGGCAAATAGATTAAATAGGGCCCCTACCAGCCAGTGAAGGACACAAATATGCTCTCACTTGTGTGGACACTGCCACAGGCCTAACAAAGGCCTTTCCATGCAAGTGAACAATGGGTCAGGTACTATTAAGGGCCTGACCCAGCTTAGTGTCATGGAGGATTGACAGACCCTACTGTTGAAGATGCCCACATGGGCATGGGAGAGGGAGGGATCAAGCTGGGACTAAGCTGGAAACTCCCTGCCACCAGCTGGATGGCCTTTATTGTGCCAGAAGGCATTATGCAGAAGGCTGGGGGAGAATTGTCCCTTATGGTCCTGATCAATGATGGACCTCATGTGTTACACTAGTGATATGCTAAGCAAGATGTTCCTGCAGGTTCAGTAGTGGCCCGTCTAGTGTATGTGCAACCCACAAACTTCCAATTGGACTTATGGCCTGCTCCTGGTACTGTAAGCCAGGTCAACCCCCAGTGGCAGGGGAAGTTATAGGCCCCAGTGGGGAATTCACTGCAATTGTTTTACTGAATAGATGTAATATGCCTACTAAGGTACCATCCAAACATTTGTGTTTATGCACATAAGTTAGGTTACTATAATAGTCAGTATTATTTACGGTTTATATGGATGTTACTGCTTTCTCTTGGTTGCTGCTGTTGTGTTTCTGTTTTGTTTTCTACCGTAGGAGAAAAGGGGAAGAACATCACTGAAACAGGTGATAATAAGACCCAGGAATTCTAGACTGCCTTGCAAGAGGAAAAAAGCATGTCGCATACCAGCCCCCTACCAAGGCTCAGGGATTTTTTTGTGGAAGAGGAGAGCATGAAGAATGTAAGGGCCAGAGAAGGTGGGGGGGTGGATTGTAGAGTAAATTGATTCTCTGAGGAAAAAGCCTGATGAGCTATGGACAAACACCCCTTCTATGCTGAGTGTTATATTACCCAGGACCACCTTGCATGGAAAGACGAGGAGCTGGGAAAATCCTATGCCCCTCCCCACCTGTCCATTGGTCTTGGATGTGAGAAGATGAGGGGCTAAAAGTATTTAAACTGGGGGCATCAGGAAACCAGCCCTTTTTTTCTTCCCCCATTGGTCATTTGGATACGACCATAGGGAAGTTGCAGGATCCAAGCCTCATTGTGGATTTACTAATGTAACTTATGGAGGGGAGGGTGGGCTCCCATGTTCTGTAAGTGACCCCCTACCCACTGTTCTGTTAGACCAAGTAAACTAGCTGGAATTTGCCTAATTTGTGTGTTTTGTTGCAGGACCTGGGGAGGGGGGCAGTCTGCCTCTTCCAAGAGAAATTTTAATACCAGTTTATCACTAAGGGAGGCTGGTGTAAGAATTCAGGGCAGGAAACTGGAGCACAGACCATGGAGGAATTCTGCTTTGTGGCTTGCTCCCTGGGGCCTGTGCTCAGCCTGCTTTCTTATACAACACAGGTCCACTGGCCCAGGGGTGGCACTGTCCACAGTGGGCTGGACTGGGTCCTCCCACATCACTCAACAATCAAGAAAATGCCCCACAGACATGGCCACAGGCCAATCCAATGCAGAAAATTCCTCAGTTGAGGTTCCTTCTACTCAGGTGTATCAAGTGACATGGAAAGCTATCATCTGCACTATGTGTAAAAGTATTTCCTGTCCATGACCCAGTTGGTAAAGAAGACAATAAATGGCAGGAAATAATTGTCATTTCTGGAATGAAGGTTTCTTCATGCATTTAATAAAATTTTCTTAGATATATGTTTTATTCTGGGCATTATGCTGTAAAAAATTTTGATGTAGTCCTTACTTCCATTGAGATAGATGTGACTGTATAAGCTACCTTAAGTTAATTGCTGTTAAAAATTCAGTTTCTCAGACATAGTAATGGCATTTCAACAATAATCATGACTGCCATTTTGATATCACAACTGCAGAACCTTTAAATCATTGCAGAAATTTCTGTTACAGAGTACAATAGAAAAAAGATGAGATGACCAAAGGGCTTAGTTTGTATGATAGTGAAGAATACCACTGGCTAAAAGGTCCACTAAAATTGGCTGTCACTGAGATTCTTGCTGATGTTTTTGGCATGAGCTATTTCCTTTCTAGTACTAAAAGAAGCAAAAGGTGACCATTTTATAGCATGTTCCTAACACTGAAGTTCTTGATGATAGCCAGTGTCTTTCTTTGACATTATTTGTATTTCTCAAATGTGGTCACCTGGAATTGGATGCTAAAGAAGTGTCCCCTGTATTCACAAAGTTCCTATACATTATCTGATAACTGATGGAACATGTTCCTTATGTCTTTGTATTTTATAAAAACTTCCAGCTGGAGAATCCATGACCATGTTTCATGTCACCACTTTGGAAATTTCCTTGAAATGTCAAATGAGAAGATCAAAGATCAATCTAGTTTGTGAAAAAAAACACTGACCAGCAAGAACAGAACTAGTGCAAAAAGAATGTACCCACCATCCTGAATTTGGGACCACTGGCACAAAAAAGAAGGCAGTAACAGTAATGAAAACATTTTAATCTTAAAATACTCAGTGTTTATGCAGAGACGTGAGAGTCCTCATTTTGAAATATAGTTCTTTTAATGTGTAGTTTTCAGTGTAATGGTGAAGAGCTGGTAAAATAGTGGCTTCATAAAGAATCATTTGTTGTGGCACGAGTAATCACTGTCTGTAGTTTTTTTCACATGTATCAAAGATCACAGATTGTCAGGCCGTAGAAGAATCCTAGTCTGACATGCATGGTTTGGTTAGTCTGTGGAGAATTTTTTTTTTTTGAGACAGGGTCTCACTGTGTACTCCAACCTGGCTATAAAACTAACAATCCTCCTGTTTCAGCCTCCTGAGTGTTGGGAGTACATCACATCTGGCTGGAAGTATTTTTTTTTAACTATCAATTTTTCTTGCTGTCATTTCATGAGCTCTTAAGAAAGTCATTTCTTGGCTCTATGGCTTTGTTTCATCCTAGGAATTTTGAAGTTTCAGATCTTAAAGGTTTATAGGTATTTGAAGTGATAATTTTACTGAAGGAGAGATAGTAATTTAGTAATTTGAATTCTCTCTGGATATTCAGTTTTCCCAGGAGCATGTGTTAAAGCAGTTGACTTTTATCCAACATATGTTTTTGGCATCTTTGTCAAGAATCAGTTGGCTCTGTACTGAATTTTTTCATCTCAAGAATGTCTGATCATCTCTTTTTATAATATTTTTCTTTATTAATACTATCTATTTGGTGAGGTATCATTCTCTTTACTTCCTTTAGTTATCTATGGTTTTCTTTCGTTTGATGAATATATTTAAAATAGTTTATTTAAATTGTTTCTTACTTGTGCACAATTTCAATGTTTCTATTATTTTTTTACTACAAATGCACCATAAGTGTTGTTTCTTCTTAAAACCTCTTAACTTTTTTTCCCAAAAAACTGAACAATTTGAATAGTATAATATAGTAAGCCTGAAAATCAGATTCTTCCTTCTCACTGCAGCTTTATTTTGGTACTTGTTATGGGTTATAATTATTGGCTTAATAGATTTTATTTATAGTTTATACAGATTGTGTACTTTTTCATGTGTATTTAATGAATTCTGTGCACTAATTTGTCAGTTAATTAGTGATTTTTAAGAAATTTTACTAGAATATATTCAATATAGAAAGTGATGTGTTTTCATAATGATTATATTCACACTCCATTTCCCTCATCTATCCTTCATTCCTTTTCTGCTACTTTCCTTCGTTTTCCCAAATAGTCTCCCTTCTACTTTCATATAATACATGAATACATCCAAATATGTATTCATGTATATAAATATATATGTGTGTGTGTATGTATCATCTAGGTTTCACGTGTGAAATAACACATAATTGCCTTTCTGAGTCTCACTTATTTTGCTTAATATGATGATATCCAGTTCCATCCACATTTTTGCAATGAGCATAATTTTATTCTTTATTCCTAGGGGAGGTGGTTGAGAAATTTTATTTTTTCCTCCCTTGATGGGTACCAGCACTCATTACATAACTTGGTTGCTGAAAATCTTGCTTCAGTAAACATAGCTGTGCAAATATCTCTAGTGTATGCTGACTTTGATTCATTTGGGTATATACAGAGGAGTGACAGAGCTGAATTGTATGCTGATTCTGATTGTTAGATACTGATTTCCATATCACCTCAGTAGGTTACATTCCCATCAATGATATATAAAGATTCCTTTTATTCACACATTCTTTTTTTAAAGACATTTCAAGCAGCAGTATTTATTGTTAATGATATTATTATTTGCTTAGAAAATACTGAAATTGTTTAACTATTTTTTTACCCCTCTCCCCAGTCTCTGCTTACCACCCCTTCCTACTTGGTGACCAGAAATACCACCTTCTCCAGCCACAAACAGGAACAGATCTATAATATTTAAAAGCAATGTTATATATCACAATCAGAAATAGACTGCACTAAGTCAAAAATGAAAAAAAAAACTATTGTTCTTTTTAAGGCCACAAGATCTATTTAAATGTCAAGATTTGTGTAGCAAATATTTTTTGGGTTTTGTCTTATTCTGTATCATGACCAATTATTACTTGGGTATACAGATAACTTTGCAACAGTATTATATTTGTTCTCATCACCAAACAACACTTTGATTTTACAGTTGGATTTACAAATCAGAGAAGAGAGAAAAGGTTCACTGGGATTCAAATATTTATGGATAGAAAAAAAATCCCAGGAGTTATCTGTAATCAGGATCCCAGCATGGAAAAGATGTTTTTGAGGAAGAGTTAGCAGGAACAGTGGAGAAGATTGTTTATTAATAGCATTCATTTCTGACTTTCAAAATGCACCTGTGTTGTAAGGGACATGTGAACTTTCCCCTACTTTCCTACACTTCTAGTTCTCTGAGCAGAGAACTTCATTCTCATGTGACTTCCCTACTTAAATACAAAGCCACCTGCCACTGTCTCATTCACTCACTTGACCTTTGCCATTTTCCTACACGTGTTCAACATGTCTGGGGACAATGGCTATCTTTATCAGTGCGGCCCTGTTCCAGTACTGGTAGCCATGCTCAGGTTTTGAATGAATACTATGTTTAAAAATTGTTTGCTTAGTTGGTAGAATGACAGATTTATCACTGTGAAAATAAAACTTAAATTATAAGTAAAAGTTGACATTCTGACATTTTTGTGTTGTTGTTTTCTGGTGCTATCCCTGAATCACCAATTTGCCTGGAGCTCACTATGTAGTACAGGCTGGCCTCAGTCTCACAGAGAGCCACTTGCCTCCTCCCTCCTAATTGCTGGGATTAAAGATATGTACCACCACACCCAGTTACATTCTGACATTTAAAAAAAATTATGTGTATGAGTGTATTACTTGTGTGGATGTAACTGCACCCATGTCCTGCAATGCCCAAAGGTCAGAAAAGGGTGTCAGAGTCCCTGGACCTGGAGCTATGGATGGCTGTTAGCTGCCATGTGGGTGTTCAGAATCAAATCTGGGTCTTCTGCAAGAACAGCTAGTGCTTTTAACCACTGACACTAACATCCTGACCTTTAAAAGAAAAAATTCAGTTAAGTGGTTCAGACCTGTAATCTTAGTACTTGGAAGGCTAAGTTTAGCTGAATAGTCATGAATTCAAGACCAACCTGTTCTATATAGTGAAACCCTGTTAAAACAAACAAACAAACACCCCAAAGAACAAATTCAGGAATAAGTTTGCTTTAATGAAAGAAAACCTGAAACTCTGTCTAAGAACTTAAGAAAGAATGTAAAGCATATCGTAAATGTGTCAGTCATGGATATTTTTGGAAACTTCCCTTAGAAATTTTGTCTGGTTATCACCAAGTTGGTTGTCATTGCCTGTCAACATGCAGTAGAAAACTTTTGTCTGTCTAAGACATACTACATGCTTCACACAAGGTAAAACCTTGTTCAGTAGCTCAGACTGGTCTCAAATTTGTAATCCTCCTGCCATAGCCTCCCAAGTGCTGCGAGTACATCCGCCTACCACCATTCCTGGCTCTAAGTATTTTTATTTTATCTTTTTCTTGATTCCTTTTTTTCTTTTTCCATCCATCTCCCTCCTTGTCTGTCTCTCTTTTTTTGTAGGACAGTCTCAAGTGCAGGCTCACTATAAACTCCCCTATGTAGCTGAGAACAACCTTGAACTTCAGATCCTACACCCTCTGCCATGTGCTGGGATTAGAGGTGTGTGACACCATGCCTGGTGTACGTGGTACTAGAGATAGATACAGGACCTTCTGCATAGTACCCAAGTGCTCTGCCAACTGAGCTACATCCCCATCCTCTGAATCAAAGTGTTTTTAAAGGTTGTTTTTCAAACCAAAGTAAGATTGGCCAGAATTTATCAGAACGATGTTTGTGAACTAATGATATTCATGTCATATCTTTATTACTTGCTGGCTTTCATTAAATATATGACATCTTTTTTGTGTGTGCCATTAGGGTTTGGTATACTATTTGGAAACCTTTATATGAGAGTATTTTATGCAGTGACCTTTTTAAGGTTGTGTTAGAAAATGTAAATTACCTTTAAGAAAAATTTTCCTCTCAAAAGGGGTTTATAGCGCTCTACATTGGTTTATACCTAGGATGGTAGATGGTTCTTATTTCTCTTTAGTTCCCAATTTTTTAGAACATTTTATTTATTTATTATTTCTACGTGTGTGAGTGCATTGCCTACATGTGTGTTAAGTGCACTTGTGCCATAAGATACCTGCAGAGGCCAGAAGAGAACATCAGATCACCTGTGTGTGAGTGTTGGGACTCAAACCCAGGTTCTCTGCAAGACTAGCCAGTGAGCCACTGAGCCATCTCTCTAGCCCTTTAGTTCCCAAATATTTTAATAAAACTATACTACCGAACTTCTGCCACCCAGAAATATCTAACAGAATTATATATGTAATATAAGCAAGTAGAACTGCAAAAAACCTGATGTTTTTCTCCTAACCAAATATAAAAACATTTTAAAAAGAACAAAATGTAGACATGACTTCATCTGTGAATGTTTTTATGTTTTCTCTTATGAGTGAGTGTGTGTGTGTGTGTGTGTGTGTGTGTCTGCAGAAATGGCTGGCTTGTGTAGTGATACCAGACTGATAGAACATTAAGGATAGAAAGGGAGTCTTGCTTTATTTGTTTTTATCTCATTTAGTTGAAGTTTTAGTTCATATGAGTACTATGTTTGCACCTTTTCCATTTCCTTCCTCTCCACGCTCCTACTCCTCCTGTTTCTACCAATCCCTCTATATTTCATAACTTGTTTTTCTTTAATTATTATTGTTACACACAACCTACAAAGTCCAATTAGTGTTGCTCATATGTACCTGTGTTTATTGCTGACCACTTGGATTCGATAACCTATCATGTGTCTCATCCCTGGAGAAAATGGATTCTCCTTCTCTGAGCACCCTTGGATGGCCTGTAACTCTTTATCTAGGGGTACAGCTTTGTGAAATTTCCCCATCCACTTTGTTAGGTCAACTCCTGCTCTCATTATGCAGAACTTGTTTAGGCAAAGATATTAAGATTTCATAGGTGCAGCATCCCTGTCATGTCTAGAAGATACTCTCTTTCAGCAGGTGTCCTGGTCCTTTGCATTTTGCAATCTTTCCTTTCCCTTTTCTGTGATGCTCCCTGAGCCTATGATAGGGGTTGTGCTGTAGATGTACCGAGTGGGTTTGGGCAGCCCACAGTCACTTATTCTCTGCATTTTTACAAGGTGTGGATCTCTGTAGCAGTCTCAGTCTGCTGCACAAAGAAGCCCCTTTGATGAAGGTCGAAGGCTACACTTATCTGTGCGTATAAGGCTAAGTATTTAGAATACAGTTAGAAATTTTATTACTTTAGGAAAATGCCAGTTGTACGTTCTCCTTTAGGGCCTATGACTTCTAGCCAGTGGTTATTGGCTAGGTTTACAGTATCAGGCATGAATTTCTCCTATTGAGTAAACTTTAAATTTAATCAAACAGCTGTTGGTTACCCCTAAGATAAAAGTGCCACTCCTCATGATTGTGGATATCCTGTCTGGAAGGTCATTGTTATGGTTCATAGGGCTTACAGTGAAATAGGGTTATTGATTGCTTTTCTCCCTTGGCAGCTTGCTCAACACCTTCCACTATTATGAGAGCTAGTTATCAGCAAGGAGGCTTCCAAGTCAATTTCTGTTTTATTGTTCCAAGTCCTGTGTTCAAAGTATATGGTGTGTTTAACTTCTGAGAGGCAACAGAGGGTAATGACAATAGCCCATATTGTTTTATTTTCTTTTTAAAGGAAATACTGTTTTTAACATATCTGGTAGCAGCATAGAAATATTTCCAAGAGAAAATTATTACTTTTGATGCCCTATAAAATATGTCTTCCTTCTGTTATTTTCCAGCTTTGAAAATAAGAGTCTGTGTCTTACTCTTAAATAAGAAGTGTTGGTATACTTAACAGTTCTACTATACGACATGTCCTTTAGATCTGAATGTAAGTCAAAGTATGTCATATGCTGTATGATTTTTGATTTCTCAAAAGACAAGTATGCTTTAAAAGCATCTGCCTAATTTAGACCCAGGTCTTGTAGAAGGTGAACAAAACATATTCATAAGTTTTCTTCTCTTTCAATGCTTAGTTGCCTTTTAACAAGTGTCAGCTTTTTTCTATATATTCTCTTTAGAGGGTCATAAAGCAATCTTCACAGATTCCCAGATGTGGAGAAAGTTATAGGAAGGAAGAAAGGGTAATAGATAAACTCACTTGGCCAGTTAAATTTCACGCATTCCTGAAAATTAAATTGTTCACAATAAAGTCTAAAACATGTCTGAAAAAGTATTATGGCTGAAATATTTTTGTTCAAGGTTATCATTTACACTGATAGAAACTTTCTTCAAGAATGACTTGAGATGTGTATTTGCTTTCTTAATTCTCTTCTCTGCTGGATTTTGTGCTGTTGTGCTTTCTTTTAGAGCATCAAGGAAAGTGGGTATTATTCTCTTAATAAGGCCCCAAGGCAGATGACTTCTGTGCCCTTTCTTTGCTTCTTTACCCAAAGTATCATAGGTACTTCACTGATCTGGTCAAAATATATATACCTAAATCACTTGATGGTTAGAATATAAAGACCCATGTGTCTAATCCCATGTCACGTGTAACTGATCATACCAGTTAACAAAATGTTTCTTCAAATCTTCAACTCACTCACATTTATAGACACTGTGGTTTCTGTATATTTTGTGAATACCAGAAAGAAAATTATATATTTTAGTTCTGAAGCAGAACGTATTCTATATTCTAGTTTAACAGTGCCTAGGGTTAAGAAGAACTTACAAGTTTAGTCTATTTGGAATTTAACTTATAGTAATACTATTTGTATACATCTGTTTACTTTAATTTTGGTAGCATATGTCTCATAGGTCATTTAGCATTTAGATGAAGAAAATTTGTTCAAAGATAAAGTATCTTCTAGTGTTAAATCTCTAACTGATATTGCCTAGCAAAATATCCTGAGTGCTGTGGGACATAGTAAACCAGAGGAACAAACCAAAATAAAGCAACTGACCTTTTCTATAGGCACTGTTATCTGTACTATGTATTAATGTTAGTCTCATGCCTACATGGACATTGTATTAGCTTTCTGTTGCTGTGATAAAATATTGTGACCAATGCAACTTACAGAAGGAGACTTTATTTTCTTTACAGTTCATAGGGGTAGAGTCCATAATGGTGGAGGAGACCGGGCGGCAGAGGTTGCCAGAGCAGAAAGCAGAGTGATCACATCTTCAGGCAGGCACAAGACGCAGAGTGACTGGAGATCCAGCAAGGCCACACCTCCTAAAACCACCCAAAACAGCACCACCAACTGTGGACAAAATGTCCAAATACTTGGAGCCTATGGGGGACATTTTCATTCAAACCACTGCAGACATCATGGAACCTAATGCATAACTCAGAATTCTAACGTTTTTTCTTTGAGAACTTGGCTTTTCATTATCTTCAGATTTACAAAATAATGCTGTTATAGCAACACAAGTTGAAATCACCCAAAGTATATGTGTGAATGATTTACTTCAAACTGCCTGTTTTCTGTTACCTTTAGCCTGTCATAGCGTGGGGGTATGTCAGTGTTTTGTCCAGTACCACAGAGGTCACTGAACATTCTGTATTCCAGTGTTAAAATGTTTGTTTTGTTGATACTTTTTATCTTGATGATTAAAAACCTTCAGTCTTCCATGCTTGTGAATTTGCTAGTAATTGTCTTTATCAGATCGGTCTGTGGACAGATTTTTTGAGGGACAATTATCTTGGTTTTCTAACTGATATAGGAAGGCCCAGTTCAGGGTGGGTAGTACCATCTACTGGCAAGTGGTCCTGGTCCATATAAGAAAGCTATTTAGCTAAGCATGAATCCTGTTAGTGAACAAGCCGTATTACAGTTAGAGTTTGGATTTACAATTTAGGGGTCATTGTTAAGGTTCAGGTTAAGGCTGGAGTTAGGACTAAGGCATTGATTAAGGTTTTGGTTAGAGCTGTAGCTATGATGCTCTTAGTATTAGGTTTAAAGATAGTGTAATGCTTGGTTTAGTGTTAGGGCTAAAATTTAGTTTAGGTTTAGAATTTGGGCTAGCATTGGGTTTAGGATTATATTTCTGTGTTAGGATTTAGAATTTAGGATTAGAATTAGGGTTAGGGCTTTCACTGTATTTAGATATATGGTTAGAGCTTTGGCTAGACCTGGGTTAGGTTCAAGTTTAAGGTTTGACCAAGGGATAGGATATAGGTTAAGGCTTTGGATTGGGTTAGTGTTCCAGCCATGGCTGAGGTTAGGATAAATGGTAGTGTTAAGACTAAGGCCATGGTTCACATTATAGTTAAGTTAGGTTGAGGTTAGAATTTAGGGTTTAAGTTAATGTTTGTGATAGGGTTAGGATAGTGTATTTAGGGTTAGAGTTAGGGTTGTTGTCAAAGAGCTCAAGCTAGGATAAAGTTTAGGGGAAGTTTCAGGCTGGAGTTTGGTTTAAAGTTAGAATAAAGACTAAGGTTAGGATTAGTGCATACTAGTAGCTATTGATACTGTGTTGGTTGGAAGGAGAATGTCACACATACGCTCCAAGTATTTGTGCACTTTGTCCTCAGTTGATACTACTGTCTCCAGAGGTTTAGGAGGTGTGGCTTGCTGGAGGAAGCATGTCATTGAAAAAGCATGTCATTTTGAGAGTTTATATTGCCCACTTCCAGTTTTACTCTCTCTGTTTCCTGTGCCTGCTTGAAGGCATGACTCTCAACTCTGCTCTGGCCACCTCTGCCACCATGTCTCCCTGCCTGATGGACTCTTAACCCTCTGGAACCATACGTCAAATAAGTTCTTCTTTCTAAAAGTTATCTTTGTCATGGTCTTTTATCATAGCAATAAGAAAGTTACTAATACAGCTAAGTTTAATGTTAGGTGTCGAGTTTATAGTTATGTTTAATATTAGGAACAGCACTTTGTAAGGATTAAGGTTAAGGCTCAGGCTAGGGCTTCAATAAATGTTAAAGCTAGAGTTTAAGTGGCAGTATAGGGCTAGAGCTAAGATAGGGTTAGTGTTAGGTCTAGAGCTTAACCCTTAGAGGTTAGGGTTAGACTTAGGTTTAAAGTTGGGGGTCTGAGTTAAGGCTAGAGTATTTAATATAAGGCTATGGTTAGATTAACATTAGGGTTATGGCTAGGATCAAGCTAGGTTTAATATTAAAGGTAATCTAAGGCTAGGTTTAGCATTAGGACTAAGGCTATGGCTGTATGGGTAGGATTAGTGTTTTGGCTATAGTTTGTTTCCAGATTAGAATTAGCACTGGGTTAGGGTGAGGTTAAATCTTTTTTAAAAGTATTTTAAAATTATTTTTATTTTATGTGTATTGCCTGCATGTATGTAAGTATACCCATGTCATGAAATGCCTGGGGAGGTCAGAAGAGGGTGTCAGATTCCCCTGGAGCTGGAGTTAAGGACAGTGGTTATCTGCCATGTGGGTGCTGGGAATTGAACTTGGGTCCTCTGTGAGAACAATCAGTGCTGAGCCATCTCTTCAGCATCATGGTCAAATCTTAAAGATTATGATTTGATTTAGATTAAGCAATGATTTAGGGGTAGCAATGTGTTTAGGATTATACTTAGGCTAGGGTTATGTTTAGAGTCATGTTGTAGGCTAGAACTAAGTTTGGCTTAGGTTTATAGTTATTGCTATAGCTAGATTTAGGGCTAGGGCTATGAGAAGATTTTAGGTTTGAAGTTTAGGATCAAGATTATTATCAGAGACAGGACTAGGATAGCCTTAGTGTTATGGTTAGGATTATGCTTAGAGCTAGTGCAAAGTCTAGTGTTAGGGCTATTGTTACAGGCTAAGTATTGCTTTGGGTTAGGGGTAGGGTTAGACCTCGGGGTTTGGCTAAAATGGTTACACTTGGGGCTAGGGTTTGCTTTAGGTTAAGGACCCGACCTAGTGCCTTGATAAGGGTTAGAGTTAAGGTTATGATTGTAGCCAGGCTAGAATTTTGGATAGGGTTTTGACTATGATTAGTGTTAGACCTTAGATTAGGATCAGTGCTAGAGTTAAGGTAAAGGTATGGTTAGGATTAGGAGTTAAGAGTTAGGAGTTAGTGTTAAGTTTAGATACAGCATTTTGTTTAGGATTACAGTTAACATATGGCCAGGGGTAGGATAGGGCCAGGGTTACCCTAATGGCTCAAGTTTAGGGTTACAGTTACTACTGCAGATCAGGCTTACCCAGGGCTAGAGTTAGGTGTTAGGGGTTAGGAGCTAGTATTAAGGTTATGTTTTGGATAAGGGCCACATTTATGACTATGACTGTGGTTAGTGTTAGTGTTAAGGCTACAACTAGGATAGAATTAGTGTTAGGGTTAGGATTATGACCTAGGCTGGGATTCTTTTAGGGGTAGAGCTAGGCCCAGGGTTTGACTAGAAATTTTAGTTAGTGATAGATCTCAGATTAGGGCTAGGTTTAGGGATTAGGTCCAAGCATAAGGATGGTTTGCAGTTAGGTTTAGGGTTAGTAGGATTTTAGCATTAAGATTAGTGTTAGAGCTAGAGCTAGGTAAGGATATGATTAAGGCTATAGTTTGGGTAGGTTTTGGGTTAGGGTTAAGGGTAGGCGTTTGGAATTAGTATTTTGAATACTGCTAGGATTTTGTTTAGGGTTAAAGTTAGTGCTTGGTTAAGGCTATGATAAGGTTTAGGTTCAAGTTAAGGCTAGAATTAGGGTTAGAGCTACTGCTACAGTTAGGGTTAATGTTAAGTATATGATTAGGTTAAGGGTTAGTGTTAGGTTTCAGAATTGGGCTATGACTAGATGAAGTTTAAGCTAGGGCTAAAGTCAGTGTTGGGGTTAGGGTTAAGACTCAGGGTAGGGTTAGGGTTAATTTTAGGGCTAGATAGTAGTCCTTTGTCTCAGTATTTTATCACAGTAATAGGAAAAATAGCTAATAAATCTACTAAGCTAGTTTTATAGACTGTTTGAATCCAGGACATAAAAGAGTTTTTCTTCACAATTTCTCTTTAAGGCTGGCGAGGTGACTCATTGGCTAAAGGTATTTGCCACCAAGTCTGACCACCTGAGTTTGATTTCTGGAATACTCATGATGGAGAGAGAGAACCGATTACTGTAAGTTGTCCTCTGACCTCCACACAGGTACCATGGAATGCATGTGCTGTGTGTCCCTCACCTCCCACAATAAATACATGTAAAATATATTTCTATTGGGAATTTCATACTATAAAATGCTATTAATTGGACTTCAAGTCCAGACAACATGATAGAGATTCATAGAGAGAACATGTATTAGTGTCCTACTGTTCCTTCCCCTGAAATACAACCATATTCTGAAAATAATTCAAAAGGCAATTAAAACCAGGCATGGTGGCACACTGCTTTAACCTCAGCACACAATAGGCAGAGGCATATCCGTCTCTATGAGATCAAGGCCATCTTGCATAGCAAGTTCTGGGCCATCTGAGACTGCAGAGAGACCCTATCTCAAAGCAAAACAAAACAAAACAAGGCAATTAAAGGAAAACTGAAAAGTGATAAGAAAGAAAATTTATTTGGACCAGTTGTGGTACAGTATGCTAAAAAAGTGGAGGCAGGAGGATCATGAAAACTGCTTTGGGAATCTAAGACTGCAATAACAACACAACAGCAAGTTATCTTCTCTTTCTCCCTAAGAGAAGGAGACAGCACAGGGTGGGTATTTCCTAATCAGAAATGTAACAGTGGAAGAAGGCTTCCCTGTGGAACCTGGGCCCATTGCATAAAGGCATTGAGCGGGCAGTGTGACCCCGGAGACCCTGAAGGGATGGCAAGCATCCTGGCCTGCTCTGCCTGAAGCTATAACCTAGGTCCCAGGAAGCCACTGCACATACGACATCTTCGTTCCTCAGCAGTTGCTTAATCTTTTCCCCTCACAAAGATCACCTCAGATCAAAACTAGGTTTTTGGGTTTCGTTTCCTCATTCCTAATTTCCGTGTCAGCCCTACAACCTTCTTGCCTTTACCTAAAGACCCCACCTTTAACTTTCCAGCCTTCTGTAATGGCCAGAAAGGCTTCCCTATATAAAACCCTGCCTTGGTTTCAATAAGTGAACTGTCCACCCACACAGCCTCCCGAGAATTTTTCCCATTGCACTTGGGGCTGCCTGAGGACCTGTTCGACCGACCTCCATTCTCTGGGATGGCTGGAGCACAATAGCCATGCTGGAGACGGAGATCCATCCACACTTCCCCCAGATTAAAACCTCATTCCTACAAACAAGAGTACGTCCAACAAGAGACTAACTTGGCAGAATCTGCAAGAGAGTTTAACAAAGAAACTAACTCCTCACTCACAGTAAGCTACTGTTCTAGTTCCTTTCCTGTGGCTGTGATAAAATACTCTGAATAAGCAACTTAAAGGAGAAAGGGTTTATTTTCATTTGTTTTTCAGTTCCAGAGGGACACCGTTGATCATGGTAGAGAAGGTAGGCAGAGAAAGAATGATGGCAGGAGCAGAAGGATGACTGGTCATATCTGTCCATATTCAGGAAACACAAGAATAAACTGTCAGTGGGGCTGAGCTATAAAGCCTCAAGGCCCACCCCCAGTGGTTCACCATGTCCAATGAGGCTCCACTCTCTAAGGTTCCACAGTTTTCTAAACAACACCTCTAGCTGGTGATCAAATATTTAAACACATGAGCCTATGGTGACCATTTCACATTCAAACCACAACAGCCACCAAATTTAAGGACTTTTATCTCTACCCTTCCTCACTCAGAGACATTGGGCAGCCAGAAGATAGCCACAGTAAGTACTGATCCAGTAAGTCTTCCTCATCTCCACAGGCTGTTAAAACAAAAGCAAAGTTAGGGAAGCCTCTTTGTTTAGCAGTAGTGAACAACCCAGCCCTGACTAAGACACAGTGGTACCTTGAGAAAGCTCTTCCATCATCCAAAATAGCACAAAAAGAAAATAGGCGGAACTCCCATTGTGCCACACAAACAGATCAGACAAAAAGTCAAAATAGGCTCTGAAAACTAAACTGCCATTGGAACCACAGCTAATGAAAGTGGTCTTATAAATTGTATTTGATAACTGCAACAAAAATTGTAATGCCATCTGATAATGACACTGCAAAAGAGTTTAACAAAGAAACTAAATCCTCACTCACAGTAAGCCACTGTTCTAGTTCCTTTCCTGTGGCTGTGATAAAATATTCTGAATAAGCAACTTAAAGGAGAAAGGGTTTATTTTCATTTGTTTTTCAGTTCCAGAGGGACACCGTCGATCATGGTACTCAAGGAAGTAAAGGAACCTAAATGGATGTTATGTTTCCATACTTTAAGAAATTATACACTGTGATTACTCACATATCATACAAGTACAATATTTTAACATTGTTTTGCAACCACTGCATGATAGAAGAACATAACACCGAAAATAATATAAATCAAGATGGAATTCCCAAAACAAAACTATTCCTGTAATTTGCAGGAAGACAAGAACAAGAACCAATATAATCTGTATGTAGATGAGATGAGAATAGTTTATGTATACCACAAGAGAATAGCAGAGTATATTAAAAACAAAAGCTTACCATATGTTTTTATAAGTAACTCATTTGATATTCAACAAAAACCTAGGTATACTGAAAGTAAAAGGACAATAGAAAGCCAGATTTGATGTCAAAGGTCTCTAATTCCTGCACTGAAGAGGCAGAGGCAGGTGCAGAAGAATCACCTTCTGTGTAGCAGGTTCCATGCCAACCAGGGCTACATACCCTAAGTACACACCCTGGCTTAAAAACAAAAAGGCAAAAAATAATGTCCATATTTATTTATGATAAAATGTGTTTTAGAGCAAAGAAAAAAATACAAAGAGGAATACAGCATGTCTATTGGATCATTTCATCAGAAGTGCACAATAAAAAAGAGGTGTGATGGTTTGAATGAGAATGTTCCCCAGAAGTTCCAGTAATTTGAACACTTGATCCCCAGTTCATGGCTTTGTTTGGGAAGGGTCCTGGGACATTTTGGATGTGTGGCTACGCTGGAAAAAGAACATTACTTAGGGTTGCCTTTGAGAGTATATAGCTTGCTCACTGTCAGTTGCTCTCTCTGCTTCCTCTGCCTGCCTGAAGATGTGAGCATTCAGCTTTCTGACCTAGCTGTCTCCTGCCGCCTCCTGTCCTTCCTGCACTACCATGATGGAGTGTTACTCTTTGGGACTGTAAGCTAAATACTCCCTTCCTTCTATGAGTTACCTTTTTCATGGTGTTTTTTCACAGCAACAAAAAACTAATACAGAAGTTGGTACCAGGAGAGTGGATGTTTCTGTAAAGAATACAACCATGTGGGTTTTGGATTAATGTGAAAGACCTTGGGAGTTTGAAATAGAAAAGTAGTTGAATGCTGTAAGCACAGCTTACATTCTAGTTTCTGGAAGAAATGCTGAGAGCAATGTAATTTCAGAGGGGAGCAAGGACTTAAAGAATAACTGGAATATTTTGGAAAAGAATGTAGCTGCCTTTTGCACACAGTCCAAGAGCTTCCCTGAGGCTAAATTGAAAAGTATTGTAATAATTTTTTGGTGGAGGAAATTTCAAAATACTCTAAGATAGAATTGGTGACATGGTTATTAATGGTAAATATTTTCCAGATCTACAATAAAAAAGAACACATGGGGCAGAAAGAACTATGAAATGTACAATTTGAAGAGAAAAAGAGCAATAGAAACCTTAATATTGGAGCCAAGGCATATGCTGAAGGAGAAGATCTATTTAATAAGATTAGAGCCTTTTAGGAGAGGCCTCCAGGTTAATCATGAAAGATGCAAGAGTGAGAGGGTCACCATTTTTTTCTCTGTGATTTCATAGAGACATGGAGGCCAGGAAATATGTACCAGTGGAATGCCTGTGTAAAGAATGCCCTGACAGACCAAGAGACTCTGACAAGTCATTGCCTGCAGGTGAGAAGGTGAGGCCTGGGTGCCAGTGGAGAGTCCAAAATATTGGAGATGCCAGAGCTGTGGGACAGCTACCAAAGAGAGAAGTATAAAGGGAGTGGTACCAGCCAAAGAGTGAGATATATATTTCAGACAGCAAACCTGGAGGAGCTGAGCTATCAAAGCCCTTTGAAATTAAAGTCCCAGACATTGGACATGGAGGTACAGGATTTGATGTTTTTCCTAACGGGTTGTGGTCTTGTTTTGATCTAGTATTTACTGACTATGCCCCCATTCCTTCCTTTTGGAATGGCAATGTGTATTTCATTACACTGTGTGTTGGAAGTATGTAATTTTCTTTTTAATTTCACAGAGGGTTACATTAAGAGAATGCTTTGAGTCTCAGAAGATACTTTGGACTCTGGACTTTTTGAAAAGTGTCAAGACTGTTAAAGATTATGGGAATGTTTAAGGTTGGTCTAAATGCATTTGGTGTTATATGATCTTGAGCCTATGGGGCCCTGGGAGTGGAATGTGTTAGTTTGAATGAGAATGTCCCCCATAGACTCCAAGTATTTGAACATTTTGTCCCCAGTGAATAGAATCTGATATATGTGAAGAGAGAGAGAGAGAGAGAGAGAGAGAGAGAGAGAGAACACACACCTAATAACAGAATATATGATTTCAAGCTTTGATAACATATGCCAAGGAAAACCATATCCTTAGCTCTAAAAAATGTGAAAGGAATTATAATTATGAGATTGGGCTTTTTGACCACAATGTACTGTAACTAGAAATTTATGATAGAAACATAGTAACAGGAAACATCTCTAAACAATTTGATGATGACATATTTCTGTATAATCTATGAAGTCTTGAAAGAAATTTAAAAACATAAAGCCTTCCTGTTTGTATGGTAGCATCAGAAAATCTTGGAAATTGCCATTCTAGTTAAAATAAGAGGAAAATAAACTGTCAAAATTAAGAAAAATTTAAAATCCATTGAAGAACAAAATTTGATACCAGTCTTGGTGTTCACAGTCTGTGCCCCAAGCTAGATTCAATTACTTTTCTTCGGGTCCCGACATTCAAGTTTAAATAGAGAGCCAGGGATATGCATACCAAAGAAGTTCTGCTCAAAGTATGGTCTGGTCCACCATTTACCCATCATTGTTTGGACTTCAGTCTCACTCTGTAAGGTGGTCTACGTGAAATCTCATTCTGGTATACAATTTTCCTTTCCATTTGACATATTTTCTTTCTCCTGTCATGAGATTCCTAGGGAAATTCCTAATTTCTTTGGGTCCATTGTTCAATAGTCTGATGGTCAGACCGAGAACCCCAAGTATCTCTTGAGAGTGCTTTCACTTATACCAGGTCAGTTACAAGTTAACAGAACGAAATACTGTCCTTTAATTTGAACAGATAGACACATATGTATAGAAGAACCACAGAATTTATTCAAACAGAAATCTATGAGCAGAACAGAACCCTTGAACAAGACCAAGTACTATAATAGTAAAACTTAATCTTTCATTGAAGAATTAGTGGAGCTTTACTGTAGATAAATTTCAGTATTGAAAAAACTCAAAATACTTGAATTGTAACTTATGGTAACTATAATTAATGATTACATAATAATTTTTGTACATTCTTTTATTAAACTGAGTCTTCGTATCCCAGCACTTATCAATTATCAATACATATTCAGGTAGGTAATGACTTTGTGCTGAATCCCCCTTTGCATGCTGGGGTTTTGTCTGTCTTGAGATTGTGCAGGTCTTGTACATGCTGTCACAATTATTGTAAGTTCATGTGCATCTACCCTGGTATATCCAGAAAACACTGTTTTGTTGTAGTTTTCTACCTTCTTCAGCTCTTATAATCTTTCTACCCCCTTTTCTATAGTGATTTCTATGCCTTGGGAAGAGTGGATATGATATAAGTGTCCTATTTAGGGCTGAGTGTTTTGTAGTTCTTATTCTCTGCATCTTGACCATCTGTGGATCTTTGTGTATATTTGCCATCTACAATAGAAAAAAGCATCTTGGACAAAGGTAGAGAGATGCTCTAATATATAAGTATAATGATAAGTCATTAGGAGTCAGTTTAATACTATGTGCATTTAGAAAATAATACTCGTGTGTTTTCCCCAAGGAAGTATGACCTGTCTATCCACAGACTCTTGGCCCCAGTAACAGTACCACTATGGGTTTCACCTTGTGGAGCCAGCATTATATCCAATCAGAAAGTCATTGGTTAGTAACATGGCATTTGTGCCACTATTGCTTGAGTAAGCATATCTTCCCAGGCTGCTTGTTTTTGTAGCTCATAGGGTTCACAGCTGGTTAACAGTGATGATTGCTTTTCTCCTCTGATAAAGTACCTAACACATTACAGCACTATGAAAGCTAGCTAGAAGGAATGAAGTTTCCATGTGAGGATCAGCTTGAATTCTCCATGTTCTATGAGTCAAGTTTGTGGTATCTTCAGCAATAGGGTCTTATTTTCAAGTTCTGGAGGGCAATTTATAGTAATGTCACTAGGCTATAATGTTTGAGGGTCTATGAGTCTTATGAGACAACTCCAAAAGAGGTTATATATATATATATATATATATATATATATAGAGAGAGAGAGAGAGAGAGAGAGAGACAGAGAGAGAGACAGAGAGAGAGAGACAGAGAGAGACAGAGGGAGATGGAGTTTTATTAGCAGTGTTATGTAGAAGGGGAATTGTTGCCCCATTATAGGGTTTCTTCATTTAACTCACTATATATATATATATATATATATATATACATATATATATACACACACACACATATATATGTGTGTGTGTATAAATAAAATGGAGCTTATACAGTAGTAAGTTTCAATATAACTTTTTCAAAAGATCTGAAATATTAGTTATCATTCCCAGCACTCCCTCCTCTACACTGCTCTCCCATCACATACTCTTCTTGTTCCATTATTTCCCTTTACCCCTTTAATACCACTGTTTACCCACCCTTCCATCAAAGCTCCTTCACCCCAGCCCATTACTATTGTGTAGTCATCTACATATTCCAAATGAAACACAGATATCTAAAGATTCAAATCTATAAATGAGGGGAAACAAGAGATATTTGCCTTCCTGCATCTGGGTTACCTCATTCAGAATGACTGTTTCCCACTCTGTTTTCTTGAAAATTTCATACTTTGTTTTTCTTCATAGCTGAATAATATTCTGTTGTATAAATGTATCATATTTTCATCAAGCATTCATCTCTTTATGGACAGGCAGACTGTTTACATTTCATAGCTGTTGTAACTAGAGAAGCAGGGAACACGGATAAGAAAGAGTTTCTGTTGTAGGATATTGAGTTCATTGGGTATATGCCCAAGAGTGATAGAGCTGGATTATGTGCTAGATCTATTTCTAGCTTTCTAAGGAACATCCATGCTGTTTTCCATAGTGGCTGCACCAATTTATACTCCCATTAGCGGTAAATAACTGTCCCCTTTCCCTACATCCTTACCAGCATTTTTCATCCTTTGTTTTTTGAATCTTAGCCATTCTTAATGGGGTTAGATAAATCACAAAGTAATTTTGATTTGCATTTCATTAATGGCTAGGGATGTTGAATAGTTTTTTAAATACTTCTTATCCATTTGCATTTTCTCTTTCAAGAACTCTCTTTTGGCTTTATGTTTATTGTTTTTAATTGGGTTGTTTCCTTGAAATTTGATTTTTTGAATTCTTTGTATATTCTAGATACCAACTGTCCATCAGTTGTATAGTTGCTAAAGATATTTTCCCTTCTGTAGGCTGCCCCTTCATTCAAATTCTGGTGTTCTTCACTCAAACTTTTCTTTCATGAGAATGAATAACATTTATCAATTATCATTAATACCTGCATTACAGAGGTCCTATTCATACAGTCCTTTCCTGTGCCTCTAAATTCAAGTACATTCCCTTCTTATGTCAGATTCAGGACATTGGGTAAGAACCTAGCTTAATTTTGAGAAGCATCATTTTTGCTGTCTTTTCTGCAATGTGTATTGTTGGCCTCAGTTAAAAATCAGATGGCTTTCAAGTGCGGATCCTCAATTCTAGTCCATTGATCAATGTGTCTGTTTTTATGCAGGTACCATGCTGTTTTTATTACTATAACTGTAGTATAACTTGAAATCTGAGTTTATGATACCTCTTAGCAGTTTTTTAAAATTCAGGATAGTTTTGGCTATCCTGGGTCTTTTGTGATTCTATATGAAATTTATGATTATTTTTTTAAATTTATGTGAAGAATTGCATTGGAATTTTCATGGTGATTACTTTTGGTAAAATGGTCATTTTCTCAAAATTAACCCTACAGTCCATGAGCATGGTGCATCCATCTCTTGTTATCTTCTTCAATTTCTTCATTTTTAAAAATTTTTCATTTTATAAATTGTTCATTACCTTAAGTTTATTCCAAGATATTTATTTATTCTTGGAGCTCAATCTTGTGCATGTAATCATCAATTGCTCTGAGTTCTAGAGTATAACAGCATGTCATGCTGGGAAGTCAGAGTTCTATACCACTCACCTCTTTTATTCTGGCTCATATATTCCTTTTTCCATGATATCCCCTAGCATTGGAGGGGGTGATACAGATGCTGTATTTGGGGGTTGAGCATTTAACAATAACTCTTAGTGCTTTAACCACTTGAGTCTGCCCAGTTTACTGATGACCAGTGCAAAAGAACTTCAGACCAAAGCTAACATCATCACTAATCTAAGGGCATAAACATGGCTATTTACAAGATAATTTTAAGGGTATATCATACATATTTATCAAAATAACACAAACCAGGGGGATAGCAGGTTATAGGTGTTATCAAGGGGGAAGTGGGGAGTATTGGTACTGGGGAAGAGGAGGGAGGCTATACAGAGGAAGATAAAGGAAATTCTCTGGCAGTATGAAAAGTCAAAAAGAAATATAGTATTTAATAAGGCTGCTGAAAAATACACACATAATAAAAATGTGAGTGCATGTGTATAATTAAAGGCCCTGTAACAAAACAACACTGCCACTCTTCAATAAGAGATGCCTAAAATAATACAAGCTATTGCATAGCTCTTGTTTGCCTCTTGGAACTAGCTGAAAATAGGACATTTAGGACACAGGACTTAGAACAATTCAGCTGGAACTGACCTGGAGGCCTTCTTGCAGAAGTCTAGCTCTCATAGTATCAGAAGACGCTATGCAAGTTGCCAAGGAAGAAAGCAAACAATGTTCTTATCCAGCTGTAAAGTCTATGATTGACTCAACAAATTACCTCTCTTGGTGCTGTAGTGGCACTTTTATTTTGGAGTAATCAATCAACGTGAGGGAATTCATGCATGGCACTATAAACATAGCCAAGTACACATCATCATAGACCATGGAGAAGAGTCTACTTGTGTCACTTCCTTAAACCAAAGTAATTTCTTAGTATATTCTAAATATACATCCTTATATTTACAGACAAGAGTGCCTCTCACCATTCATTTAAAAAACTTCTTTTTGTCACAGATAGAGACTGCATATTACAACATTCCACAACTGGTCAAACATAGAGAATAAGTGACTGTGAGATGCCCAGCCCTAAGTGATATATCTGCAATGCAACTTCTGTACAGCATAAAAGAAGGGATGAAAAGATTGTAAGAGCAGAGGGACATGACAGTTGCTGCTAGTTAATGCACTGCAGCATGATAGGGATTCTATACCAATGAAATTTCCATAATTTCACAAGGTCTCACCTTAAGATGAAGCATTACTGACAATAAATGGATGCTGAGGTAAGGATAATCGGTTTTCTCTAGGGACTACCTCCTTAAGAAGTTATTTCAACTCAGGAAAGGCAGCCCTAAATATAGCTGCATTTGAGTACCACTAAATGGATTCAGTGCATTTTATACATATACATATATATATATGTATATGTATAAAATGTGTGTAAACAATAATAAAGAAGAGGTCATAAAACTGAGGAACAGTAGGAGGAAGGACATAGAAGGAATTGGAGGGGGGACTGGGAGATCCAGAATTAATGCAAATATAATGCATGAAATTCTCAAAAATAAATTTAAATTAAAAAATAAAAACAGCAGAAGCTTCCATACTATGGCCTATGACTTCCTCAGTCACTGTTGACCAGGTTTACACTACTAAACATGAATTCCGTCCTGTGAACCAGAAGGGGGCCTCAAGTCCTATTGGAAAGCAGTTGGCAACCCACATAACTGCCACTATTGCACCAGTGGGTACATCTTGCCAGTCCAGTTGGTAGTGTTGAACCAAGAAATTGAATAGACCCTAGTGTGGTGGCAGCAGCAGTTAATCTCAGCACTTAGGACACAGAGGATAGCAGATCTCTTTGAGATCGTGACCAGCCTCGTCTACATAGTGAGCTCCAGACCAACTGAGGCTACATGGAGACCCTGTCTCAATAAATAAATAAATAAATAAATAAATAAATAAATAGTAAAAGAAAAGATATTGAGCAGGATGCTCGGTCTGGTGTTGAATGGTTTTAATGCCAGCACTTAGGAGACAGAGGCAGGTGGACATCTGTGAGTTTGAGGACAGCTTGATCTATGTAGTGCGTTCTAAGCTAGCTAGGGCTACATAATGAGACCCTGTCTCAAACAAATAAGCAAAAAAAAAAAAAAGGAAAAATTCAGTAGTACTGTTGATGACAATTCTTCTTCAGCAGCCTGCATAACACTTTCCAGCAATATGAGGACCAGTCAATAGACAGGAAATTTCTAGCCTGGTTCCAGCTTGATTTCTCTATATCCTGTGACCTGGGTATGTGGTAATGTGTTTCTCTAGATATGTTCAGCAGTAGTGTCTTGCCATCTGGTTCTGATGGGCAACCAATATCTATTGTGCTTATTATGGTAATTAACAACATACTGACCTGGGCTGCCCAGAAGACTCGAACCATACTCTTTCTTTGAAACATGATTTTTCACTGAACCTGTAACTCACCAATTTGGGTAGACTGGCTGACCAGTGAGCCATAGGGATCCTCTTGTTTCTACCTCCCCAGTGCTGGATTGTAGATGCACTCTACCACACCTGCCTTTTTATGTGGGTGCTGGGGATCCAAACTCAGGTCCTTCATGTTTGTATAGCAAACATTTTACCAATGGAGTAATCTCTTCAGCCTCATACACTAGTTGCATTCTAGAGTACAGCCACAAAACAGTGGGTATAAATGCTCTCTGAGTGGACTAGCCAGGGAAGTATTATTATTTGATATCTATAAGTTTGCCAGACAACTCTTTGTGTATCCATCTTTGTTTTTTTTTTTCAAATGTGAACCTGCATAAGAACATAAATCTGTTCTTTTATATAAAAATGGTCAAAGTACATAAATATGTATGTATATATACATATCTGGAAAAGGTACATAAATGGAAAATAAGCACATGAAAAAATGCTCAATATCATTAATAATTAGAGAAATGAAAATCGAAGTTATAATGACAAGCTACTTTACATCCACTAAGATAGCAATACTGAAAAAAGAAAATAATGAATGCTGGCTAGGATGTAGAGGCATGTAGAGGCATTGGTGCATATATATATAATATGGTATATAAAACGGTGTATGAATTCCTCAAGCTAGACATAGACATATTTATTTATAGTATATGTAGTCATAGAAATATTTATATTATTATGTTATTATATGTAGTATTATATTATATGTAGTCATAGATATATTTATTTGTATTAGAAGGGACAGATTCTAAATAGCTAAAATAATCTTTCATGTGAAAATGCATTTTAATAAAAACTTATACTGAAAATCCTATACCAAGGCCCATAATTTCAGTACTCTGGGAAGGCTAAATCAAATGAATTCTAAGTCTGAGACCAGGCTTGGACACAAAGAAAGTTCTAGGGTAGCCTAAGTTACTTAATCAGATCCTCTGTCAACACACACACACACACACACACACACATACACACACATCCTAGAGATCCTTTTTTTTTTCAAGAATAGCAACATACTCTGCCATCTGCCATCTGTATCAACATAACAGCTTATGACTGCTAATCAGCCTTGCATAAAGCTTCTGACAATGAACAAATTGGCTCAATCCAAGCTGAAGCTGACATGTTCTTCTGTTGTTCATGATCTTCAGAGTCAGTGATCACTCTAAGGCATTTTTGAAAGAAGTTATCTGGCCTGGGGTCCTAAAGGTGAGCAGAAGATAAGCTCAACTCTCAGGGGTACATGATAGATGAAGATATGGATTTATTGTAAAAAGTGATTGAACTGCCTAATAATGAATCATATGTGTTGCCTCTGGATGGAGGGAGTGTCTCATTTTCGATAACATTCAAGTCAGAGCCACTGAATAGCTCTCAAAACTGTTGAGGTCACCCAGTATATGTATTCTATTAGCAAAGTAACCCTGTGAAACATGATTTCTGATTCTTTATTCAACCACATCTCTTGCCCATGGTGAGGCCTGTTTTTCTTGACTGAAGATTTTATTTTTGATGATTGAAAAGAGAAAGAGAAGGATCCTTTGGTACGAGGATCAATATTTTACATAGCCTGCTGTCTATTTGCAGGACAACACATGTTACAATTGGTTTGGGTAAGATGTGGGGACACAGAACTCCTAAGTAGCCTCCTGGACTGATATAAGAGATCGACATGGATACAGACTATCCACCAACATCCGAGGCAGCTTTTAGTTCTCATACTTTTATGTGAAACAGTTGTTTATAAACAACGTTTTTCCCAATAAGGTTTTTAAGGACACACTATCTTGCTTTTCTTAATGTTTTTCTTGATATTGAAACTTTATAGAGAGTACTTGCCTGATAGTTTCTCATTTCTCAGACATGGTCAAATTTTGCTCAGTCTTGTTTTGTTTTAGTTTTCCTAATGCTTGGCTGGCTTTTCATCCCAAAAGGACATACTGGTTCCATTTTTGTATGGGACACCTAAAACTGACATGCTTAAGAACTGTGATTTTGACTAAATTCCCAGTGCTGAAGTTATTAATCTGGTGATGATGCCTTCTGGGTAAGAGGTAGGAAGCTGTGGGCATTTTATTCAGACTGAATCTGAGGGGTAAGTGGATGGGGAAGTTCCATTAAAAAAGCAAGCTCTTAACCTTTGTAAATGCCAACTGAGAACTTATTCTGGTATGGAGGCTTATTCTACCTATTCTCCTCCCCTATAGAAAATGGGGTGATGAATTGTAGGTCACTAAAGGAAAGAGTTTCAGTTGGGAGGAGAAATTTAAAAGTTTGGAGCTCAGAGGAAGTTTATCTAGGTTGGTGAAACTGGGATTGCTTAGGCACCCTTGTGGACCATAGGAGCACCTAGTGGACAGGGGCCTATCTTGGAATCCCAGGGAACAATAGGAGCAGGAGAGAGTATGTGAGGCCATGCTGAGAGCATGTCCTGGCCTTGCCAGGTGCCTGTCAATCACTGCTTCCAGGACTTCCCTGTGGCGCTCCCCCATACCCCCTCCTCTTGCTGAGATCACTCCCAGAATGGCACTGGTAAGATAACACGGCCTAAGGAGTAAGAAAGAACAGACTAAAATTAGCTCCCTAGACCAGATCAGCCTAGGGACCAATGCCTGGTTTTTCCAGTGGGAACAGAGGGCCCAGGCAGCTCCAGCTTAGTGCAGTAGTGGATCCTTGCAGAAGGCTCACCAAAGCCTTTGTGCTTCCCAGAGGGACCAGAACAGCAACTCCCTATTCAGCACAGCCTGCAGCTGAAGTCCTGTGAGTATGTAGAACCTCAGTTCCAACTCTGTGTAGGAAACTTAAACCCTGCTTTTCGTGATGAGCCTGGCATGTGGGGAAACTTGGAAGGTAGGAAAGGAAGAGCCTCTAGAGGAAGAAAGGGTGCCACCTTCTTGCTTCATCTGTCCCAAGGCTTGCCTATACATTTTTGTTACTCTGTTTGGTGTAGTTTTGGTTTAGATATTTTTGTTTGATTTTTTTTGGGGGGGGGATGTTAAACATTTTTTTTGCTTGTTTTTTAAATTCAGTTGGGTTTTTTGGTTTGATTTTTGTTGGTGGTTTTATTTTTTTGAGACAGGGTCTTACTCTGTAGATTGGCTGGCCTTGAACTTCCTCAACTGGCCATCCTTCTGCCTCGATGTTCTTATTACTAGGATTATAAGCATGGGCCAGCATGTGTGACTGCACTGTCTCTAGTGTATTTGTGGTTATATACCACAGAGAAAGAAGTTTGTTTTTGTTTTCCTGTGAGGCATTTGCCTGTCTGGCGGCCGGGGGTGAGAAGCATAAGCTTAAGGATGTAATACAGAGTTTCTCAGGGTGGAATAAGGAAAGTAAAGCTTAAAAATAGTCTACTAATACTTGAAGGAATGTTCTAGCTCTGATGGAAATGATCCTTTCCCCCATAACAGTTCACAGATAACCAGTGTCTTAGGTAAAATACAAAGGCTCCAGAAACTTGAAAAAGTAAACAGTTACCTTTGTTCTCCTATCCCTAAACCTCTAGCTCCAATTTACTGTATTTTTCAAGGATGAATGCAGTCAGCAATTGTCGGCAGTATTACAAGCTTGTATAACTTGGTCACCAGAATAAATCACAGATATATCATGTTACATTGTGGCAGCAATCCTGAAATTACATTTATACTTGCCACCACTTCCAAATTATTAATAGACTTTGTTGTTTACCCTGTCATGTAGTTTTAAAAATATTTTGAAAGCAGTATTTCAATACAGTTTTTTAAATTCTATGCATTTTGCTTTATGTACTAAACAAACATGAAAAGGATCAAGACTTTCACTTCACCACTGCTAGTGTCACAAAAGAAAATGTTTAAAATGACTGCACTATAGGATCTCAAAGAAGCTCCTTGTTTAGAATGCATATAATAACTCTCTGATTAGTACACTAGAGCAAGGTGAAGCTGCAAAAGAGATTAGCTGGATTTTCTTGTCCCTTTCTAATTGAGTGCAGTTCACTCAAGTGCCTAAACCCCAGGAAGCCATGGACTCATTTCTCCCTAGAGGCTCATTATAATGTAGAGTCTGCTGTGGATTCATTGCATTTACTCCACCAGAGTAGTTCCCAAAATAAATAGTGAGAATGGAAGAGTTCTCAAAATTAAATAGTAAAAAGGGAATCCCTGTGGATTATCAAAAGAAATGATATGTAAATGAAATTTCCATTACAAAAGTCCCTGGAATTCAACAGACATTCCAAGGTTAAGGACCAGCAAGCTACAGTATAACTTAAATTGAAGGAAGAGAGAGGAATATATGTTTGTGTTACAATACAAAGAACGGGGTGGAAAGTAGGGAAATCAAGATTTTGTGTCTGCTTCAACTAGTACCTTGATATAACATACTTGGCAAAGGTCTTAACTACCTCAGTCTTAGTTTCTACTGTCTCCAAAATGAGGATATTAGCTATGCCATTAGGTGCAATATTTTTGAATACAAAGGTTATATGTTCTGGGTTCATCATAATGAAACAGCTCACAGTAACAGCCATGTGACCTTAATAAAGTCCCTAGTACCCTCTGAGTCTTGGTTTCTCTATCTCTAAGTTGAAGAAATTAACTTATCAACAAGATCTGAGTGTTTAGAACACTAAAGAGCGAGGAATAATCATAAAAATCTTCAGCATGTATATTATAGTTGATTCTCTGTGTTGTTACCTAAGATAGCTGAGAAGAAAGAGCTATTGTGAGGAAATAGGTGTAGAGAAATGAATATTATAGAAGCAATTGTTCTCCTAACAGCCTATGAAGCATGAACTGTCATTTGTGCCTAGAGATGAAGAAAATGAATCACAAATAAGAGAATAGTAATAAAAATCAGTGATCAACATAATAAAAATGTATATTTTAATTTGTGTTCATTGACATATAACCATTGCATATAGTGATTGGTATCATGAAGGTATTTTTGTTCAAATGTATCATGGTCTTTGACAATATTCACTTTGCCCTTCTCTTTTTCCCCATTCTGTTCCCCTCTCTTTGTTCCATTTTCATTCCCCTAGACTGTCCCACTTCTACTCTTATGTATATATTTAAATAATTATATTCACCTATACAAAATCTATGGGAATCTACAAGTGAGAGAAAGTATATTTCTCTTTCCAACTCTGACTTATCATGACTAATATGATATCTAATTATACCACTTTTCTACAAGTGCATAATTTTGTTCCTTTGTACAGGTGCTTATGACTCCAATGTGTACACATACCACATTTTCTTTACCATTTATATATTACATTCATATGTTGATTTCATAACTTGGCTATGTTACTACAATAGACATAGATGTGCAAGTAACTCTAGTACATTGAATTAGGCAGGAGTAGTATGACTGGGTCATATAGTACTTCTAGTTTTAGTTCCTTTATATTCTAGATATTTTTATTTGAGATTCGTCTGTTTAAAAAATATTAATGTTGGGGTTGAAGAGAAGGCTCAGCAGTTAAGAGGACTGGCTACTCTTCCAGAGGATCTGGGTTTGGTTCTCAGCACCGACACTGTGGCAACAACCATCTGTAACTCCAGTTCCAGAAGATTTGATGCCATCCCCTGGCTTCTGTGGGCTTTGCATGCACGGGTGCACTTACATGCATGCAGGCAAAACAATCATACACAAAATAAAAATAAATCAAGAAATTTTTATTCTAGATATTAATACTCTATTAGGTGTATAGCTAGTAAAGATGCTTTCCCATTCTGTAACTTCTAAAGGTTTCTTTTTGTTGTGAAGAAGCTTTAAATTTTATATAATCACATTTTTCAGTTCTCTGTGATGTTCTGTGCTATTGAAGTCCTTTTCAGGACACTTTTCTAATGCCTGCATCTTGAAGTGTTTTTCTTATTCTTCTTCTAGCAGTCTGAAAGTTTCAAGTCTTACATTAAGGCCTTAAATCCACTTTGGATTAATTTCTGGATAGGTTGAGACCTATGGATCTAGTTTCATTCTTCTACATGTGGCTATCCAGTTTTCCTAGCACAATTTGTTGAAGAGGCTATCTTTTCAACAATCTATTTTTGACAACTTTGTTGAGAATCAGATAGATGTAGGCCTGAGTTTCTTTTTTTTCTGTTGGTTTTCGTGTCTGGTTTTGTGCCAGCACCATGCAGATATTGTTATTGTGACTGTATTATAAACAATATCATGTAGTGTGGCCTTTCTAGCATAGGTAGTTAAATCATGATTATTTGGTTATTGATGTTCTTTTGTGCTTCTATATGAATTTTAGGATTGTATTCTCTGTGTCTGTGAAGAATGTTGTGAGAATTTTGATTGGGGTTGAATTTAACATGTAGATCATTTTTGGTAATGTGACTGTATTGACAACATGTCTAATTCATGAGTATCTAAGGTATTTCCATCTTTTACTGTTTTCTTCAGTTATGTAAATATTCATTAAAAGTATCTTACTTCAAAACTTAGTTTTATTCCAAGATATCCTTTGAAGCAATTGTGAATGAGATGGTTTTCATGGTTTCTTCCTTAGCATGTTCACATGTTCACTATTGATATTATAGAAAGTTTGATGAGTTGTATATGTCAATTTTGTATTCTGTTATTTCATTGAAAGTGTTTATCAGTTCTAAGAGGATTTGTGTGTGTGTGTATGTGTGTGTGTGTGTGTGTGTGTGTGTGTGCATGTGTGAGGTCCTTAGGTTCTCTGTATATAATATCATAGGGTCCTCAAATAAACTTAAGTTGACTTTCTTAATTGTATTCCTTTTATTTCTTTCTCTGTCTTATTTGTCAAGCTACAACTTCAAGGAGTATATTTGTTAAAATGAGAGAAAATGGACAGCCCTTATGGTTGAATAAAACTCCATTGTGTACATATATCACATTTTCTTTATTGCCTGCATATGTGTAAGTCCACACACGGCATGCAGTGCCCTCAGAGGTCAGAAGACGGCATTGAATCCCCTGGAACTGTAGTTATGGATGGTTGTTGGCCATCATGATACCACCTTTCCTTTACCATTCATCTATTAGATTCCTAGCTTGATTACATAACTTGGCTCTGTTACTACAGTAAACACAGATGTGTAAGTAACTCTGTTATTTTGACTTTGAGTCCTTCATGTACATATCCAAAAGTATTATAAGTGGATCATATACAGTTATACTTTTAGTTTCTTTCTATTCTAGATATTAATTCTGATTTTAGTAGAAATGCTTTGAGTTTTTTCCCATTTAGTATAATGTTATGTATGCTATAGGTTTGTCATATATAGCCTTTAGTATATTGAGTTATATTCTTTCTATTCAGGGTATTTGGTGTACTCTGTCTAGCCATTTTAGAATCTATTGAGATGATAGTGAAAGTTTTATTTTCTTTGTAGAACTAACATTCACTATTTGTATATTTATTGTTTTCTAATCTTTCACAACCTGCTGTTTACTATAATCCTCCCTTGCCTTTCCATGATTCTTACTCCTTTTAAGAGTCATGAATCAGATATTTCCTTTCAGATTCCTGAGGGCATATATGAGTTGTTTGTCCCTATCCTGTCATATTCTAATTCAACTTGACTTCTATCTTTAAAAAAATAATAAAAAGGGGTAAGTTAACATAAATTGCCCTTCTAAGGATCCAGGTAGTTATTGTGAACTACATTCAGGCACTATTTGAAGTGATTACTCTAAGGTAAGTACTATCATTATCTTCTCAATAGAGCTGAAGAAATTGACACAGACAGATTAAGTGTGCCCTAGGTCACATTGTTAATATGTGGTAAAGTGATGATTGAAACTCAGTTCTAGACCTGTGTTTTACAAATGCCCCGTATGTCCTCTCCATCTACAATGGGGGCAAAACATCCATACAGAAGTTACAATACTGTATGATAACTATTATAGAATCCTGAGAGCACAAATTGTAAGAAAGTAACTCAATAGTAGGAAATGTAAGTAGTAGAAGGAAGGACGATGCACATACGGAGGCCTCATTTTCATCCCTTGTCACTGGGTTTCAGAGTTTAACTAGGAGAGTCATACAAAGTGAGGTTGAAGAGGTTGGTAAAGATCTAAGAGCTCAGTGAGCTAGGATAAAGCATTTGACATATAACTTAAACAATAGAGGTAGCACTGCCACTAGGGTTCAAGGCCAACCCTGTCTTAGACTTAAAAAGTAAAAAGAGTGACTAGGGATCTAGCCCAATAATAGAGCACTAGAATGTGCAAAGTTATAGGATCAATCCCCAGTGCTGGAAAGGAAAGGGAAAAAAAGCAAAGGAAAGAGGAAATATTAAGTAACTTAAAGTAGGCAAAATTTGTATTTTGAAAGTATCATTTTAGCCATAATTCTGTGGAAGATTTTGAAAAAGGAAAGTAATTAAGAGAAGAGTGTAACTGTTGAGGCAAAAGACAGTAGAGGCCTATATAAAAAATTGGAATTGTTATGAGACCTGGGTGGATAGATGGCTTGGAGAGGCCTCTAGGATATAAAATACATAAAATTTGATGGAACTGAATGGGACTGGTAAAAGGACAAAGAGATAGGAGAACTGGATTATGGCTAGAGGGTTTAGTTTTGGTAGATGATAAGGACTGACATATGGATTAAGTTCTGCGGTGGTAATGCTGGTAGAATGATTCTGCTGACCCGGAGTACCTATAGAAACTCAAAGAACATGTGCTTGGAACTCAAAAGAGAACTGGGGTCAAGTGTTGGAGTAAAACCCTGGAAAACATCAGAATAAAGGTGAGGGCTAAAGCTCTGTGACTGAAGAGGATAGAGGAGAGAACAGGGGAGCATAAATATTCCAGTGAAGAACTGTGGGTAGAAAAATCAAGAGTCTGTGCTAAGAAGCTGATAGGAGTTTGTAGAAACAAAGGTCCAATAAGGACAGATATTTCAGAAAAGTCTGGAAACAGACAGAGCTAACGGTTCACTGTCAAAATGCTTGCCTAGCATTCATGAAGCCCTGAGCTCAATACCTAGCACCAGAAAAAACAAATCAGGAAATCAAAGATTTGAGAAACATCCAACAACAGAATTAACCACAAAGATTACCTTTTTTAGAGCTTTCTGGGTGTGTGTTTCAGGGTGGAAGGAACCACGCCACATAGGGTAGAAAAGTGAATAGGAGGTAAAGATTTGTTTGGCAAAGAAGGAAGAGATGGAGTAAAAGGTAGCTGTAGAATTGAGACAAAAGACTACAGAACTTGTTTGCTTTTTTCCTAAGTGAATTAAGGAGGAGGGGCTAATGTAAAGAGACTGAAAGTGTAAGGAAGCTCATCTTTGAAGCTCTAGTTTAGAGATGGTTATCTTTATCTTAACAGTGTCATGAAACATTGGCAATCATTTCCATCTTACAGTTGAAGAAACTGCGTCCGGAGGAGAATAGCCTTGCTTAAGGTACCTTACTAGGATCTGAGTCACAAACCTGTCTCTCTTTCCCCAAATTTTATTTCCACTACACCCCAAGAATGAATAAATAATAACCCTTTATGCAGAGTTGATGCTGACTTGTAAGAACAGGGCTAAAGTTGAATGTGACCTCACTTATCCACCTCATAATTTTCTTAAAGATGCATCTACTTGCAGGTCCTGGCTAACAAAGAGGGGCGGGGTAGACAGTACATAAATGGAGATATGAGGCCTTGAGACCTGGGCTGCAGAAGATGGGATAGTAGGGACAATCAAGCTCTGAAAACCTTACCAGTTCATCCTGATGACACCACAAATTGAGGTGGGAAAACTTCACTTAGAGAACCTGTAACAGGACTAGCATGATCAGGAATTAAGCTAAGTCAGTCAGTGGGTCATAAGGAATTTCTTGGGGCCTAATGGTCATGGAAAGAAAATAGTTGAGGTTTGAGTCAAGACTGTGGACAGAGAGGGTGGGATAAGGCTTGGGTCAAAGAATGGGAAAGCAGAATGTACTGAGGAGATGTTGGCAATCAAAGGGTTGAAGTAGTGTCCAGGGAGAAATTACTCATCACCATGGAGAATTTGGGCTGGAAACATCAACTGTTTCCCACCACCTACCTGCCTTCACTTTAAGTAGAGTCTTTGTAAGGTCACCTCTTCATTTAATAAGGAAATCCCCTAACATCCATTTATTGAGCCCCTCTGATCCTAAACCATGGGATCTGATTCTGAAAGGAAGTTACAGTAAGCTTAGAAGAGGGAGATTTGGTCATAGATTAGAGGATGTGAATAAGTTGAACTTCATCTAAAACACCAAGAGATGGAGTTGAAGGCCTTCACCCTCAGTTCTTGTATTATAATGCCCATCAATGACATCTTGATACTAGAAATTCCTGTTTTATTTCCCTGGCAACTGCTAGGTCTAAGCCAATTCATTACTGTCACATTCTGAACTGAGGAATATATGTCTACCAAATCTTTAGCCATAATGTATGCCCACTGACAATGGAGAAATACTAAATGAATATAAATCCCTTGCCATAAAGTTTATACACCAATGGAACACAGATAAGTAGGAATGTGTCAGATTATAGAAGAATTCCAATTATGGTATTTTGGAGTTCTCAAGAGGAGCTCACGGAACACTTCCCAGAAATAGGGTTTGAAGGGTAGGTAGAATAGTATATGCAAAGGCACTGGACTGTGAAATGACTTTACTTGTTTTGGCAGGCATCCTGAGTCCTGAAATAAAACTGAGAGCAAGAAACAAGATACCCATGGATGAGTAACTGAATGGTGAAGCTCAAGGAGCTAAAGGTGAGTCTGCTATTCCAGAGTTTTGATAGGAACCCCCTTTTCTGTCTCCCTCTTTTGTTACCCATAGATCTGGAATTTCCTCCTCCTCATAATGAGAACAGTCCTATTCCAATAAGCCAGGATGAATCTCATGGACATCACCAAGATCTTCTCCCTTCTGCAGCCCGAAAAGGAGGAGGAGGACACTGACACAGGGGAGAAGCAGGCTATCAATCAAGCAGTGTATGACAATGACGCCTATATGTTAGATCAGCTTCTACACCAAGAACGCTACAAACGTTTCATCAACAGTAGGAGTGGCTGGGGCATACCTGGGACACCGTTGCGTTTAGCAGCTTCTTATGGCCATTTGAGTTGTGTGCAGGTCCTCCTGGCACACGGCGCTGATGTTGATAGCTTGGATGTTAAAGCACAGACACCACTTTTTACTGCTGTCAGTCATGGTCATTTGGACTGTGTGCGCATGCTTTTAGAAGCTGGTGCCTGTCCTAGTGGTAGCATCTACAATAATTGTTCTCCTGTACTTACTGCTGCACGTGATGGTGCTATTTCCATACTGCAGGAGCTCCTAGGGCATGGTGCAGAAGCCAATGTCAAGGCTAAACTACCAGTCTGGGCTTCAAACATAGCTTCATGTTCTGGCCCCCTCTATTTGGCTGCAGTCTACGGACATCTAGACTGCTTTCGCCTGCTTCTGCTCCATGGGGCAGATCCCAATTACAACTGCACTGACCAGGGCCTGCTGTCTCGTGTTCCCCGGCCACGCACCCTCCTTGAGATCTGCCTTCACCATAATTGTGAGCCAGAGTACATCCAGCTTTTAATAGATTTTGGAGCTAATGTCTATCTTCCATCGCTCCCCTTGGACCTGACCTCACAAGATCATAAAGGCATCCAATTGCTGCTACAGGCCCGAGGTGAGTGATGATCAGGCCAACCTCAGGTTTCTTTGTAGATCTCAGGGTCTCAAGTCATTACCTAAACTACTCCCTCTAGGATGAACTGGACACAGCTCCATTTTCTGCACTCTCCTAGGGCACCTGTGCAGAAAAATTTAAGGAATTTCCATATTAGTGAAAGGATCACTAAGATGAGGTAAATAAAAAACACTTGTTCAATTTCCAGTCTTAGATCTGTCTATGACTGTCTTGAGACCCTTAATTTGCCCTTTCCAGGCCATCACCCCCATTGGTACCATAAACTGGGGGAAGTTTGGGACATTTCATAGAAGGGAAAGGACATCAGGGATATAGTAGGCAAGGCAGAGTAGATGCAGACATGGATGGGATAAGTACACTGAAAATTAATTCTCATAACATCTTTCTCGTTGCTGTAGCTGCTCCAAGGTCACTCCTATCCCAGGCCCGCTTAGTTATCCGCAGAGTCCTGTCCCAGGCCAGTCAACCACAAGCCATCGACCAGCTGGATATTCCCCCTGTGCTGATTAACTACCTCAACCATCAGTGATAATCTTTCAACCCTCCCAGTAACCCAGGATACCTCTACAAAAATACCTGGAAACCCAGCTTGCTGGAGGGTAATACAAGCTTGATTATCTGTCATACTGTCCTCCACAATAAAATCCTCAACAAGATAAAACCTGGTGGCTGTTGTGTGTACTGTTTATGTGTAGGAAAGGGGGAGGGTCACTGGGGAAGCTATAGGAAAGAATGGCTGTAGATCTGGCACCTGACAAGCATGGGGATTTGGCTACAGAAGAATAAAGTGAGAAAATTGACCTATTGCTGTATTTTTCCATAAAGATCCTCTATAAAACTTTGCTGCCCTGAGACAAAAATCTTGAAGAATCTAAATGGGTAGAAGAATCCAAGTGAGTTTCTGAGGGGTGTTATTCCATGCTGTCTATCACCACAGTCAAAGCTTTGGGGTACTAGAAGTCAACTTCGGCATCCCCATCTGCTATAGGTTCTGGGAAAGTACATCCTGTGGATACATTACAGCCAGAGTGGCATATGTGCCATAAATTCTCTGGTTGACCCATGAAAACATATGGACATTTTGAGAATTTAAAAAGACACTGGGAATTACTAAACTCTTGCAATTGAGTATACTGTTGGAGTATACTAGATTCTATATATATTCTATATATACTATGTACAGATTCTAGTCAAAGAAAAAGGGCTGAAACAACCCCATTTTTCTGCATGAAGTAACTGAGGCCATGAAGTGTCCATGTTTTGAGTAACTCAGCTCTCCAGACTGCTTCCAAATGTGTTTTTTCCTTAGTTGCTAGTACTGGCATTGCATAGGAAAAACATAGTGCCTTGGTCTTTTCTCCTTCCATGACTTCACTATTCCCTTCTAGAGAGTGGGCCAAGGGTTGGAATAGAATACTTCAAATTCTGCTAATTCTTCTAAGATTTCTTTCAGTGGGAGGTATAAAGTGGAAGTAAAGGCAATATTCCTAAATGAAATCTTCCCCTAGCCTTTTGTCTTTTGTTGACATTGACCTTCAGTCAGGGCCTAGTATCCACATTCCACCAGCTTCTGCTGCCAGCTTTCAGGAAAACTGAGTCATAGCCAGTCTATACTCCAGGTAAGCTCTAAACACATTTTCTCTTTTGTAAAAAAAAAGAAAAAAAAATAACGGAAAGGGTCTATCTTCCAGCCTTTAGCCTGCTTGCTAGCTCCTTTCTAGCCAATCTCCATAAGTAGACTTTCTTTACTAAGTATAAAAGCAGTGGTTGGGCTGACAGCAGTATCTGGCCCAGTGGCCCAGGCCTGGAGTTCCTGAAATTGCATAAATACTACTGCCTATCCTGTTTTAGCATCCTTGGCCTCACTTGAAAATGAAAACCACTCTTTCTAATCAGAATTGTCTTCTTCCAGAACTTAAATTTCTAGAACTTTATGGTTGGACTCCACAAAATCCCCCTGTTCTAGGATAGGCACTGCATTTCAAACAACACAGGACCCTTAGTTTCTTTCCATGTTCTCTTTTACTTGCCTCCATTCCTGACAATTTTATTTTCTTTTGGGTTACGTTTTTAAACCTTAAACATATTTTTAACCATACATGAAAACCAAAAAAAAAAATACATTTATATAAACTACCACATGATATTTCAATACATCTATATATGGCCTAATGATTAAATCAAGTTAGTATTATTTCTGGGACTGAAGAGATGGCTCAGCGCTTAAAAACACTGCCTACTCTTGTAGAATGATAGGGTTCAAATTCCAGAACCCACATGGCAGCTAAAAACCATCCGTAACTCCTGTGCCAGGGGATCTGATGCCATCTTCTGTTCTCTGTGGACATTACATGACATGGGTACACTTACATGAATGCAGGCAATACACTCGCACAAAATTAAAAACAAATAAGTAAAAACTTTAAAAAGAATATTAGTTCCATAAACATTATGGAAACATTTTTTGTGCTAAAAGTTCTCAGTCCTTTCTAGCTTTTTGTAATGAATACTATAGTACTGTTATCTATAGTTACTCTGCTTTGAATTAGCATCCTGGAATTTCTTTGAATTAGCATCCTGGAATTTCTTATTCATATCTAGCCTGGTAGTCACCATTCTGCTCTCAACTTCTATGAGATCAACTTTTTTTTTATATCCCACATATGTGGGATCATACATTGTTTTTTTTTTCTGTGTCTATTTTTTCCTTAAGCTACACTGGAGACTTTAAGATAGATTTCACATAAAGGTGATGAGATTTAACATAAAGGTGACGATAGTCAATACTTAGGTTATGCATTATGTATTTCAAAATAATTTTAAAAATTTAAATGTCAGACCATAAAAATTATAGGTAAATGAGATGATATCTATGTTAATCAGTTTGATTTAATCATGCTACATTTAATCAAACATTGCACTGTAACTCATAAGTATATAAAATTGTGATTTGTTGATCAAACATAATATTAATATATTTTTCAAAAGAAATATAAAGAGCTACTTCAACCAAATATTTATTGCGTGCTCAAGAGTGTGTTCAAGTAATCATTTTATATAGATTAACTCATATAATTTAACAGCCTTATCTTACTCATTATGGAAAACTGAGATCCAATCCCCAGGACTAACATGGTTAAAAGAGAGAACCAATTCCCTCCCCAGGACCAACATGGTTAAAAGAGAGAACCAATTCCCAGGAGTTATCCTCTGACCTCCACTTGTACACCTCTCTAACCCACACAAGGAATAAATAAATAAAATATAATAAAAACATAAAAATAAACAATATGTATTTTGGCTGCTGGGAAAGTCTTTCCCTGACAGTTCTCCCTCAGACTCTCATGAGCTTTCCTTCTCTCACATCCTTTATCCAAGGTGCCATCACAAAGTTAAGCTCATTCTGTTTTATGACTCCATAGGATCCAAATATTTCTCACTGCCTCATGCCTCCATGCTGATAGGAGCTACTATTGCCTCTCACCTGGATCATTAAAAATGCCTCCTTCCTGACTTCCATACTGCTTCTTCAGCTGCACTAACTTTCTAGACATTTCATTGAAATAATAAATCCCTACAGATCTAAGTCTTGCAAATTCAAAGTTCTTTCAAATGACCCACAAAATCATATTATATAATTGCCCTCCTGTCCTCTTTTGACCTCTTATACCACGTTTGTTCTTCCTCATTCTACACTACTGCATCTCCTGTCTTGTTTCTCTGATATCCCATCTAATATTGTTTCTCCAATAAAACTGATGGTACCTCAAGGCTTTTGTACTTTTGGTTCCCTCTGTTTCATCATTCCTCTTTCAGATAGCCTCAGGTTTTGTTCTCTCAGTTCCTCTAGTCTTTACTCAAATGTAACTTTCTTGAGGTATGACTCAAGCTCCTTCTTAAAACAGTACCCCTCATACTTGAATTCTCTACACTCTCATTCCTCTCTATTTTCTCGTTTACATTTATCACTGTATGATATAACTGTACATTTTACAAATGTATTTTGTTCAGTCTGTTAGTCCTAAAAGAGTTTTCGGTATCATGATGGGAAATCTTGAAAACATGTGAGCAAAAATAGATAAATAACAGACATAATATGCTAGACAGTGGTAAATGCTGTGGATTGAGGGGGAAGTCAATTAAGGTATCAGAAAGTGAAGGAAAAGGAGTTGTTATTTTGTATATCAAGTGTCCAAGGAAGATCTTACTACTGATGACATTTGAGACAGACCTGAAGGAAGTGAGACACAAAGCATGTCATATTCAGATGACAAGTATTGCTGGAAAAGGGAACAGGAAGGGTAACGGCCTTCTTGCTTTTCTTCTCCCTCTTCCTTTCCCTCTCTCCTCTTTCTGAGACAGGATTTTTGATATTCCTGCCCCACTCTCCTGAGTGCTGGGATTATATGTGTGTACCACATCTGATTCAGATTCTCTGCCTTAACTTTATTATTTACAGTGCTGGGGACTGAAATCAGAGGATCACATATGCTATACAGGTTCTCTACCACTGAGCAAGCCTCTAACATAGGATTTCTGACATGTCAAGTTGAGAATGCCCCAGACACAGGCACTATATTTTCTTAATACTGTTTCTATAGTCAGTGGATGATAGCAATATCTGGCATCTCCTGGTCCAAGTTGGAAACTGCAGAATATTGGTCTGTTGAATTGTGTTCACCTCTGTTAGATATGTTACTTCAGGTAGAGTGGATCAATGAGTAGCATTACTTTTATGATGGAGGCTAGTGTCGGGATTTTGGAGTACAAGCAATGGAGGCGAGGCTCCCTACTGTCACCTTCATTAGACTGAGTAGTTTTCTACTTTTAGGGATCTCGACTGAGGCCAAATCATAATTTTTAGATTTGATGCTGAAAAGCATTTCAGAAGTAACTGATATAGTAAAGCAGAGTTGAATTTTTTATTACGAATATGTTAATATAAGCTTAACTATGAGGGTTAGGGGTAAAGGAGGCAATTAGAAGAAAGTGAGACATATATCAGTATAAGTATGGGCTCATCAACTCAGCTTACTGTTTTTATAATAATCATATGTAGGATTTTGGTGGGTATGTCTTACCACTGTTTTGTTTCTAGGGGACATCTGAGAAGACTGCAAGCAATAAGGTAAAAGTCCAGCCCACAGGGAAGGAAAGATAAATTTATTGTAAACAGTTTTGTTTGAAGTTTGTAGGGAAAAGAAGGAGGCCCTACGAAAGATCCAGTCTTAATTCTGGTTTTTGCTACTTTAATACAAAAATATCTACATATGAAAAGAATATTATTTTTCTTTTAGTAATTACCCCAGCTTGCTTTCTGTTGCTGTGATTAACACAGTGACCAAAATCAATCTGGGGAGCAAAGGGTTTATTTCACTTTACGTTTCCCAGGTCATAATCTATCATTGAGGGAAGTCAGGGCAGGAACTCAAACAACAACTGAAGCAGAAACCAGAGAAATACTGCTTACTGGCTCACTCCCTGGCTCATGCTTAGCTAGCTTTAAATATAGCTCAGGACCTCTTGCCTGGGGATGGTGCTTTCTACAGTGGGCTAGACCCTTTCACATCAATAATAAATCAAAACAATCTCTCACAGATACAGTCACAGGCTTATGTGATATTGGAAATCCATCAATGGAAGTTTCCTCTTCTCAGTTGACTCTAGGTTGTGTCAAGTTGAAGTTGACAATAAAAACTATTCAGGGCAGCAGCCTTCAGAGGAAGTATTGTTGATTGTCCTAGAATTCTTACTTCTCAACTGCTGAGAGGCTTCAACCAGACTTTGGGGTTAAGGGCTCTTTTTTCTTCTTGCATCCCCATTATTTTCCTATCTTTCTAGCCTGCATCACTGGCACTTAACCTTGACATTAGACCTGAAAATGTCTCATTTGACTATGTCTAGCAAACATAGTGAACACATAAACTCAACACTCAGCTTATGCCTAAAACTCTCTGTTGGATGCTTAAGATATAAAATTGAACAAGAGACTCTGTTATGGGAAGCCTAGTCTGGTCTACAGAATCAAAAGGAAACTATGCATAAGGAAACAGGTATATGTATGCTTATTAAGAATAATTTCAAATATAGTATATGTCCCACAACTCTGAAAGCAGTCAATAAAAGAAATCAATGAAAACAATAGTAAGAACATAATAGCAACAGCTAACATTTCCACGACATGTGAAGTATTCCCCACAGTTTATGTGTTTGAACATTTGGTCCAAAGTTGGTAGCCCTGTCTTGGAGGTCATAGAACCTTTAGGAGGTGAGGTATAGCTTAAGGAAATAGGTAGCTGGAGGGGAAGAAATTGAGGACTATAACTTAGCCCTTGTTCTGCTCCAAGTTCTCTGCTTCCTAGTTAGCACCATGTAACAAGCAGCTGCGACACATTCTTGCCACGACAACACAGGCCACTCTTGTCATCTGCCTTCCTTATCATAATGAACTCTCAAATTGAGAGCCAAAATCTTTCTTCCTTTAAGTTGTTTCATTTAAATATACTGTTACAGTGACAAGAAAAGTATATGGCACAGAATACTGGTATTATGAGTGAAGTTGTTGTGATAAACCTGACTCTGTGAGTGATAGGCCTTTAGTACTGGTTTGGAGGAGGAATGTGGAATAGTTTTGAACTGTGTGCTACAGAAGTAAAGCTTAATGAGACATTTTAGTGAGAATGTGAACAACCAGAGTACTGAGAAAAGTGGATAGAGAAGGCCAGGTTCATGAAATTTTGAAGGGGAAAAGGCCTCAATGAGCAAGTGGTCTAGAGGTTATATTTTGGCAAATAATTGACTATGTTCTGTCCATGTTTGTTGGGCACAATGCAGGATAGGCCTAGCCAGGCCATCTTCTAGGAGGAATAGAGGAATGGGTCCTGCGGGTGTGGCATTCTGCTCTGGCTAGTTGTGAGACCAGCACCTGGAAAGAACCTGCCTACCTGGGGACACACTTACTATTGGCTGTATTTGGGACCCCACCCCATAAGGTCATTGGCCATCCAGACCTGTAAGAGCTTGTGCACCTGTTCAATAAACGAGCTTGCAGTGCCACCGGCTTGGCCTGCTTCCTTCCCAGCTCCCGGAGTCAGTGTCTTGATTCAGCGTCTACTCGCCTCCTAACCCCACAGCAGAGAACCTTCGGTCCCCTCAGGCTGGCCTCAAGTGCTGAGACCCCCCAATACATGTTCTGAAAATTTCAGGCTGAATTCAAAAGTATTAGACTATGTTGTTTGGTTGGGAAAATTTCAAGAGAACAAAACATTCTGGTTATTTCTCATTGCTCTTAGCAAGATAACCAGATTCAGTGAGAAAGGACAGAAATTACAGCCAAAAGAAATGAAAAATGTGCAGTTGGCTAGGAAAGGATTATGAGCTAGTTTAAAGTTATACACAAAGAAGCTGTGTACAAAATAGACAAAGAAATACAACATGGTGGAAATTGTTAAAGTGATTAGTGCAATACAGGAGAAACCTTGAACTCTGCACTAAGACAATAAGAATAAGGCCTTGAGGGCAAGACTCCATCAATTGCAAGCTCCAGGGTTTATGATACTCTTCTTTGTTAACTTGACCTGATTTGGAGTCATCTAAGAGTAACACCTCTAGGTAATTACAATTCCTAGGTTCAGTCACTTAGGCACACATAGGCATCTGTTGTCAACAGACAGTAGGCTACAACATCTCAAGTTAGTAACAGAAATCTCTGTTGACATTATTATCTACATATTACTAATTTTGCAGGCATGAGGAATCCAAGAGTTACAGGGACATGGAGGAGTATACCAAAAATAAAAAAAAAAGCTGCTAAGGCCAGGAAATCTATAGCAGTGTTAAATTCACTGTGAGACTGTGAGGAGTCCTTAGAGGCTATTGTGTGGAGGCCAGAAAGATGGTATAAGTGGCAAAGGTGCCTGCCCTGCAAGCCTGGCAACCTGAGTTCTATCCTTGAACCCATACAAATGGGGAAGGATAGAACTGACTCTACAAATTTGTCCTCCAACTTTGACACACACGCCATGGCACACACTCCTCTATCCCATACAATAATAATAAACAATAGAAAAAGTTAAAGAGGCTATTGTATGACTCTGTGAAGGTAAAGTCTAAGTTGCCAGGATGTCTGAGGTGCTAGCAACATGGAACATCTACCAAGGAAAACTGCATGTACTAGCACAAGGCTGTCCAAGCCTGTTGAAACTCACATGATGCCATCATGAACCCTAGATGCTGGAAATGGAGCTGTAGGGTTTGGTGTTTTATGCTGTTGCATTTCTGTCTAGTCTAATCTTTCCTTTCTGTACTCCCATTCTTCCCTATGGAATGAGAATATTCACTGCTTACCATGTATACTGAAAGCATGCAATTTGTTTTTGATTTTACAAGAGCTTATAGTTAAGAGATTGCAGTGAGTCTTACAAGAGACTTGGAAGTTTGGATATCATTGGGTTTGCTCAGACTATGGTCGCTTTCAAAAACAAACTGAATACATTTCACATTGCAAGATGTCCATGAGCCTACAATTCCAAGGCAGAATGTTATAGTGTGAATGTGGACTATCCCCCAAAGACTCGTGTATTTAAATGCTTAGTACTCAACTGGTGACAGTGTTTTGGAGGTTTGTAGAATGTTTAGGAGGTTACCTGGCTTGAGGAATTGGTAACTGGGGAAAAGAACTGAGAATAGCTTGACCCCATTTCTGATCCCAGTCCTCTGCTTCTTGGTCAGCATCATATAACAAGCAGTTGCCACACAGTCCTGCCACTACAGCCGTGAACTGCTCCTGAAACTATGTTTTCCCCAATATACTGGGTTGTACCTTCTCCCAGGAGCCAAAATAAAACCTCCCTCTTTTAATTCTTTTGTGTCATAGTGAAGAAAGCAATAACTAATACAGGTACAATCTTCATTATGTAAAAGACAGAATTAAGATTGAGAACAATGAGCTAACCTGTTCAGATTACACTGCTTCCAAGTGGTAGAGCAGGCATCCTAGCCCAGGGAGTCTGTTACATAACTGTTCTACTCTACTGCCTCCATAGAAATGATGAAGTCAGCTAGCTAGTTATCAATTTGCCCAGGTATTCACAATCTTCTAAATTTTGACCCCAGATGTATGTTTCTAGTCTAATTTCCAGCTTGTCTTCACACTACACAAACACAAATGTAGTGAGCCAGAATCTTAGCTCTTGTTTAGCCTAATACACCTGTTCATACCAATGAGCCATAGTTTGGGTAAGAATCTTTCCTGTTTTTGCTGACTTCACTCCACCATCCAGGTCATCCTCTATTAAACTTTTTGTTTGTTTGTTTTGGAGACAGGATCTTATCTTACTATGTGGAACTTGCTGTGTAGCCAGGATGGTCTAGAACTCACAGAACTCTTCCTGCCCATGTCTCCCAAATACTGGCATCAAAGTCATGAGCCACTATGCCTGACTAAACATTTTTCTACTACTCCTTCCCAATTTGGGAAGAAAAAAAAATCACTTAATCTGCAGTGCTCTAGAGCTCCTTTACCAGGTGTCTGGTTTAGGTTTCTGCTCCCCCCAGAAATTGATCTTCAGGTCCATTAAGAAAATTGCTACTATAACTCCTCTTTTTCATATATTTTACCAAACCTAGGCTAGAAGAGGAACCCATAGCACACTTAAAGAAGTGGGCACTGTAATTATGCACATCTGTCTGCCTAATTGTTTATGGAATTGCTTCCATGCAACTCACACATCTGTCTTCATAAGTTTTTCATGCAGCTACAAGATACTGGACAGCAAAAGAGCTATCTTCATTTTGCAGAGAAAGAAACTTAAGAAACAATTCCTGCTTCCTACAATCAAACTCTGTCCTAACTAAATGATCTTACCACTTTTTAATCAGCAGGTGAGATGGCGGCCTTAGAGTATCTGTCTGAGAAGAGACATTTTTAGGCAAAAATGTATGTGCGAACTTGATTTTTCAATAGATCGCCCACAGCAGGACATACCTTTAAGGACTTGTGCACCCCTCCCATGTTTCTTCTTAGTGTGTGCATGCTGCTGCACATACTGTCCCCTCAAGATTCAAGAATTTTAGGACCATAAACAAAGGTCCAATTAGAAGGTTTCTTTAGCATTCCAAAGACTACTTTTTAATTATTTTTGTAGATCTGTTTCTTCTAGTCTCAGTGTAATGTCTATCCTTCCTAAAGATCACTGGTGTGGCAGAATGTTTTATGACTGAGAAAAAGGCATGAAGGACTATATTCTGTGACAGAAGTCACACAGTAGTGCCCAGGGTTATCTCAAGCCCACAACCTGTCCAGGTTATATACATTCCCACAGTTGAGAGTACCATTGCCTTTTGTTTCCCTGGACTATCTTCTCCAAGTCTATTTCAGTGAATTTAGGTTCTGGGGCTGGAGCAAGGGCTCAGCAGTTAAGTGCACTGACTGCTCTTGCAGAGGACCCTGGTTCAATTCCCAGAACCCATATAATGGCTAACATCCATCCCCAACTCCAGTTCCAGGGAATCAGACACCTTCTGACCTCTGTGGACATTGCATGCCAGTTGCATTTACACTGCACATGCAGATCATATGCTCATACATACACACCAATCTAAGTTTTGTGTGAAATGTGAACAGGTGCCAAGTGACCAGAGACACGAGGAAGCAGGGAAGCCTATGATGAAGGTGTTGGAAAGACAAATATGATCCTAGACCAGGCCCAACAAATGAGAATAAAGACATTGTGAAGCTGGAAGGTAGAGTTCGAGGAAATGATATTTTCCAACCATTCAATCAGGCTAAGGAGAAAGGACTCACACAACAAAATTGCCAGGAGCAAGTTGCCTTTTACCATCATATATTTAGACCCAGAACACATAGCCAATTTTTGTCAAGGGATTTCTAGAATGTCATGCAAGGCCATGGACATCAAAGAACATTATAGAAAGAAGTGAATTGCACTGGTAGAGCTTGTTCCTTGAGAAAATGGAATGATAACTAGCCCATAAGGGAAAGGAGATTGGCCAAAGTCTCAGAATAAGTGAGGAAGAAAGGAAAGTAGATTCCAGCTGTAGCAGCCATATCAGTTCTTGCGCTCCACACAGCAGTGGCAGCAGTCCACCTTTGACCAGCTCCGCAGCTGGATCTTTACAAGGCCGACAGGATCCTGTAGAGCTGCAGAAAACACTGTAAAGAAAAAAAAAAAAAAAACAAAACAAACTTCTCATTGTTCTCTAATCCTTCCCTGCTTCTCAACCTTAATCCACTCCCACCTCCCCTTTTAGACATTGACAGAGTTTTCAAGCTTAGAGTTGTGGACATTCTAGAGGTAGTTATACAACTGGATTCTTTGTTGCCCCAGCTCACCTGGCACTGGCAGCCACATAATATCTTTAGGCTAGAGACCCGAGCTCAGCTGGCCCCCTGCCACATTCCAGAAACAGCAGCCTGAAAGGCTGGTCTGACAGGCCTCTTCACTCACTGTTCCCCAGTCTGACCTCTGGTTAGGGCCCATCAAAACTTCCCCCACTATCTAGATTTTTTTCGTTGAAAGGAATCTGCACAAATCGAGGCTGCAATTAAAGGGGCAGACTTTGGGGATCACTCTATGCTCTCTAGAAGGCGTGAAATTTGGGTGAGTGTCAAACTATGGAAACAAACATCTTCCTAGTGAAGAAAAATGAAGGCAGCCTGAAGTAACAGCATGGAACTTTATTTTACGAACATGCCCTTGTTACTGGCAGGCTAAGTAAACTTGGAGAAACGTCTCTCTTTCTCTGGGCAGCAGCAGGCTCATTGGTGACTGAAGGAAGTTGGCCTCTAACTTGCTTTCACTAAGGGACCTGGTAGTAGTCAGAAGCAAAGGAAGCCGAGACAGGGGAGGCAGCTCACTTTCCAGGCGGGTGACTCCCTCTTCTGGAACTCTAGTCACCAAGTCCTGCTGTTACACCTAAGGATGGGCCAGCCAAGGTACCAAGGGGCTTTGCAGGGCCTCAAACCTCTCTGGCTCCCCACCTCTCCGCCTGACTTTTTCCTCTATGAAGAAACTGCCTGTCTGCGACCAGGGAGCAATAACGTGAAAGCAATGGGGCTGCGGAAGCAGGAATGCAAGCAAAATCGAAACCTAGTTCCAAGGCTCTGGCAAGCCCCATCTGGGCGGGACCAGCCCCTAGAGTCGGGAGTGTAGCCACGCTGCAACCCGCCCCGCGTGGGGGCGGGAGTGAGGAGCCTCAGCAAGGGGTTCCGCACCCTCCAGTCCCCGGTCAACACCACGCCCGGGCTTATTTGCATTTAAAGAGAAAAGCACCAAGGAAAACAGTGGGCAGGCCATGGCACGCCTTCTCACTGTGGTGATTGGACCACACAACTGCCAATCAGATCACGGACGCCCCACCCTATAGCAGTGAAGTCCGGGATGAAGGGGGTATGGGGGAGCTGCCCAGAGCCTGGGGAAGGGTAGTCCGTGTTGGAGAACACAGTACCTGCGGCGGCGGCGGCGGCAGCAGCAGGGGCAGAGGTGGGGCGTTCTCAGCAGGGGCTGCCGCTTAGATCCAGGCAGCCGAGCAGACAATAACAGCGCCGGGAGCCGCATCGGGCCGGGTAAGCACTGCGCATTGCTAGGAGCCATCGCCTGCCCAGAGGTCGGGTGCATTCCCGCGTGCTCGGCTCTGGTCTCCTGGAGGAGGGCATTAAGGGCTGGACTGGTCGGAGTCCCGGTCTCTTGCTGCTCTTTCTCGGATCTAGCTTTTCAAGCTGTCCAGTGAGGGGCCCAGCGGCCGTTAGTCCTTTGAACACGGTCGACCAGGGCTGGGGGTGGGGTGGAGAGGGCCGGCAGGCGGGCGGACTAGCCTGGACTATGCCTCTGGGTTGTTAGGGGAGGCAGGGATGGGCCCCCACGTACTGTTGCTTGATTCCGATTCCGGGAGGGGTGCCGCTAACCAGTACCCCAAGAATGCATTTGCAGGCCGGGAACTCCGCAGCTTTGTTTGTAGCGCTTTTGCTGGAACAGCTGTTAGGCTGGTGCGGCTCACCCCCAGGCCCTGCTGTGGCCCCTCCCCTCTGCGGCGCATCTCTACTCTATCCTCTCTGCGGAGGAAGCTGGCGCGCTGGTTTGGGCCTGACCCGGATTGTCTTTGAAGTGGATTAGGATATCCACGGTCTGTTCCTCCACATAAGGATATCCACAGTCTGTCCCTCCACAGGGGAACACAGTTGGGCTTCTGGACTTCCCCTTGGAACCTTGGTCCTATGGTCCCAGCAAGCCACATCCCCTCCATGGCCTTCAGTCACATCTGGCTCCCACCCACATTGCAGGGTGGCCGACATGGAGCTCTTACTGATCTTTGGGTTAGAGCTGCAAGGCCGCTTTGTTGCCTCCCTCCCCCATCTCCTCTTTTCCCTTGTGGGGCATAGGGCGCTTTTTCTCTCCAGCCTCCCGTTTAAAATTAGACAACGTTGGGGGATTTCCATGCTAGAGGCCAAGGGGGCCGCCACTGTAGTAAGGAACACATTAGGTATGTGTATGTGAGAGTGCTAGTGAGGTAGACAAATCTTACAACTTCGCAGTGACTTAAAATACCCAGACTGCCAAGCTGCTGTCATTGTCTGCTGCAGACACCTCTGACACTCATGACCGCCCAAAGGCGTAACTTCGTCTGGGATCCCCTTCAGCGAGGAACTAAGCTTGCCAGACGCACCAAGGATGGGGGTGAGGCGGCAGCTGGATGGGCTAGCCCAGCAGAGTCATACTCGCTCTTGGCTGGTCTCTCGTTGGTGTGAGTCTATACTGCCGTGTTCTGCATACAAACATCTTCTGAAGTTCTATGTGCCTGCTGCAGCAGCAGCGAGGGCATGGACAGGACCCAGGACACTGCATTGTTGGACATCCCGCCCCACCTGCAGAGATTCCAGCAGAGGTCACTCTCCCAAGTGCAACACCCTTCACTGTGCCCAGATTCACTGTGCCTCTGGCAAAGGATTATTCAGGCCTTCCTCAGGACAGGAGGGAGAGTGTGACTAAGGGACTTTGCAGATGGAGCATCTTTGAGGTGGGGGCAATGAGACCTAAATCTCTTAGTTGGGAAGTCTAGCATGGGACTTTTAGGATACCAGCCAGGACTGCAATTAGCACAGTATAGTCACCACATCCTTCACTGACCAGACCTCCAAACAAATCTCTTCTTGCACCGGATCCCAGGTCTAGATCTCTCTGCCTCTGCCTCACTTCAGCAGCCAGCATAACTTCGTTCCTCACACCCCAGTCCTCTCACCACACACCTGTCCAAATCCTCTTCCTCTCAAGCCACAGTTCTCAACTAACTTTCTAATTTGCACATTTCCAGCCTGCCTCTTGCCACTTTTGATGACTTCCTTTCTCTTGGAACTCCTCCACATTTGTGGGCATTTTCAGACATAAATTGTAATAAGAGACTGACTCTAAGTATCCCTGATTCTGCATTGTTTCCCTGATATGGATGTCTGGGTTTTCTCTCAGCCCTCACAGGGGTAGATGAAACCTAGAGCACGGCTACATCATCTCAAAGCCTAGCATTATAAAGCAGTTAATGAATGCTCCAGAAGGACATACTGTCTTTCTAGAGCTTTTGAAAACACTTTTAACCTTTTAAACTTGTGCTTGCCCTGATCTAGGAAACTCAAGGAAATGGTTCTTAAGGCTCAGATATTTACAGAGTATGCCTGATGTGGGTAAAAAGGGGGTTGGTGTTGCCACTACAGTTAAAAAGGCATGACCAATGCCCTCTACAGTAGTAAACTCAGGGTCAGAACTGCTTAAACCCTGGGGCTCTACACGCTTTTGGTTGCTGAATCATGAGCCAACAGACAAATTGCCATGGAGAGCTCTATATGTGCGGGTGGGGAGAGTAATTTGTAAAGCTGACGGGAAGTAGAGGGGTTTGGTAGACAAAGAGTAGGCAGAATTAGAAATGAAAGGCAGTGGCTGGGGGGCAGAGTGAGTGAGATAGGGTTAGGGTTGAGATTGCATAGTTCCAACATATAAAAGAGGTTCCAATCCATGGATTCCCAAATGCTAAGCAGTAGAATGGCAGTCTAATCCTTCGAAGGAAGGTCCACTGAAAAATGGGGGAATTAGGAGTTTTATAATTTTCTGTGTATATTTTCTGGCATATATATATATATATATATATATATATATATATATATGCCATCATTAGAATGGAGTTTTTGTTTGTTTGCTTGTTTTTGAGACAGGGTCTTACTTTGTAGCCCTGGCTGGCCTGGAACTAACTATGTAGACCAGGCTGACCTCCAACTCACAGAGATCTGCCTGCCTCTGCCTCCCAAGTGCTGAGATTAAAGGCATGTGCCTCCATGCCTCGCCTAATAATGGTGTTTTGAAAAGATTTTAAAATGGGGTCTTAGAAAGAGATTGGAAGTATCCTGCAAGTCAAGTAGTTAAGAAACGGCTTCTAAATTTGTAAATAGAACTGAGGGTATGCTACTTCCAGAAAGAAGATTCACCATGTCAGCTTTCCCTTGGGCCTTACAGAGGTTAGGGAAGAGAGGCGCCCGATCCTAAATATTTATGTACTCTGCTCTTCTATTGCCCTTTGGGGAGTAATGAAAAAGAACAATGGAGAAAATGGTTTTAGGTGCCTTGGTGGGTCAGAGGCAGGCTTACTAGTACTGCATGGATCTTTGCAGACTTTTGAAATATATAACGTATATTTTGATTTTAAATATATATATATATTTAATCTTTTTGAGACAGGTTCTCCCTGCAGCCCCAAGTGGCCTGGAACTCACTATGTAGACCAGTCTGGCCTTGATCTCAAAGAGATTTGCCTGCCTCTACCTCCATAGTGCTTGGATTAAAGGAGTGCTCCTCCATGCCTGGCTAAAAAAATATTTTTATGGGGCTACAGAGATGGTTCAGTGGTTAAGAACACTGGCTCCTCTTGCAGAGGACCCAGATTGGGTTCCCAAGGTAGCTAACAACAGTTGGTCACTGCAATTCCAGGGTAATGATGCCCTCTCCTGGCCCCTAGGGGCATTGCATGCATGGGTACACTTACATACATGCTGGCAAAACACTCACACATGTAAAATAAATAAGTAAATAAAAATATTGTGATAAACCTTTGAAAATTTCATACAGTGATTTGATCATATTCAGCTTTTCTCACCGAACCTCTCCCAGAAGCTCCCCGTCCTCGACTTCTCCATGCAAATTTTCGTTTGCATGGATCATCTCTAATCCTTAACCACAATCCTGTAAGTCAGGTAGCATTTTCTTTTTTTAATTTGACAGATGAGGCATTTGTATCTCAGAGAGTTAGGCCATATTCTAAAACCATATTACCTGTAAGGAGTGATACTGACATTCATTTCAAGCTGACAAACTCCAGGTTAATTAGAGTTCAGCTGAACCAGCCCCAACTCAAAGCTTCTGCTGTATGATAGATGAAGTGGCTGTGAGATGCAGAGTCCATCTGAAAGAGACAAATGTACAGGCTGGGGTTGCCAGAAGGAAATAAGCAAGGCTGAGCTGTTGGGGAAATCAGGGCTGGGATGGAAGGGCAGCTTTTGGATTTGTGCTGCATCTAGGGTTGATGACATACTTGGAGAAGAGGAGGAGCCCCACCACAGAAAGCCTGTGAATTAGTGTAGGATAGTTGCAGGACTGTTTCAGCTGCCTCCACTGCTCCACCAGACAGCTTCTTTCATAGTATTTTGAGCCAGGTCTGTTCTATGGGCTCTGGAAATGTATCCTAAAAGTCCCAGATAATCTGTGGTCATTCTCTTTAAATAGCTCAAACTCTCCGACATTGTCCACATTTGCAGCTTTCTGTTTGAGCATTTTTTTTGGTCTCTCCAATTCCATCCCAAGGAAATGGAACAGCAGACACGTTCTATAGTTTGGGAGTAGTGGTGATAGCATTGCTAATGAGGAGGGCAGCCACAGGCTGAGTAGGTGTCCCTGGATTCTGAAGTAGCCAAGTTTTTTGGAATGTGTTGGGTAGGGCCAAAACAGCAATAGCCAGTGAGAATGGGAAATGCTGCAGGGGAAGTTAAGCTGGACTGGAACAGGGTGGGAGGTGATAGCTCTTGGTCTGAAGGGAACCTTCGCAGTTCTACTGGCTCTGTCTTTCTTCTTTAATTGGGGGTCCTGCACAGTGAAGCAGAGTAGCATGAGACTGGAGCTCAAGAGGCCTGGAAGCTGCTCCAACTCTGTCAGTCTCATTAGGTGATGTTAGAGAAGCCTTTTCCCAACTCTAGGCTCGGCTTTCTTCTCTGTGATAAGGAATTTCCACCCCCACTACCCGCCTCTGAAATAGGGGGTTGCTGAGAAGGGTTGGTGGAAGTGGTGAATAGGAAATGCCTTGTGGATTGGTGGATAACCTAAATGAATGAAGGATAGCTGTTCTTTTTTGATGATGGTACTACTTTTAGCTCAGTTTAAACTTTTAATCTTTCTGCTAGTTTGGAGTAAGGAACTTAGCCAGTTGAATCTCCCAGATGATCTAGAATTGTAGCTGGTAGATGGTTCTTGTGTCACTGAGCATTAAAAGTTGGCCTAATGAGCAAGTAAAGTCTCCTGTAGGCTAACTACTACCTAATCACCATAATTTATGTTTAAAGGAATCTGAGGCCTCAGGAGGTTTGGGACTTATCTACAGAGCCTCGGAGAACACCCTGCTCAATCCTGACTGGGGTGGATTTACTATTAGAAATTGTTCAAGCCCAGTTGGAATAAACATTAATAACATTTGCTATAATGTCCGAGTTTCTGCTATGTAATGCATTTTATTTGGTAGTTTGTATGCATTGATTTTGCCCTTACAGTAGTCTCAGTAAGAGCAAACTCTCAGTGGCTTTATTTCATAATTGAGAAAACTGAGGGGCAGACAGGTGAGGTAACTTGCTGGATTTTCCCCAGCTTGTCAAAGTTAATTGCAGTGCAGAACTGTCTGGCTCTGGAGGGAAGAGATTCTTCATGCTCACTACACCTTCCTTATCCTCTCTCCACCAATATACCAAAGAGCTAAAATGACTAGGAGTCAGCTTGTGTTCAGGAAGACTGCTTGAAACAAGTTTGGGAACTCCATCTGGAGTTACTGTATGAATTCATACACTTCTTTCTTGTCTAAGATCAGCCTTCTTTAAAGTGGCTAAGCTGGTCCCTGGGAACAGAAGCTGGGCTGGGAACTGAAAGTGTAAGAATTCGGCTGGAGCTGTTTCTTCCTCCTGAGAAGGATTTCAGGAGGTTTGTGTCCTGTCTCCTGTCTGGGATTCAAGTGGAGGGGAGAACAAAGCAGCATTTCCCTAGAGGCTAGCTTTCACTCGTTCTAGAATGGCCTAAGGTTGGTGCTTGGACCTTGCATGGCCCCATCATTTTCTATTACTGCCTTTTCCTTGCCATAACCATAGCAGCTGCGGCCCACTTGGAACATAGGCAGTCACACTGGGAAATCTCAGTGTTTGCGGGCCCTGCGTTTGGCAGGACCCCACTTTGTTGAGAAGAATCTTAAGGAAAGCCAGCCCTAACCTAGCGGAACTTCAGAGTTTGTTCTTTTCTGTTTCTTTTATTTTCTTCCATACCTCTTTGCTGGTGATTCTTCTTGTCCCAGGTCAAGGCAGCATAGCCTGTTGGAAAATAGTTTGGGGATCATAGTAGATAAAGAAGGAGTGTGAATAGGCTTAGGGTGGAAGGAGTTAAGTGAGACCAGATTAGGGAGCTGTGCCAGCTATGTGGTACTCCTGATGCCCTCCTTCCCAGTGTTCTGTAGGACAGAGGAAGAGGCCCTAGGTGTGGCTCTGAGGGACATGGCTTTTGGATAGAAAAGGCATGAGAGAGATTATGGGAGACGGTAGCAAAAATAACTCTGGGCCTGGTTAGGAGGGAGGGCTCCATGGCCCGCTGCCCTGCCTTGTTCCCTTCCACGTATGCAGGAGGCTTTTAAAACTGTACTTACTTAGCAGATGTCTGTATGTGGATCAACCTAAGTATTTTTAAATACCCTTGTAGGGTTTGGTGGTGAATACCTATAATCCCAGCACTCTGGAGTCAGGGACAGGTGAATCTCTGTGAGAACAAGGCCAGCCTGATCTACATACTGAGTTCTATGCCAGCTGGGGCTACAAGGAGACCCTATCTCAGAAAAAAATTGACTTATGTTTGGCTCCCCCTCAGTCAGGGCTAAGGACATGGGACCTTCATCTCCCCATAGTGAATGGTTTTCTGACATGAGCAAGAGCTTTCTTTTCATAGTGTCCTGCTTCCTTAGAAACTAGATGATGACTTGGAAGGGAGTAATAATAAGAATAATGCCTATATTTCTCTTTTATATTGTACTTTACAGTTTCCAGCATGTCTTTTGGTGACCACTGTGGCATGTAATCACCACATTACTGCAGTTAGACTAGGGAGGTAGGGAGCTAAAGAGGAGAATTTATTTATTTTTTCCTCACAATAGCTTACAAGTACCTGAGGCTCAGTGGTCGTGGGCTGCTCTGTGTCTCCTGGAAGGTGGGATGTCAGTGTGGTTTAAAGTTTAATCCTGTGGACTACAGCTCCTTCCACACCACTATAGCTACCTATGATGGCAAGGGGATGATGTAGAGAGTAGTGGTCGGCTGGCATCTTCTCCATATAACACACTGAGTAGGGGAAAGACAAGGCCCAGAGAGACTGCCCTCCAGCTGGGATAATAAGGTTCTAGGTTTTCTTTACCTAAACCCTCTGTTGCCAAGAACGGAAGCTTCAGTCCCATCAGGGCAAGTCACTTTTGATTCATAAGAACACCTACCCGTTCTTCTAGATGACTGCCATTTCCATTCCTGATGCTTGACAAAGCTCAGACAGAATGCCTCTTTAAGCAGCTTTTCTGTTTCTTTTTTAAAATGTATTTATTCTTTGAGAATTTCATACATGTTTACCATGTATGTTGATTATATTTACCCTTCCAGTTCCACTCCTCTTGGACTTCTCCCAACTTCATCTACATGTCACCTTCTTTTACTACTGAGTCCAGTTAGTGCTGCACTATGCACATGGATGTAGTGTCATTCGCTGAAGCATTGGAGATCTACCAGCAGCTACACTCCTAAAGGAAACCTACTCTCCCTCCCCCAAAAGCCATCATCAACTGACAGTAGCCACTCAGCTACTGTTGGGACTTCATGAGCCCCTTACCTATCCATGCTGTAATTTGGACTGACTTGATATTGTGCAGGTCTTGTGTAGGTAACCACTGCTGCTGAGTTTATGGGTGCAGTAGCCTTGTCATGTCCAGGAAGCACTGTTTAGCAGAAGTTCTCTACTACCTCTTGTTCTTATAATATTTCTTCTATGATCATCCCTGGGCTTTGGGAGTAAGAGGTGTGATATATATATATGTCTCATGAACACTCCACAGTCTTTTATTCTCTGCATTTTCCCCAGTTTTTAGTCTCAATATAAGTCAATATTACTGGAAAAAGAAGCTTCTCTGATGAGGGCTGAAAATCGCATTTATCTTAGGTATAAAGATAGGTATTTAGAACACAGTTTGATGTTATGTCCATTTATCAAAATAATAGCAGTAGGTTCACTTTGAGGGCCTATGGCCTTCCCAGCAGCGGACTCATGATCAAAGTAGTTTTCTGTGTCCATGGAGACTTTTTGCATTTTAAATTTATCCAGAGGCTTGTTAATAAAGTATAAAGAACATTCCATTACTTAAAGAAATAACTGGGATTGTTCTTTAAGACCTGCATCACACAATATCTTTAGACTTTTACAGATTCAATTCTTTCCTTACTAGCCTATGAGCTCCCTAAAAGCAAGAGTTGGGGGTTCCCATTCTTGACTTGCCCTGTATCACTGAGTTCAGTGTCTGTCACTGAACGTTCAGAGAAGTTTATTTCATGAATTACACAGAGGGAAATATAATTTCACAAACAGCTCCACAGCTGCCACCTCCATCCCCAGTGGCAAAAATGACAACCCTGGAAGTAATTAAAGGACTGAGGTAAGAGCATTAATACTGTAGAAAGTAGGAGATTCCAATAGATGATTGGGCCCATGTTCCTATTAGGACATAAGGCAGAAAACTCATCTGGGTGCTTGTATGCATGCTTAAGAGTATGGGTGCCATCTGTTGCAGGGCTATGTTTGAAGAGTGTATGTCAACATATGTTGCACAAACAACATATATCTTGAGCAATTGGCAATTCACATATCTGCAACTGAGAGGATCAGATGAACTTTTTTCACCAAAACCAGACATCATCTTACTTCAGTTGTTCAACAATATACTCTTAATGGAAGCTGGGGTTACTCTGATGATTTCAATCTCATACCAAGCAAGGTGCCAGTTGAAAAATCGTTTGGAAAATAGGAACCTGGGTACTAGAAGAGGTTCCTCTAGTGAAGTCGGAGGCTAGAGTATGGCTATTAGTCTCTTTCCAGTACCAGTACTGTTCTACACAGTCACAGTAGTCTAATGCAGGTAAATTTGTGAATCTTTTTTTTTTTCAAAAAAAAGTGGTGCTTACTATGTAGTCCCAGCTGGCCTGGAACTAGCTATGTAGATTAGCCTGGCTCTGCCTCCCGAGTATTGGGATCGAAGGCATATGCCACCAGGACTGGCTTTGTATGAATCTTATTGTTGTGGTAACCAGTCACTGGACCATGTGCTAGCCAACTAGTCCCAGTACTGCTACAGTCTGCCTTTCTCCCCTTCTTCCTTTCTCTGTCTCTAGCACTCTTGTTCTCTCAGTTCCATCAGCTGTTCTGTCTCCCTTCCCCACAACTGGTAGCTAATCTACAGAGATGGTTCATAGTGGTACGGGACTTTCTAAGGAAGGATCTTTGGCTTTCTATAGGCTGATCACTAATTCATCTGTCAAATATCTACTGTTACAGGAAGATACTAGATCTGTGAAGGGATTAGAGAAGATGATGAAGTATATTGGTATGGGTGGTGGTTAACCTTTTCTTTTTTTAAATTCCATGTCTGCTGGATTTAAATGTTTGGACACTTGGGAGCCTAGAGCAGAAAAGCACAGCTTATAGCAGGTTTATTTGTTCAACTAGCCCTTGAGAGGCTATCTCTTAGACTAGGAACGTGAACCATGTAGGATCATGTGCTGTCAAGTTCCCTTTCTAGCTATGAAGGGGGCCAAAATAATGAGAGAAGCAGAGTAGAAGAGAAGGTTTTGCCTTGTAGTTCTAGAATAGAATCTGGAGGTTCCACTTGCCAAGGCCAAAAAAATTTCTTCCCATCAGGACATTCAATAGTGAGTCTGATCTAGACTTATCCCTCACATAGTTTCTACACGGGGTAAATGTTGGTAAGTTTCTTGAATGGAAAATACTGAAGCACAAAGGATGTTTTTCCTGAGACTACCATATCATTGTGCAGGTTCGGCATTGCGGCCCTGACCTATGTCAGTGGGCTTCCTCTTCTGGGGTTCTAAATGTTTGGACATGGTCCTAGTGGCAATTTAGGGAGCCTGTGGGCAGGAGGTAAAACTATAAGTCTGTTTTCTCTCCATCCCTGGGAAAAAGAATAGTGAGAACCCAGGCTAATGTGCAGTTGAGGTCTGGATCCAGTAGAAACCAAGGAAGTTCTCAGTGAGCTTCTTTACCACATACTTTTTCCAAAAATTCAGTGTTGCTAGATCTAGCCTCTCTATTGCGTTTCCTGGGCCAACTCTGAGAGTCCATAAACCCACTCATTGACAATAGCACAAATGGAAATTTATACATCTACAGTTCATTGTGTCAAGGGGTTCCCTGTGCTATGGTAGCCTAAAGAGAGTAGACTAGTGAGGAGGCAGCTAGTAACAGCTGCTTCTTGCTCAGTCTAGGATTTTGCTGTCCTGAAGGGGCTAGACAAGCAAGCCAAGAATATGGAATGAATTAAGGTTTTCCCAACGTTTACTTTATTTTCTCTCTGGTCCCACCCAGTGCTGAGAAAACAGACAACTATAGAAACAAATCCAGCCTGACTGCCTGCTCACCAGTACCTGTCTCTGTGTTTGTCTCTCTTCTCTCCTCCAGACCCCACTGTGATGCTTCCTGACTGATCATGTTATAACCATACCTGGAATCCCAAGACTGCGTTTCCAGTTGAATGTACCACAGTTATCTCTATTACCATGGAGACCCAAAAGGATGAAGCTGTTCATATCAAAGGAGCATCATCCTCCAGGGACATCCAAGACCATGGAACTGAAAAAGAGGCCAAGAATAAGACAACTGAGGTGACAGAAAAGTCAACACCAGAACCACCCATATCCGGTCCAGGTAGGCTGAAGAAGACTGCAATGAAACTCTTTGGTGGCAAGAAAGGAATCTGTACTCTGCCTAGTTTCTTTGGAGGGGGGCGAAGCAAAGGTTCTGGAAAAGGCAGCTCTAAAAAGGGTCTAAACAAGAGCAAGACCCACGATGGCCTGAGTGAAGTAGCCCATGGCCCTGAAGATGTTGTCACTGAAGAAACAGCCTTCTCTCTACCTTTGCCCAAGACACCCTGTCAATTTCCCAGCTCCCAGAGTGCCCATGGATCTTTGGAGACAGACTCCAGGCATAAGACATCTATGCCTGGAGCCACAGAAAAAGCTGGAGTTGAGAAGCTTCCATCTGTGCAGAAGCCAAAGAAAGGCCTAAAAGGCTTTTTTAGTAGTATCCGCCGTCATCGGAAGAGCAAGGTTGCTGGAGCTGAGCAAAGTGAGCCAGGGGCCAAGGAGCTTGAGGGGGCCAGAACCAGGTCTCATGAGCACGTGAACTCAGCCTCTCTCCCTAGCTCTGAGGAGACTTTCCAAGTCGCTAGAAAGGAAAATGCCAAACCCCAAAATACCCCGGGATCAAAAATGTCTCCAGCACTAGAATCTTTTCTACCAACTGCTGAGAAGACAGCCTGTAAAAGTCCAGAAAAACTCACAAGGACTTCTGCCTCAGAAGTCATGCAGCCCAAGCCTGCTCCTGAAGCTTGCAGCCTAGAGGAGACCAACACTCCAGAAATAGGAGAGAAGGTGATAGCAGGAGAAGAAAACCCACCCAATGCCCCTGCTGAGGATCAGCTGAGCCTCCTGTTTGGGGATGTCACGTCTCTGAAAAGCTTTGACTCTCTGACAGGTTGTGGTGACATTATAGCTGAACAGGACATGGACAGTATGACAGATAGCATGGCTTCTGGTGGCCAGAGGGCCAACCGAGATGGGACCAAGCGAAGTTCCTGCCTGGTGACCTACCAAGGAGGTGGGGAGGAGATGGCCTTGCCAGATGATGATGACAATGAGGAAGAAGAAGAGGATGAGGAGGTGGAAGTAGAGGATGAAGAAGTCAAGGAGGAGGATGATGATGATGACTTAGAGTATCTATGGGCAGGTGCTCAGATATACCCAAGATCTAATCTGAACCTGGCTTACCAAACTGCCACATCCCCTGGCCACCAAGGCTACATGCTCCTTGACCCTGCTCAGTCTTATCCTGGCCTCGCCCCTGAGGAACTTCTGACTCCGCAGAGTGACCAGCAAGAGTCTGCTCCCAATAGTGATGAAGGTTATTATGACTCTACCACACCTGGATTTGAGGATGATTCAGGTGAGGCCTTGGGACTTGTCCACAGGGATTGCCTGCCTAGAGACAGCTATAGTGGAGATGCCTTGTATGAGTTCTATGAGCCGGATGACAGTCTTGAGAACTCTCCACCTGAGGATGACTGCCTTTATGACCTCCATGGTCGCAACTCTGAGATGGTGGGTCCTTTCTTAAACTTTGAGCCCTTTTCTTCTTCTCGGCCACCTGGGGCAATGGAAACAGAGGAAGAAAGGCTAGTGACCATCCAGAAACAGTTGCTGTACTGGGAGCTTCGCCGGGAGCAGCTTGAGGCCCAAGAAGCATGTGCCAGAGAGGCTCAAGCTAGGGAGGCTTACGTCCGAGACAGCCACACTCGGGAAGTTCATGGCAGGGAGGCCCGAACCAGAGAAGCCCCGGTCCGAGATGTTCATGCTCAAGAAGTACGAGAGGCCCAGGTCCGGCAAGAGAAGCCCATCTTGGAGTATCAGATGAGGCCATTAGGCCCATCAGTAATGGGTCTGGTGGCAGGCGCATCTGGAGCTCCTCAGACTTCCCACCGGGGAACCACCTCAGCTTTCCCTGCTACTTCTAACAGTGAGCCAGACTGGAGGGATTTCCGTCCTTTGGAGAAGCGTTTTGAGGGGACTTGCTCCAAAAAAGATCAAAGTACCTGTTTGATGCAGCTCTTTCAGAGTGATGCTATGTTTGAGCCAGACATGCAAGAAGCAAATTTTGGAGGATCTCCCAGGAGGGCCTACCCTACTTACTCACCCCCTGAGGAGCCAGAGGAAGAAGAAGATGTGAAGGAAGGGAATGCCACTGTGAGTTTTTCACAGGCCCTAGTGGAGTTTACCAGCAATGGAAACCTTTTTTCCAGTATGTCCTGCAGCTCTGATTCTGATTCATCCTTCACTCAAAACCTTCCTGAGCTTCCCCCCATGGTGACATTTGACATTGCTGATGTGGAACGGGATGGAGAAGGGAAGTGTGAAGAGAATCCTGAGTTCCACAATGATGAAGACCTTACAGCCTCCTTGGAAGCTTTTGAGCTGGGTTATTACCACAAACATGCCTTCAACAGTTATCACAGTCGATTTTACCAGGGCCTGCCCTGGGGTGTTAGTAGCCTTCCTCGATACCTAGGGCTCCCTGGCATACACCCTCGACCTCCACCTGCTGCAATGGCACTCAACAGGAGAAGCCGCTCCCTTGACACTGCAGAGACCCTAGAACTGGAGCTCTCCAATTCTCACCTGGCCCAGGGTTATTTGGAGTCTGAGGAGTTACAGGCCCAGCAGGAAGATTCAGATGAAGAAGGCGAAGAAGAGGAAGGAGAATGGGGCCGAGATAGTCCCCTGTCCCTCTACACTGAACCTCCAGCAGCCTATGACTGGCCTGCCTGGGCTCGCTGTCCTCTTCCATTAGGGTCAGGTCCTGCTTGGATAAGTCCCAGTCAGCTGGATAGGTCTTTCAGCCAGTCTTCTTCATATGATCAGGCAACCTGTTGCGTACCTCCTGTGTCCGTATCAGTGTCAGTGCCAGGGCTCCCAGGAGCACCTGAAGAATCGCTATCTCAGCTTGCTCGACCTTCATACCTACCCCTACCTATGGGTTCTTGCTATAACCTTCAGCCACAGGCCTCCCAGAGTGTGAGGGCCAGGCCTCGAGATGTACTGTTGCCTGTCGATGAGCCCAGTTGCTCCTCCATTTCTGGAGGTTTTAGCCCCAGCTCTCTGTCCCAGGCCAAGCCTGTGGGCATCACCCATGGTATCCCTCAGCTTCCCAGGGTGCGGCCTGAACCCCTTCAGCCTCAGCCTAGTCACTACAGAGCTTCCAACCTTGACCTATCAAAGGAGAGGGCTGAGCAAGGTCCCTCTCCCTCTACCAGCTACTCCTCCACTGCCATGAATGGAAATCTAGCCAAATAGTCATCAATTCCAGAGTGGAAGACTGAGCATGTGAATGGGGGTCAGGGGTTGGGCAGAGGGGTGGGGGTGGGGGTTGCTGTTTAACTTGAAAATCCTTCTGGCCAAGAAAACTCCTCTGAGTTTTCACCTTTGTTTTCCCTCTACCTTCTGCTGTCTACGGCCAGGCTCAGTTCAAGTACATCTGGCTAGGGAGGCTGCTGCTTCTGTGCTCTAGTTCTTGCTTTGGGGTTTCTTCTGACCCATGTAGGGTTTGTGATGCATCCTTACTGCAGGCTAAACCCCTCTTCTCTATTCCCTTATTAACTGATGAACCACTGATGAACAGCTGAGTTTGCACCGCCTCTCACTCAGAGATGGGAGGCTTGCTGGCTTTGAGCAATGTGAAGTTATGGTACATATCCTTTCCACCCCTGTTCCTTTTGGCTTTGGAATCGATGCCGCCTTTACATCAAATGACTATAAGCTGTTTATCCCAGTTAGTTATCCTTAGAGAGGATCATGTAGCATGTGTCTTGCTGCCTATTGCTATGGATTTAGGCATCACAACCAGATGAGGTCCTTTTAACCTGGCCTGCCATACTTTGGGTTAAAGACAAAAACACTAATCAGTATAATAGAGTAATTAAATATCTTCATTTTCAAGTAGAATACAAAGAATGTGAAAACTGCTATAGGGTCTTGAGCTCTGGAATGTAAGGGTTTTCTTTTTGTTGTTTGTTTCTTAAAAGTCTGTGGCTCTTGCAGGCACTTTAAAATTTCGGGTTTTTGTTTGTTTTGTTTTGTTTTTTGTCTCCAGAGGGTTTTCATAATCTTGTCACAAAAAATATAGTGTCTTAATTGAGATAAGGGAAGAGAAGCAACCTAAACTGAACTTGGATTTAGGCCTTTAGATTGTTGTGGGATGCTGGGGGAAGGAAACAGAAAAAGAGATCCATTTATCCCAGACAGCAAGAAGGGATTTCAGACTTGGGAACCTGAAGCAACTCAGCTTAGGAGGGAAATCTTTCCAAACCCTTCTTCTCAAACCAAAAAAAAATTCTTTAAGTCTTGCCTCCCCCTTCATTTTGATGCTGTGGAGTGGTTCTATGCTTGCACTTCTAAGACAGCATACCAAAGGCATCTCACAGACTACTCTGAAAACTCTGAAATGCTTTGTCTTCCAATTAGCCAAGTTCTCAGTATTGTCAATGGACAATGAGAGGAAAGACTGTGCCTCTTCTAAACTCCAGGGCTGATTTGCATTGTAGTTGCAGTCCTTTATGAAACAAATAGCACCTTCCCTTTTCCCTTCATCCATGCAGTTTTCTTTTTTTTTTTTTTTCTTTTGAGACAGGGTCTCACTATGTAACCCTGGCTGGTCTGGAATTCACTATGTAAACCAGGCTGCCCTAGAACTCAGAGAGGTCCACATGCCCCTGCCCCTGCCTCTGAACGCTGTGATTGTAGGTGTGCACCGCCACACCTGGCCTAGCAGTTTTTTAACTAAGATGGAAACACGCGTGGGGAAGAGCTTACTGTCGTGAAGACATTACAACAAGCTTATCTTCCCAGGCTCAGCCTCTCGTTAATCACCCATATGAGACAGTTTCTTTTAAGTTTCTTTATTGGAAATGCTATATAAAACATTTCTGGGGTGGATATGTTGATGCAAATTAGAATTATGTTCTCTTCTGTCCCTGCCCCCTTTTCACCTCCCAGCCATCTTCATATCTATTAAGTGAAAATGTCAACAGGGCTCTTGCTATTCCTGAGATATGGCAACCTACCTTGGCAACAGATGCCCTTGGCCCTCTGAGTCAAGGTTACTTTGTAGACGTAGTTTCTTTGCCAGGAAATATATTCATGCCAGTATTTGTCACCATTTTTCAGATTGGGATTGGTCCTATGCCCTTGCCCAACAAGAGCAGACTTTTAAACCCCTGAAAGTAACCACATGAATTTGCGTGGTGCCAACACCACCCCTAAAATGTGCCCAGACCAGCTCTCTGGGATGACTCTGGCTACATCATGAAGAAATGTATCTGCTGTAGAGCTGGAGAATGAAAGTGGGTGAGAAAGGGCCTCCTTACTCCAAGCACAGAGTTCCTAAAGACAAATGCCCAGATTCTAACCAAAGCTATTCTGGGAGGGTGAGGCTGAAACTGGTCTGGTTGTATGGCAGGATGTAAACACCAAATGCCTTTACAACAGGAAAATATACCTTTTGGCTGTTCAAGGCAGCTTGAGCTCCTGTCTATATGTGACTGTCATCCACAGGCAGTCGAGTGATCAACAGCCTCCAGGGCCCACTGGAGAATGGCCACCAGTCTACTTTGGAAGAGGAGGTCGTCCACCTTTAGCAGAGGGCTGCCTTCATGGTCAGAAGGGCGGTCTGATGCAGAGCTTTGAGGAAACCTGCCAACACTGATACATGTTTGCTAGGCTTTGAAAAATCATACCACAGAGTTGGACCTGAGCTGAGTAGGAGTTCATGGATTGAATAACATCATTGACTACAAGTCCTTTCACTATTCTGGCTGCTGGCGCAGGGACAAAATCTTCATAACCTAAAATGGGGAAGCCAGGATAAATGACTGCAGAAGCAGACTCCTCTTGATTCTCTAGAGCAAATTTCAGCTGCCGCCTAGAGGAGGAAGGGAAGACTTGGCTATGGACATGCAGTAATGGCAACACAGGGCAGCAATGAGAAAGCCAACCAAACTCCAGGCATCTGTGCAAACGAAAATCCTTCCTTGACAGGCACCAAATATATACCAGAAGTGTTGCTATCTGGTCCACTCTAAGGCTGTGGCCAGATGAATATCATGTCTCCATTACAAGACCCTGAGACAAAGCATTTGGATATGACTCCCAAGGGAAGATGTTATGATTGAGGGTGTTGGCTTCATCCTGTCACCCAGTGGTACTATGTTGTGTCAGCTCTTAACCAGGAGAAATCCAAGAGACCAGTCCTTAGAGAATCAGTGACTATGGATGGGGAAGGCCACCTAGCAGGCCTCTTCCAAAGCCAGGATGCCAGTTTCTTGGTGCTTTAGATTCTTCAAGGAAGCCCTGCCTTGGAGAGCATCTGGCTATAGCTTGGGTACCAGACCACAAGCTTCAGTAAAGCTTAAGTAAATGCCAGGCTCCTTCCTTCTTTTAGTGCTATACCAAGGGGGGAAGTAGCTTTCCACACTCAGAATGCTGGATGTGTGCTCTCATCCTGCCACCAGTGGCTTTCTCACCTGTACCAGTGCCACCACTGCCCTCGACCCTCAGGCTTACTTGCTAGAGGGAGGCATGGGGGTTTACCAGGGATACTTAAAGTTTACCCATGTGTATGTTGCATCCAAGTTGTTTTTAATATATATATATATCAAAAGCCAATTATCTATTTTTATATTGTTTGCATTTTATATTCATGGAAACAATGTTTATCAATTGTTCTTTTCTGATATTTTTTTATTTTTAAGCGGTGCTGTTTACAGTTTTAAACAAAAAATGACACAAAAATTGCTGCTGCTTGTGCAGAGGGCTATCATCTCAACTGCCTAGGGCCCTCCCTCGTTTCCCGCTCCCACCTGGCTGTCTCACACTATTCATTCTCTCCCCACATGGTAAGGACAGAAGAAGATGTCCAGGTACCGAAGACTAATGCCAGGTAACTCAGGCATGTGGATCCTGGCAGACAGCATGTTTTCTAGCTTTATGTTTTCCTTCGGAGTTTCCTCCGTCCCCAAGTGTAGATTTTCTGAGAGTACTCAGGCCTCTTTAATTTGAGTCTTTCCCTTCTTTTCATTTTGTGCGTCTGTTCTGAAAGCAGAGTGCCCACATTGTGCTATTTGTTGTATTAAGTTTCTCCAAAGGAGCATCTGGGGGCATTCTCCACCCAGTGCAGAGGGTATAGAGTTTAAGCCACACCACCTTTCCTCAAGAGGCTTCGGGTAACAAATGCCAGTGATATTCACATTACCGAGAATTGGTCATCTCCTTGAGGAAACCCTTGCATGGGGCTTGCCAGGAGCTCATTAGATTGTGATGTTTGTCCAGAAGAGACTTTAGATATCTCCTTGGCCCCTCTTGCTACTTTGGGAGACTCTCTGCCCCTACTACCATTCCTCCCCCCTCCTCTACTTCAGCTCACATGTGGATGGTACTTTTGGAAACAGTAAACGTTAAGGTCATGGCTGGCTGCCCTGATCTGCCGTTTCTCCATCCTATAGTCATTCCAAAGAAGAAAATCCACATGGCATGTATATGTGTGAGAACTGGGTCTATTAAGAGGTGGGGCTTTAATTATTCCTGTTACTATTGGTGCTTATTTTCCCTGCTGTATATGGGGGTGGGGAAGGGTTGGGATACCCAGGAATGTATATTTAGGTCATGTTAAACAAGATGACTGGGGGAAGGAAGAAGATACTAGGAATTGCAGTACATCCTCACTTTAAGTGTAAGAGTTCTCTTTTCTATCATAAAAGGGGGAGTGTGGCTCCTTGCTGTGCCTGAACATCACAGAGTCATCTGCATTCTGACTTTTCTGTTCTGAACACTCACTGGCATCTGGATATCTTGATGTACTGCCTGGATGTTACAACATGTATTTCTTTTCCTGAATACTAATAAACTTTTGGGTTCGTAAGGGACCTCCAGTCACTAAAGTGCATTTCTGTCATTTGTTTCACAATAACATTCTCGTGATCAGTGGTTGATGGGTTTTCCCGTAAAGGGAAATCAAAACACCAAGAAGGTTTTGTGCATGTTTGTGTACCTCAAAAACGCAAACTAGCCATAACTGAAACGGAAAGTTGGGGGAACTTCAACCCATGTCCTGCATCTGACTCATGCTCATCACTGCATCTACACCTTAAGACCTGTTCTGAAATCTACACTGGCAGGGATTAACTTGCACTTCTGAAGTCAGCCTCAGTTTGTGCTACCTACCTGCCTCCCATTCAGAAAGACACATATTAGGGGGAATCCCTGGGTTTCCGTCTCAGATAAGTAAAGATTGTGACTCACAAGATCTCGTGAATCAAGCAAGGTCAGAAGAAATTTGCCAGAGAGAAATAGAGAACCTTATGAGAGAGAAGCTGAGATTTCACAGAAAATGAAATTTTCTTCCCTGGGCTACTCAGTTAGAGAATGAGCAGGTGTGGTTGCTGCTAAGGGAGTTTTTGCAGTAAGGTCACTTATGAGGTCTGTCTAGCTTCATTACATCTATAGAAAAATTCATTGGAATTATTTATCAATGAGGGACGGGTTGCTGTCCTAATTTTTCTCAATTAATTGGTCTTTTGGAATTTTCCTGCAATGCAAATCACAATACCACGCTAACATTAAGTAACCCACAAAACTTTCAACTACTTAAACTGAACCCTCCTCCCCACACTGATTCTGACTTGACTGAACCAAGATGGGGTTTAGTTTATGTTTGTGTTTCCCATATGACTGGTACATTGGACCTACTAGACAAGCTATATGGAAAATATTCTTTGTGTTTTAAACTAATAGTCCCTCAGGACATCTTTTCAAGTGCTGGAGACTAGTATTTGTGGAAGGAACCTAAAAAGAACTTTCTTTTTTCAAGTTTATTATTTTTTATGTTTATGAGTGTTTCACATGCATATATGTAAGTACACCCATGTTGTGCAGTGCCTATGGAGGCCAAACGAGAGTGTTGGATCTCCGGAAACTGTAATTGTGTACTGTTGTTACCTGCCATGTGGGTGATGGGAACCAAACCTGCATCCTCTCCAAGAACAAACAGTGCTCTTGACTGCCGAGTCATCTCTCCAGCCCCCTAAGAACTGCTTTATTTATTCTTTGAGAATTTCATACACATGTGCAAAGTGTTTTGATCGTATCAACTTCCCACTCCCTCTCTCCTCTCCAAGTCCCCCGAGACTAAGAAACCACTTCATTCAGCTTCATGATGTTTTGTGGTTTGCTTGAGAGCCAAGATTGTTTCTGCAGAGTAGACTACCTTTGTTGTGTTTTTTTTTAGAACAGAGGGAAACCTAACAGGTAAGGAATCTTTGAGTTTGGGGACTGCTGTGGGTAGGCTGATAACACTTCACTGTCCCACCCACAAGGAGAACTTGGTCCCTACTGACTGTCTTTCCTCTTTGGACAATTCCCAGGCTTTAGGATTTTAGTCCACAATGTTTCTGCAGGCAAGACCCAGCTAGTAAAAGCAAGTGACCTGAGGGCAGTATGTTCTAGTTTCAAAACTCTTCCTTCTCCTCTTATCTTCTAGAAAAGGCATGTAGACAGCAGCTGATTTCATCTCCATTTTATACTAAGAGATTGGGACACAGAGAAAACAAATGAGTTGTGTATTGCCATGTAGTACAGTCACTGAAAATCAGTGTAGAGTAGGCTGGAGTGGAAGAGAAAGTTCATTACTAATGAGTCTCCAAAAAGAGCATGGATAATATTGATATGTGCCAGGCATTAGACTCTTTACCTTTTCTCATGTAATCCTCACTTAAATTGATGATACTGACATTATTATCTATTTTTAGTTAAAACTGAGGCTCAGATGATTAAAACTCTTTCTAAAATGCACTGAGCTATATCAGTAGCAATACATCCAGCAGCTTTCCCCAGATCACAGAAGGCAAAATCTTAAAGACTATTGGCTGCTTCCTTATCCTACTGGGGTCCCAGGATAGCGTTCCAGCTCCAAGCCTGGGTCAGCCTAACAGGGGCTTAGTCCCCTGTGATCCTAGGATTGGACTCCATCCCTAACTCCAGGCCTGGGTCTCTGGTAACTGTACCCAGTTAGATGAGCCCAACCCTCCCCTTACCTGCTAATAAGTGGCCTGGGGAAAGATGATGAATAGCTGTGAGTCAATAGACATGAGCACTTAGGTACTTGGTGAATGGGCCTCCTGCCACTCAGACCTTCACCATCCATTGGAGAACAGCCTCATGAAGAGTTACTTAATTGTAAATCACTTTAATAGCCACAGTGGGAAATGGTTTCTTTCTCTGAGAGAATAGTTACTGTCTGCTGTGCTTTTGAAAGCTGTTCTCATCTAAACCCCAGTTTCTCTCTTGCTTTCCCACTTCTTCTACCAGATGCTGGAACATATTTTCTTTTTGATCCTTCCAACCCACAGGGCATCTTATTGTGGCTTTCGGAAGTTTTCTGTGTAGCACCATGGCCAATAGGAAGCACATGTTCTGTGAATAACAGACTCAGATTAAAAGTAGTTTTATTTGTGCCCTTCAAGAGGCCAAAAATAAAATGAACATCCATCTCTGTCCACAAACTCACATACGGGTAGGAAAGAAAAAGTCATTGCTTATATACCTTGAAGTTATTTAATTTTGACTCCCAATCTCCCCAACTGGTTAGTTTTTTGGCAATGTGACTCAAACTAGAATCATCTGAGAAGAGGGAAATTCAGATAAGGAACTTATTCAGTCAGACTGGCCTGGGGACACTTCTGTGGGCATTTTCTTAATTGCTGATTAATGTAGGAGATCTCAACCCACAGTGTGCAGTACCATTACTGGCTGGGAATGGGGGTGAGGGTGGGGCTAAGAAATTAAGAAGAATAACTGTTGATCAAGTAAGAAGCACAAACAAATAAACAACATTTCTCCATGTTCTCTGGTTTAGGTCCTGCCTCCAGGTTCCTGCCATAAGTTCCTGACTTGATGTCCCTTGAGGGTGGACTGTGTACAGTGAACAGTTATAATCCTTTCCGATGGAAGTTGTTTTTTATCATGGAGTTTATTATAGCAACAGAAACCAAACTGGGACACTATCCTAATAGGGAAGATGAAAATTCCATGACAATTTTGATGGATTTCGGCCCACTCAAGGGTAGCACTAAAACTCAGGGAAGTTTGTGGTGTCCAGAAATTAAGGCAAAAGCAATTAACCTCAAATCTGATATCTTCATTTCCCATGTCTTCAGTAGAGGAAGAAAAGCTAGGAACACCACAAGTTTAGGTTCTACATCCTTCTGAGAGCTGCAGAGCGTCCCTTCTCCACACTGAAGAACTGCTAAGAGTTCCTACAGCCCAGACACAGGACAGTTTCTTTTCCAGTGGGCATGATGGGAATGAAAGGGGCAGAAATCTTTCTTTTCTTCTCTCTTGGCTCTCCAAGGCTGTTTTATTCTCCCTTTTGCCTTTAGGAGTTTTCAGGCTGTTATAAACAACTGGTCAATGTCCAGAAAAAAAGAGGCTGCAGAGTGCTTTTCCCTGAATAGGATACCTATTTCAAACTTCTGCTTCCCAAGGCTCAGGAATCATTATGGAAGAGTAGGTGAAACGATTGTAAGAGCCAGAGGGGTGGATGACCACGAGAAAGCAGGGTTTTCCAGGCAGATGGTCATTTACTCGTATGAACTCATATCAAGGGTGACAACATGGACAAGCCCTATGTAAGCTCAAACTAGAAAAAATCCCAGCATTGACATGGGGACGTGGGTAAGAAATCAAACCCAACCTAAGAACTTTTGGCAACTGATGGCTGCTGGGAAGGGGAGAAACAGTATTTTACAATTTTACAGGGATAGTACTCTTCGTAGGTTAACCAGACTCCAGTGGATGGTCCTATACTGAAAGACACTTGGGAACACAGTTTAGATTCTATAAGGTATAGAATAAGAAAGTATTTGAAAAATATGTCCCCTCAAGGAGCTTATTCTCATGAGGGAGACAATAAGCAAGAGTATGTCAGATGATGGCAGATACAAATGAGAAAATAAAGTAGAGGAAGCAACATGATAATTGCAATTTAAAATAAAATGACCAGAGAAGACCCACTAAACAGGTCATGTTTGAGAGAGAAGCTAAAGCCCTGAGGTGAGAGCAGGTATTGTATGCTAGGAACAATGTTGCTGAAGCAGAGGGAGTGAAGGAACAGTGATGGGATGAAACTACAGATGTCGTGCTGGGACTGGAGTATTAGAACGGGATTTCTAGGCTATTTTCGAGGCCTTGACTCTTGTTCTAACATAGAAGCAGAATAACATGAACTGACCCATGTCATGTGCAATTGTCTCACACTTAAAAACTTTAGCTTTGTCTTGTTCTGTTCAGAGTGCTATTGCAAGATACCATTGATAAAACCATTTCTAAACAACTAGAAATTATTTCTTACAGTTCTGAAGGCCGGATCATTTATGATCAAAGTACCAGTAGTAGTTGTATCTACTGAGGACTCACTTTCCTACAAATGCCACAGTCTTGTTTGTCCTTACGTGGTGACAGGGGCAAACAATCTCTCCTAGGCCTCTTATAATCACATTCTGAAGTTTCCACCTCTTAATAGAACTGCATTTGGAATTAAGTTTCAGGACGTGAATTTTGGGAATATGTAAACATTACAATCATCACAAAATTTTCATGTGCTCTAGGTCTTAACCTTGTTCCATCGTGGATATACCTCAGTGTGTTGTAATACCTTTCAAATGTAGGTTCCAGAACAGAACACGATTTCTCAAGAACTGCCTAACCTAAGCAGAGGAGTCACATAGAAGCATGGAAAACAGTGCAGTGGCTGCAGCACTGGAGAAAATGTCTCTTACTTTCTCAGTGTTAACTGCCTATATGTCCCCAAAGAAGGGCAAAGCCTCATTAATCCCTCAACTCCTAGCAATCATTAGCTGCCTATCTATCTTCAAGAAGAGGTGGGTACCTCATAAGCTGCTGTCCCCTTCCATGAGAAAGTTAATGGGCCAGATCTTAGGTAGGTCTCCTGTGATCAATCACAGCTTTTAAATGTTCAACATGATAATGGCCATATCATGTTGAGGAGACACTGTTTCACAACATCCCACCCCTTTTTCTGCCTCTTACATTCTTTCTACCTTTCTTCCACAGTATTCTTTCATTCCTGGAGGGAGTGACAAATCTGGTCCCATTTAGGTCTGAGCATTTAACAGTCACATATTCTCAGCACTTTGTCCAGTTATGAGTCTCTGCAGTAACTGTCACACAGTATAAAAAGATTCTCTGACCAAAAGTGACAGCAGTACTAATCTATAGATGTAAACATGCTCATTTAGAAGGCAATTTGACAGGCATATCAAGTCTGTTTAGCAAAATAACAGCAGTAGCTTCTTACTAGAGACTATGTCATAGTTTGGTTTCTGTTACTGTAATAAAACATTGACTAAAAACTACTTGGGGATGAAAGGGTTTATTTCATTTACACTTTACAGTCCATTACTGAAGGGAGGTAAGGCAGGAACTTAAGGCAGGAATCTGGAGGCAGGAACTGAAGCAGAGACCATGCAGGAATGGAGGAATGCTGCTTACTTTCCCCTGGCTTGCTCAGCTACCTTTCTTATACAAGCCAGCCTCAGGGATGTTACCACCCAATATGGGCTGGACCCTCCATCATCAACCAACAATTAAGAGAATGTTCCATAGGCCAATCTGATGGAAAAAAAATCCTCAGTTGAGACTTTCTCTTTTCAGGTGTCTTTAGTTTAGGTCAAGTTGACACAAGCATAATCTATGACCTCCCCAGCCACAGGTTTTTGAATACTGTTACAATAACAGATGTGAATTCTGGTCTGTGGAGTAGGTCTTAAAACAAATCAGAAAACAATTCGTTGTGCTCATAACTGTCATGCCACTATTGAACCAGTGAGTATATTTTGCCCAGCATGTGGGTAGTGTAACTCATAGGATCCAGAGATGAGTACGACTGTTGATGACAGTTCTCTTCTAGCAACATGTACAGCACCTTCTGGCCTAATGAAAGCTAGCCAGCAGGAGGGATCTTACAGTCCAGTCTCTGCTTGTTTTTTCAGTGTCCTGCAATCAATGCATGCACTGTCTTCAGAAATGTAAATATCAGCAATTTATTTTTTTTCAAGTTTTTGGTCTTTTTGAGACAGGGTCAGTTTGTCCATAGCTGATCTGGAACTCACGATGTAGACCAGGCCTAAATCTCACAGAGATCTGCCTGCCTCTGGCTTCCAAGTGCTGGGATTAAAGGCATGTGCCACTGTGATTGGCTAGTAATTTTTATTATGATCCTATAAGGAAATTGCACACCTAGCAGTGTGTGTGTGTGTGTGTGTGTGTGTGTGTGTGCGTGTGCGTGTGTGTGAATATGATAGCCAGGCACATAACTATAATCCATAGAATATAAATACATAAACACATACTACAGAAAAATATAAAGTTGAGTTGTGTGACACTATTTGTGCCAGTCAAAACAAGCCTTAAAAACTAACATGTTATTGACTCTTTCATAAGAATAAATTTAACTGAATGATATTTTTATCTAAAGATATCACCCAGAATGGTGAAAAAGAATTTCCCAAGGTCTCTCAAATGATCCGAAGTCAGTTGTTTTAACATGAAAATCTCCATTAACACACTTTCATCCTCTGATGACTCATCAAATTTGCCAAGTTGAAGGTGAGTATCATCCAGCTTTTCTGAAAGCTGTGTGTGTCTTCGGAAGTTGCACAAGTTTGAGGTGAGAAATAGATATCTAAAAGTTTATCTCTTGGTTTTGTAGCACAGGAGGTGATGAGAAATACCTGATTGACTCTTTTGCCTTCAGACTGATATGATTCAGTTTTTGATATGATTTTTTCTTTGTTTGTTTTGAGACAGGGTCTCTCTGTAGATCCAGCTGGACTGGAACTTGATATGTAGACTAGGCTGGCCTCTATTGTAGACTAGGCTGGCCTCTATCTCACAGAGCTTCACCTGCTTCTGTCTCAAGTGCTACCATGCTAGATAGTGATGTTTATTTTTCTAATTGATAGAAATCACATGATTTTCTTTGTCTCTCAGGAGCTCATTGTGGAAGTACTGTTGCCAGTTTTGAACTTTGAGTTATCATGTTTAAAATTCCCTCATCATAGCATGTATCTTTTTTTTAATGGTTATGGTTCATATGGATTTTTACTTAATTTTTATAGGACACTGAAGATAATGGATCTCAGTTTTAGAAGAACTAAATGTCTTAGGCTAAGAAAGCCAAATGTGTGAATTCAGTCAATTTTGACAATTAGTGTCATTTGTTATTTAACCATTAGTCTAGAGAACTTTAAGATCATAGGCAGAATAAGAATTTGTATAACAGACAAATTTTACAAAAACATTTAAATGCTCATCCCCTAAAATAAATTTTATGACTATTATAGAATTTAACAGAAATGCCCCCAAGTGGGAATAATTCTTTTAAAATATTCTCACATTTATTTATTTATTCTGTTTGTGCATATGTGTATGCATTTGCATATATGTGCTCATGCTACAGCACAGAGGAGGAGTCCAGAAAGCAGCTTGTGGGAGGGGGCTCTCTCCTTCCACTTTGTGTGTGCTGGAGGTCAAATTCAGGTTGTCAAGCTTGGCAGCATTTGCCTTTAACCACTGAGCCATCTCATTAGCCTAAAATAATTTTTAATAGAATTTTTCTTACTTCTAAGGCAGTAGGTATTGAACAAATAAAGACTTCACCCCATGAGAAAACATAGAAATTTAGCATTTAGATAGTTATCAAACTTTATTTAAGCTATTTAGTTATATTTTATGTGTATGAGTGTTTTACCTGCACATATGCATGCAATATCTGCGAAGGTTGAAAGAGAATATCAGATTCCCTGGAACTGGAGTTACAGACACTTGTTAGGCACCATGAGGATGCTGGGAACTAAACCTATGTCCTCTGCAAGAATAAAAAAAGGATGAAATAATTATTCTCTAACATTTCTGAAAATGTTACATAGTCAATAGTTTTGACCTTAGGAAGTTTTAAGAAACTTTCATTAAGACCAGAATTGTTATAGTTATATTTTCTAAAGTATAAAGTTTTTATGCTTTTAGTTTTGTCCTGATATGTCTATTTCCATTTTGGAAAAATCCAGACATTTTATCTTTGGAGAAAATTTTATTGTACTAGACATCCACGTTCAAGCACTCTAATTTTACTTTCTTCCCAGCCTCAGTATCCTAAATGAAGGGCAATAGTAAAGGACCATGCTGACCTTTCTTGTAAATATTTTGGAGCCAAATATGAACATTCAATGCCTGATAACACAGGATCAAGTTACCTAATTACCATGTTCCACTGTAGAAGTAATTACGGATGCACGAGATCTTATTAGTTTCAGAGCAGAAAAAATTATAAACCAAGGCATTTACCAAATATGTTAGTGGAACCACACACAGGTAAGCAGATTACAGCAAAGTTAGGGAAATTGTTGGAGATTTCAGATGTTATCTGATGACATCTGAACCCATTCTTTTGGGTTTATAAAAACCAGTGGTTTGTAAAGAACACGTTTTTTTAAAGGTTTCATCAGTCATAATGAGATTACATCAAACATAGAAGTGGAGTGCTGAGAGATGGTTTAGTAGTTATGAGTTATAGCTGCTCTTCCAGAGAACTCATGTTTGAGTCCCAAAGTCTGTAACCTCAGTTCCAGGAGAGATAGAGCGTCATCTTCTGACCTCCACAAGTATTGTATGCAAGTGGTGCACTTACATACATGCAAAAAAATTTCAGACCCATAAAAGAAGAAATAATTTAAAAAATTTAATAAAACATAGGAGTGGGCGAAGAATGGTTTTAAAGGGGACTAAAATACTGCAAGACAATTTGGTTCTCCTCGGCAACATTTTAGCACCTTATAATCATGACCCTTAGTCATTTGGGCTTGTAGATACTTTAACACAGGTATAATATATATTTTCTTGGAACTTCAGTTCATCATACTTGCTGAGAGGAAGTTCCATTGGCAGAGCAGGAACAGAAGAAAGGGACCTTAAACATAAATACACATTTATCTAATAAATTCCAAGCTTTCTTGATGGAAAAAAATTCCAAAGAGGCAGTATTCTCCCAGTATACTCCCCGCCCTTCAACCGCCTTCCCATTCAACCCTGCTCAAGATGACAGAGCATCATTCACACTTTCCAAACTTGCTCCCCGGCCACCTATTCCAGGGTAAATAAATTTACAAAATGTTAAAATGCCAAAATACTCTAGTTTAACCTTCTCCTCAACTGTGGGATCCTAATTGAGGGTAATATTTAAAAGCCTATGCGAAAAGTTACTTCAAAATACTGTTAAATGGATCCCCAACTTGTATCCCCTCCATCATTCTATTGAAGAATCTGAGGCTCACCAAAAGCCTACCTTTCCACAAAATTATAAACACCTTTGTGCTTGAAGAAGGATAAGGGATCACAGGATAATAGACTACTGTGAGTAGGCATACTAATGCCTTTAAGTTTTATTTATTTATTTATTTATTTATTTTTATGTTATGAGTATGAGTATTTTACCAGCCTGTACATAAGTGTACCATGCGTGTGCAGTGATCATAGAAGCCAGAAGAGGGTGTTGGATCCCCCTGGAACTGGAGTTATGGACTGTTGTTAGCCACTATGTGGGTGCTGTGAAATAAACCCAGGCCCTTTGGAAGAGTAGCCAGTGCTCTTTATCACTGAGCCATCTCTTCAGGTCCTACATCAAAGTCTTTTGCAGTATTTCCTCAGTATGCCCCATCCCTCCCTTTTGGAACAGGGCAGTGTATTCAGTTCCATTGTATGCTGAAAATCTACAATTTGTCTTTTAATTTTACAGGGGTTAAAGTTAATAGATTGCCTTGAGTATGAGAAGAGACTTTGGACTCTGGGGTTTTTAATAGTATTGAGACTAGTAAAGACTGTGGAGACTTTTGAAGGTGAACTGAATGCATTTTTAGTTTACATGGTCATGAACCTATAGTGCCCAGGGAGTGGAATGTAATGATTTGAAGGAGAATGTCACCTATAGACTAACATTTTGTCTCCAGTTGTTGTTACTGTTTTGAGATGTTTTAGGAGGTGGCATTGCTGGAGGAGGCAATTCATTGGGGGAAGGCTTTGAGAGTTCTTAAGTCTTGACAGATTTCTAGTCTCTCTCTGCTTCCTGTGCCTGCTTGAATATGTGATCACTTGGCTTTCTGCTCTGGCCACCTTTTTTTTGCCATACCTCCCCTGCCATTATGGGCTCTAAAGCCCTGGAAACAAAAGCTCAAATAAAGTTTTCCTTGCGTAAGTTGATTTGGTCAGTGTTTTAATCACAGCAACAGAGAAGTAACTAAAACACATGGTGTCCTTCATTTTGTGCATATTCCATTTCTGTGTTTTAAGAAGTTTTCATGATTTTGGCTTGAGCAGTGCAGTTCTTCAGCTTTGCTGTCCAGTCTTCATATACTGCTTTCCATTTCATTCATTTTGCTTGTGAGGCCATCTACTGTCATTTCAAGTTGGCTTACTGAATTTTTCAGTTCAGTCTTTATTTTGGTTTGAATTATTTCAATATTTCTATCTCTTGTGAGTTTACTTTTTAAGTCCTGAATTATCCTGGTCATTATTCATCTGTACATTCTTATTTTGTTGTGGTTCAGTCAGGACTTTATTCCTATTCTCTTTGAGTTTTTTGTGTTTTCTATAAAGTCATTGAAGTCTTTGATCATGTTTATAATGGTTCTTTTAAATTTGGCATCCTGGGGTTTGTCTTGGCAATTCTCAGTGTAGTACATTTCTGTAGGACTGGTGGATATTGGTGGGGCATATTATCTTGGTTCTTTATGTTATTTGCAATTTTACATTGTGGTCTGGGTATATGGATTTCTTTTGTTAGTTGTGTGTCTTATGAAATTCTATCCTGCCTTTCTGTTTTAGTTGAAGCTGATTCTGTTCATATTGTGAATGTACCTTGGTTGCCTTCTGGTTGGGTATGAATAGTTACTTGGTCTATGTTTCAAGTTCTCACTTTTGACTTATTTTATTGGTAAGATATGATAGTTCCAAGCTGAATAGCCAAGAGCTCTCCAACAGGGCAGAGGGCCTTAGGCTACAATGATCCACTGGCTAGGTTCTGACAAACTTGTCCTAAGGTCTTAGGCAGAATGATCAGGAGGGGCCCTAGGGCCAAGGCGGGGGTGGAGAGAGCATGGGAAAGGTCTAACTAGCTAAAAAGAGTAGATGTGAACTCTGGAGCAGGGGAATGTAGCTGGTCCAAGTGCAGGGTGATGAAGATGCAGTGGATGGTGTCTGGTTTAGAAGGCTAGTCTGGAGGTTTCAGGTGGGGATGAGCATGAGGGGGGCTAGGTCCAAGGCAAGAACAGAGAAAGTGTGGTAGGCTATAATTAGATAGGTAAAGATGGTGTGGGCCCTGAAACAGGAAAATGCAGCTGGTCCACATGCAGTGCTACCATGATGCAGTGGACAGGATGTCAGGTGGGAAGAGCAGGAAGAGGCCTAGACCAAAGGAAGGAATGGCAACAGCATGGGGAGAGGAGATGTTTGTTTGATATTTCAATGAAATGTAGGTAGGGTTAAAGGTTTATATATTTAATTATAAATTTTAATGATATTTAAATATATTTACAACATTGTACAACAGTCATCAGTACCCATTCTCAGAATATTTTAATGGACATTCCAAACTATGTACCTCTCCCTATAGTGCTTGGCAACCTGCATTACATTCCCAGTCTTTATGAATGTTTCTCTTCTACATATCTCACAAGAGTGAAATTTTATATCTTTCTCTTTTTGTTTGACAACGTTTCATTTTTTTTAGCCTAGGCAGCCCTCAGAATTGTGGAGATTCTCCTATCTCAGCCTCTGGTCTGTGATTACAGGGTGAACTCCTTTGGTCTAGTTCTTGGCCTTTTGTGTCTAGTTTATTTCACCTTGATTAATTTTTCAGAGTTCACCTGTGTTGCACTATGTAACTTCATTTATTTTAAGGCAGAATAGTATTCTATTGCATATATAAAAATCTCTGCTTACTCATTTATGTGTTGATAGACAATTGGGTTGTTTCTACCTTTTGTCTATTGTGAATTGTGCTGCTATGAACATTGGCATAGAAAGATGTAATTGAGCTTCTGTTGTCAATACTTCTAGATATTTAGATAGAATTTGGGCATATATAAAAATATATAGTAGGTCCAGCAACATGTCTTAGACAGATAGAGAGGCACTTGCATGCAGGCCTGATGACCTGAGTTTGATCCCTAGTCCCTAGTTCCCACAAGGTCGCAGGAGAGAACTGACTCTGACCTCCATATGCACACCACAGCATACACACCTGTATGTGTACACATACACAAACAAAAATACACACAATAACAAATAAATAAAATCAATTCATTCAAACACACAGTAGAGTTTCTGTATTATATCCCAACTTTTTGTTTAACATTCTGATGTTATGCCATTTCCACTATGTTTGCTCCATTTTGCATTTGCATTATTTCCCCACTAGCAATTTACAAGGATTCTGATTTTCATATCCTTATCAAAAATGTTAATTTCCATTTTTGAGATAATAGCTGTTGTGGTAGATGTGAAATGGCAACACACTGTGGGTTTGACTTGCATTTCCCTAATGACTAGTAATACTAACTTCTAGAGAAACTATCACTATCGATCTTTTCTTTTTTTTTTTATGGACAAAATGTTTGTTCAAGTTCTCTTTTTCCTATTTTTTTAAATCAGGGTATTACTATGTCACCTAGACTGATACTGAACTTTATAAGCCGGACTAGATTCCCACACACATCCTTTTGTCTCTGTTTCTCCAGTGTTGTAATTAGAGATGTGTACCATGACCAGTCATTTTTAAATTTAATTTTTCTGTTATTATAATTGAGCTGTACTCATTCTTCAAATATTTAGGATACTAATCCCTTGTCAGATTAATGACTTGAAAATATTTGTTCATATCACATGGTTACATTTTTCTTCCCTTGATAGTGTCCTTTACACAAAGTTTTTTAAATTGATTATATAAATTCATATACTTTTGTTGTTGTTCTTAGTGTTTTTGATGCCATCAAAAATTTACTTCCAAGGCCCATTCCATGAAGGTTCTTTATTAAGGGTTTTATAGCATTAACTATTATGTTTAGATCTTTAATCCACTTGGCTAAGTTTATAGGTTTTTATCACCATGTCATTAACTTTCATTTAGTGAATAATTTCAGTGACATTCAAAATAGAAATCATTCTTCTGTTAACTTCAGTATAAAACAAATATTATAAGTCTTATAGATATTAGATATTCTTCAGTGTTTGATTCAGTTACACATACACAATAAAAAACATTCCAGGCTTTCTCATTAACAGTAGCATATTTTCTAAAGTCATCAGAAATAATTCATAAATGTTATGTAGTATTGATCTACATTATACATAATGAAGTTTTGCATACTATTAGATGAAGACTTTGAATTATTCAGATTTTGATATCACTTGTAAATGTGTTATAAAACGGAAATGATCCAACCTTTTCACATAACAGAAAGTTTTATGGGATGGTATGAAGGCTGTATATTGTAATGTACTCTAGATTCATGAATTGTTTCTCATATAGGTTCATATCAGAAAAATAAGTCAACACAATGTCCAGGATATGAAAATCTCCATAAAATATTATAACACAGTGAAGAAAGCTTTGGACTGTGTCATGAGTCTATTCAAAATAATTGTAATATTTAGCTCTCAGTCAAAGCTACAAATGCTCTTTCAGCATAATAGTAACACATTACAGTCGTTCATAAACTGTATGTTGTCTTTATCTCAACTGCAAAGTGTTTTGATAAGTCTTTACAGTAATGAAGACATTTCATTAAAAACTATGAATTGGTAGCAAGTCATATGAATATCCCAAATTAGGAAAGATTAATGGCTATGAATAATTCTTGTTTCCATATGGCATTCAGCCAAGTGTTTACTTAGAACTTTAAACTAGCCAAGCAAACAACCTACAATATTTTTAAAGCAAATAAATGAATAAATATCATCATTACATAATGTAGAAAGTAAAAGAAAACAAAGCATAACTTTGTATTTGAGAAAGCAATAAACTTCTAATTCCATAAGACAACCAGTTTCTGAAAACACACCTTCAATATGCATGTTTGAATTAGATATTTTGTACATATTAAATTTTATATTTTCAAATTAAATTTTGGCTAATGCAAATTAATATTCATTAGTTTTTAAAATATAGAGCAGTACTATTTGTAAACAATGACAACTTCACTTCTCCCTAACTTGAGTGCCCCTTATTGATTTCATTCTACACTGCATCTTCATTCTCCTGGGTCCCCTTTAGATGGCTCCTTTCCTTCCATCAGTTAGTAATAACTTTTGCTCTCGTATCACATGTATTTCATTACCCTCCTCTTAAGTAAGCTGTCTTCCTTCTCCTTTATAATCTCCTTTCTAATTTTGTGTTCTCTAACCCACCTGTAGCCATACGCACATTATGTGTGTGTGTGTGTATTTATATATATATATATATATTTATATATATATATATAAGTTAATTTGGCATAAAGCATGCAGTATATTTAACTTTCTGAATCTGGTCTAGTAAACATAATGATTTCTACTTCTATTCATTTTATTGCAAGTGTCATTATTTAGGTTTTCATTAGTATGCATAAATTTCCTTTGTGATTATATAACTTATTTTCTCTTTTAAAATATTCCATTTATTATTTTTATTTTATGTGTATGAGAGTATTGCCTGCATGTATGCAACTGCACCTGTGTGTGCAATGCCTGCAGAAGTCAGAAGAGGGTGTCAGATTCCCTGGAACTGGAGTTATGGATTGATTTTAGCTGCCATGTGGGTGCTGGGAATAGATTCAGGGTCCTCTGCAAGAGCAGCCAGTGCTCTTAATGGCTGAACCATCTCTCCAGCCCTGTATCTCATTTTCTTTACTTAGTGACCTGCTGATGAACACTTAGGATGGTCCCATCTCTTGGATATTATGAGTAATGCAGCAATAGATTTGGATATGGAAGTATATCTGTATTATATAGATGTAGAGTCCTTCAAATATATGCTCAAAAATGGTAGAAATGATTCATGTTGTGGTTTTATTGAGGAAACTCCGTACTGATTTCAACAGTGGGTACACAAATTTACATTCCTGACAACAGTGAATAAATGTCCCTCTTAGCACACATCCTTGCCAACATTTGCTGTTATTTGTTTTCTTGATGACAGCCATTCTGAGTACTGGGTGAGATGTACTCTCAAGCAAGTTCTAAAGTTAATTCACCATCAGGATGGTGAATGCCTCTCAAGAATTATTTTTTTATTTTGATAACTCTGTATTCAAGTGATTATTACATTCATTCTTTGGATGGTTTATTTGGTATTTATGTTTAATTTTTCATTATTCATATATCCTAGATTTTATTCCCCTATTTGGTACATTGTTGGCAAAGATTATTTTCCCATTATCTTGTTTCTATATTCATTGTGGTGACCATTTCTATTGCTCTTTAATCTTAGCTAATCTCATTTATTATTTGAATTATACCTGTTTTATTAGAGTTCATTTCAGAAAATACTTGCCTAAGTCTATATCTTGACGTGCTTTACCAATGTTTTGCCCTGGTAGTTTCAAAGTATCAGATAGTTTATTGAGATCTTTTGTTTTGGATTGATTTTTGTGCAGGATGAGAAATATGGGAATAGATTCATTCTTCTACATGTGGAAATCTAGTTTTTCTAGCACCACTTGCTAAAGAGTATGCCTTTTCTCCAATATATGACCTTGACACCTTTATGAAAAGTCAAGTGGATATAGCAGTGTGAATTTACTTCTGCATCTTCTATTCTATTCCATTAGTTTTCATATCTTTTTCTTTGTCAAGACCAAGCTGTTTTTGTCACAACTGATCATTGTATAATTTGAAGTCAAATATTGTGATGCCTACAGCATTTGTTCTTTCCGTTTAGGATTACATTTTTTATTTTATGTTTCAATGAGAATTTTGGTATTTTTTCTAGTTCTGTGAAGAATATCACTGGAATTTTTATGGAGATTGTGTTGAATTCTGAGAAAATGTTTTATAATATAGCCATTATCCCAGTATTAATTCTTTCAATCTCTGAATATGGAGCCCCTACCCACTGTTGTGTTTTCTTCATTTTCTTTCTTCACTGTCTGAAAATCTTTCATGTTCTTGATTAGGTTTATGCACAGGTGTTTAATTTTAATACACATATAGTTAAATTATATGATTGTGTATGGCTATGTATGCAAGAAAGCATATGCCTACAAATGTCAGAAGAGAGCATCTGGACCCCATGGGACTGGACCTGGAGTTGCAGGCAATTGTGACCCACCTGATGTGCATGCTGGGAATTGTACTCAGGTCCTTTGTAAGGGCCGTAGATGCGATTAACTACTGAACCATCTCCCTAGCTCTTTCTGAAGTTATTTTAGATGGGATATCTGTCAGAATATTTGTTATTGCTGTATAGAAAATCTTCTGATTACTGTGGGTTGGATTTGTTCCTGCAACTACTCAAGAAAGTATTTACTGTATCTAAGAGCTTTGGCGGGGGGGTTATAGGATCTTTCAAGCATAGGATCCCATGACCTGCAAACTGGAATAATTTTACTTGATCATTTCTTGTTTGTGTTCCTTTTGTTTCTTTATCTTTGGCGTCTCTAAATAAGACACTTATCACTATATTTAATAAGAGGGGACAGAGCACCCTTGTCTCATTCCAGATTTGAGATGAATTGTTCTAAGGTATTTTATACTCAGTAAAATGTTGACTGTAGGTATGCTATATGCACCCTTATTATATTTAAATATTTTCCATTTATTCATTATTGCTTCAAGGTTTTTAAAAACTTCTGATGGGGTGGTAAAAGCTATTAAAAGTCTTTTGCATTCATTGAGATGATCAGGTTATTTCTGTCCTTAAGTCTATTCATGTGTTGTGTTATATTTATTGATTTCTACATGTTGAAATAATCTTGCATCTCTGGAATAAAATCAGTTTGTCATGGTTTATAATTATCTTAATGTGTTCTTTAATATTTTGGGGGAATTTCTGTTTCTGTGTTCATCAGGGAAATTGGTCTGTAGTTTTCTTTTCTTTTTCTTGTATCCCTATCTGGTTTTGGTGTCAGGGTGCTGGTTTTGAAGACCCACTTTGTTGGTGTTCATTCCCTTTCTTTATTATGGAACAACTTGAGGATAATTGGTATTTGCACTTTTCTAAAGGTTTGGTAGAACTGTGTATTGCAAAATCTGGTCATATACTTCTTTTTATTGGGTGTGTTTTAATTATTGCTTAAATTTCATTGATTGTTAATATTGGGTTTATTTGTTTGTATCCTCCTTGATTTAATTCTGATAAGTTATTTACGTCTAGGCATTTATACATTTTCTCTACTTTTTCCAGATCTGTGTTTTGAGAATATAGGCTTTCAATGTGTTTCCTAATATCCCTTGTGTTTGTAATTTGTAGTAACTTGTTTCTTTTTCAATTTTATTAATTTGGGTCATTTCCCTCTTTATTATATGTTAGTTAGGAGTCCGTCAATCTTTTTCATTTTTCCGAAGAATTCACTGTTTGACACTTTCATTTCATTAATTTTTGCACTATTTATTTTTTATTTTAATTTAGAAAATTATTATTATTGTATAGGAATCAGTTCTTTCCTTCTACATGTGTTCTGAGGATGAAATACCAGTAGTCATGCTTGACAGCAAGTGCTTTTGCCCACTGAGTTATCTTATGACTCAATTTAAAAAAAGTATTTTGGAGCATTTTATTTAAAAATATTTTATATACTATTTTTATTTTATGTGTATGAGTGTATTGCCTGCATGCTTGTTAGTGCACCCACGTCGGGCAATGCCCACAGAAGTCAGAAGAGAGTGTCAGAGGACCTGGAGTTACAGAAAGTTATCAGCCACTATGTTGGTTCTGGGAATTGAACCTACGTCCTCTCTAAGAGCAGCTAGTGCACTTAACAGCTGAGCCATCTCTCCAGCCCCACTGGTCCAATTTTTATTATTTCTCGTCATCTGCTATTGTCTGTTTGAATTGCTCTTGTTTTTCTGGGACACTGAGGTATATAAATATATTATTTAACATCTTTCATATTTTCAGTGTGGTCATTCATAGAAACTGTCATCTTATAACTGCCTTAGCTGTATCACAAAGTTTCTGGCAAATGTGGTTTTATTTTCATTTGATTTCAGGCATTTAAAATTTCCTCCCTGATTTCATCAGTGACCCAATAAATCATTCAAGGATGTATTGTTCAGTCTCCATCTGTAGTTTTTGTTGCTCTTAATTTCTTCAAGTTATGTTCAGCTGTAATCTGGTAAGATACAAGAAATTATTTGTATTCATTTGTATTTAGTAACAATTGATTTGTGACCTAGAATATGATCTATTTTAGAGAAGATTCCATGGATTCTTGATAATAATATGAATTATGTTTCTATTGGATGGAACATTTTGTATATATCAATTTAATCCATTAAACCTATGGTGTAGTTTAACTCTCAGGATTCCTTCTTTAAAAATATTGTTATTGAGTTTTTGTGTATTTTATACACTAGTTCTTAATCAAATGTAGAATCCCCTTCCCCTTCCATCCCCCTCTATAACACCCCCCGCCACCAGACCTCATGCATTCTCTCATATCTTAAGCTATCTGGTCAAGTGTTTGTTACCAGATGTTTGGTGTGAGTTCATCCTCTGGGGTCTAGTCAATCTATCTAGAGATCTAGAGATCTGATTACTCACCCAGCAGTAATCAGATGCCAACAGTTCCCAGGCTAGGGTCATTCATTTCTCTTGCTCCTTGCTGGGCCCTTGTCTGACCCAGTCGCCATGGGTCTTATGGATAACACTACCATTACCACAAGTTCACATGAGCAAGCTTCCAGTGGCCTGAACACCTCTGTTTCCCTATGTTCATGGACCAAACCTGGCTCTTACATTCTTTCTGCCCCCTCTTTGACACTGGTCCTTCATCCGTGGGTGGGTGAATTTTAATATAGGAGTTCTATTCAGGGACACATACTCTGCAGTATCTTATTCTCTAAAACTTAGTCAGTTGTGGTCTTCTGTGGTATCATGTTTTGTTGTATAAGGAAGCTTCTCTGGTGAAAGCTGAGGGAGGCACTAGTATTCTCTCTACTCCCTGTTCTCCTATGAAGTTGGATGGGGGTGAGAGAGGAGATGAATTGATCTTGGGTGGTGTGGGGAGCCAGTGGGAAATGTATTGACTCTGGAACCCCCTGAGAAATATACATACACTGTCTGAACATTAGTGCATGTGTATACTTGAAGGTTGTATGGTAAAGAGCACAGTGGCAGACAGGAGACTTCCCTTTGAGTTATTAGTCAGAGTAGTCCAAGAGACTCCCAAAATAACACAGGCTATTGCCCTAGAGCCCTTGGTCATCTCCTAGAACTGTTCAGGGTTTCTAAAGCCTCATTAATGACCATTTTATTTTATTTTGTTATTTTGTTTTATTTTATGTGTATACGTATATTCCCTGTATCTATGTAAGTGCATTTATGTTGTGCAGTGCCCATGGAGGTCAGAAGAAGGCTTCAGATCTTCTGGAACTGGAGCTATGGACAGTTGTTAGTCACTATGTGGATGCTGGGAATCAAACATGGGTCCTCCGGAAGAGCAGTCAAGTGCTCATAACTGCTATCCCCAGGGCTCTGTGTCTTTAAAATCAAGTCTTCTACTTTATTTATAATAAATGATGTCTTTAAAATATAAATTTGGATTGGATTAAGGATTCCTTAATTAGATGAAAAAATTTACATCACCTGGTTCTATTGCTCCACTCTTGGCCCTTGTCTAATCTGAGTTGGTGTGGGTCCTGTGCTCGATGCCATCATTGCCACAATTCCACATGTGCAAGCTTCCTGTAGCCTGAAAGACTCTGCTTTCCTAAGTTCATGAACCAGCCCTGGCTCTTATAGTCTTTCTGCCACCTCTTCACCAATGGTCCCTGAGCCATGGGTGGGTGAGGTATAAAGTAAGGGTCTTATCCTAGGGCACACAGTCTGTAGTTTCTTATATTGTACAGTGTAATAAGTTGTGGCCTTCTGTGTGCATCACATTCTGTTGTATGAGGAAGCTTTGCTGAAGAGAGTAGAGGGATGCATTAGTATTCTTTCCACCCCCTGTTCTGTTATGTTCCAGGAGTCTTAGGTGTAGAGGCTCCACTGCAGAAGTGTCACCTAAGGATGGGCATCTCTTAAGCATATATTCTCTCTGTGTGACCTGTTGTGGAACTCTGTAGCAGCCTCCACTTGTTGCAAAAAGAAGTTCCTTTGATGAGTGGTGTATGCTATACTTGTCGGTAAATATTCGCATCCATATTTAGCATATGGTAAGAAATTTTATTTTTCTAGAGCTATGATACAGATAGAGTTTTCTCTATGATATATGGTGTATTTGACTTCAATTACCACGCCACCCACAAGTTCCCTCCCACTGAGAAGACTTTAAGTCCAATTAGATAGCTGTTGATTATCCCTCAGAAAACAGTACCACTACTGCATCAATAGAAATAATTTGCTGTGCAAGTCGTTATGGTATTAGACTTTAGAGCTGGGTTGGATTTATTTACTGATTTTTAGTTTGGATTAGAGGTGGCCCTTGAAATAAGCATTATATTGGTATCAGGCCCTATTCAACCTTTTATGTCCATTAATGTATATTTTTAAATGTTATGGTCCCCCAAAGTTTTTGCACATATATATTTATAATTGTAATATGTTGGGCATGATATGTTCTTTCCTATGTCTCCCTTCTTCACATATTCCTATCATGAATTCATTCTTGTGTTTTCATGATTGAGACTATCTTCCTCCTTGGCTTCCTTGGTGTAATGTCCCCTTAAATATTTGTCGCATTGCTGATTTGATGCACATATACTTCCTAAGTGTCTTGAAATTTCCTTATTTTTCTGTCAATATTGAAACATAACTTTTCTGGATATCACACTCTTGTTGGCTATTTATTTAAGGACTTGATATATATATATATATATGTATATATATATATACATAAATATAAGGCTATATATATATTTAATACAATCCTATGATTTCCTGGCTTTAAATGTTATAAATGTTGTTGATGAGGTTGATGAGACATCTGGTGTTCTCATGTCTCATGAGGTTTTGGATAATTAACGCTTTTTCACTATAGCTTCTTATATTGCTTTCTTTCTTTGTGCCGTTGACATCTTGTCTGTACTATGTCATTGAGATACTGTCCTTTGGTCATGTCTCTTTGTTCTAAATGCTTTCTTTGGTTGAATTATTATTTCTTTTTTTAGGTTTTGGAAAACATTTGGTATAATTTTATTGAATAGTTATTCTATGCCTTTAGGGTTTATTTAAACTCCTTCTGCAGAGAATTCTTAAGTTTGATATGTCATTGTATCATAGATTTCTTGGACATTGTAGTCATGCTCATTTTTTTCCTTCTGGATGTTGAAATGTAGTATTTTTTTTTTACGATATTCTGCATCACTGACAGTCTTTCTTCTGCTCAGTTGAGTCTATCAGTAATGCTTTAAAAAGTGGATTCATTTAGTTTTTAATTTCTAAAATGCTTTTGTTTTTGTTCCCCCGTCTTAATTTTTCTTGCTCAATATTTTTCCTAAGTTCCTGACTTTATAATCCATATTGCTGATGTTCTCATTCATGTTTTTGACTTTTTCTTCTATGTTACTGATTTTTATCTCCAGGTCATCCATCGAATTGATCTGGTTGTGTGAATCTTCTTTGAGATCACTGCTTATTTTTACCAGAAAAATTTGAAATCTTTCCCCGTATTGTATCTATTTCAGTATCTTTCAGTTCAGTAGTTAGTTTAGGAGTTATGACGTTTTGTAGCAGTCACATTGTCTTGATTTTTTTCATATTTCTTATGATTCTATGTTGTGATTTGTGTATCTGCTGGTTTGGTTATCTCTCCTTGTATTGAGGGGCAGATAGTCTCCTTGGTCAGCTTAGTTTTCAATGTTTGATTCCTACTATCTCTCAGTGAGAGTTGTATTTGGAATAACTTCAAACTATACAATTACAAGTAATACACTTTAAATGAATTATAGCTAGTAGTATATCTTCAAAGATCATAAAACTAGAAATGTCAAAACAACTGTGGATTTTGGTATTGAAGCTAAAATTATGTTGTTTTAGTGTGGAAGTAATAAATTATGGCAAAGAAATAAAAATAGAGGAGAAATAATTTCAAGGCTAAATAATTGAAAGAATAAAGAAGAGAACTAGGGGAGAAGTATGTTGTAGAGTGAAATATAAGAGAACAAGAGACTAAGAAAAGATAAATATAAGGCATTAAAGACTAAAAAGCTTTCCCAATAATGAAAATCTAAAAGACAAAAAGTATAAACATATAAAAATTGTAAAAAATAGAAAGCATGAGTATTTTTAAGGAAATTAGTAAAGTCAAAATACCACATGCTGTTATGCACACGTGTTTAGTGATGACTTCTTGGAATTGGATAACCCAACATGGAGTTCTTCCTGAATTCAGTAGTAAGTGAAGAAGATGTCACAAACCTGGGAGGGATGGAGAGATGTGAGAAAAGTTGGAGGAAGAAGAGAGAGTAGTGGGACTGATGTAAATTCAGTAAACATGGATGAAAGTCTACAAAAATGAATACCAGTATATGTTAGAGTGGTGATGGAGGAACACAGATAGCAGAAGATTCAAAGATGAATGAGTGAAAGAAAAACATATTGTCCAATGAGAAATTACATAAACAAAATGAGATGAGTTTATGAAGAGGAACAAAAAGAACAAAACCCTTTTTAAATGTACCACAAAGTAAAAACACTGTTAAAAATTACAGCCAAAAATAGGGTGAATTTGAAGAGGAGCTGGTGCTTTGCGTCCTTGAAAATTGGGTACTGTCAGTCACATGCATGAAGGCGAATTCAACTGAATTTGGGGATTCTTGTTTTTCCTATGGTTTTCACTATTGCTGTGTTTTACTGGATTTCTGATTTCTGCCAGAGCCTTCCTCATCTTGGCAGTTTCCTTTTTTTATGTAACAGGGCCCTCTACTGGCTACATATAGCTTCACAGTCTGTGGGCTTGACAGCTACTCTCCTCAGGCTGTCAGGTCATACCTCCAAGGTGGCTAACCGTTTAGCCGGGGAGGGAGAAAGTCTTTATAGCTTTTTGAGAGTGTGGGATGCCACAGCAGTGAGCTATAAACAGGTAGAAAACCTCATTTCCAGACTTCCTGAGTATCAGTCGTCTTGCTGGAGGGACTGAATCTGTGGATATCAAGTACACGTCTGCAACTTCAGAGTGCATTGCAATGGATAAATAAAATACTTTTATTAAATTTGGAGAATTCAAATTCAATTTACAAACATATATAGTTTTCTATATATCAGTAATGAACTTGCTGAGGAAGAACCTGACAAACAATCCCAGTCTTAACTGTTTAAAAACCAAACAAAACAAAATACCTAAGAATAAACCTAACTAAAGAAGTAAAAACATTCCATAATGAAAACTTTAAAAAACACCAAAGAAAGAAATGGAAGAAGGCACTAGAAGATGTAAAGAACTTCCATGGACACACATTGGTGGAAGGCAGTTGTTTTGTGGAGGGAGAGGGGATAATAGTGGCGCTTGATCTGGGGAGGGAGGAGAGACCCCCAAAATAACACAGGCGACTGCCACTTCTTGACCATTAGTATATCTGCAAATATTTTTATTAGGACAATTGTGTCACTGAAGTATAACTTCCTTCCTCCCCCTCTACATAGAATTTCAGAAGTCTCAGGAACATGTTTTATTCACATTAAATCCCCAGAATTTACCAAAGTGCTTGAATCCTAGTTGGTGTTCAACAATAACATGCAACATTTATTTTCAAGTACAAATTTTACGTGACCAACTTAATTTTTAAGAAAAGCTTATAAAGTAAAGCACTATTATCATATTCAGTTTCAAAATGAGAAAGGTAAAAGTCAGAGACATTAAGTTACTTATCTAATATCACACACAAAAATAAGCATGTTTGAATTCCAATCCAGATGGTTTGGGTCCAGAAATATTTCTTACTCTCAATAAATAATAGGTGAGTAGATGAGTACATGGATGCGTAGATAGATAGGTAATTGAGTAAACAGAGGGAATTCAAAGGAAATTAAATTTATCCTTTAGGAAGGATAAATAAAAGATTACTTGACATAAAGATAAGGTTAGTTCTCCCTGGAGCAGTACTCAGATCCTACTGCTACTCAGTACTGGTCTTTGATATTTTCTTGCTATGCAAAAAAAAATATCAATAATCCACCATCTGGTGGTGGAGCTTGTGACAAACCCTGGATTAACAACATTTCCATATTTCCATCATTTTGAAATCCCTGAAAGTGTGGATAGAGGAGACAGTGTTTTGGCAGAAGTAACCTGAGAGTTCGTAAAATCTCATGGTATTTTTTCAACCTAGTATATAGAGTTGTGAGATATATTTCTGAGTTATGATTCATTGCTATCTTCTAATATATGGGGAGAGTACAGAACAAAAACATGGTGAGAAGGTAGATTTGTTTATAAAAAATCTCCACTCTCCTCCTAAGCATTATTAAACAATCCCTTTTATTGAAATTTAGCTTTATGTGCAGAATTATACCTCTCAGACTTCAATTTTACTGCTCTGAAAATGGAAACTGCTGCTCTATTTTTCAAATCTACTTTAAGAATAAAATATTTTCATCTTGGCATGGTGGAAACAGTCTAATCCTTAGCAACAAGGTAACTGCAGATTTATCCCCAGCTTTTACACTGAATGAATGAATGTGGGAACCTACACAGTCGTTTCCACTTTGTGGATCTATCTTTCTTTGTATTTGAAATGAAGGCAACTCAGATGATCAAGACTTATTGAGGTATTCTGTATGAAACACACAATGATTCTGTAAAAAAAACATTTAAAAGAATAAAGGCAACTCATGTCTCATCTTTCTATAGATATAATCATCTCTGTTTGACAGTGGTTTGACTGATATGACCAATGTTATGATCAGCCTGTAGCCATCACCTGAAGCCACTGGGGAATGGATGTGTTTAGTGATGCAAAGTCCCATATTAAGAACTACAACAGACTTCCTTCTTGTGTTTTCCATAAAGACACATTGAAGGAATCTCTTTTCTCAGGTGAAAAAATGAAGCTGTGGGTTTTCATATTAAGGGGGAAAAGGAGCATTGAAATATCTCTAACCAGTAATTCACTTGTTGTTAGGGGGTTAACTTCAAGTAGACTCTGAAGGTGTTTTCCTTTTGTTTTGTTCTTTATTTCAAAGTGGTAGGATGAAAGGTATGTGAAAAAATTTGGGAGGTTAAATAGCTGCTTTGCAAACTTAGGTCTCATTAATATATCTTTCAGTCACTGTCACTAAATAAAATGCAGGTATTTTCTATGTATCTGGAATTTTAAGAGAGAGGGAGAGAAAGAGAAAGAGAGAAAGAAGAGAGAAGAAATCTTGGCACATCCCATATTGGGGAGAGAGACAGACACAAATATGAGATAGCACCATAGTCATGATAATGTAATATAGTAAAAGGAGAAAAATATTTGATTGGAATGATTGATATGTAGGCATTTAAATCTTATATTATTTACTTTTCTTGTTACTGTGACCAAATACTTTAGATTCTGTGTTAGTTACTTTTCTTGTTTCTGTGACCTAATACTTGACAAGAAGTGATTTAAGGGAGGAGGGGTTAATTTGGGCTTATAGTTCAATGGTACAGAGGACATTATAGGGAAGAAACAGCGGCAGGTGCTTGAGGCATCTGGTTCCATTGTATCCAGTCAGGAAGCACAGACTGAGGAATGGTAGTGCTCAGTTCACTTTCTCTTTTGTATTCAGCCTGGGAATCCAGAACATTGACAGATGCCACTCTCATTTAAGGCATAATATCTTCCTACTCTTGCCAATTGAGAATTGACATTCACAATCAGATATCCACCCCCTGTCAAGGTGACAACCAAAGATTTAAATATCACTTTTAAGCCATAAATTTCCTCCTCTTGTCCACACAGATTCATGATCATTTCATTATGGAAAATCCATTCTGTTCAACTTCAAAACACACCATAATATTTATCAACTCCAACATAACTTAAAAATCCAAAGTCTAATTGCCATCTGAGACTTAAGGTAACCTGCTAACTGTGAGCTCCTTTAAAATAAAAACAAGGAATACACTTCCAGTATGACACAAAATATACATTCCCATTCCAAAAGGTAGGAATGAGGATATAGCAAGGAATGATTGGACGAAAGCAAGACCAAAATCTAGCAGGATAAATACTAAATGCTGAATCTGGATGTTAAGCATTTTGGACTCGATAGAATCATGTGAACTCCAAAGAAATTACGTAGCCCACTCTTCCAGCTTTTCTGCTTGTAGCATACACAACCTTCTTTTGAGTCAGCTCTATTCCATGTGTGCAGCTTTCCTTGGTAGATGTCCCTTTGTGGTGTTTTGAAGGTGAACTTAAATGCATTTTGCAGCTTATTTGGTCATGAGCTTATGGGGCCAGGGAGTGGAATGTTTGAATGAAAATGTCTCCTATAGGCTCCAAGTATTTGAGCATATTGTCCCCAGTTGGTGGCGCTGTTTTGAGGGCTTTAGGAGATGTGGTCATGCCGATGGAAGAACATGACTGAAGGAGGAATTTGATAGTTCTTAGGTCTTGTGGAATTTCCAATCATTCTCTGTTTTCTATGTCTGTTTGAAGATGTGTATGCTTAGCTTGCTGTTCCTGCTCTAGCCACCTCCTGCCACCATGCCTCCCCTTGGACTCTAATCCTTCAGAAACATGGAACCATAAGCTCTATTTCTTCTTTCTATAAGTTTCCTTGCTTACAGTGATTTATCACAGCAACAGAAAAGTAACTAATATACTTTCTGGAATTCCCAGTGTCCTCGGATCTCATTATTAAGCTTCACCTTCACAGCTTCACACATACTTTGCAGTGACTCACTGCAGGGATTCTGACACTGCCACAGATTTATTGCCCAGCCTTAGCTGCTCTCTGAATCCATTGAGCAAGACTCCATGATTCTTTCAGTCTTGTATCTTTCATGCTTGCAAAATCAGTAACATATGGACAGTGCTATCAAGTACTTCTGCCAACTTGAGAAGTAGCCTGACTTCCTTAGACCAAAGCTGAGTGCCTTCTACAAGCCCTGATTGATGAATCTGAAACATCACTTTCCTATGGCAGTTACTATCAGGAAATCTTTTCAGCTCCATTCTCAGTTCTGGCTTTTTCCCTTTCAAATAAATGTGAATTTTCACATTTGGAACCTTTGATGAATGAGTGGTTTACATTCAGGGAAACTTTCCTATTATTCCAATGAAAATAATGAGGTTTCTCTTTAAGAATTACAGGTGCTTTGTCATCTACATTCTCCTTTTCCATAATGTTAAGCTTTTTCACATGACTTTCCTCACTAAATTTCATACTTTCATATATTTTCACTCTCTCACTGTATATCTGAACAATAACATGAAAAATAGCAATGCCACACTATGAATGTTAACTTGTCTTGAATTTTTCTCCACCTAAGAAATTAGTTCATTACTTTTAAATTCAACTTCACTGAAGCCCTCAGGGCTTGGGAAGAATGAAGTCAGAATTTTTTGTCAGAATATCATACAAATGGCCCGAGGCTGGTTCCTGATATGGTCTTTATTCCCCTTGGGCCCCTCATGAGTTAGGCCTCCACTGTCTGTGTTTCTTTCAGTATTCTTGTCTTCCAATTTCCCAACAGAATGGCTCATTAAGCTCTGCTTATGATATCCAAGGGCTTTTAATAAAAAGGTTCTAAACTCTTTCACAAGACTCTCAGAAACAATTTCTAAAGGCCTAAAACCCATAAGGTTAATTTTATCACAGCAACTACCCTACTCATGATACTAATTTTCTTTACTTATATTTCTGTGATTAGATACCTGTGAAGAACCAATATAAGAGAATATGGATTTATTTTCAATCTTAGGTCAAGGGAATAGTCCATCATGGCAAGGAAATCATGGCAGCAGGAACTTGAGGCAGCATCTAACATTATATGCATAGTCAAGTAGCAGAATGAAATGAATTCTAATGCTTAGCTCACATTCTTCTTTGTGTTCAGTTCATACTGTCAGCCCATTGATTGGTGCCACCCTCATTAAGGGATGTTTTCCCACCTCAATTTGCATAATCTCAGTAATCCCTCCCAAGCATTCTCAGTGACAGTTCTCCTAGGTGATTTTAGAACCTGTCAGTTGATAATAAATATCAGCCATCATATGCTTCCATGCATGAATTAATAATCATTAAGTTCTCTGCCCTTGGTTTCAGCAAGACTTAGGTTCCAAAGTCAGCACCTTTACTGTTTACCCATGTACCCTTTAAACCTCATGCTTCTATGTCACCAGAGTAGGGACATTCAGTCCTCCCTTGCAGGATGAATACAAAGATGAAATGAGAAGAATATAAATATAAAGCATTTAGAACAGAATATAGGTATGAGGAACTAAAGAGCAATACCTTTTGTAGGTTGAACAATTGTTAACATTATCTCTAATGCAGGGCCTGTGACACATGGCTATAATATTACCCTTGGAGAGGGATTATATTTCTGAATTGTCTAAGTGAATAATTAGATGAGGATTTATTCCTCCCATCTCCTTCTCTTCTGTGATGGTTAGTTTTGATTGTAAACTTGACACAATTAAGAGTCACCTGGGAAGAGAGTCTCAATGAGGGACTGTTTAGATCAGGTTGTCCTGTCGGAATGTCAATGAGTGAGTGCTTTGATGACATAAATTGGTGTGGGAAGCCCATCTCATTGCGGGCAGCACCAACTCTGGGTTTAGGTTCTGGGTTGTATAAGAGTGAGGAAAGTAAGCTAAGTAGTAAATATGCATGCATTCATTTCTCTGTTCTTGAAAGTGATTATGATGTCGCTAATTGTTTTAAGTTCTTACCACTTTTGCTTCTCTGCTATGATGTACTATTACTTTGAATTATAAATTAAAGTCGACCCTTTCGAGCTTAAGTTGATTTTGTCAGGGTATTTTATCACAGCAGTAGAAATGAAATTGTGACAGAAATTGGAACAGAGAAGTAAGGTTATTGTTGAGATAAACCTGATCATGTGCCTTTAGGCTTTTGTTCTGTGGGAGGAATATAGAAGACTTTGGGTATTGCGCTGGAAAGGTGCTGTTGAATAATTTAAGAACTTAATGGGCTATTTTAATGGGAGTTTGGGAGACAAGAATATTTGGGGAAACATGAAGAGTATAGGCTCAGCTCATGAGGTTTCAGAGGGGAACAAGTACTCTATGTAGAGCTGGGTTAGTATTTGGGTATTGAATCTGGTTATAGTCTGCCATGCATATCCTGAGAATTTGCATGAGGCTGAATTAAAAAGAAATGGGTAGATTTTTATGGTAGAGGAAATTTCAGGAAAGGATGGTACTCAGGCTGGTGCTGAAAAAAAGTCAAAATTGCTGAAAATATTAAAGCCATTAAAGAGGAGAATTATGCTATGCAGTGGAACAATAGGACTAGTGAGTGCCCTAAGTAAAAGCACCCACCCAAAAAAGGATCCAACTTGCAAAAGTAGAGCTTTTAGAAGGCTTCCTGATCTTGGAAAACAGTTACCTAGGGCCATTTTTCACAAGCTTCAGTGTACAGAAGTTGTTGAACCTGTGGTCTAAATGGGCTAAGCTCTGTCCTTATCTGGCATGAGAACTTGACAGTGTCATCCATGTGGTTCTGGTTTTGGAAGCATTAAAGATGCAAAATTTAGAGGGACATGGATTTTCCCCTACCGTTTCAGAGGTCTGATGATTTCAAGCAACTTGTGACAGGATAAGGATTCCTGCAATGAGGCTCTGAGATGCCACTAGGTGAAGCTATAAAGGTCAAGCCTGGATTATGATGGAGACCCCAAGATGATGGAGATAATGAAACAATGAGACATCTGTCAAGGAGGATGAAGTACAACCAGACAAGAGAGAGGTGTATGTTTCAGGCATTAAAGCTAGAGGGGCAGAACCACCTATGTTCTTTGAAACTAAAGCCCCAGACAACGGACTTGCAGCCACAGTATTTAGTGTTTGTCTTGCTGAGTTTTGGTCTTACTTTGGTGCAGTATTTCCCCTATTCCTTTCTTTTGAAATGTGATTAAATACTATGTGCTATTGTATGTTGGAGATACATAGTTTGGTTTTTTATTTTACAAGGGTCACAATTAAGAGATTGCCTTGTTTTGAATCTTTGATTTTAAACAGTGTTGAGAGTGTTAAAGAATATGGAGACTTCTGAAGTTGGACCAAATACATTTTGCATCCTGAGTTGGCCACGAGTCGATGTGGGCCACAGGTGGAATACTATACCATGAATCTGAAATGTCCATCATAAGTTCATGTGTTTGAACACTTGGTCCCCAGATGGTGGCACTGTTTGGGAAAGTTATGAAAACTTCTGTTAATAGAGCCTTGCTGGAGGAAGTATGTTCCGGGGCGCAGATTTTGAAGGTTATATATTCTGGCCATACATGCTACTCTCTCTTCTTGTACCTGTCACCATGATTTTCTTGTGTTTTGTCATATCTTCCACAACATGATAGATTGTATCCCTATTTCTAAAATTCCTTCCAGGTAGTGTGGACAATATTTGGCCCCCTCCTCCCTTGGGTTCCTATGACAGAGCAAGGTACAATTTTGTCAGAGAGTTTATTGGGCTTACTTACAGAGCAACAGGTGGGGGATTACTTACAAGAGTGTGGGTACTCCCCTCCCAAGGATACACTGGAAAGTCTCCATTCAGGCATGGACCATGACTTCCCAGCAGTCATACAAAATGGTGAGAAAGACTCCCTATGGCTTCCTACACTTGTATACCCTTAGTCCCACCCTCTTGTACAACTAGGCTTGACTGCTTGGTTGGGAGATGTGGGTAACTCTCCCTGTCCCTGCTTTCTTGAAGAGCATTAGCATTCATGTTTATAGTGATCCCAGGTGAGCAGGTGTAACCAAGTTTGGGATGATGGCATCTGTTCATAGTCTACCACTTGGAGGACAGTTCTATGCAACAATCCCTCTGGAACTGTAAACCAAACAAAACCTTTTTACTCGTAACTTGTTTTTGACAGGATATAGAGAAGAAACTAATATATTCCTTTCTCTTGATCTAGGTATCAAAAGAATCTCTCAAATTATGTCAACTGGAGACTTTCATTGCCAGACATGTGTCTTGCTCACTGACTGTAGACCTGATTTATTTTCTAAACTCATGATTTCTCTCCCTGTGTTTATGTTTCTCTATTTGTAATATGAGAAAACTTCCTTCAGAGGTTTCTTAGGAACATTTCTTCGATGACATTCTAGTACTTACAGTTTATTATTGAGCTGCTACAGCTACATACAGCTAGCTATCATGTAGGAAATACTATTTTCTCCAAATCTTTCCTAAAGTCAAGGAAGAAAATATTGATAAGATTAACTGGTATACTTTTCCTTTTCAAGACAGGGAAATAGGCCTAGAGAAATAGCTGTCTTCTTTCTTTATGTGTTTATCTGTAATTAGTTCTGAGGAAAAACAAAATAAGGCACCACTTCTGGAGTGGGACTTCAAATAGAAAGATCCTTTCTGGGGATTTTCAAGACCTTATTTGATGAGGCAGAGGAAGGTCAAGAGGAGAGAATTTCAGCCAATATGTATGGATGAGCCCCTCAATAATCTCAGAGATACTAAGATTTTATGCTTTTCAGTAATTTACAAATAGGCAGAAGGCAGAGTTTTTAATGTAATCCACTCATTTCAGTGCCGAAGTGGTAATAGCTGGAAAGGGACCTGCCATGTCTGGGAATGAGACCTCTCAGAAACCAGACCTCCAAGTTCTCATTATTGAAGTCCCTAAAGAATATTTTTAATCTCTTTGCTATATAAATTTATTTTGGTTTCATTTTCTCAGTTTCTTTTCGAAAGGATCCTAACCTAACCAAGTTTAGGAACTTGTGACTTTTGTGAATGTGTAGTCTTCCTTTTTAAGTTACATTTTTCTTCCTACATGCTCAAAAATGGAAAAATAAAGGTAATAAGCTTTATATTTATCTATATTCAATAGCATTAGTTCCCAGACTCACTCAAAGCCTACAATGCCTTGGGGTTCAGTAGCAATTTTATGGTGAAATGTGAAAATGTAAGGACTGGTTCTTTTCTACATTTCAGTGATGATCACAGCTAAATTATAAATCACAAACTGAGAAGTACTCATGCCCCGCCCCTGGCTGCAGCTATATTCCTGGACAGTCCCAAACTATGTAGAACCACAGTCTCCAGGAAGAGCTCTTTGGTAAAAGCTTCTCCTTGAGCCAATTCCTGTTCACAGCATTTTCTGAGAATCTTTAACATAGTAGTATTTTCTGTATATTGAGCACCCTCTAGAGACCATATTCTACCAATGCATCTCGAACCAGGATGGAACTTTATAGCAAACTGATAGCTTTTCTAACCTGACATGCCTTTACTCAGGTATTTTAACTAACCTCTTTTGCCCCATCAATGCAGCAGGTTCAGAATTTCAGCAGACAGAACTTGAAAGGATCTTATAGACTACTTGGTGTGTTTCTAATTTACAGATAGGTCCATACAGATACTCTTGTGATTTGAATAAGCAATGTCTCCCATAGGCTCAGATACTTAAATACTTGTTTTAGGAAGCTTTAGAAGGTGCAGCCTTGCTTGGGAAAATATGTCATTTGGTGTGGTCTTTAAGAGTTTATAGCATCAACCCGCTTCAAGTTCAATCTCTTTGCTTCCTATTTGTGGCTGAGATGTTATGGTCATTTAACTGAGAAATAGGCTGAAATGTTTTATTTTGATTTATTTATTTTTATTTTATGTATACGAGTGTATTGTCTGCATGTATGTAAGTGCCTCCGTGTCATGCAATGTCCAAGGAGGATAGAAGAGGTTGTCAGATACCCTGGATGTGGAATTATTCATGGTTGTTAGCTGCCATGTGGTGTTGGGATTTGAATCCTGGTCTTCTGCAGGAGTGGCCAGTGCCCTTAATTACTGAGCCATCTCTCCAGCCCCAGGCTCAGGTGTTTTAGTATTTGGTATATGGTCCCAAATTGGTGGAGCTGTTTAGGGAAGGTCATAGAACTTTGAGGAGGAAGTACATTACTATTGGAAAGCAACTTCTAGTTGCTCTTTCTGCTTCTGGTGTGTTCTTGAAGATGTGAGCACTCAGCTTTCTGCTCCAGCTACCTCTGCACCCATGTCTCCTCTACATGATGAACTTCCAATCCTCAGCAACAATAAGCACACATAAACTCCATCTATAAGTTGCCTTTGAGCATGATTTTTTCAGCACTGAACTTTAGACTTTATTAAGTATACATTGAGTATTTTAGGCTAACTCTAAAAGAACAGACATACTGTTTGATTTAAATAGTCTGAAGTCTCTAGGTAAAAGAATATTAGTCTGTATTTTTAAAGAATCTAGCTATGCATAAAATACACACAAAGCATAGCAAACTAGAAGCTGACTGTAACAGACTAGGAAAGATTAGACAGAGACCAAAAGAAACTTGATCTAGTATCTGGGATGTGGGGAGGGGTGAACATAGCTGAGATTTAATGCAAACAAAAACAACAAAATAAGCAAAGATAAAGAGTGGTTACATATTTCTTTTGAAATAGTTGATTTGCCAGAGAAATATAAAATGTTCAACTTGTTTTCTTTAATAGTAGTCTCAAAATACATGACAGAAAAATCAACAGAATTTCAAAGAAAAATAGACACACACACTATCATAGTGGGAGATTTTACTATTTCTCCCTCTGCAGAGAATTAAGAAGGCAAAAAATTGTTAATACATAAAAATATTAAAAACATAATAAATTTGATGTGGTAGACATATTAGAACAGAAAAACTGAAAAAGAAACATCTGTTTCAAGCATATATAGAACATACATGAAATAAATGACCATTTCTGATCTAAGAATACATCTTAATCAATTTCAAGTAATTCAAATATAGACATTGTTCTCTAAACATAAATTTTATAAACAGTAACAGAAAGGAAAAATACTATTTCAAAATGCATATACACTTCTAAAAATCTTATGATTAAAAGATAAAACAATAATAGGAATTAGAAAATATTCAGAAGAGGGCTAGAGATACGATTCAGTGGGAAAGTTCTTGAATAGCAGGTATGAAGCCCTGGGTTCATTTTCTAGAAACCAAACAAAAAATAATCGGCAGAAATAAAGTATAATATAAATGTTGCATATAAAAATCTGCAGAAGTATACTCAAAGTAATCCTCAGAAGGAGATTTATAGCTAAAATAAGGTTGAAAAATAATGGGCTAAGCAAGAAAGAAAGAAAAAGAAAAAGCACATGAAGCCCCAAACAGAGAAGGTAGGAATGATAAAGAACAGAAATGGATGAAAGATAAATATATTAAAAGGAGCACTAACAAAACCAAGTTTGTTTCTTTGAAAAAAACTAACAAATTTAAAATGTGAGCAGATATTGATTTTAAAAAAAATGATACATATTAGAAAGATTAACAGAAACACAATATTAGCTGATATCATAGCTCTACTATGAGACAGTGTATATAACTTCACATATTTGAGAATTTAGCTAAATGGATTCAAGGCAAAAATAAATGACCTATATTATTCTTTAGTCATGATAGGTATTAAATCTGAAGTCTAAAATCTTCCCACAACCATAACACCAGACCCAGATAGTTTTGCTGAAAAAATTTCACCAAATTTTCAAGGTAAGAGCTATTGCAATTTTCTACTGATGATCTCAAGAGATAGAAAAACAAACAAAACAAAACAAAACAAAAATCAACAGCACTTTCCAAAACCCACATGATAGATAATAGCCATCTATAAGCTCAGTTCCAAGGAATCCAATGACTTCTTACATCCATGTAGGCAAAACAGTTAGAAATAAATAAATAAATAAATTCTGCTCTGAATTACTTGTAGAATCTAAATTTTATTCTATCTTCCACTTTAGCTACTGCTACATTGTCTTCCTTATTCTGTTTGTATAATTTATTTTAAAATTAAAATTTGGGATTTTAACATACATTCTTTGGACATGACATTGTTGGTTTTCATTAATCTATCACATTACTGAATCTGTATAGGTATGACTATTTGACCTGCTAAGGCCACCAAACTGTTGTGACATGTGGTTCACAAAGATCTTCTGAGAACCAGTTGTAAATAAATAGCAGCATTTATGACACTGTATCCTAAATATTTTAGCAAGCACCTTTTAAAAGTCGGTATATTCTGTGACATCATTATAATATTGTGAGCACAGTACAGCAAAGCAATTCATATTATCTCATATACAATTCATCTTTAGTGTTCATCCAATGTCCCACAATGAAGTTTTTGTACCACCATACAATAAACTTTCTCAGGTTATAGTTCATTATATCATTTTAATCTTACCACTCACTCCCGTATATTGATATTTTGAAAAGGTTAGGCCAATTTTCTTATAAATATACTTTGTAGGTTTGAAGGTTTTTTTATCTAAGAGTGGCATTTCATTTGAAAAAGGCTGTAAAGGGAAATTTTATATAGAAGTTGGAACACCAGATTGAGGAACTGGATTGTATAAGGGTAGTTAATCCAGACTCTGCTGGCATAGTCTCAAGAAAGGCATTAGCCTCCTGTTGTCAAATATTTGGATTCCATGATGGGGCTGTTTTATTAGCCCTAAGAGCTTTATAATTTTGTTTCTGTCACAGAATAGACAAGCATGGAACAGAATAGACAAACATGATATTTTTTATCTTCTCGTGTCTTCAATTTATTTTCAGTGTTTTATAATTTTCATTATAGAAGTTTTTCACCATTTGTGTAGGTTTATTTCTAGTTTTGTGGGGGGAGGTTACTGTGAATGGTATCATTTTCATGGTATTTTTCCTTTATGAAGTCATTATTCGTATATGGATAACTACTGAATGTCACATGTTGATTTTACTACATACAATAGTAGGTTGAATTTGTAAATAAGTTCTAATAGTTTTTGACTGAGTCTTTGAGAGTTTGCTAAGTATAGAATTGTATTACTTAAAATAGGGATGATTTACTTACCTCCTTTCCTATTTGTATCTCTTTTTATTTCTTTTGTCTTATTTCTCTAGCTACAGTTTCAAGTTTTATAATGAGTAAGGGTATTTTGAGTGGATATCCTTGTCTTGTTCCTAATTTTAGAGACAATGTTTTTAGGTTTTATACAATTCAGTATAATATTGGTCATGGCTTTGTCATATGCTCATTATGCTGAGATATTATCCTTTTCTTCCTAGTTTATTAAGGATGTTTATCATGAAGAGGTGTTGAATTTTATGAAAGGTTTTTCTGTACCTACTGTGATCACCATGTGGTTTTGATCCTAAATTTATGTGATGTATCATGCTGTATTGTGATTATTCATGTTTCTATGTTGAACTATTCTTAGATCTTTGGAATTAAACCAATTCGATTGTGGTATGTGGTATTTTTAAAGTATTGTTGAATTCAATGGGCAAATATTTTTCTGGTGTTTTTAGTATAATTGTTCACCAGGTATTTTCCTGTGTTTTCACCAGATTCTGATAATACTGATTTTCTAGAATAAATCACCCTTGATATATGTCCTACTTTCATTTATATTGTTGTGATAAAGCATCCTGAGTATAAGAATTTAGGGAAGTGTTACCTCATAGTTCCAGATTATAGCCCAGTACTGGAGAGAAGTCTTGATGATGAAATGCCATGCAATTTGGGGTCAAATCAAGAGCCCTTTATTAGCCAGTGGTCGAGAGGGATCTCATAGAACTCTTGAGCAAGAAGGGAAGTGGAGTGGAGTTTATAAAGCCTAAACCATGATTATGTTGTGCCATAGACAAAAACAATTACCATAGTTAAATTAGATCACCATAGTTACACCAGACCAGGGACAGGTCAGTCAACAAAGAGACTTTTAGTAAAACAAAAGATTCAATTAGGAAAAGCAAATTTTTTAGAATTTCTGAGACAATGGGTCCCATGGAGATGCAGGTATAGCTGGTGAGAGGACATGCTACAGGCATGTACTACCTGCCTAGTTGTAAGTTTCCAAATATTGTAGAAAAAAGTGTATCCCCTGAAGCTAGAGGTGCAGCCTGCCTAAGGTGTTCTGGGTGGCAGGCTGCATTGAGAGTGGTTGGGCAGAAACACAATGTAAAGCAAAAGTCAGCTAGAACAAAATGGAGTCAGTTTTGCCATTTCAGTAAGGGCTTGAGATAGCAGGTGTACTTTTCTGTGCCTGTGATAAAACACTGTGAGTAAGGGAATTCATAGGAAGAAAAATTTACTTTTCTTCCCTCCAGGTTTCAGAGGGATTAGAGTCCATCATGGCAGGGAAGTATGGTGAGGCAGCCAGAGCAGGAGCAAAAAGCTAAGCATTCACATCTTCAATCAGGCACAGGAAACAGAGAATGCCTCCAAATCTGAGAAAGCTAAAGAACTCTCTAAGCCCATCCCTTCTGGCATCCTTCCTCTAACAAGACCACACCTTCCACGACCTCCCAAACAGTGCCACCAGCTGGGGTCAAAATGTCCAAATACTTTGAGCCTATGGGGAACATTCTCATTCAAATCATCATAGCAAGGTCATATCACATTCATAGTCAAGAGCAGAGAGAAATGACTGCATGCATTCTCGCTTGCTTGCTTATGATCAGTTTGATTTCTCTACTCTTATACATGTCATGACCGACTGCCTAGGGAATGAAGCCCTGCACATTGGACTGGGTCTCCCCACATCAACTGACTTAAGACAGTCCTCTACAGATATGCTCACAGGTCAATCCAATGTAGATAATCCATCATTGGGTTTTTTTTTTTCAGGAGATTGTAGCTGGTATTGAGTTGACAATTAAAAGCTATCCATCACATGCCACCCATTGTTAACTTGAAATACAATTTCATCACTTTCATACCATAGCCTTTCACATCTTGCCCCTAATGTCTCATTTTTTAAAAAAATTGAATTTTTTTCTGATTTTCATGTGATATAATTTGATGACATTTAGATTCCCTCCCCTATGTGTACCCCCGTTTACTGTCTCCCTGCCCAGTTGAATGTACTCTATTGTGTATGTAACATGGACTATGGAGTCTTATTTGTGTCCAAAATACATTCCTCCTTTAAAAGCCAAATTCTTTGCAAAAATCCAAAATCTCTTGACTGTGAACTCCTATAAAATTATAAACAATTTAAATGTTTCCAAAATATAATGGAACAAGGAAAAAATCTTGTTCACAAAGGGAAGAATCAGGGCATCACAAGGAACAATCAGATCAAGACAAAACCCAAACCTAAGAGGACAGATATCAAAACCCAACATGATACCCATCATCTTGTGTTTGTGAATTTGGGCTCTAAAAGCTTTGAATGTCCCTACCTATCCAATTCTACCACCTAGAGTACACATATATTCTCTCTTGGGCTTAGGCCAGCTCCATTCTGTACCTGCAGCTCTCCTTGGAGGATAGGGCTTAGGGAACACTGGCCCTCACTGATTCCTTACTGACTGGTTCAGTGAGAGAGGGTATCATTAACTTCAGTTGTATACTTAGTAATAATTCTACCAGGCCTCAATGGATAATTCAAATCCAGTAGGCATACAGATTGCCTAGTTAAACTAAATGAGTCTGGAAAACAACACTGAAAGTCATGATTCTGAGAAAGAAACTGGTAGGGATAAATGGAGGGCAGGGATTGACAGGAATGTGATGGAGATAAAAGAGAATGTGGGAGAGAGTAATCAGATTACAATATGTACAGGTATGAAATTATCAAATAACAAAATTAATCAGTTTTTAAAGCTTCAAATTGTTCTATGATATACGTACCATGCAGCTATTAGCTATAATTTTACTAATACAGAGCTAAATCACAAAATAATAGAGTGATCAGCCCTAAATCTGACAGCTGCCAACTATAAAAATTGGAAATTAAACCTAACTAGTCTGGTTCCGCAGCTGTGCTATTTTTTATTACATTACATTACATTTTTTCTTCAGCATATGAAGAAGAGAGTTAAAGAGACACTGGTATAAGCTACTAGGAAGTAATAGGTATTAGACTCAAAACTGAACTATACATACTTAAGGTCTTTGAGATTCAAAAGTTTTAAAGAAAATACTGCACTGGCAAAACAAAAAACTTTCATGGACTTAATTTCACACTACGAAATACCAGTATACAAATATACAAATTATATAATTTCCACCTCTGACATACTGTGATTTTCTGAGAATGTAAATCATGCACAAATAAGTCTTCCCCACAGTATTTTTGAGAATAAAGTAATTCAGGACAGACTGCCTTTTCAGAAATATATCATTTCAACCATTTCCTACACAGATCCTCCCAAGCACTGGAAGCCTCCGTTGCTCACTGCAGGGGTAGAAAACAGGAATGCAATGTTTCAAGTACTAGAAAGGAGAAAGGAAAAACTCACAGGTATTTTATTTTCCTTTTCACTTTCATTTCTGCCAGATTGAAATATGTGTGCCAGGAATAAATATGTGAGTTGTCTTTTTCTATGAGTTTATAATTACTAACCTAATATCAATAAATTCAGCCATACCTCTGCTGTGTCTTGAGTATGGGAATAGCAGGAGAATATGTTTCATAAACTTCCCCACATCCTTTATTTCTGAGAGATAAGAAATAAAAACCAGATTAAATATAATAGTGCCAAAAGTCAAGAGCAGTGCCAAATGAATTCCACAAGATTAGAAATAGCATCCATGCTCTTCAAACTATTGCATAGGATATTGTTAATTTAAATTTTCAACTTGACATACCTAGAATAATTCGGGAAGAGGGTCTGAATGAGGAATTGTCTACATTGGGTTGTCCTGTGGGTATGTCTATGGGGGATTGTATTGATTGCCTTAACGTTGTGGAAAGAGTCAACCCAGTGTTTGTAGTATCATCTCCTAGGGAAGGTGCCATGAGTTATGTAAGAGTGGATTAATCAAGCTGAGCTCAAGGAAGGAAGCCTGCAAGTGGGCATGCATGCACTTATTTCGCTCTGTTCTTGACATGGTGTGATGTGACATGCTGTTTCAAACTTTTGCCACTGTAACACCCCATAGTGATGGATTGCAAAGTGGAATTGCTGGCTAAAGTAAACTCCTTCTCCCCTAAGTTACTTTTACTCTGGGTATTTTTATTACAGTAACAGAAATGAAATCAGTACAGAAACTGCTACTCAAGAAAGGGTGTCATTGCTATAATGAACCTTACCAGGAGGTTTTCAAACCTTAGACTATTTTTATGGAGGAAGGTAACAGCATTTGGTATGCTGGACAGGAAAATCCATTGAATTTTGGAAGCAGAATTTAATGACTTTTATTGGAAACTTGGAAGGTAAGAATGCTAACAGAAACATGGACAGTTGAGGCCAAGCTCATGGGGTTTTAAAGGACAGACTATTAGGAACAGGGATAGAGGCTATTTATAAGATATTTTAGCTAAGAATCTGTGTGTGGTGATTGGACTATGGCTAAAGAAGTATTTATGACTGTTAAAGAGACCAACATCACTGAAGTGAAACAGACTGTGCTTCATTGGGACAATAGGAAAGCGTTTCCTCAAGATCAGCACACAGACGCTGATACAGCTGTGGTCCAAGGGGGCCCGGAAGTAGAACTTGGCAATATGTGTTGTCCATTGGTACTAGTTTTGAAGCCATCAAAGGTACAAGTTTAAAGGGAGAGGATTATGGAGAGCAGCTGGGACCTGGCACCATGGAGCAATGTTGGAACTCCTGAGAAAAAGCCGTTAAGATCATTCCATGGAGCTGTGAACACGAAGCATCATTTTCAGTGGCAATCACAGGATACTAGAAATGGCAGACCCATTCTTATGTAGACTCATTGTGGATATCCACAGCTGTTATAGGTGCATGAATGCAAATTTCATAACATCATTTTTTCTTTACTGCTGTGCAGAATTCTATTGTATGTATTTACCACATTTTCATGATCTGTTCATCAGTTGATGAAAATTTAGGTTCGATTTTTGAGTTATTGTGAGTACAGCAGCAATAAGCATGGATGAACAATTTTCTCTTTAAAATGATATAGATCCTTTTGGGTATACGTCCTGGAGTAGACAGCTGGGTTTTATGGTAGCTTTATTCCTAGCTTTTTGAGGAATCTCCACAATGATTTACATGGTGGCTGGACCAGATTTCATTCTCACCAAAAGTGAATAAATCTTTCTCTTTCCACACATCTTCACTAGTATTTTTGGTCACTTGATTTGTTGATTATAGCTATTCTGACTTTGGTGAGGTAGGATCTCAAAGAAGTTTTAATTTTCATTTCTCTGATGACTAATCATGTTGACTGCATCTTAGACTGTTTATTAGCCATTTGTATTTCTTTTTCTGAGTCTTATTTCTTCAGGTCTATACCTCATTTTTTTTTCATTTGGGATTTTTGGTGTTTGTTTTATATTGAGTTCTTTATGTATTCAAGATATTAACCCTCTGTCAGATATACAGCTAGTAAAGGTTTTCTCCCATTCTGTAGGCCACTCATTTATTAGACTGGCATCTTTCTCTGCTATACAGTAGCTTTTCAGTTTCCTGCAGTTAATTGCTGACCTCATTTTCCAAGTATTCAGAGCCCTCCTTAGAAAGTCCTTACTTATGGGTTGTAGTGCACACTTTTTTATACTTTATTATTTTTATGTGTATGAGTGTATTGCCTACATGTGTGTAAGTGTACCCATGTCATGTAATGCTCTTGGAGGTGATAAAAGGGTTCCAAATTCTTCTGGAACTAGAGGTACAGATGGTTGTTAGTCACTATGTGGGTGCTGGGAACTGAACTTAGGTCCTCTGCAAGATCAGCCAATGCTCTTAACCACCAAGTCATCTCTCTAGCCCCATGTAGTATGCTCTTTACCTTCTTTTCTGTCAGTTTTAGTTTCAAGCCTTACAGTAACATTTTTTTGTTCATTTGAAATAGATTTTTGTGCAGGGTGAGAAACAAAGATCTAGCTTCATTCTTGTACACATGGACATCCAGTTTTCCCAATACCATTTGTTGTAGATCCTGACTTTAATCTATATTTGTGTCTTGGTCAAAATTCTTATGGCCATAGCTACATGGATTTGAATCTGGGTATCTATTCTGTTCCATGAATCAGTGTGTCAGTTTTCTGCCAGTGCATTGCTGTTATTATTATAGTTCTGTATTATCTTCACATGGGGTATGGTGTGCCTCCAGAATTATTTATTTTGCTCAGGATTGAGTTTACTAACCAGGGATTATTCCCATATGAATTTAATAACTATTTTTAAATATATATCTGCAAAGAATGGCACTGAGATTTTGGTTGCAACTGCAGTGAATCTGTAAATTGCTTTGGGTAGGATGATCATTTTCGCAATATTAATTCTACCAATCCATGAGCATGGGAGTTATTCCCCTCTTCTAATGTCTTCCTTAACTTTTTTCTTCAGAGTTTTAAAGTTTGTATTGTAGAAGCCCTTCACTTTTTTGCTTAGATTTACACTCACCTTTTTTTAAGCTAGTCAATTATTTCCATAATTTCTTTCTCACTGTGTCTCTCATTGTTATATTGAAAAGTTACTGATTTTACTATTTTAATTTTGTGTCCTTTCACTTTCCTAAAAATGTTCATTAGTTACATGAGTTTTCTGGTACAAAATTTTAGGGTGTCTTGTGTATAGCATCATATCATCTGAAAACAGGGCAATTTGATTTCTTTTCCTATTTATACCTCTTTTTGCCTCTTCTCTTACTGCTTTAGCTAAGCTAAGATTTCAAACATTATACTTAATAGCGATGAAGAGAGTGGACACTCTTGTTTTGTTCCAGATCTTAATGGTACTGCTTGGAGTTTTCTTCATTTAGTGTGGTGTTAGTTAAAGGTTTGTGATATATAGCCTCAATATGGTGAGGTATACTCCTTCCGTCCTTAGCTTGCCCAGGACTTTTATCATGAAGGGATATTGGATTTTGTCAAAGGCTTTTGTGCATCTATTGAGATAATCATGTGACTTTTGTCTTTTTAGTCCATTTATACAATTTATTACATTTATTGATTCACATGTGTTGAACCATCCCTAAAACCTTGGTATAAAGCCTACTTTTTGATGTGTGCTTGTATTCAGTCTGAAAATATTTTTGTTGAGAATTTTTGCATTCTATATTCATCAATCCATCGTTCCCTTTTTTGACCATGTCTTTACCTTGTTTTGTTAATGAAGTAATACTGTCTTTGTAGAAGGATTTTGGGAGTGTTCGTTCTTTTTAATTTTGTACAATTTTTCTTTGAAGTTCTAGTAGAATTCTGTTGTGAATTCATCTGGACCTGACCTTTTCGGTTGGAAGATGTTTAAACTATATTTTATTTATTATTTTTATTTTATAAGTGTATGAATGTATTGCTTGTATGTAGGTAGGTGAACATGTGTCATGTAGTGCCCATGGAGGTCAGAAGAAGGCATTGGATACACTGGAACTGCCGTTACATATGGTTGTTAGCTGCCATGTGGGTGCTGGGATTCAAAGGCAGGACCTCTGCAAGAACATCCAATGCTTTTAATTGCTGAATCATCTCTGTAGCCCTATCAGTTGGAATGCGTCTTTATTATTGTTTTAAATCCTTACTCATTTTTGTTCTGTTTAAATTACTGATCTCATCTTGGTTTAATATATGTGAGTCATATGTATCTAGAAATTCATACATTTATCTTAGATTTATAAACACAGTGAAACTTAGATTTTTAAAGTATGTACTTAGGATTGTCTGAATTCCCTTGATTTGTTTTCATATCTCCTTGTTCATCTCTAATTCTATCAATCTGGGTCTTCTCTCTTTTAGTTAATTCAGCTAAGAATTTGTCAATCAGCTCTTCTTTGCTTCATTGATAATTTTTATAGTTTTTGGTTGCATTTCATTAACTTCTGCCTTAATTTTTATTATTTTTTTCCTGTCTTCTACTTCAGGGTTATGTTTATTCTTACATTTAAAAACTCTTGAGACACATCATTGGGTTGTTTATTTGTGTTATTTCTAAGTTTTAAAATAATATTTTTATTAATTATTAGAGAATTTCATATACTATGTGCCATGTGCTCATCTAAGTGCTAGAGATATAATGCTGCTGCTGAAAAAAAATAAATTCCTGTAGTTATTGAGCTGACATTTTAGTGATAAAAGCCAACCCACAAAGAAATAGTCATTTTTGATAGAAGAACCTTAAAGAAAGCTAAATATAGTGTCATGATACAATATAATTAGGCTCAAGGGGACTTGGCAAAAGAGGTAAAGTAGAGTGATTACACAGCTTCTTTGATGGCATATTTTAACAGCGACTTGAAGGATGCAAAAAGCCAGCAAGGCAAAGTAGGGCAAGAAACAGTCTAGACAATGAATATAGTATATGCAAAGCTTGGAGACAGGAAATACTTTTGAGTGTTTGAAGGACACAAGGAAGACTGCCAGAGTTGCTATGTAGTAAAGTACGTAGAACATGAATACAAAATGAAGTCAAAGATGAGGTACAAGCTAGAACACATGGGCTTTGAAAGCCACAGTGAAGGATTTGGATTTATATCATAAAAACCTGAGGGAATATTAAATAAAAGTATCACATAATCTGATTAGGTTTAAAAGTGATCCATCTAGTTGTGGTGTGAAAAATGCTTCTGGTAAAGTGGGAGAGGAGGCAGGGAACCCAGAGTAGTGGCTACTATAATAATTTGTTTCAAAAATGATTATGGCTCAGACCAGTTTGGGGGGGCAGTGGAGGAGAGGTGCATGAATGGATTTGTAATATATTGTGGAGACATAACTGCCAGCAATTGTTGATGGCTGAAATGTAGGGGGAGTTGAGAAAAACAGAAAGATAAATCCTTTTTTTGTTCAGCAATGCTGGGAATGGAATCATTAATTAATATGACAAAAGATTAGAGAGGGAGCAGTGAAACTCTAGCAGTTAACAGATGAACTGTGGAACTAGAACGCCTGACTTCAAACCTCAGGGCTGTACATTTTGGCTTTGAGCAGGTAAGTTAGAGTATCTAAGCCTTCTCATCTGTACAATGGGAGTACAGTATATAAAGAATAGAGTTATGAGAATTTTCTGAGTTAATAGAGTTAAAGTATTTGAAACAAATGCCTGTCACAAAGTAAATACTTTATGTTAATTATCATTTTTTCTTTTCTCTATTATAGGCATTTGTTTGCAGGTCGGTAACATTTCCCTATTTAACTGTTACTCTAGATGTTCTCAGCCTCACGTCATGCTTTTTATTTGAGCCTTTTATTGATACTGAATTCTCCCTCCCTCCCTCTAGTTTAATCTAGGAGATGGGTATACTTGAAGTTTGGAAGGAAAGGTTTGAGGGAGTAGGGACGAAATTGTAGTGAAGGGAATGGACATAGATTTGATGAAAACATTTTATATGTCCATATGAAATCCTCAAACAAAAATAAAGAAGCTTATGTAGAACATAAAGTTGGTAGTAGATGTGCTGCTTTGGCTGTAAGCTAGAAGAGGAGGAAATGCTTTAGATAGGACAGACACACACACACACACACACACACACACAGAGTCAGGGTATCTTGAGTTCTCAGGATGGACTGACTTAATAATAGTGTTTGCTGCGTAGAGTGTATATACTGAGTAAAGGCTTTGACAAAATGCAGATTTCTCATAAAAGTAGACTCTGGGGCTTCCAATTCCTTTTCTAGTCCTTTGGTTCTAGTCTTTGATAAACACCAAAAGGTAAATAAGAGTTGCTCTCCATTCTCCTTGGTTTGTTGTTCCCTTTAAAGGAGTGCACTACTGAATGTTAATAACTATTTTGAGGAGCTGTACAGTGATCAAATACCATGATAAAAATTTAAATATTTTAAGCAAAATTTTCCTCTTCAATATGTGTTGTGAATCCTCCCAAAGGCAGGCAAAGTTGCATTATTTCTTAAACATATTTTTTATAGGATGCCCATCCTTTGGTAAGACGGAATATGTCACATTTTGAGAAATACTACCAAAGCCAATACCATCTTAGAGAATGATGAACTTTCTTTAAATAGGACTATGCCAGTTTCTAAGTTGTTGCATAAAACTGTCCTCTGACTGGCAAGCTATGGACAAATGTCTTCCTCCCAAGCTTGGTTGTACTTGATTATCTAGGGTCGTCATAAACGTGTTGACTCTGTAAGAAAGGAGGAGAGAGTCATCCAGCTTCCCAACAAAGCAATTGGCCTTAGCTACAGGGAAGAGGGGAGAGGGAGAACATGTATGTGTGTGGGGGGTGCTAAGGCCGGTAGGGAGTTTCTTTCACCAGTTCATTTTATGCTGTGGGAAGTCATGATTCATGCTTGGATGGAAACTTTCCAGTACAGCCTTAAGAGGCAGGCACCCACACACCTGTAGATAAAGTCTCACCCACTGCTCTGTAAGTCCAATAATCTTGCTGGTTCACCAGACTTCATTTTTGTGAAATTGTACCTTGGTTTGAGGTAGGGACCAAGGGAGGAGGAGGCCGGATGTCCTTTGTGCTTCCCAGAAGGAATTTCAGCTACATAAATACACATTAGGACTAGAAGGTTCGCTTTCTCAGTACAGTCTTTCAACGGAAAATGGAGAAATGTCAGCACTTACAAATTGTGGTATCTTGGGCAAAATTTTTTGCCAGTCTGTATAGTTGGTTTTCTTTGTAATGGAGAAATATAAAATGCTGCTCTTTAAGAATGCTCTGAAAATTGAAATACCGCACTTGAGGATAACTGCTCCACTAAACATGGTCCTCAAACAGGAGACAACACTTGCAAACGTCAGAAAGCAGGTGGAGCACATTAGTCTTTGTTACTCAGATATACCACTGCACAAGCAGTGACTTAAAGAGGAACCAGAAAAGTTCAGCTCACTAGTCAGGAATAGCATGGCAAATGTGTCTGTAATATCACAGTAGTAACCACTAGAGGGCCAGTGTTTACATCATTTTTTAAGAACAGAATGCCTTTTTAAAGAACTAAAGATTGTTTCTTATAAACTAAAAACAACTCTGAATACAAACCTTAAATACATGCTTATTGTCGAACTTCTGAAAAAATCTAGAAGTTAGTGAAAAAAAATTCAAACATTACAGGATCCCACCAAGGGAAAACAAACTAGTATTAATGAACATTCCATTTTTTTTGCAGGGATTTAATCCAATGCATAGTTTTATCTTTATTTTTTGAACTAAGGTCTCAGTAATATGTCCCATCCTACCTTCAAAATCATAAGTCTCCTGACAGCCTTCTGAGTATCTGGGAGTTAAGTAACTTTGTTCTTGGCAATGAAATTGTACTATTCATGTACTTTTGGTTCTTGCTTCATTCACTAAAATAATCACATAAGCATTTCCCTTCCCAACTAGTGTGAGAATTCATTGCCAGTTATGCTGCATAGTTTATAAATATTCATAATATTCATTTAAGTCTGATTTATAATTTAATTTTCTAAGTTTCTAAATGTTATTTGACATTGCCATTTTAATTTTTACTATTTTAAATAAAATAGTGCCAAACATTTTTGTGCATGAAGTTTTGCCATGTATTTTAAACTAGTTCCTCAGGACCATTCCCGTACATCTAAAACTGGGACTACTGGACTCAGAGATTCATTGGAAGAAGTTTTCTTTTCAGAATGGCTGGAGCAATTTATATTTCCACTAGCAGTGTCAGTGAATGTCCATAGTGACTAATGTGCAGATTTTAAAACAGTTTTGATAGTTTGGTAGGTGAAAATACTAGACTGTTTTAATTTCCATTTCTTTATATGTGAGATTGATATTTTTAATATGTTTATTATGCATGTTTACTTAGAGATTTATCTGTCCTCATTTCTTCAGACTATAATCTACTGTGGGTCAGTCATTACTATGAATTACTCATATTTTAAAGTTTTTCAACACTCTTATCTATCTGTTGCCACAAATTTTGGGTTCTGCTTGCTTTTAAATTTTATCTTGTAGCTGTTATAGAATGCCAATCAGAAGTCACCACATGCAAAAAGAAAGGCAAGGTAGATTTTATTATGGCCGGGCTGACTTCGAAACTCTTGGTGGGTGAGTTCTGAGAAGCAGCCCGGATTCACTGTAGTATCCAGCTTTTATAGGCAAGTACAAGGTGTCTAAAGGTCAGCTTCAAAAATATCCAACCCAAACCCCCCACCTGAGCCCATAGAAACAGATGTTTACATTGTAGCCATTGCCTTTGTTCCTGATTAAGATATCCTGGTATTATACCCAATCTTGAAGACTATGAGAAAATGTCAAGAGCAGAGTTCCCTTTAGCTTGTTCAAAAACAGGGTGTCACTGCAGTCTCTATGGTTTGATTAGAGACTATTATTCTTCCACAGCCACAGATGTGGTCATTAACAATGGTTATTTGCTTAAGGTGTTTTGCATAAGATTAGATATGAAAGGGAGTCTTAAGTTCTTACAGGATCTGGTGGGGAGGCAGGGAAAATGTGGTCACTCTGTTACAGTAGCAATAGCTATTAAGACTTGAAAGGCCTTTGGTTTACAAATGGATAAGGAAAATGTGGTACAATTACAAAATGGAGTTCTATTCAGCAGTAATGAAAGATGAAATTATGAAATTTGCAGGTAAATGGAAGGAACTAGGAACTTATGCTAAGTGAAGTAAAAGAGACTCAGAAAAGCAAGCAACATATGTTCACCCTCATTTGCAGATCTTAACACCAATCCCTTATATATGAGAATATGTCCTGATACAACATCAAGAGCCAGAAAAATGGAAAGGAAACATGGAGTTAAATGGAAAGAAAGTACCTGAGAGAGGGGGATAATAGGAAACAGATGTTACAAAGGAGGAAGAAGGGGGACGTAATTGGGAAGGGAGGAGTGAAGGATATAAAAGGAACCATAGGGTAAAGGAGAAGAAGGAACTCAAGTGTGTGGGGGGAAATAGGGGAAATATATTATCAAGGGGAATATGGGGGAACTTAAACAGATGAGAGAGGATGGAGGCTTGACAAGGAGAGAGAGAGAACAGAGTTAAATAAAGCTTAGGTGGCATAAAAAAAGACAGAGAGAAAAGTATTAACTCAAAACCTTCCTGAAAATACACATAAGAATGTCTGAACATGAGTGCATATACCTGAAGGCTACATAAAAACAAATACAGTGCCAGACAGGAGAAACCTCCCTTCAAGTTGCTGGTCAGGGTAGTCCAAGAGACTATCAGAATAACTTAGACTATTGCCAGAGTCTTTGATTTCTTCCCCACACCTGAAGGTAAGATCCTACTGTTGAAGACAGGACAAAGTTCAAACATAGAACTTGGAGCAATGGAGTTGGAACTGACCTGGAAGTGGTCTCCCTGAAGACTGGTTCTCAGTTCTAAAAGATACTGTGCAAGCTGATAACATGGAAAATGAATCAATGGTTTAGACCAGCAGTAAAGCCTAATAACCACAACCTGCAGAGCAAATCTTCTCTATCGGTGAGGTAGAGGCACTTTTTACAAAACTGAATCATTGTGAATTTTATATAGAACACCTCAATCAATATTAATCATCTTTAGAGTAGTGGCACTTTTATTTAGGGGGTGGTAATCAAGAACTGTCTAATTGGACTTAAAACCCTTTCAGTGGGAGTGGACTCATGGGCGGCACTGTGGACACAGCCAATACACGTGGCTGGAGAGGTCATAGGTCCTAGAGAAAACCCTACCTCTGTCATATCTCTAGATAAATTAAATTTCTTACTGTAGGCGAAATATAGATCCTTATATTTACAGACAAGTATAACATACAGCACTCATCAAAGAAGCTTCTTTTTGAAACAGATGGAGGCTATTAAATAGTTCCACAACTGGTCACACATAGAGCATACATATCTGAGAGATGCTCAGCCCTAAGTGACACATCTACAGTGAAACCTTTATACTTAAGGCTCATGGAACATAGTGGCCGAACAGGGGGCGGAGAGAATACTAATACATCTCTCAATTCTCACCAGCAAAGCTTCCTCCTTCAACAGAGTGTGATACACACAGAAGGCCACAATTGGCAAGTTTTAGAGAATAAGAGACTGCAGTGTGTATGTCCCTAGATATGACTCCTGTACTAAACCTCATCCACTCACAGCTCAGGAACCATTGTGGAAGGCAGCGGGGAGATTGTGATCTTCAGGGTTGGTACATGAATGTAAGGAAACAGAGGCTTTTGGGCCTCTGGAAATTTGCTCATGTAGTTGTAACAAAGATAGAAAATTGATCAAAGATGCAGTAGACACATGCTGACTCAATCAAACAAAAACCCAGTGTAGAAAACAGGGGAAATGGGCAGCAGGCCCCAACTATAGCCAAAGAGCTATTGACAAATGATTACTGTGGGGTTGAAAGAGAGTACCTCTTCTTCTTTAGGGGAGTGACTCAAGTTAGGCTAACTAGACTCCAATAGATGAACTTGCAGCAAGGGACACCTGAATACAAATGCTGGACCAGACAGGACTTGACATATATGACAGAATATCTGAGATTTGGTGGAGAGGATATGGGGAGTGGGGAGGGGCTCTAATTTCAATGAAGATGAATTATATGAAATGCACAAAAACTCAATAAAAAATCAGGGTGGGGGAAGAAGTGATGCTTAAGTTATTGTGGAAATCTTTAAAATACAATCTTTATTGATAAAGCGTTGTTTAATTATAGAAAATGAGGAACACATAATATCTGTCCTTGCCCTGTAGAAAATTGTAGAAGATATGTCCAGAAAGCAACTACACACACACACACACACACACACACACACACACACACACACACACACCAAAACTTGAAAAGCACTTTGAGATCTTAGTGACATTTCAAATCCAGAATGTATTTTGAAACTCTGACATTAGAGCTATAAAAATAATGATAATTCACATGTATTTATTATTTACAAGAAAATGTAGTAATCTAACTTCATTCCACTATCAAGAAAAAGATAGGACATTTTTCATCAGTCTAATTTGCTTTTCTGGGATCACTCAGATGGTAATATCTATGTCTGGACCTTATTTTTTAGCCATTATATTATATTTATCTGTTATCAAGTCTAGAGAGTCTTTGGATATGGTCACACATGTTATGCACCCTTTAACTTCCAGGAGTACCATTCACATTTGCTAGATTCAGCTTTCCAATGTGTCCTTTGACCTGAAATCAGACTTTGAGGGTATTTTAAGGTTCTGGGTTAGAGAGACGCAGCACACAAGAGAGAGCAGAGACTCCGCTGGGAACTAACAGGACCTCGTTTATTAAGAGAAGACCAGTTGGAACTAGCTTCTCTGCACTCTAGAGTAAAAAAACCCAAAGAGATGGGGGAGACTATCCTCTTCATCTTGGTGCTGGGGCGGGGGCTCCGGGGAACCGGGCTGGCGTGCCTGGCTCCAAATCAGGATGGAGAAAGAGAGAGAGAGACCTGTTCGGGGAGGGTGTGAACAGCTCTCTCTGGGAAAGTCAGTCCTTAGCCCCACCTAGCTGGTCAGTAGGAGGGAAATCTTATCCAAGAAGTTGTAAAAGTTATTCCCCTTTTTGCAGGTATTGTGAATTCTGGTTGTTTGGCTGGAGTTGCCAAGGTATCTGCTGGGAGGAGGGAGGGTCCTTCAGTCACATCTTACAGGTATCAACAAACTTAACTTCTAGATTGCTGTGTGTGTGTGTGTGTGTGTGTGCGCACACACGCGCGTTACTGGGGCTCAAACTTATGGCCTTCTGTATATTATGTAAGTATCTACCTGTTCTTTGCTTTCTGAATCTCAATTTTACTATATGAAAGACATAGGCTCAACTATATCAGTGTTTTCAAAGTGTTGTATGTATTTCAAAAGTGGCATTGGATATGTTTATGGATGGTAGCCCACAGGACAATGTGCATTTTAAACGGACAAAGACAAAAATATCTCCACATACGGATCAACGTAGAAACCAATGACCTAATTTTATATGTTAAGCTTTCGTAGGAAAATCAGTTCTGAAAATTGCTGAGCATTTGATAAAGTATTTTTAATTTTCTTTGGGTTACCATTCCTTAATCCTGTAATCAGATTTTCCTCTCCAGATTTCCAGTTATCATTTGAAAGCAGTAGACCCAAATCATTTTAAGAAGTAAATGTAAAATTAACATTTCAATTAGTACTTTAGATAAGCCTGCCAGAGGTAAATTCCAGCAAACCAGTTTCTCTGAAATTTAAATTCTCAAAATCTTTTCATTTCTAGCTATCTTCAAAGAACTGACACAGAAGTAACTGCTCTTATGTAGTCCAAAAATCATCCCAAATGCATTTATACACAAGAACACTCATTTACAGTTGTTGTTGTAAGACAGGGTCTCCCTGAAGCCCCAGCTGGCCTAGAACTGGGTGAGTAGACAAGTCTGGCCTCCAGCTCACAGAGATCTGTCTGTCTCTGCTTCCTGAATGCTGGGATTAAAGGCATATGCCACTGTACCCAGCTTTGTAAACTTTTTTTTTCAGGCTTAGGATTTGTTTTATTATTTATTTATGTGCATGCATGAATGTCTCTGAAAGTGCATCTAGATGCCCTTGAGGCCAGGAAATGGCATCAGATCCCCTACAGCTAAAGTTGCACATGGCTTTGAGACTTCCGACCTTGGTGCTAACAGCTGAACTCAGTCCTCTGGAAAAAAAGCATGAGCTGTAAACCACTGAGCCTCCTCTCCAGCCCTCCCCTCTAAGTTAGAAAGGGAAGCTTTCGTTTTCATTTAAGGCCCCCATTGCATTTTTACCTTATTGTACCATTTTCTATCTAGTAGTCTATGTCTTGTCTCATGAGCTAGTGATGGTCTCGATGCTCTTTCTCCTAGTAAACGTCATTCCTGATGAGAATTGTGTATCAGCTTCTTTTCCTAGAAGTTGCTGTTTTATCATAATCTCTGTATTAGTACATTTAACAATCCCATGTTAATACTCTTTGTACTTTTCCAGTTTTGTTACCTTAATTGCTGGTCTACCTTCTCAGCCATAAAATCTTGCCTCTCCTTTTCTTCTTTCTGAATAGTTTGGTTTTCTCTCTCATTCTATCTTCTCTTTAATGGTTTTTTCTTTCAGTTGGATTTCAGTAAAATATTCTTTTTCTTCTCATGCTAAAAGTTCATGTAGCTTAGTCTGTCTTTCCTCAGTGTTGATGATAAATGCTTGCATGGCATCCTTGATTGTTGCTTGTACAAGATTTTTCAAAAACTTCTGGTCATTATGCTGGGCTCAGCCAATGTTCAGGAGATCCTGCTAATTTGACTTAATGGAAGTCAAAGTATCATGCTGATACTTCTGGTAGCTGTGCTGGATTCTTTTCAGATGTTGTTCAGCCCTTCAGCCTTGGGAGGCTTGGCTCTCTAGCAGTAATCAGGTGCCAATATTTTTTCAGCAAAGATTAAGGTCTGATGCTCATTTCCTGAGTTCCATGCTGGTTTTTTGTCTGCTTGTGTTTATATGGGCCTTGAGCATGATGAAACCATTGATGTAGGTTCATATAAACAGGGTCCCAGGAGCTTGTAGGATTCTATTTTCATATGATCTACGACACTTGGTAGACTAAACAACATGCTTTGGCCATTTGTGAGCTTTTATGTTACTGTTGCATGAGGGAGCTTCATTAATGAGAGCTGAGAGGATCATTAGTGTCCTCTTTATCCCTTGTTCTGTGTTGCATTATAGATGTGCCACTTAGGAATGGGCAATTCATAAACAATGTCTGTGTGTGACCAGTTGTGGTACTCTGTAGTAGTCTCTGTTGGGTGCAAAACAAGCTTCTTTGATTAGTGGTGACTGTGCTACTTGACTGTAAATATATGGATACATAATTTGCACTTAGGAAGAAGTCACATTAGCCTAGGGATGTGACAGCCTTGGAGATTTCCCTAAGATCTGTGACCTCTTCAGCAATTTGTATTTAGCAGTGATTACAGTACCATACATGAGTTTCCTCCCATTGAGTGGGCTTTAAATCAGGTAACTACTGATTGCTCTCCCCAGTTAAAAGTGCCCTACTGCACACCTGTTTCCAGTGCTATGCTGGTTATTGATGTGGTTATTTGGTCATGAGACTGGTGTTGGGCCATCGATTGATGTTTTTCCTTAGCTGTTTGTGTAATGGTCACCAGAGCTATGAGAGCTAACCTTCGGGGGAAGTGGCTTCCAGGCCAGTTCCAGCTCCATTGGTCCAAATCCCATCTCTGAATTATGACCTATTTTCATCAATAGGGGCTTACCTTAAAGTTCTGGGAGGAAATCAAGGGTTGTGGCAATAGACTGTGTAATCTTGGGAATCTCTTGGAGCACCCTGGCCAATAACTCAAAGGAAGGTTTCTCCTGTCTGGCACTGTTTCTTGTTTTGCAGCCTGATCTATATACATGGACTCAGATTGAGATACTGTATGTGGAATTTGTCATTAGGTTGTTACAGTAATGTGATTCCCTCTGGTGTTTTATACTAGTTAGGCTCTCTCTCTCTCTCTCTCTCTCTTACTCTCTCTCTCTCTCTCTCTATCTGTGTGTGTGGTGTGTGTGTATGTGTCTAACTCTCCCTATATGCTTTCCCCACTTAAAGTGTCTCCATTGTCCCTATTTCCATGTGGATAATAGCAGTCTCCTGTGGCCCCACCTTTTTTGAATTCCTTCTTCCCCTTTATCTTTATAGTTCCTTATGGAACCATCCCTCCCCCTTCCATTTAAAAACTCACATTTTATCAATTTCTCCTTCAGTAACACCTGTCTCATACTATTCTTTTCTCTCAGGTCCCTTCTTTACTGTTACCTCCCTGGTTCCTATCCATTTTTCTGGTTTCTGCAGTTACATCAGGATGCCTACTCACATATAAGGATTTGGTTCTATGATCTACAGATGAAGGAGAACATATGTCATTTGTTTTTCTGAGTCTGTGCTACTTTACTTAGCATAACAGTTTCTAGTTCCATTCATTTACCTGCAAATGTCATGATTTCATCTTTCTTTACCACTGAGTAGAACCCCATTCTTTAAATGTATCACATTTTCATTATCCACTTGTCAGTTGAGGGACACTTAGGTTGCTTCCCATCTCTTAGCTATTGTAAAAAGAGCAGCAACAAACATGGATGTACAAATATCTCTGCAATAGGATGAGTCCTTTGGTTATATGTCAAGGACAGGTATAACTGGGTCAAATGGTAGATTCATTTTTCATTTTTAAGAGTTCTCCACCCTGCTTTCCATAGGAATTTTACAAGTTTACAATCCCACCTGCAATGGATGAGTGTTCCTCTTTCACTACATTCTCTCCAGCATTTGGTATTATTTGTTCTCTTGATCTTAACCAGCCTGATTGGGGTAAGATAAATCTTAAAGTGGTTTTAATTTGTTGAGAAAGTTTCTATTCTTAGTATATTAAGTGTTTTTATAATGTAAAGTACTAAATTTTATCAGTATTTGGTGGGGTCACTGCTATGATTACATTTTGTCCCTCAGAAGTTCAAGTTGAAAACGTGGTACCTAATGTAGCAATATTGAAAGATGGGAACTTTGGGAATTGATAGAGTCATAATGGCAGAGTCATGTAGGGCACAATGCAGGATGGATCTTAGCCAGGTCACCTGCTATGAGGATTAAGGGAGTGGCTTCTGTGTATGAATGGCATAATGTAGTATGGGCCTTAGCCAGGTCATCTGCTATGAGGATTAAGGGAGTGGCTCCTGTGGGTGTGGTTCTCCACTCCAGCCAGGCATGACACCAGCTTCTGCCCTGACCCTGAGTCTGGAGAGAACCTGCACTGAGGTGATCCATTCTGAGACAGAATATTATTGGCCACAGTTTGGAACCACCCCACAGAGGGTTGGCTAACCAAACTCATAAACCCCCCTACACTTCCTTGAATAAATGAATTTTGCTGGGGCTTGCCCTCTGCATGCTTCCACCCAGCTCCTGGGATATGCTGTGTGTGTTGACTCAGTACCTCTCACCCCCTCTCAGTTGAGACCCTGCATGCCCCTCGGGCTGGCACTGAGCAGAGGGACCCCAACATACCATGTACAAAAAGATTAGCTCTTGTGTGATCAAGGGAATAATAGGTTATTGTGAGATTATCTTACTTATAACAGTCAGGAATTTTTGACTTACTGTTTTGTCTTATATGGCACCCTCCATGTTATGCTATAGGAAAAAGACCCTTGCCAGATAACAGCACTATGATCTTCAATATTTTTTTACTTCAGAACCATGGTCTAAGTGAATTTTCATTTATAAATTACCAAGTCTTAAATATTCTGTTACATTTAGCATTGGAAAATGGACATTACTCGAGTTGATCATACTTTTTATTTTCTTTCAATTAATGTGGCATAGTAAAGGATTTATTTTTTGTTGGTTGTATTGCAGGTATAAATTCTACTTAGTTATAGACTAGAAACTTTTTAGAATGTAGATGAGTTCAGTTTTAAAGTGTTTTATTGAGGATTTTTGCATAATAATTCCTAATAGTTATTAGTTTGCAGTTCTCTTTTCTTGTAGTTTCTTCAATCAGCTTTGGTACTACAGTACTCATTCTTTATAAAACAAATTAGAAATATTTCCTTCTCTTAAAGATTGTGGAAAATTTTGGGAAAGATTCATCTTAGTTTTTCTTTTAATGTCTGTTAGAATTCATCAATGAAAACATCCAGTCAAGGGTTCATTTGGAGATGAGATTTTTGATTCATTGTGGCCCTAGAATTCTTTGTTCATTGTTGTTGAAAGGAACTACAGTCTGAGGAGTTTCAATAGGGCAGTCCCCTCACAGTGATGCCTGAGCATTCTCAGGCTTCAGGAGCCCGTTAAAGGCCAACTTTGGCCTCTGGCTAGATGGTTGTCCTTCTTTCACCCACACCAGCCTCCAGCCACTTGATACCCAGAGGCACTGAACCTTCAAAGGCCTGAATGGGGCCTGGTGGAATCAAGGAAACATGAGGTAGCTGTTGCCATTGTATCTTGTAGATAGCAGGAAAGAGAAATGATTGTGTTAGCTGGCAGTGCCTGTTGCTGGGAGGACTCCATACTTTTGCAGGGGGTACAAGACTCTTCCTTCCATCACTTCCACACCAGCTCAGACCACAGTCTCTTGGGGGGTCTGAGGAAGCAGGCTCCTTTCACACAATGATCTCAGCCAGCACTTTTTAAGAGTTACATGTGTATGAATGTTTCCGTATTTTAATCATGTGCACCTGGCTACAAGAGGTCATAGGATTCTTTGGAGCTGGTGTTACAGATGATTGTGAGTTGCCAATTTGGATGCTGCATATTGAACTTTGGTCTTCTTCAATAATAGTTCCAGCTTTTAACAACTGAGCTATCTCTTTTCAACACCACAATAGTTTGGGTAGCCAAAACAACTTATTAGTTTTACCTCATAGTTTTGTAGGCTAGAAGTTCAAGAGCAAGGTTCTGTTATAATTGGTTACTGATGAGGTCTTCTTCCTATCAAGCAGACAAACTTCTTTCTATCTGTGGCGTTATATCAGTCTTCTTTCTGTATTGGCACTCTCACTAAATGTTTTTTGTAATGTGAAGAAAAAGAGGTCTCTGTTCATTTCTTGTTCCTTTATAAAAGTGATCATTTATTTGATTAAAATCCATAATTATAATCTCATTTAATATTCATTACCCTTTATAGGCGCTAACTCCAAATACTGTCATATTGAAGATTTGAAATTTATTTTTGTTTTATTTTATTTTTGTAAGTTATTTATTGACTTTTTGTGTGTTTAATTATTGTTATACCTGCTTCCACGCTGGCACCCTCTCATAGCCCACTCACTGGAATTAATACATTCTGTAATTTGTGTTAAAGCCTATTGTTTTAAGTCAGTATCCCCAGACAGTTCCTCTATTGAGGTCTAGTCAGACAATCTAGAGTTCCTTGCTTTAGGAAAATCAGCTCCTCCTCACACATCAATAATCAGCTGCCAAAATTTCTTCATCTAAGATTGGGGTCTGCTAACCACTTCCGCAGTTCTATGCTGGATATTGTCTGATTGAGTTTGCATGCGTCTTGCACATGCTGATAAAATTGTTGTAGTTTCATATAATCAGTGTTCTAGGAGCTTGTAGGACCCTATTTTCAAATTGTCATGCACCTCCTCCCTGTCTTTTACAGTCTTGCTGCCCCCTCTTCCACAATGGTCCCTGAGCCCTGGGCAGGTGAATTTTTATATAGGAGTCCTGTCAATGGACTAGAATTCTGAAGACTCATAATCTCTATAATTTTGGGCCATTTGGGACTTTTTTCTTGTTAGCCCTCTGTTGCATGAAGGAGCTTCATTAATGAGAACTGAGAGATCCATTAGTGTCCTCTTTACCCCTTGTTCTATGTTCCATTAGCTTTAGGTGTAGAGGTTGCATTTGTAGATGTGTTGCTTAGGCATGAGTGATTCATAGACAATGTCTGTGTGTGACCAGTTGTGATATGCTATAATATTCTCTATCAGGTGCAAAATAAGCTCTATTGATGACTGGTGACTGGGATATTTGCCTGTACAAGGATACATATTTTGCACATAGTAAGAAATTGCATTAGTCTAGGGATGTGACAGTCTTGGTTTTCTCTAAGATCTATGACTTCTCCAACTATGTGTATTTGGCTATGTTTACAGTACTGTACATTAATTTTCTTCCATTGAATGGACATTTAGTACAATGATCTGGATCTGTTTGTTGTGTGTTGTGATGTTTCCCCTTTCATTTTTGATTTTATTGATTTGGAGTTGTTCTTTCTTTTGATTAACTGGGCTAACGGTCTGTCTATGTTGTTTATCTTTTCAAAGAACAAGTTCTTAGATTCTTTGATTCTTTGTATTATTTTCTTTGTTTCTATTTCATTAATTTCTGCTCTGATTTTCTTATTTCTTCTTGGCTGCTGGGTTTAGGTTTCATTTATTTTGACCTTTCAAGAGTTTTGAGTGGCAATGTTAAGTCATTTATTGGTGCTCTATCTGATTTATTATTGTAGGTACTTAGAGCTATCAACTTCCATTTTAGGACTGCTTTTAAAGTGCCTCAGGGATTTTGTTATTTTGTATTATCCTTTTTTTAATTCAAGGAATATTTTTATTTCATTCTTAATTTCTTCTTTGACCCATTCGTTATTCAGGGGTGTGTTGTTTAATCTCTATGAGTTTGTATAGTTACTAGGACTTCTGTTGTTGATTTTAAGTTTTATCATGCTCTATCAGAACATAATTCATTTTTTTGTGTTTGTTGAGGCTTGTTTTGAGCCCCAGTATGAGGTTGAATTTGGAGAAAGTTCCATGAGGTCCTGAATAGAAAGTATATTCTTGATGCATGGGTGGGGATGTCTGGTAGTTCCATTCAATGTATGATATTGTTTAATTCAGATATCTCTCTGTTTATTCTCTGTCCTGACCTGTCTAATGGAGACAGTGGAGTATTGAAATCCCCCACTCTTAGTGAGTTGGGACTAATCTGTATCTTAAAGTCCTGTAATACTGTTTTCATGAAGTTGGGTGCATCAGAATTTGTTGCATATATGTTCATGATTGTAATACATCCTGGGTCAATTTTTCCTTTCATCAGAATAAAGTGACACTTTGTACCTCTTCAGATTAGTTTAAGTTTGAAGTCTCTTTTATCAGATATTAGAATTCCAACTTTTACTTGATTTTTAGGACCATTTGCTTAGAATATATTTTTCCATCCTTTCACCTTAAGGTAGTGCCTGTACTTGAAGATGAAATGGGTTTCTTGCAGACAACAAAATGCTCGATTTTGGTTTTTGATCCACTTAAGTAGTCTTGTGTCTTTTGACTCGGGAGTTCAGTCCATTGTCATTTAGTTATTATTGCAGGATGTGCATTGGTTCCTGTCATTTTAATTTCTGTTAGCATACTTCATCTAATTTTGTGTTTCCAAAATTATTAACTTCATTTAGTTTCTTTCTGTTGGCCCTTGGATGTAATTATTCCTTTCTTCATCTCTTTATATTGCCTCAAGAATTCACTGAAGAGCTGGTTTTATGGGCATGAAGTTCTTTCAGCCTATTCATGTCTTGAAAGATTTTTCTTTTCTCTTCAACTACAATAGACATTTTTTGTTGGGTAAATTATTCTAGGCTCGCATCTATGGCCATTTAGAATTGGGAATACTTTGGTCTAGGCTCTTCTGGCTTTCATAGTTTGCATTGACAAGTCAGCTACAATTCTGACGGATTTTCCCTTACATGTGACTTGCTTTTCTTTTGCAGCTTTCCATATTCTCTCTTTGTCCTATATGCTTAGGGTTTTTAATATGATATGCCATGGGGAGTTTTTTTTATAGTCCTGTCTATTTGGTGTTCTGTGTACTTCTTGTATTTGTATGGACATGTTTGAACATCTGGTCAATACCATTATCCTGAGATTCTTCTCCTCCCTCTATGCTTATGATACACAACTATGGTCTCTTCATAGTGTCCCCCATTTCCTGCATATTCTTTTCTTGTGTTTAATTTTTTTTAATAATCTTAGCTTGAGCAGTCCAATTCTTCAACTTTATCATCAAGTCTTGTTATTATGTTTCCCATTTCATTAATTCTCCTATCACTTCAAATTGGCTTATGGAGTGTTTCACTTCCTTCTTCATTTCAGCCAGAGTTTTCTCCAATATTTGTATCTCTTTTATGAATTCAGTCAGAAGTTTATCCCTAGACTTACTTTGATTTGTTTGTGTGTTCTTTAAATTCATTGAATTCTTTGATCATGTTTGTGATTGTTCTTTTAAAAATCTGTGTCCTAGATAATCTCTATGGGGTTCTCATTGTAGAACTCTTATATAAGACTGGTGGTGTTTCATGGGGACATATTACTTGGTGTTTTTTTGTATTATTATTTTTTGTTGTCATTTTGGTATGGGGATTTCTTATTTTTTGTTGTTTGTGATTCTGATGTGAAATTTAAGCCTTCTTTTCATGAGTTCAAGCATGATTTTGTTTGTAAGCTTGATGTGACTTTTTTGTTTTCTTATTGGGTATGAAATTTTTATTAGTCTAGGCTTCAGGTTCTCTTTGATTTTATATTGGAGGGTCCAGATGTCTCTAGTATTTGGCTCAAGTCAACTTGCTAGTACAGATGAAACTCTGAGGTCAGTACCAGCTTGATTTCTAATGTGTTCTTTGCTTCATGGGTGTAGTTTCTTTAGCAATAGGGTCTTAATGTGAAGTTCTGATGTGTAACCAAGAGTAATGGCAATAACCAGTATGATTTGAGGGTCTAAGGAACAGCCCCTGCCAATAAGCCCCAAAAAAGTATATTCCTGATATTGGGATTTTTATTTATTAGCCTGTTGTGGCTGGTATTGGCATTTCAAATTATATTTGTATGTATTTTTAAGGAGTCTTTGCACTAAGAGATTTCTCTATGACATTTTCCAAAGGCCTTTAGTGTTTGTTATCCCTCCATGTACTCCCTCTTCTGCCCTGCCCTTCCATTCCCCACCTCATTTACCATTTCCATTATTCCCTCTTACACATTTATATCATTGTATTTTCTCTCCCTTCCCACATACATTCATGGCTTTTTGTTAGTTTCCTGACCTTGATGGATTCTCCAATTGGAACATACCTATCTGGAGATTTGAAGCTAACATTTACTTATGAGAGAAAATATGCAATGTTTTTCTGTGTCTGGGTTATCTCACTTAGGATGATCATTTCCAGTTCCATCAATTTATCTGTGAATTTCATAATTACATTTTTCTTAACAGCTCAAATATATTCCATTATGTAAATATCCCATGCTTAAATTGTAACACAATTATTTAGAGAAATTGAATAAATAACCTTAAATTTCATATGTAAATTCCCCCAAAACCCAGGTAGCCAAAACCATTCTCAACAATGAAACAAGCTGAAATAATACTATGGAACCATATTAATGAAAACAGTATGGTACTGGCACAAGACTTGGCACTGTGATCAAGGATTAGGTCTTAGATTTAAGTTCATGCACTTAAAGCCCCCTGATTTTTGATAATGGGGTCAAAGTCACATATTTGGTAAAAAAACAGCATGTTTGACAAATTGTCAAACTGCATAGTGGCAAGTGGAAAAATGAAGCTAGATACTTATCTCTCATCCTGCACAAATCTCAACTTCAAGTGGATTAAAGACATCAACCTAAGACCTGATACCTTGAATCTGGTGCAGGAGACAGTAGTGAATGAAGTGGAACTTACTGGCAAAGGAAACGACTTTGAGAATAGGATCTCTGTAGTGCAGACATTAATTTTAACTGACAATTGGGACCTCACAAAACTAAAAAGTTTCTGTGTATCAAAGGATACCATCAATCCAGTGAAGAGGCAACCTAGAGAATGGAAAAAACAAAAACAAAAACAAAACAAAACTTTATCCACTCTGTATTTGACAGAGGGTTAGAATCAAGAATATTCAAAGAACTAAAAAAAGGCTATCAAAATATTTAATGTGCTAGATAGCTTTAACTGTTGACTTGAAACACCTGGGTTTAGGGAGCCTCAATTGTGGAAATGCCTTCATTGGACTAGGCTGTGGTCCATGTCTATGGTGTATTTTCTTGATTGTTGAGTGATGTGTGAGGGCCCAGCTCACTGTGTGTGGTGTCACACCTGGGTAGGTTGTGCTGTATTGTGTAAGAAAGCAGGGTGAGCATGGGCCAGAGGAGCAATTCAGTAAGAAGCTGTCCTCCATGGCCTGTGCTTTAGCTCTTGCCTCTAGGTTCCTTCCCTGATTTCCTAACTTAGCTTCTTCAGTGATGTACTGTGACCCAGGAAATGTAAGATAAAGTAAACCCTTTCATCCCCAAGTTGGTTTTGGTTAAAGTGTTTTGTTACAGCAACTGAAAGCAAGCTAGAACACTGAACAACCCAATTAAAAATTGGGACCAGGAGAGTTTTCAAGTTATGAAATAGAAATAGCTGAGATTTTTTAAAAATCTCAACAGCTTTAGCCATTAGGGAAATGAATCTACTACCTTTAAGGGGGCTATGGAAGTCCGCAGTCATGCAGAACATTGACTGCTCTTATAGAAGTTGGCTAATAACCATCCATAATTCCAGTTCCTGGGAATCTGACACTCTTCAGACCTCTATGTACATTGCACTCATACAATGTACTTACATATATGCGGGCAAAAAAACACATACAAATAAAAATAAAAATAAACAAAATTGAAAATTTACTTTGAGTTTTCATCTCACCCCAGAGTTTTTAGCTAATATCTAAAAAATTGCCCAAAAGTGAAATTCTGTGTTAAGGAATTTCTGAAAGGCTTTATATCCTGAAGCATACCATAGAAGGTACCTATGAAAAATGTACAGGTGCAGAAAACCAAGCCTGTCCCAGAGGTTGGTAATTATTCCTGAAGAATATCAGGGCACATTTTCCTCATGCAAAATATTGTTTTAGGAATGGAGACAGTTTGTCCAACCAGGGCTTTCCCAGCATCCAGATATTGTCAATGGAAAAGCAGTGGCTGTGACTATAGCCAAAGGAAAAAAACCCAGAGCATCTCAGACCCCAGGCAACCAGAAGGTCTGGCAGGGGAGAATGGGGTGCTAATCTCCCTTCACCCTGGGCAGACCCGAACAGCTTGAGCAAAGTCTTCATTAGGGGTGGAGAAATGCAGGGAGGCAATACAGGAGAGCTCCAGGACTTCTTGCAATGGTTCAGAGAGAACGACTGAAGATTGTGGAGAGCTGATTAAGTTAGTTCCTCCTATCCATGCTATTATACCTAACATGGATTTGTTGAGGAAACAATTGATACAAATGGACAGAATCTTTCCATGCCATACTAGACCTTGCTTATGTTTTATTTCAGTATTTTCTTAGTTTCAAACATCTGTGATTACCTGACACTTGCTTAGAACAGAAGACAATGAACTTTCAGGTTACCTTTTTTATAACCCCACTATTCATTATGGGATAGTGGTTCGGGACATTTCATTTTTGTTCTTCTTACTCATTCTCTGGGAAAAAAGTTTCATTATATAGATGATATGATGTTAATCTTTGAATGTTTTAAAGATTTGAAAACCCATTAGCGGGATATTGCAGTGCACCTGAAGAAGCAAGCATAGGAAATTGTTCACAAAGGGTGCAAAGACTAAGGTTTGTTGGGGATTTCTTGCGAGTTTTATGAGTTTTATGGGGGGAACCTATGACACTGGAGCAGACAGTTATGGTAGGATTTTGGTCCTAGTCTAGGAAAGGTGAAGACACTGTGGACATGGCTCTGAAACAGCAATTTATAGTAGTATATAAACATTGCAACAAGTGGAATTCATTATGGGCCATACCTCAATTACTGTGAATACAACCTATCCCATCTATGATAATTAGGGTGCATAAGCCAGCCTGCCCCATGAGAGGCTATCAAATAGGTTATGAAAGGCCCTTGTCAGCTAATGAAGCGTGAAAATATGCAGTCACTTGTGATTACACTTGGCCACAGGCTCCATGCGGACCATCCTTTCCCTGTAAACTAGCAATAGGTAAAAGTACCATCAAAGGCTTTACCTAACTCAGTGTTATGTATGGATACCCACAGAAAATTGATAGTGATAGGGACACTTGTTTCAGAAGCACTGATGTGCAAACCTGAGTTGTGGATAACCAGGTACAATGATACTCATGGAGAAAGTGTTAGTCAAAAAAAAAAGAATGGGTTGCTGAAGTGATAATTCAAAGCCTTAAGCCCAGAAGAATCCCTATGTGGGTGGATGCCAGAGATGGGTTTCCTCCTTTGGACTGTTGGCCAGTGAGGCCCTAGAGTTTTATCTAACAATAAAACCTATTGCTACTAGTATTGGTTGCATTCAAGAACAAGATGGCAGACCTTGTTGCTGAAGATAACATATAATGTGAGCTTGGGAAAGGAAGAAATCAAGTTGGGAGTAAGCTGGAAACTCTGACCTGGTAACTGGTGTTCATATCATTGGAAGGTACTAGGTAGACTTCTGGGGGAGAACTGTTTGCAATAGTTCTGCTTAATGACAGACACAGTATGTGCTTCACTATCAACATGCCAAGCAAGATGTGACTGCTGGTGTAATAGTGCTGCAACAAGTGTATATACAAAACAAATTTTTAATTGGATTTTAGTTCTACTACACAGAGAGGGTGTAGAAATGACACATGTCTGGTACTGTGGTGACAGGGGAACTTGTAGGCCCCATTGGAGAAGCCATTGTAATTGGTTTTTGGATATGATACACCTGCAAAGATGCCTTCTAAACATTTGTGTTTACACCCATAGATTATTACTGCAGTCAGAGTCTGTTTGAATCTTTTCTCATTTCCTGTTTTCTTCCCTTTCTTTTGTGTTTTGTAGTAGGACTACTAAGACTTACCAATAGCCATGTTGTGGATATTGGAGAAACAAAGGGACACAAAGATGCAGTAACTCCAGGGCTCTTGTGGAAGAGGATGATCGAAAGAATGTAAGAGTCAGAGAAAGTTATGGGGTGTTGTACAGGACTGTCCTTAGAGTAAGAGAGACATCATCTTCTTGAGCTCAGCTGTGCCAGCTTACAAACAATCATTACAGCTAAGTTTGTTGACTGTTTACCTCCCTGAAGAGGAGGAGCAAGAGGTGTCACAGGACCCTTGACTATCTATCACCTCTTGCTAACATATTGTGGGCAATTTGGCACTAGGCGCATGTGGTCTTGGATAAGTGTTAGTGTATATAGTCATGGGGGAAGACTTACGAAGAGGGAGCATCCATTTGTATGGCTATAGTGAAACCTTCATTCATGCTTGAGTGAAGACTTTCCAGTGTGGTCTTTAAAGGTAGCAGCCACACTTGTGTTAAGTAACCCCTTACCTATTGCTCTGTAAGTAAGCCCAATAAACTCATTGACTCCTCTGAGTGAACTTTATTGGATTTGTACCTTAATTTATTGTTGAGAACTTGGGAGTAGGAAGCAGATGTTGTTTATATCTCCCACAAGGAAGGAGTTTTAGAGACATAACTCTTGGGCATATATATTAAGGACTCTGTATCTTACTACAGAGATACTTGTTTATCCATGTTTACTGCTGCTTTATTCACAGCAGCCAGGAAACTGAAGCAACCTAGATGACCATTGATTGATTAATGGATACTTGAGACCATTTTGATTTCCCCCTGTTCTTAGCTGGATATGGAATTTTGGGCCTGTAATTGCTATTTTTTAATCTTCTTGTACTTTAAATACATCATTCTGTTGTCTCTGGTCACTAAGTTTTCTGTTGTGAAATTGACTAATGTTATTGCAGAGAATCTTCTATTTGTGATGCATTACTTCTCCTTTACTATTTTCAAGGGTCCCATTTTGTCTCAATTTTACGAGTTTGATTATAATGCTCTTCAATGTAGGTCACTTCTAGTTTATTCTGGCTGGAGTTTTTGGATTTTTAAATTATCATCTTTCATAAAATATGGAAAGTTCTTAGTTTTACATTTTTAAATGTGCTCTTGAACCACTTTCCTATTATTAATATTCTGGAGCCTACATAATGCTTATAGTTCTCATTTTGATGATGTCTCATAAGTCCTCTAGGGTTTAATTTTCTTCATTCATTTTATTTGTGTTCCCCTAAATTAGATACATTGTATTATCGTGTCTTCATGTTAACTACTTTTTATAAAATTCTCACTCAAATATGTTGTTGAATTCATTCAGGGTATTGTTATTTTCATTATTATGCATTTTACATCCATAATTCTTTTTAGTTGCTTTTGGTAGTTTTATCTTATTTTTTCTATTGATATTTTTGGCTTAAATGCCATTTTCCTCATTTCTTTTGTCGTTTGTCCATGCTTTCATTCAGCATTTGAACGTATTTAGGACAGTTTTATTATCTTTTTTACAAAATACGATGTCTGGTCTTTCTCAGGGATGCTTTCTGTCAATTTTTTTTATTATTGCAAATGAAACTTCTGATTCTTTACATGCCTTGTGATTTTATTTTGTTTCTGTTGCAAGTTGGGTATTGACTACTATAACATATCTAAAAGTTATATTTGTTTCATGTCCCCTGGGTTTCTGTTTTTATTGAAGACTATAGTTAGTTTAGAGATTCTTCCAAATAATTTTTTCAATGACTCTTTCTTGCTACTTTTGATCAATAAAGTCTTTTCTCAGCTAATGCTATTTGGGGGTATGTTTCTTTTTGGCATGAGTAACTGAAACAAACATACAACTCTCCTTTCTCTCACACACACTACTTTAAGAAGGAGACAGCAAACAAGCATTTTTCCTAACTTTTTAGAATTTTTCTTTACTGGACCACTCCCTCATCACTTAGCTGTACTTCCCCTCAGCTTGGGGATCAGCACAGGATGTGAAATGTTACAGTCATCTTAAGACTCTTCTGAGAAAGTGCGTTGTCTGGTTTTCATATGACTTTCTAAATTTGTTGATAATAGATGTCTTGTTTTGAATATAATAGTTTTTTAAGGATTGTCATCTCAGATTCTCTTCTGGGCCTTAGATTTACTTATTGCACGCTATCATCTGCAACCAGGTGCTCCAGATGTCTTTGACTTTACAGTTTTGTAGCTTTTATGAGCACTTTCCTGTGTCCTGAATTCTGAGTTCTTCAGTATGGAAAAGAGTGCCATATATTAGTATTTTATACCCCAGACAGATCATAGTAGACATACACAATACTTGCAAATATGGAGACATCTACTTCTGATTAAAGGGAGCCATGTTACTGCCTGCTGAAGACCGTGACTATGATAGAGAGGGAATAGGATATAGAAAATAAAATTGACACTAAGGTTTTTCTTTCATTTTGATGACAGCTTTTTCTTGATTGAGCATTTGGTTAGTTGCTGTAAATGTTTGGCTGTTTTCTTAACACCTACATGGTTGATTAAGATAATATTTTCCCATTGTGGCTTGAATTTGATAACCCTCCTGGCTTCTATATGTTTAGATATTCATCCCTAGATGATGGCATTGTTGGGATGGGAGATAGAATGAAACCTTTTTGGCCTATCTGACAACACTGTGATGGGGCTAATTCCTTGAGGTAAAATATTCTATTGGTTATTCATGCTGTTTATCTTTTTGTGATGAGACCTAGGCATCTGGAATTGAGTCAGTAGTGGGTAGCTTGTTTCTGTTGTGCAGGTGTTTCTATTTTTGTTTGCTGTTACCCCAACATTTCAGGTTATGGACCAGCTGAGTGATAATTGGTATTCAGGCTTGGCATTTTGTTGTTGTTGTCGATATGTGAATGTGGTGTAAGACGCTGTCTTAGTTAAACTCTCAATAGGTACACATTCTGGGTCTAAGCTTCCAGTAAATATTCCACATGATCCTGAAGTGGTAGGGTGTGCTGGGTGGCTGCTAGGTTAGTTAGCTGGCAGACAGATGAGTACTGGCTTTTGATTGGAGATAGGGAGCGATTCCAGTTTGATGGTCATTAAGAAAACATATTACAGAAATAGAAAACAACCCTAAAATTCATATGGAACCAAAAAGACACACAGAGCCAAAGAGTCACAATAATCATCAGTAAAAAGGGTAATAATGTTGGAGGGATTGCAATACTAGATTTCAAACGATATTACAGACCTATAGTGATAAAGGCAGCATGGTATTGGCATAAAAACAGACATGTAAAAATCAATGGAACAAAACAGAAGACCCAAACATGAGTGCATACAATTACAACCACTTGATATTTGACAAAGATGCTAAAATACACACCAGAGGAAAGACAGCATTTTCAACACCCAGTATAGGGAAAGCTGGATCTCTACATACAGAAGAATGAAGTTATGCCCATATCTAACACCCTCCACAAAATCAACTCCAAATGGATGAAAGACCTTAATGTGAAGCCTGAAACTGTTAGAAGAAAGCATTGAAAGTATTCCACATAGGTGTGGTTGTTTGACTGAGATTATTTTCCATAGGTGCCAAATATTCTGTGGTGCTATTTTTGGAGGGCTTAGGAGGTGTGAACATAGTAGAGGAAGCATGTCACTAGGGTCATACTTAGAGAGTTCTTAAGCCTTGCTGTATTTCCAGTGGATCTCTGCTTTCTGTTCCTGCTCTGGCCACCCCTGCCACCAGGCCTCCCCACTATGATGGACTCTAGTTCTTCTGGAACCTAGAACCATAATAAGCTCAAATAAATTCTCCTTTTTATTGGTTCCCTTGGTCACAGTATTTTATCATAGCAATGGAAAATAAACTAAAACAGAAATTTGTACCAGAGAATGGGTTAATGGTTGTGAAGAACCTGACCATGTTTAAGGAGGACTGTGGAAGACTTTGAAAGTTTGAGCTCGAAAAGGGGTTGATTGCTGTAAGCAGAGCTTAATGGGCTATTCTAGTAGGAAGCTAAGTACAATGTAGTTTCAGAGGGAAATAAGGACTTAAGCAACAACTGGCATATTTTGGCAAAGAGTCTGGCTGGAGTCTTCCCACAGCCAAAAAACTTGCTGAGACTGAATTGAAAAGCAATGCACTGATTTCTTTGGCTGAGGATATTTCAAGACAGTCTAATATAGAAATGGTGGAATGGCTATTAATGGCAAATAGCATGAAAATCTACAGTGAAAAAGAGCAAATAGGGCAGAAAGGAATGCAGAATGTACATGTTGGAAAGAAAAGAAGCATTAGGAAGATTAATGTTGGAGCCAAGGCATATGTTGAAGGAGAAGATCCCTTTGACAAGGAGGTTAAAATAATTAAGGAGAGGCCTGTAGTGCAATGCCACACCCAGCTGAGCCTCCAACTTGTGAAAGGAAAATGCTAGACGGATTTTCTACTGGAAAACCACTGAGGAGAAAGGCTATGAATTTGTATTTTGGAAGCATGTAACTTGTCTTTTGATTTTGTATGAATTTATAATTAAGATATTGCCTTGACTCTTATAAAAGACTTTGGACTGTGTTCTTTTAAATAATATTAGGACTGGTAAAGACTATGGGCACTTTTAACATTGAATTAAAAGCATTTTCTGCTTTATATGGTCATGAGTCTATGTGGGATAGGAAGTGGAATATACTGGTTTGAATGAGAATGTCTCCCACAGGCTCCAAGTATTCAAACATTTTGTCTCCAGTTGATGGCACTGTTTTCTGAGGTCTTAGAAACTGTGACCATGTTGGAGAGGCACATCACTGGGGGCAGGCTTAGAGGGTTCTTAAACCTTGCCAGATCTCCAGTTGCTCTGTTTTCTGTGCCTGCTTGAAGATGTAAGTGTTCCTCCAACCACTTCCTGCCACCATGCCTCTTGCCATGAGAGACTCTAATCCTTTTGTAACTGTAAGGTAAATAAACTCTTCTTCCTATATGTTCCCTTGGTCACAGTGTTTTATCACAGCAATATGAAAGTAACTAATACAATAGGAAAGGACTTTCTAGATTTGGACCTCATTCATTTAAGAATGAATGCCAGCAAATGAGAAATTGAGCTTCATTTGATTAAAAAGTTTCTGTACAGCAAAAGAAACAACCAGTGGAGTAAAGAGGAAGCCCACAGTATGAGAGAGAATATTTTTGAGCTCTACATCTGATACAGGATTCATTTCAAGTATATACAAAGAAGTAAAAAAACAAACATTCAAGAAAACACATGACTCAAAGACATTCTTCAGATATGAACAGAGATTTTCAAAAGAAAAATTAAAAATGGCTATTAAATACCTTAAAAAGTGTTCAACATCCTTATTAATTATGGAATTGCAAATTAAAGTTACCTTAGTATTTCATCTTACCACAGTCAGAGTGGGTCAGTTCAAAAAAATAAATAACAAGAAATGAAATTTTGGTGAGAATGTGGAGTAAGGGGAGTCAACCCTCACTGACTTCTGGTGGGATTGCTAACTGGTATAGCCACTACAGAAATCAGTGTGGAGAACTCTTAAAAAATAAAAATAGATTTATCATATCATCCAGCTATACCACTCCTTGGCATATATCCAAAGGACTTGGTATACTACTACTAACATATTTGCTCAGCCATGTTCATTGCAGCTCTTTTAACAGTAGCTAAGAAATGGAAACAACCTATATGTCCTTCAACTGATGAATAGATAAAGGAGATAAAGGAAAATGAAATAATAAAATTTGCAGGTAAATAGATGGAACAAAAAACTGTTACATTAAGTCAAGTAACACAGGCCCAGAAAAACAAGGAATGAATGTTCTCACTAATTTGTGGATCATAGCTAAAAATCTTTAGATAGAAATATACCTCTCACCATTTATCAAAGAAGCTACTTTTAAAAAATTGAATCTTTGTGTATTTCAGACAAAATATCTCAGTCAATCTTAATTATACACCCTTCTCCACTGGCACCCAGACTGGAATCCATATATTCTGTCATGTGTGTTAAGGCCTATTGTGTCAAATTGGAGTACCATATCTTCCTGAGTACAAATTCAAAAACTGAGGTCTAGTATGCCTATCAAGAGTCCCTTGCTTTAAGATTAGCTCTTCCTCCCCCAACAGTAATCAGCTGCCAGTCTTTCTTCAGCAAAGATTGGGGTTGCAGATTTCTGCAGTTCCATGTTGGGTTTTTGTCTGCTTGAGTTTGCATGGGTCTTGAGCATACTGACACCATTGCTGTAGGTTCATATGAACAAGGTTCCAGGAGCTTGTAGGATTCTATTTCCATAGGGTCACACATCTTCTCCCTGGCCATTACAATCTTTCTACCTTATCTTCTGCAATCCTCCCAGAGCCCTGTTTGAGTGAAGCTTAATATACAACTCCGGTCCAGGGACCAATATCCCACAGAGTCCTAACCTCTATGGTTTATCCATGTGTGACCTTTGGTGTTTCTGGCCCTTTGTTGCATGAGGGAGCTTCATTATTGAGAGTTGATAGAGTCAGTAGTGTCCTCTTTACAGCTCATTCTATACTGCATGTGGCCTAGGTGGAGAGGTTGCATTGTAGATGTGCCACTTAGGCTACGGCAACTCAAAGACAATGTCTGTAGTATGACCAATTGTGGTACTCTGGTGCAAAAGAAGCTTATTTGATGAGTGGTGACTGGGATACTTTACTGTAAATATAAGGATAAATAATTTGCACTTAGTAAGAAGTTATATTAGCCTAGAGATGTGACAGCCTTGGGTATTTCACTAAAATCTATGACTACTTCAGCCATATGTATTAGGCTATGGTTACAACACCACACACGAGCTTCCTCTTAGTGAGTGGGCTTTAATTCCAATTAGGTAGCCATTGATTGCCTCCAGGATAAAAGTGCCACTATCACACCAGTGTCATATGTTTGTGCCAGTCATTGTTGTGGTTATTTGATTATGAGGCTGGTGTTGGGCTTTTGATTGATATTATTTCTTAGCAATTTGCACAGTGCTCTCCAGAAATATGAGAGATAGCTTTCAGGGGAAGTGGCTTCCAAATTATGTGTCTGAAGTATGTCTTATCTTTAGCGATAAGGTTTTTACCTTCAAATTATTGGAGGAAATAAAGGGCTCTGGCAATAACCTCTCTAATTTTGGGAGTCTCTTGGACTACACTGGTTAGACATTAACTTTCCTCACTCTCTCTCCCTGACTAACTTCCTCCATGCCTTCCCGAATTTGAAGTGTCCCTATTTTCCCCATTTCTCCCTTGATAACCTGTCTCTTTTCACTCCATCTCTCTTTAGCGCCTCCTTTCCCTTTATTCCCATAGTTCCTTGTATAATCACCCCTTCCCACTCCCATTTAAATACTTCCATTCTATCAATTTCTCCTTTAGTAACACCCATCTCCTACTATTCTCTCCCAGGTTCCTTCTTTCCCTTTACCTCCCTGGTTCCTTTTCATTTTCCTGGTTCCTGCAGTTACATCAGAATACATACTCACATAAATGGATTTGGTGCTGGGGTCCAAAATGAGAGTCTGTTTCTGGTCTTTGTTACTTTACTTAGCATAACAGTTTCTATTTCCATTTATTTACCTAAAAATTTCAGGATTTTGTCTTTGTTTACCTTTGAGTCAAACTCCACTGTGTAAATATACAACATTTTTTTATCTACTCATCAGTTGAAGGACACATAGATTGCGTCCATCTCTTGGCTATTGTGAAATTGTGAAAAGAGCAACAACAAACTTGTATGTACAAGTATCTCTAAAATAGGCTAAATCCTTTGGTTACATGCCAAACAATTGTATAACCAGGTTAAATTATAGGTTTCTTTTTAGCTTTTAAAAGTTATCCACACTGCTTTCAATAGGGGTGGCACAAGTTGCAATCCCATCAGCAGCGAATGAGCATTGCTATTTGTTTTGCCACATCAGCTCCAGAAATTGGTATCATTTACTCTTTTGATCTTAGCCAGTTTGGCTTGGGTAAGATGAAATCTTAAAGTGATTTTAATCTGTTTAGTAAGGATGTTGAACAATTTTAATGATGTTTCATAGCCATCTTTATTCTTCTTTTCAGAACTTTCTGCTCAGATCCTTAGCCCATCTTTTAATTGCATAACTTGCTTTCTGGATTTTATGGTTTTTTTTTTTAGTTCTTTATATAGTGTGTATGTTAAACCTCTGTAGGATGTGTCGTTGGTGAAGATTTTCTCCCATTCTGGGTTTTTCTCTTCACTTACTTTGTTGTTTTTTTATATACAGAAAATATTTGTGGTTTTTTTATATACAGAAAGTATTTGGTTTAATGAGGTCCCATTTGTTGATTGTGGACCTTAGTTCCTGAGCAACAGATATCTGATTTAGAAAGTCCTTTACTACACCTATATCTTGTAGATTACTTCCAATGTTTTCTTCTAACAGTTTCAGATTTTCAGTTTTCACATTAGGTTTTGGTCAGACTTGACTTTCATGCAAGGTGAAATATAAGAGTGTACTTTCATTCTTCTATAAGTGGAGATTCAGTTTTGCCAGCACCATTTGTTGAAGATATTATCTTTCCTCCAGTGAGTATCCTTGAACCTTTGTTAAATTAAATTAAATTGCATGTACTCATGCTTCAGTTATGTTCCATTGATCTACAGGCCTATTTTTGAGCTAGTACTATGCAGTTGTTATGAATATAAATTGATAATATAGCTTGTAATTTGGTATAGTATTCCCCCCTGCATTGCTCTTTGTGCTCAGGCTTTCTTTGGCTAGCCAGGGTCTTTTGTGCTTTGAGATGAATTTCAGGATGTTTTTTCTATTTCTGTGAAGAATGTCTTGGGGATATTGATTGGGATTGCATTGAATCCATATATTGCTTTTGGTAGGATGGTCATTTTCCAAATATTAATTCTTGCAATCCATGAACATGGGAGGTCCTTCCATCTTCTGGTATCCTTTTCAACCTCTTTCTTTAAGGACTTAAAATTTTCATTGCATATACCTTTAATGTCTTTTGTCAAGTTTATTCCAAGACAGTTTATTATTTTTTGAGGATATTGTGAATGGGAGGGTTTCCTTGTACTCTTTCACTAATTGCTTATTATTGGTATATAAAAAGTCTACTGATTTGTGTAGATTAATTTTGTTTCCTTTCACTTTACTGAACGTGTTAATCTTTTTTAGGAGTTTTCTGAGGGAATTTCTCCAAAATCGAGCACATACAGGAGCACATATACAAATACAAAAAAAATGGAATGTTTCCATGCATTCTTTCAGACTACAGTGCAATAAAACTTAAAATAAACAACAGATAAAGACCTAGCAACTTCTCATGTCATCTACAAAAAAGGGATAATTTGACCTCTTCTTTTCCAAAGAGTACTCCTTTAACTTTTTTCTCCTGTTTAACTGCTCTATCAAGAGCTTCAAACACTATATTAAAGGGAGTAGAGATAGTGGACAGTGGACAGCCTTGTCTATTTCCTGATTTTAATGGGAATGCTTCCAGTTCTTTTCCATTTCAGTTCAGACCCAGATGTTGCCTGTGGGTCTTTTTTTTGGTATATAGCTTTAATTATATTGAAGTATGTTCCCTCTGGTTCAGTTCCCTCTGGGTCAATGATATAATTCAAGAAAACATCACCAACAAAATGAATGAAATGGAAAACAGGATATCAAGGCTTTATGATAAAGTTGAAGAATTGGTGCACTCAAGCAAAGATTATGAAAACTTTGAATATACACAGAAATGGACTACACAGGAAATGTGGAACACCATGTAAAGACCAAATTTACTAATCATAGGCATAGAGGAAGGAGAAGAATCCCAGGATAATGGTACTGACCAGATATTCAAATAGATTATAGAAGAAAAATCTCCTTAATTAAGATAAGACACACCCATACAAATACAAGAAGCACATAGAACACCAAATAGACAGGACCAGAAAAGACACTCCCCATGGCATATCATAGTAAAAACATTAAGTGTACAGAACAAATAGAGAATGCTGAAAACTGCAAAAGCAAAACAAAAAGTCACATACAAAGGAAAGTTCATCAGAATTACATTGACTCTACAGCTGACATTCCAATGCAAATTATGAAAGCCAGAAGAACCTGGACCAAAGGATTCCCAGTTCCAAATGATCATAGATGCCAACCCAGCTCATCTCAAGGACAGGCACTTCTTTAAGGTGAAAGGATAGAAAAAAAAACCTTCCATGCAAACGGCACTAAAAGACAAAGAGGAGTTGCCATTCTAATATCCAAATAAAATAGACTTCAAACTAAACTAATCAGAAGAGACAAAGAGGATCACTTCATTCTGATTAAAAGGAAAATTATCCAAAAAGATATAACAATTATGAAGATATCTACACTCAACTTCTTAAAAACAGCACTACAGGACTTTAAGACAGATTAATTTCAATTCAAAATAATAGGGGCCTTCGATACCTCACTGTATCCATTAGACAGGTCAACCAGACAAAGAATAAACAAAGGGCAATCTTAATTAAAAAATACCATACATGAAATGTACTTAACAGACATCTACTGAATATTGTACCTAAACACCAAAGAATACACACTCTATTCAATACCCCAGGAACTTTCTCCAAAATCGAGCACATACAGGAGCACATATACAAATACAAAAACAAAATGGAATGTTTCCATGCATTCTTTCAGACTACAATGCAATAAAACTTAAAATAAACAACAGATGAAGACCTAGCAACTTCTCAAACCATGGATATTAAAAAATACCCTCCTGAGTGATGAATGATTCAAAGAAAAATTAAGAAAGAAATAAATTATTAATGTAATTAAACAAAAAGGGCACTACAATAAAATATGTGGGACACTGTAAATGCAGTCCTAAGAGGAAAGTTTATAGTTCTAAGTGCCTATATTAAAAAAATCAATTTATTTGTGAATAAATGCTTTAACACTGAAACTCGAAAAGTTTGAAAGGCAAAAACAAATGAAACCCAAACTCAGCATATAAGAAAAAGTAACAAAAACCAGACCAGAAATTAATGAAATAGAAACACAGAAAACAATTCAAAGAATCAATGAATCCAAGAGCTAGTTCTTCATAAAGATAAACAAGATAGACAGACCTTCAGCCCAGTTAACCAAAAGAAAGAGCAACTCCAAATCAACAAAATCAGAGATGAAAGGGGAATAATTACAACACACAACAAAATGATCCAAAACACTACAGAGGAATAATTAAAAAACCTACATGCTATTAAATTTGAAAATCTTAAAAGAATGGATGTATATGTAAAATAATGGGAATCACCAAAGCCACACAAAGGAGAGACAAGCAACTTAATTAGACCCATAACATATAAAGAAATTGAAACAATAATATAAAAACTCGTGACTAAAAAATCCCAGGCCCAGATGGATATACAGCAGAATTCTACCAGATGTTCAAAGGAGGCCTATATCCAATACTACTTAAATCATTTAAAAAGATAGAAACAGGGAGAACCTCTAAATTCCTTCTATGAAGCCAGCACTTTAATACCCAAAACAGGTAAAGGTATAACCAAAAATGAAAACTATAGACCCATATCCTTAATGAACAGAGAATCAAAAATTCTCAAGGAAATACTTGCAAATCACATACAAAACACATCAAAAAAATCAACCCCCATGATCAAGTCAGCTTTATTCTAGAGATGCAGGGATGGCTCAATATACAAGTCAATAAATGTCATAAAGCTTATTAATGGACTCAAAGACAAAAATTACATGGTTATCTCTATAGAAACAGAAAAGCCTTAGTCAAAATTCAAACATTTATGTTAAAAGTCCTAGAGGGAACTGGACTGGAGGGAACATATCTAAACATAATTAAAGCTATATACAAAAAACCCACAGCCAACATCATTCTTACTGTAGAGAACCTGGAAGCATTTCCTTTAAAATCAGGAATGAGACAAGACTGTCCTCTATCTCCACTCCTTTTTAATACAGTGCTTGAAGCTCTTGCTAAAGCAGTAAGACGAGAACAATGTTAAAGAATACAAAGAATACTAACTGGAAATTAGTATCCTTTTTTGAAGATGCCATGAATATTATACCTAAGAGATGCCAAACATTCCACTGGAAAACCCCTTGAAATTATTAACACTTTCAGGAAAGTGGCAGGTTGCAAAATTAATCTACACAAATGAGTAGCTTTTCTATATACTAATAACAGGCAACTTGAGAAAGAGTACATGGAAAGCCTCCAATTCCCAATAGCTTAAAAAAAAACAGAATAAACCTGACCAAAGACATTAGAGATCTCTATAATGGACATTTTAGATCTTTAAAGAAAAAGATTGACTAGGAACATTAGAAGATGGAAGGACCTCCCAGGGTCATGGATTGATAGAACTAATATTGTGAAAATGACCATGCTACTAAAAACAATATATATATATATATAAAATTATATAATTATATATATATATATATATATATATATATATGGTATATGCCAATCAAAATTCCCATGAACTTTTTTACAGAATTAGAAAAAACCTTTCTAGCAGTCATATGGAAGCACAAAAGTTCCTGGATATACAAAGCAATCCTGAGCCACAAAGTACAATGCAGGGAGGATTACTATCCCATTTCAAACTTTATTACAGAGGTAAAGTCATAAAAACTGCATGGTGTTGACACAAAAATATATCTGTAGAAGAATGGAATATAATTGAAGACTCAATCATGAGTTCATGCAATTTTAGCAGCCTGACGTTTGACAAAGGGGCCATGAACACTCACTGGAGGAAAGACAGCATCTTCAGCAAATGGTGCTGGCAAAACTGGATCTCTGCCCATAGAAAAATGAAACTAGACCCTTATCTTTAACCTTTCATAAAAGTCATGCCCAAATGGATGAAAGACCTCAGTGCCATCAGCTAACACTGGCAGTACCCTGAAAACATTGGTGCAGTAAAGGAATTTCTAAATCTGACATCAATTGTTCAGGAATTAATGTCAACAATTAACAAGTGGGACCTCATTAAACCAAACAGCTTCTGTACAGCAAAAGAAACAACCAAGGATTTGAAGAGAAAACCCACAGAGTGAGAGAAAATCTTCACCAGTGACACAGCTGACAGAGGTTTACCATGCAGAGTATATAAAGAACTCAAAAATAAAGAATCAATAAAACAAGTGACCAAATTAAAAGATGGGCTACTGATCTGAACAAAAGTTCTCAAAAAAGAAATAAAGATAGCAAAGAAACATCTTAAAAAGTGTTCAACATTGTTAATAATTAGCTAAATGCAATTTAAAACTACTTTAAGTTTTATCTTACCCAAGTCTAACTGGCTCAGATCAAAAGAATAAATGATACCAAATGCTGGAGAGAATGTGGAGAAAGAGGAATACTCCTTCACTAACGGTGAGATTGTAAACTAGTGCAACCCCTAAGGAAAGCAGTATGAAGAACTCTTAAAAAACCAAAAGTGAACCTACCATTTGACCCAGTTATATCACTTCTTGGCATATACCCAAAAGACTCATTCTATTACAAAGATACTTGTACATCCTGGTTGTTGCTGCTCTTTTCACAGCAGCCAAGAGATGGAAGCAACCTAAGTGTCCCTCAACTGACGAGTGTATAATGAAAATGTGGTACATGTACACAATGGAGTTCTACTCAGCAGTACAGAAAGACGAAATCATGACATTTGCAGGTAAATGGATGGAACTAGAAACTGTTATGCTAAGTGAAGTAACACAGACTCAGAAAAACAAATGCCATATGTTCTCCCTCATTGTGTTCCTAGGATGAAATCCTTATATGTGAGTATGTATCCTGGTGTAACTGAACTAGGTAAATGGAAAGGAACTAAGGAGATAAAGGGAAAGAAGCAACCTGAGAGAGAAGAATAGTAGGAGAAAATAGAATCCTATAAGCTCCTGGGATCCTGCTCATATGAACCGACAGCATTGGTGTTGGCATTCTCAAGACCCATGCAAACTCAAATAACAAAAACCCAGCATGGAACTTGGGAAATGGGTAGCAGATCCTATTCTTTCCTGATGAAATATTGGCAACTGATTACTGTTACCTGAGGATGAGCTAATTTTAAAGAGAAGGACTCCAGACAGGCTGACTACAGATGAAACAATGTATGGATTCCAGTTGGGGGATTTGGGGGTACTGGCATGGAAGGGGGTATAATGATAGTTAAGACTGATTGATATATTTTGTATGAAATGAACAAGGATTCAATAAAAAAATTAAAAATAGTCCACATAAGTCTTTAACAATCTCAGTACTGTTCCAAATATTCAATGTCTCTTTTGAGACTTAAGTCAATTTTTTAATCTCTGTAACAACAAACAAATAGATAAACAATTATACTTCCAACATATAATGGCACAGAAAATACATTCTCATTCTAACGGGGAGGAATTGGGGCATAGTGAGGACATATTAGACAACAGCAAGACTGAAACACAGCAGGGAAAACACCAGTTCTTGTAACTCCAAGTCTGATATATGGGACTTAGATTGTTCTTCCCTTCCAACTGTGTTGCCTGCAGTGTATATCTCACTCTTGGGCTGGTCCCACTCCCTGTATGCAGTTCTCCTAAGTAAATACCTCATGGTTCTGGAATTGCTATTATTGTGGGGTCTCCAGTGAATCTCAAGCTTCACTGTCACAAGTTCATACAATGGCCTTTCTGGACATTTATTATACTCCAGGCACTGGCACATGTTGACTGATCTCCCTGACATTCTAAAACCATGGAAAAAGCCTACAGTATCCTCTCATTGTTCCATTTGTTAATGTAATCAAAGCCAGTATCAAATGGGTGACTCTGCGAAGTTTTGCTACTAACTTGGGTGGACCATAACAGCAGCTTTTTTATGTTGAAGAAATTGTTTTATAGAAGCAAGCAGCCCCTTAGGCTTTCTCCTTTCAGATGTTGGAAAGGAGATGATTGGATTTTGTTGGGGGTCCCAGCACTCAGGGCTAGCCCGAGGGGGACCGAAGGGTCTCCGCTGTAGTTGGGGGTAAGCGCAGAGTCAACACACAGACTCTGGGAGTTGAACGGAAAGCCAGCAGTGGTGGTTTGCTGCAAACTCATTTATCCAAGAAAGAGCAAAGTATCCTATAGGTCTTGTTAGCCAATAGCCTTATGGGGTGAGGTCCTGACTACAGCCAATTGCAGTTTGTTCCTAGGTGGATTAGGTTCTCTGCAGGTGCTGGGCAGAAACTGGCTTCACAAACAACCAGTGTGGAGCACCACACCCATGAGAGCCATTCCTTCATTCTTCCTGGCAGGTGGCCTAGCTAGGCCCACCCTGCATTATGCTGAACAGGATTTTTCCCTCCAGGCTCTCTTTTTCATTATTCCAGTATAGAGCAGTTGGCCTTTCTTCAATGATGCTATTCTCTTTAACAATCATAGCCAATCTTTATGGCTGGAATATTAAGCTTCCCTGTATTCCTTTTCTCTGTTTCTTTTCACCCCACTTGCTATTTTTTCACTGTAGACCTGTGTAAGAGATATCAGTATTAATTATGCCACAGGTTCAATATTATGCTGCCTTGAAATTTCCTCCACCAAAGGCCATTACTTTTAGCTTGGCATCAGGTAAGTTTTTAGGCCATTAGCAAAAGGCAGAAATATTCTTCGTCAGAATATCAGATAATGGCCTAGAGTACAGCTGCTAATAGAAATCTCGTTTTCTTCTGAAACCTCATGAGCTTTGATTCCTTAAGCTTTGCTTACAATATTCAACTGCTTTTTAAGTCCAAATTTCCAGTTTAGGGGACTCACTCACATTCCTCACAAAAACAACACAGTCATGTTATTGGTATCAACAACCCCATTCTTTGGTACTAATTTCTGTATTACTTTTCTGTTGCTATTATGAAATACCATAGCCAAAAGCAACTTATGGAAGAAACAGTTTATTTTGGCTTATGGTTCTTAAGGGAGCATTCATAAGGGAAGTGGGGACATGGCAGCAAGTGGCCAGAGCAGGAAGCTGAAAGAACACATCTTTAACCACAAACAAAAAGCAGAGAGAGACAGAAGTGGAATTGAGGTGAGGCTATGAACTCTCAAAGTCCACTGACTGTGACATACATTCTCCACCAAGGCTACACCTCCTAAAGATTCCATTACTTCCGAAAACAATGCCACGAACTGGAGAACAAGTACTGAAATATTTGAGCCTATTGGGACTTTTCAAACCTTCACAATTTGATACAAGTATATATTATGTAACAATTACTAAAATTAAATGAACAAATCCTGTACCATTCATGTGGTATTAATCCTCCAAAACTTCTCATTTTATAACTGAAACTTTGTACCCTTTTAAAAAATTTATTGACTTTTATACATTTCATACAACAGTTTTTAATAAGATTTAGATCCCCTCCCCGTTCATACCCCTCCTAAACCCCACCAGACCTCATGCATTCTGTCATACATGTTAAGTCCTATCTAGTCAAGCAGTAGTACCCAGATGTCCTTTAGTGAAAATTCATCCGCTGATGTCTGCTCAGGCTATCTAGAGATCATAAGTAAGGCAAACTCTCCTTTGATCTCCACATTTGCCCAGATGTTCATTCCCTGGCATTCACTATTCCACACCCTGCTTCAAAGAACTTCACTTTTTAAATATTTGTAGCACAAATGACACCAGAGAGTATTGTTTTTCTTTGTCTGCCTTATTTTTCCAAGTATACCTTTCAGATTTATTTATATTACTGCAAAGGATTTCCTTTATGGCTGAATAATATTCATATTCATGCATAAATCAATGTTTTGGGTATTTCCATATAGGGGATGCAATAAACATGAGCATGTTGGTATTTCTTAAGAATCCTAATTGCTCTGTAAGAAGTATATTAGTTACTTTTCTTGTTGACCTGACAAATTGCCTGCTTGACAAAAGAAACTTAAGGATGGAAGGATTTATTTTGGCTTATGGTTTGAGGGAATACAGTCCTTCTATACAGGAAGGCACGAGGAGATCATGTGGAAACTGTTCATATTGCTTCCACAGTCAGGAAGCACAGAACAATGAATGCTACTGCTTAACACGCCTTCTCTTTTCTCCCTTTATATTCAGTCTCAGCTCCCTAATGTATGGGATGGTACTGCTCACAATCATGATGTATTAGTTACCCCTTTTAGTTAACCTCTCTGGAGATATCTTCACATTTACACTCAAAGGCATGCCTTCTAGATGAATCTAAATCCAGTCAAATTGACAACTAAGACTATCACAACATGCTACTTCTATGTGTAATTTAAAGTTATTTTTTGTGTTATTTTATGTGTACATATTTTGTCTGCATGTATGTAAGTGCAATACCCATGGATGCCAGAAGAGGATGTTGGATCTCTTGTATTGGAGTTACACAGTTGTTAGCTGCCATATGGGTCCTGGGAACCAAACCTGTGTCCTCTGGAAGAGCAGCCAGTCTTCTTAACCACTGAGATCTCCAGGAAGGTGAAGTAGCCTTGGATATCAGAAGGATAGGGTTAAGTTCCAAGGAGAGATGATAGGAAATGGACCTGGTGGCACTTACACAGGTTGAATCAGGCACTCTGAGGCAGTCTCAGAGAGACAGTCACTCAAGGAGAGAAGAAGGAAGAAGGCAATGTAGGTCCACATTAGCCAGGAGGGAAGCCTGAGCCCTGGATAGTGGGAGGGACTACAAATGGTCCAAAGGAAGGAGATGGGTGCCTTGTGATTTACGCAGTTCACCCAGGAGGCTGAAGGCTGAGTCAGGCACTCTCACACAGTCTCAGACTGGCAGGCATGCAAGTGGGAGTATTCTTTTCATTTCATAGAAAGCCTTTCTTTCTGTTGTTTCTTTCTTTGAAATGCTTTTGAGTTTGAGGAAGTCTTAATTGTGTAATTTTTCCTTTGTTGCTTGTTCTTTGGTGTCCTTTTTGACAAAACCACTGCCAAGTCCAATATCAAGGAATTCTCTTCCTAGTAGTTTTATGGTTTGAGATCCTACATGTAAGGCTTGGCTTTTTAATCAACTTAGCATTCAGTTTGTTTAGGGTGGTGTAAGACAATGGCAATTTCATTGAAGCATGTCAATATCCAGTTTCCCACGCACCATTTGCTTAACAGATTTTCCTTTCTCCATTATGTGTCACCGATGTCCTTATCCAAGATTAACTGATCATATATCTGGGTCTGACCTTTGGCTCATGGTCTGTTTTTTAAAATAGTGTATTCATTATTTTTATTTTAAGTGTATGAGTATATTAGGCAATACGTGTGTATAAGGAAGGGCACCCATGTTGTGCAATGACTATGGAGATAAGAAGAAGACTTTGGATTCCCCTGGAACTGGAGTTACAGATGATTATTAGGTGCTATGTGGGTGCTGGCAATCAAACCTGAATCCTCTGCAAGAACAACCAGAGCTCTTAACTGCTGAGCCATCTCTCTAGCCCTCATTGTCTCTTTTTATGCCTATACCATACTGTTTTCCTTACTACAGCATTATAATACATTTTGAAATCAGTAAGTATGCTTCTGGCCTGTTTATTTTTCTCAAAATTGCTTTTACAATTTTAGATTTCTTTTTTCTATTTCCTTGGAAAATCCACTGGAGTTTCATAGCAATTACATTGGATTTGTAGATCATATTGGGTAGTATGGAATTTTTAACAATAGTGATTAATTCAAACGAAGGTTTTGAAGTATTAAAGGTTGAACCTATGACCCTAGACATGCTGGGGAAAACACTACTGCTCATCCCTGTCCTCAGTCCTTTTTAAAAACTGAGAACGGTATCTTGCTAAGTTTCTTGAACTTGCTCTGTAGCCCACGGAGACCTTGAGTTTATGATTTTCCTGCCTCAGTCTCCAGAGTATCAGGGACTACAAGTCTGAAACTATAGGTTTGACTTGATGCTTCCAGTTCTTGAGTATGGTATATCTTTCTTTTATTTGATTTTCTTCTGCTTTATTCATCAATGTCTGTGGATTAACATGTATAATTATTTCATGTCCTTGGTTAACTTTATTGCTAAATATCTTTTTATGCTATTATAAATAAGATCATATTCTTAATTCCTTTTTTGTGAAATTCAGAATTTATAGAAACAATTCATTTTTGTTCACAATTTTTATATACTGCAATTTCAATTTCAATGGAATAATGTATTCTAAAAGTGTTTTTGTAGACACTTTAGCGCATATTTTTTGCCTTTTTTAGGATTTTTAAACTTGTGAAATTAGTTTATTGACAATTTTATACATCTATATATTCCATTCCAATTACTCTCAACCCCATTTTGCCTGTCTCCCTCCCAGCCCATCAACCACTCATCTTCCCTGTAAGTCCCTTTCCCACATTCATTCATGTTAGCTGCAGATTCTCTCTCTCTCTCTCTCTCTCTCTCTCTCTCTCTCTCTCTCTCTGTATGTATGTATAAAATCATGTAATCTGCAAACAAAGGCAATTATTTAACTTTTTCATTTCTGATTTGGATGTCTTTTATTTCTTTTACTTGTATAAGTCCTCTGCTGAGGCTTCCAGTACTGTGCTGAATAGAAATAATGAAAATGTGGACAGTCTTTTCTTTATCTTGATCTTAGATGGAAAGCTTTTAGCTTTTTAACACTGACTATGATATTATCTGTGCATATATCTTACATGGCTCTTTTTACTGATATTATTGACACTTTTTATCACAGAAAGTGTTTGACTTTTTGTAAATGTATTTTCTGCACCTATTACATTTATATTTTCTTAATTTGGTATGTCATTTTTGTTGATTTTCATTTGTTAAATTATTCTTTCTTCCCAAGGATAAATTCCACTATGATCATTCTAATGTTTCTTGAATCTGAATTTCAGTATTTTGCATCTATGTTTATCAGGGATGTAGGCTGAAGTTTTCTTTTCGTATTGTATCCATATGTGTTTTTTTCTTCTTCTGATTCCCTCAGGTGTAAAGTTACATTGTTCAGTTAAGAGCTACTTTGTGTGTGTGTGTGTGTGTGTGTGTGTGTGTGTGTGTGTGTATGCACCCACCATGGTTCAGTGGGGGAAATCAGAGGACAATCATAGGTGTTAGTCTACACATTCCACCTTATTTGAGTCAGGTTCTTTTCTTCACTGCTGTGTATGTCAGACTAGCTGGCCTTTCAGCTTCTTGAAATATATTCTCCGTTTCCCATCATACCATACGAACACTGGGATGGTAGATGTGTGCTATTGTGCCCAACTTTATGTGGATTCTGAGGATTCAAACTTAAGTCATTTCCTCAGCCTGAGACCTACTTTTAATGAAGACATTTATTACTATAAACTTCTCTCTAAGATCTGCCAACACATCAACAATGTTTCAAGATACTTTTGATGCTATTGGTCACTCAGGACTATATTGTTGAATTTCCATATATTTGTAAATCTTTCAATATTCCTTCTATGACTGACTTCTCATTTTATGTCACTGTAGTTCAGAAAACAAACCTGAGTGACTTCAGTGTTCCTGAATTTGTTAAAACTTGTCTTGTGACTTAATGTATTGTTCTTGACAAGAATGTATTCTGCTGCTGTTGAGTGAAATATTTTATGCATGCTGTTGTGTCCATGAGTTCTGCGTTTTGAATGGACAAAATATGGTATGTTAATTTATCTCAATGCTATATTTTGAAGGATAATATTCCATTTAAAATTCATGTTGAAGAATTAGAAAGATGACTCAGCACTTAAGAACACTGGATGCTCTTGCAGAGGACCCAGGTTCAATTCCCAGCACCCACATGGCGGCTAACAGGTGTCTGTAACTCCAGTTCTATGGGAATCTGATGCCCTATTCTGACCTCCTTGGGCACTGCACAACATGAGTGCACTTACACATGCAGGCAATACATTCATACACAAAAATAAAAATAGAATATAAAATATTTAAAATTCATGTTGACACTTGATAGCTAGTGCAACATTATTGGAAAGTGTGGTTTTTGGTTAATGCTCTGATTAAAGAATGAAAGCCCCTATAAAAGAAACTTCAAGGGACAATTTGACTTTCTTCCTTTTTTGCTATTCTACCAGGGCATTTAACTTGTCAGAGTATACAGCAATAAGGCACCATCTTAGAAGTGGAGACTGAACCCTTACCAAACAATAAACTTGTTGGTGCTTTACTTTTGGAAATTTCAACACCCAATATTCTGAGAAATCATTTTTTGTTGTCTATAAATTATTCATTCTGTGCCATTTTGTTGTTGTAAAACAAATTTATTAAGATGTTAAATACAGCTATTTTTAAAAAGCAGATGTTAATTCTGAACGGAGTTGTTAAAGAACAAATCCAGGGAGAATTCTACCTCGTCTACATGTAAATAATGGAATCAACCTCAAGGTGGAGACATGTCCTTTCCTCTTCCCTAATAGGTTAATGCAGTGTCACAAGTCAGGCACCTAACTAGGCGTCCATCGCCAGGAAGGAAGGTTCGTTCACCTTAAGACAATATATTTTTCTTTCTCAGAATTTCTATTTCCCAATACAGTCCCTAGGAGTCAACCTGTCACGAGATTTGGATAGGTTAGCCCAGATTTTGAGGCCTGACTCTGAAAGGGAAAACGATTCCTTCTTCTGTTTTTCTCTTTGGGATGCTGGCCAGAGCCGAAGTATGTTTTTAAACTCCCTAACTAAAGCTTTCGGCTTCCTTACTGTTTTACTAAAGCTTCCCTCCCCTCCATGTAGCTGCCTGATTCAAGGTGGCTGACATCCAAGTGGCCTTATTCCAAGCTTTTGTTCTTTCTCTTCTCCATTCTCCCCCTCCCTTCAGGGCAGCCACAGAGATTTACAGCTTGTCTGGTCTGGGGTTTTCCTCTTAAATTCTAATGAATTGTCTTTGAGCTTCCGTTTCTATGAGTTTTTGTCCTCAAGCTTCCATTTGTGTCTGTTCTTAGTCTTTTATTAATGAAACTAAGAGCTCCAAGAGCAGACCCTGATTTCCCAGGCATCATTTGATGGCTCTGCTGGGAATCTCCAAGATTTCTGGAAACATTTCATTTTGCCTTTTCTTCTTTTAATCAGCAGAAGCAAAAGAACCTCTCCTGTAGTCCTAGATGGAATTACACATTGAAATGCATTTACAATCAGCCTATGCTTTTTTTTTTATCAGCTTTTTTGGCCTATCTCACAGTTTTGGTTTCTAGTATGAATTTCAGAAGGAATTAGAGGAAAGTATTGCAAAAGATTGCAATGCCTATTGATAGCTTAATCATGCATTATAAAGGTGATTAAAAGTAACCCCTATATATCGACCCCATAATGTGTACTTCATAATAGACTGAGAACTGTTAGATGAAAAGTCTTATCTGTGCCAAATTCAAATTTATACTTATCTAGTTGTTTTAAATACATCACAAATAAATGTATATTCAAGCCATTAGAGTTAGTTTGCTTTGTACATCCTGAAATATCTGCTGTCTGTGGCAGACCTGCTAGTCTCTAGAAGTCTCTGACTCCGAGACTTTCTATAATGTTGCTGAGAGACATGACATAAAGAAGTAAGCCAACTCTCAGATTCTCCTCTCCCTTGGCAGTTCCCTTGCTCTCTTCTTTTTTTAAGTAAGGGTTCCTCAGTGTTGCTTCTGGAATATCTCGGGCAATGAAGGAATTTCTTAGTATGGATCCCGTCAATGAGCCAACCACATAATGCTTGTTGTTTGTTGCTGCCACCTCATGGTCATACTTTTCCCTTGATTAACTTTCAAATCCCATTACCCAGTTAGACATGACAGTAAAGCCACATTATCAGAGTCTTCTGAGTCTGAGTTGTTGATCTGGCTAGGTTCTTGATATCACATATTTGTCAGCTCAAATGTCATCCCAGAGAAGCTTTTCATGACTCTAGTATTGCCTTCCCACATTCAGTGTTTTAATGATTACTTAGAAAAGTTCTTAGTAGTAGATGAAATTATCTTTTTATTTATTTTTCTGTTTAACATGTCTTTCCACTCTGGCATGTCAGCTCCAAAATGGTGGAGACTTTATTTTGCTCACTGATCCATCTCCAGCACCTAGCACAGTGCCGTCACACAAGAACTATCCAATAACGATACTGAAATTGAAAACAAAGAAGCAACAAACAACAGAGAAAAATCAATGAAACTCTGAGCAGATACTCTGAGATGATCAAAAATATTCATCAATTTATAGACAGAATGTCAAGGGGAAAAAAGAAGACACAAATTACAAGAATCACAAGTGAGTAAACTAGCACTACTACAAATCATGTACATATTAGAAGAATAATGAGGAACTATTAGGAACAATTTTACAAAAAATGTTGAAAATTTAGACAAAATTTAAGTTCCTGTAGAAAATTATTAACTCTCAAAGTTTGCTCAAGAAGAAAATAGTCCAGGAAAGGCTAAATATAGTAAGTATCCCTGACAGAGATTTCCCCCTTATCTATTTTTCCCTCAAAAGGGTGCTGAAAAACGGGAGAGAAGAAATATTGAATCCAAGGCTTTACAGATACATGCTTTAAGCAAATTCTGCCACTCATTCGTTTTCTGAGACTCAAAGCAAATCAAAGCCAATGAACTCTGATTCCTTTTCTCATAAGTGAGTGTTGTTGTGAGGATTAATAACATGGTACAGGTACAAGATGCTTGCTCAGATGACCTATCCAGTACAAATGGAAGCTGCTGCTTTGTTTTGATGCAATATGATAGAAGGTAAATGTTCAAAAAGCTTAGTAGCAACTCAGTTATTCTAGTGAATGTTTCTTGAAAATATCCACTGAAACAGTGGTTCCGGTAAGAATTATAGTCATTTAGTTTTCTAGAAAGCATGTATTTTAAAGAGAGAAAATGGTAGATTAGAAACACCCATCACATTCCTGCATCTCCACAAGACTGAAATCAACATTAGGTTCATGGTGACATGGAAAAGTTAACATGAGTATAGAAATACATGGAAGTGCAATGGTAAACAGTATACAGTTTAGAGATCTGGTGAAATCAAGAAATATTGGACTTTAGATCTGTAAAGAAAGTCAGAACCCTAACACCAGATACTGGGAAACATGGCAAGAAGGAATGGGGGTAATCTCTTTTGGTGGGCCCTTAAGCAAAAGACAGAAAGAAAGCCATAGTGAACTCCAAATGAACAGAATATGGCACTGTACAAAAGCAATGTTTAAGAAAGGAGATCTACACTCTTCAATGCAGGTGGACAATTGAGAACAGACCGTCTGAATTTTCTTACTTATTCCTTGGTGCCATAGCAAGGAACCATCTTGAGGAAGAGGTACCATAGAACCTTATATTTGTGGGAATCAGATGCCCCTACATTTTTATATCCCCAAATCTCAACAGCATTTCCTTGTCATTGCCTAACAAATGATGACTTTGAAACTCAGTGTGGTTCCAGATAATTGGCGATGACTTGGATATATACCTGGGGAGACAGGGCTATGTGATAACAAATGAAGACTCCACTGAAGAGGGAGGTATAGGTCAGTTCATTTGGAAACAACAGAAGGTAGCTTCTGGGAAGAGGAATGTGATCATTTGCATAGATATGAGCAGGGGCTAACCAGAGATCTATCTTGTGGAGGCAGGTAGGATCACTCAATATTCTTACCTCACTACCTTAGAGATATTTGGTGGAAAGCAATAATAATTAAAGCTTTTCTCATACCTATACACTGGCAGAGTGCTTCTGGTGCAAAAGGAATATCCAATCAGACTTGTAGTCAGTATGAGAAGCTTAAAGATAGTTATGGCACTTGTCACATTATGAGGTGTTCAATCAGAGATTACTGGTAAGAAAACAGGCCTAGCAGAGACCAGTGTTTGACCCTGAGCATCATATAAGACAAAGCGAGCTTGGGCTGAGCTTCCATAGAATATTTTCTGGTATTGAGCTTTTGTAATCAAGAAGGAAAGTGACTGATAGTCCATCTTATCCCACCTATTGAACCTCAAAATGAGAAGTCTTAGAGGAAAACAAAGTGACCCTAACTTCCAATTTCTAAGTAAGGAGAAACTGCCTTAAAAATAGCTTCATTTTTAAAAATTATTTTTCTCATTGCATTTCATGTGTTCCTCACAAAAATTCCACTACTTCTTATCTAATTATGTCTTTGTTTTTGTGTTCCTTCCCTTTTCCTGATCCTCATTACCTTATTGCCAGTACATCTGGCTTTATTAAATTTTGACAACTGAGTTTCTGTTATATTAGCTTAATTTCCTATTAGCCTAGTTTGTTTTCCATTTCTATTGAGGATATATTTGCTATTTATTTTTAAAATTAGATTGGTTTGTGTTTATGTAATTACTGTGATGTGCTTCCTCATTTCATAATGGTAGTGGTAATAAATACCTAAAGATGAGACTCCTTTATAAAACTGGAGATACCCAGGTAAAGCAATGCTCAAATTGAAATGCAAAAAATAGGAAACATGAAAAATCAAGTAAATACAACTCTTCTAAATTACAATAACCAAAACAAATATATAAAAATGATTGAAATGCTGGACAAATGATTCAAATGCTAAATTTTTAATGATTAGTAAACTCAAGGACTAGAAATATAAAACAAAGAAATCAGTCCGAGATTTAGTTACTAAGAGATCCTTAAAGTACATAATATGAGAAATGAAAAGCACAATAAATCATGATTGAAAAAACTCAACAAAAAGAGTCATCAATAATTTAGAACAAGCAAATAAAAACATCAGATTTCAATACAAGATGGAGGAATTATTACATTCAAATAGCAATAAAAGAAATAAGAAATAATAATCACCACTTTTATGATCTCTGGCATGCAAGTGACAAAAATCTACAGATATTTGATATTGAGGAGGCAGCAGGAGTTCTAGCATAAATTTTTCAAATCTGGGTTTTAGGAATAACTTTTACAATATGAATAGAATCTGGAGTAATGACTTTTACTCAACCTTGTACCAAAAACATACTGTTTATAAGGTAAACAATCTCACTGAGCCATGTGTTCCACTTGTGACTTTGGCATGTGACCTTAATCCTTCAAAAACTGCATTTGCCCTCCACTGAAGATAGTGAATGCATGTAGATGCTCTTGCTTAACATAACATAGCACTGGAAGCAGCATGCTATTCTCACTCAAAACAGTGAGAATAATTGAGAAATCTGTTTGATATTTTGTGTGTGCAATCTTTCAGACCTCAGGATCTCTGTTAGATAAGGAAGGATCTTAGCTTCTACTTTCTAAATTGTTGCTGGTAAGACTGTTTCAATAAAGTGTGAATCCTAGCTCAAGAGCACAATTCCATGAGCTATCTGAAGGAAAAGTTAGTTCTCAGAATTTGTGTCCATCTTGACCTTAAAATTAGTAGCTAAGAGTCATACTGTTTGAGTGTAACTTTGTTGAGGTGTAGCTATAATGTGGCTTAGAAATTCTGCATTGTGTGTTTCATGTGAGGAAGGCACTCTTTACTCTGCACTGGTATGTCAGTGGTTGTAGAAGTCCTGAGGGAAAAGGAAATATGGAACATCTCAGTCTTATGTTGTAAGTTGTATGACACCAAGTGCAAGGTTTTCCTTGGTAGCTCATGGCAGAGAGCTTCATGAATAGGCTACTGGGAAAGTCTTGAGGAAAAAGGAAATTACTGGAACTTCTCAGATGTGCATGGGAGTACATGATATGACAAAAAGTCCAAGGCTTTCTTGATAGTTTGTGCCAGCATGCATTAATAATGTTTTTATTTGCCTTTTGTTTTTATTTCCTTTACTAGGTTGAAACATCAAAGAACTGATCTAAAAACAAAAAACTTTTTCACCTTTCAGCTTTCATTATGGGGATCTCTTTATCTCCTAAATCTTGTGCACATACATGGCAATTAATGAATTTACTTAAAGAATGCAATTATAGCATCATCAAAGCAAAATTTGAACCATTTTACCGAATCATGGTGTATTTCATACATAATATCTCAAAGAATCTTAATCATTTTTATACCTCCTTCTCCATTGGCACCTTCTTAGGCCCCCGACTGGAATCCATACATGCCGTCATCTGTGTTAGGGTCTATTGTGTGAAGTTAGTGTCTCCAAATATTCCTCAGTGCAGGTTCATTCACTAAGGTCTAGTAAGCCTTCCCAGAGTCTCTTACCTTAGGAAGATTACCTCATCCTCACCCAACAGTAATCGGTTGCCAATATTTCTTCATCATAGAATGGGATCCACTATCCATTTCTCCAGTTTCATACTGGGTTTTTGTCTTCTTGAGTTTGCATGGGTCTTAAGCATGCAGAAACAATCGCTGTAGATTCTCATGAGCAGGGTCCCAGGAGCTTGTTGAATTCTATTTCCATAAGGTCATGCAGTTCTTCACTGGATCTTACAATCTTTCTGTCCCCTCTTCCCACAATGGACCCTCAGTCTTTGGTGAGTGAAGCAGGAGTCCTGTCCAGGGACCCACACTCTGTGGACTCCTAATCTTCACTATTTAGCTACTTGTAACCTTTTGTGTTACTGGCCCTCTGTTACCTTGAATTCCATGTTATGTGACCTTTGGGTGTTCAGGTTACATTGTAGCTGTGCTGCTTAGGCTTGAGCAATTCACAGACAATGGCTCTGTTTGACCAGTTGTGGTACTCTGTAGTATTCTCCTTCTGGTTCAACAGAAACTTCTTTCATGAGTGGTGACTGGGATACTTGACTGTATATATAAGGATACACATTTTGTAATTAGTAAGAAATAGCAGTAATCTAATGATATGACAGTCTTGTGGATTTCTCTAAGATCTATGACCTCTTCACCTATGTATATTTGGCTATCAGTACAGTACCACACATGAGTTTTTTTCCAATTGAGTCAGTCCTAAGACCAATTAGATTGCTATTGATTGGCCCCAAGATAAAATTGTCACTACTGCACCAGTGTCCAGTGCTGTATCAGTCATTGATGTGGTTATTTGGGCATGAAGATGATGTTGGGTCATCAACTGATGTTCTCCCTTGTCTACTTGCGTAGTGCTCCCCAGAGCTATGAGAGGTAGCCTTCAGGGGAAGTGGCTTCAGGGTCTTTTCCAGCTCTATTGTTCCAAAACTGGTTTCTGAAGTATGTTTTGTTTTCAGAAATAAGATCTTACATTCAAGTTCATGGAGGAAAACAAAGGCTGTGGCAATGGCCTGTGTAATTTTGGGAGTCTCTTGGATCTATGGCCAACAACTCAAAGGAAGATTTCTCCTCCTGGCACTGTTTCTTTCATGTAGTCTTCAGCTATGCACATGGACTCATGTAGAGTTAGTGTATGTGGAATGTCAGTAGGTTGTTAGACTAACATGATTCCCTCTGGTGTTTTACACTATCCAGGCATTATTTATCCTTTCTCTCTGTCTGTCTCTGTCTCTGTCTCCCCCCTTCATGGTCTAGCTCTTCTTCCATACCTGCCTATCCTTTTTAAAGTGTCACAATTTCCCCCTTGATAATACCAGTCTCCTATGCCCTCCTTCTCTTGAGCTCCTTCTTCCCTTTATCCCCATAATTCCTTGTATAGCTCTCCCTTCCCCTCTCATTTTAATACCTCCCTTTTATCTATTTCTTCCTTAGTTACAGCTGTCTCCTATTCTTCTCTCTCACGTTCTGTTCTTTCTTTCCCTTTACCTCTTTGTTTCCATTCCATTTTCCTGGCTCCTGCAGTTACATCAGTATACATAGTCACATATAAGGATTTGGTGCTAGGATCCACAAATGAGGGATGACATATTTCATTTGTTTTTCTGAGTCTATGTTACTTCACTTGGCATAACGGTTTCTAGTTCCATCCATTTGCCTGAAAATGTCACGATTTCATCTTTTTTTTTATCACTGAGTAGAATGTCATCGTGTAAATGTACCTCATTTTCATTATCCACTTGTCAGATGAGGGACACTTAGGTAGCTTCCATCCCTTAGCTACTGTGAAAAGAGTAGCAACAAACATGTATCTCTGCAATAGGATGAGTCCTTTGGTTATGTGCCAAGGAGTGGTATAACTGGGTCAAATGATAGATTTATTTTTCATTTTTTAAGAGTTCTCCACACGATTTCAATATATGTTTCAAGAGTTTACAATTCCACCAGCAGTGAATGAGTGTCCCTCTATCCCCACATGCTCTCCAGCATTTGGTATCATTTATTCTCTTGGTGTTAGCCAGTCTCACTGGGGCAAGTTGAAATCACAATGTGGTTTTAATTTGCATTCCTTAATTAGTAACGATGATGAACACTTTAAAAGATTTTTCTTAGTCATCTTTATTTCTTTTTTTGAGAACTGTATGTTCCAATCCTTAGCTCATCTTTTAATGGATCTCTTGTTTTCTTGATTCTTTGTGAGTTCTTTATATATTCAGGATATTAATCCTCTGTCAGATGGTCTAGGGTGGGCATAGGGAAGTTGAGGGTGGGAAAAGCCTGTGAAGGCTCTAACAAACTAGACTGAAAAGTTGAGTTTGTCTGAGTATGGTGGATCAGGAAGCAGTGGGTGGATCTGGACTAAGACAGTAGTCCAGAGATCTGGGTTTCTAAGAACAAAAGAGGGCCTGTGCCCAAGACCAGAAGGAGAACAGGATGTGAAAATTTAAACCTTTAAATGTTGTTTAGAAATATTTTCCCTGGTATTCTAACTATGTGACAGAATTCAGAATCCTGGGAAAAACTGGTTCTGATCAGTAATGGACCAATAAACTGAGTATCAATTGAGGCCCTTCCTGAAACTTTAATATTGTATTGGTGGTGGCACAGAGGTCCGATCTGGATTCTCTTGGTTGAGTGGTGATGGGGATTTTTGATTCTGGGATGGAACAAACCTGATTGCTCCAGAGGTTTGTTTGGCTGAGGGGCCCTGGAGTTGGCGCTGTGCAAAGTTTCCCTGGTCCTTTAGTGGTAAAGGTTGGCCCTGAATATCTGTTTTTGAATAACAATCCGAAGCCCAATGTTTTCCCTTTCTACAAAAAGGACATACTGTTCTGGGTGCAGGCCTAGAGGGACTGGCAGCAGATTTTGAAGAAGGACAATCTTTAGCCAGATGTCCAGGTTGCTTACAATTAAAGCAAAGTCTATTTTTGGGGTCATTATTAATGAAGAAACCCTTAAGGGCTGCTCCTATACAATTCCCATATTATGGGCTGAACCTATCCCAGAGCAAAGCTTGACATAAGTTGTTAAGTCCTTATCCTTATAGGGGGGAATGGGCACCTGACATGCAAGATTGGTATTCTCAAAAGCCAATTGTTTTATGAAAGGGCTGTCTACTTCCTGAGGACCAAGCAGTCGCTCTGCAGTTTCGGTACGTCTGCTAATAAAATTGCTGTATGACTCATCCGCTCCTTGTCTCACTTTAGTTAGTGATGCAGTGATAGGTCCCTTTAGAGGAAGCCTTTTCCAGGCTGCCAAACATGTCTCCTGAATTTTATTTAACAAAGTAAAAGAATATTGTGCCTGAATTTCAGTGGTATGGTAAGGTGGATCTCCCATCAACTTTTTCACAGAAAAGGCACCGGAAAAGGGGTACTTAGCAGCAAATTTTTTACATGCCTCTGACAGCTCTGTTTTCCATAATACATAGTCTCCCCCTGAGAGGGTCGCTCGAGCTAGAAGGCTCTAATCATTGGGAGTAAAGAGCTTTTCAGATTGATTTTCTAGCAGTGCAATGGTAAAACGAGTGATAGGGCCATAGGCAGCTACAGCAGCTTTAAATTTTTCCAGGACTCTCATACTAATGGGTTTATAATTAACTGCTCTAGGGGCTTCCTCGTCTCATCTGTATCTGAATCTGTGCCCTCTTCTAATGGCAGGGGCTTAAAGCGAAGCTGCCCAGTAGAGGCAACTACTTGGGGTGTTGATGTTACCGGACAATCTCTTCCTCGCTATCTGAGTCTAGTGGTACCTCCTCTATATCTTTCTGAATTTGAGCCTTTCTTTGTTTAGCCTGCCCTCTAGTAAGGACAGGATATGCTCCAACTACGGTTCCAATGCCTGGATACTTAGAGAGCCGGACAGGATTTTTAGGTTTTGCTTTTGAATCCTTGGAGAAGAAAACAAGAGCTTTTGTAACTTCTTGCAGTTCTGTCACAAGTTTTAATTGAGTTTTCTTTTCAGCCAATGCTTGTTGGAGTTGCTTAATAGACTGAGACACTTCGGGGACAATAGTGTCTACAGGCGGAGTGGTGGTGATCAGACATTATCTGCACCCTCATAAGGAAGTGGAAAGGAAGGAAATTGACAAATGGCCTCAGAGCCAGTGTTTAGAACCAGGGCTAAGTCTTCAAGAGCAGGATAAACCTGAGGGATTTTTATTTTCTCTAACAGTTTAGTCTTTACAATTGGTTCAGGCATAGTAATAGAGACAGAAGGGTAAAGTGAAGGGGTTGGACTAGGCGTGGTGGGCAAAGAGGGGCATTCTCTGTCTCAGGGGAATCTACATTCTCAAGCAAACAATTAAGTGCCAAATCTTTAGAAGTAGCTTTTTTTAAGGCAACCTCCCCTCTTTCAACAAGTTCCTGAACATCAGAATGCAGTGATTTGGTCTTTAAAATATCATTAATTAGGTTCCAATAAGAAAGGGCAGAAACAAGAATTTTTTTCTGGACCAAAAGCCTGATATTAATCTTTCAAACAGTCCCCAACCCATCCCCAGTGCTTTTTGTCAATGGTTCCCTCTTGTGGAAACCATGGGCAGATGTCAGTAAGAAACTGAAAGAAGTAAAGGAGATCCTTTTTTCTTAAGTTTGACTCCTCGCACTTTAAGAGCTTCCTTTAAGCCTTTAATAAACAAATAGTGTTTGCCTATCTCCTGTTCCATGTTCTTACCTTGGGGTTTCACCACTCAAATTCTTCTTTCTCAAAAGTGAAACTAACCATTCTTTTGGTGATCTGTGATGGTGCATTCCTTTAACTGGCCGCAGTGATCTTAGTGTGTGGAGGAGTCTTCCTCTGGGTGAATGAGCAGTGTTCTCAGGTCTCTCTTGGGGTCTCTTCGAACCCCACGTTGGGCGCCAATTGCCTTGGCCAGTGGGGCAGTAATGGGAGCATGAACTCAGGTACCCGGAAAAGAATAGGGGCAGGAGGCATGAGAAGAAAGAGGGCAGCAAGTCAAGAAGTCTGATCAAGCTGAGCCGTCTTTATTGAGCAGTAGCAGTCCTTTTATACGGAAGGATTTTGATACATTGAATCACAGTGGAATTTTTACAGAGGAAGTTGAGGAGGGAGTCATAGTCACAGGATGTTTTTCTTAAACCTTATCTCTTATATATCCTCTTGACAGTTTTACATTGCATGACTGGTTTTACTCAAGACTAATGGTCAGCATGTTTCCTGTGGTCAATGTCCAAAGATTAGCCTCTCCAGGAGTTATTCCTCTTAGCTTACTCAAGCTATCTCCACAGAATGTTTGGCAAGTTACAAAGATATCTCAAGCTGTTGTTTGGTTCCTGGCACTGATCAAACTACTGCTTAGAAATAATTCAACTGAAGCACTTAATTGTTTGGAAACTGTGTTATAGAACCTCATGTATCTCTTCTGCTTACTTCAACTGTCTTCCATGTAGTTTCCTTCCCTGGGGTAGAAGATGATGGAAGAACCAACTTAGAAAAATAGTGTACCTGGTTTGGCAACCACAAAGGTTGAGTGTGCCTTTTTGTTCTGCCTGACATATCCAAACTCTTTCTCTGAGATAAAATGTCCATTCCATCTTTGAAACTCTTCTACTGTCAGTTTATTTCTGTATAATCATGCTACTCTCGAATTTATTTTCTAGTTAAAATGACATGGATAGTTTAAAGAGAGTGAACATTCCGATAAATAATTGTAAAATTTATTTTACAAATTCCTCTTTGTGTTATTGACTGCTTTCTGTGTTCTGAGTTCTTTATATTGTGAGTACTTAATTCAAGAGTACATATGGAAATTATAATGTGATTTTTATGATGTGGATAGCCAGACTTGATAGCACTCTTTAAAAGAGGAATTTACCCTGTGTGCTATCATGCTTGCCTACAAATAATAATTTATAAAAGAAGAAAGACAAAGGGAACATTTAAGGATGTTTAGTCTGTCCTCAACTTTTAATCTTTAGAAAGTGGCTGTCTTCTATAATACATGTAAGGCTTGTAATTTCTCCTGATATTTTATGAATGGCGGGTTCTGCAAGGACAGGCTCAAGTTCACCAGGCAAAAATGTAAAATTAAATTAAATAAGAAATTCATTAAAGTCATAATGTATTAGAGAGTAATGTTGGTAAGAGTTGGTAAGACTACTCTGAATAAGCTCTAATTTCTTTATGGTCACTAAGATATGGGCGAATTAAGATATTCTCAGTGAGAGAAGCTCCTACATCTGGGAAGGCCTTTTTCCTTGTACTTGCTTATAAGGAGAGAACTATAAAGATGCAAGAGAAATTTGGACAAATGTGTAACAAAACACCACTATCCTGTAACTGTTTGACCTAGATCTCAAAAAGAAAAACTGATGATTTTTACATTTCAACCTTGCCTAAAGTTAAACTAGAGAACAAATATGACCTCTTATGGGAGATATCAAAAGTTTTGGAAAATACCAAAAAGGATTCTTTAAGTTTTTCATATTCAAGCATCTGCTCAACCCAAATGTAGCCAGGGAGAAACTGAAGTTAGGTGATAGTAATAGGAGATACTTTTGTTGGCTTTATTTACTTATTTTTTTGAATATGAATGCTAACAGCCATGTACAGAGTGACCCTTCAAAATCAAGTGTTTTAATTTTTGTCATTTCTGGTTCCCAATGTAAGACCCAGTAGTTTCTGTTTTAAGATAAGTGAATATTTTTTCTGAATATCAGTAAATTTTTGTATGCTGTTTGAACTCACTTAAGAAGCTGAATATGAAGATAAATTTGGCCACTCTTCTTCAGACTCAAGCCAATTCATTTCAAAATGTCCTCTAAATTCCCCTGAGATAAGCTAGTCCCCTTACTTGATGACCAAGAGGAAGACAATAAAACAGCCTTATAGTGAAAGCATTATGCCCTTGTGAATAGCTAAAGGATAAATATTTCCAAGAGAAATAGTTATTACTTATTTCATGATAGTATGATGTCTGTAATAAAGACACTAGCAATGCACCTAGATGAGAACCTCCTAATGAAGCTTCAATTCTTTAGGCTACAGGAGAAGTGGAGCCACTCTTATGCTTTTCTTGCCCCCCCCCAAATAATAAGCAGGGCATCTCCCTCCTAAGATAATAAAGAATGTATCACTTTGGATGTAATAGGAAAAGTTTTAAATCCCTACAAACTTATGGGAACCCATTTAAATCCTAGTTAATTTAAATTGGACTACAAAATTTTGTTTACCAAAATATTGTTGATTCAGAATATACATGTCAAATTCGTATTATGGTTTATTCTCAGCTACCCCAAGAAATTCCACTTTCAAGTTTACTTAGGAAATTAGTGTATTGCTCACTTTGGAATCAGATATTATGAGAGAATAGAAACTTATGAAAGGAAAGACATTGTTTAATACCCCATTGAGAAACTCCTCACAACAAATGACAAATTTGCTTGTTAATGTTATTAATGTCTCATGGTATTATAAGATAATAAGTAATAGAAAACATTGGAAGGGTGTAACAATGAAAAAATTTAGATAAAGAAGGATTTGTGTATGAAGATTAAGATGGCTGAATGTTTCTAGAATGCAAATGAGAAATAAAAGGGCTTTTGTACGTTATGAAACTTTGAGTAACATATTTAGATATGCAAAATAAGAGACTTCCGTGCTGAAAAGATGGCTAAGTGGTTAAAAGCACTAGCTACTCTTGTAGAAGACTTGGTTTCTGTTCTCAGCATCCCCATGATGGATAACAACTGTTCAAAATCCAGTTTTACAGGGTCCAATGACCTCTTCTGATATCTGTGGGCATTGTACAACATGGGTGCACTTACATACATGCAAGCCTTTCATAGTATCATCTAGAACTATGATAACTAGACATCAGGTAGAAAGCTTCTGGGGCAGTTCCTGCTCCACTGCTCCTACCTGTGCCCAAAGTATGTTCTGTCTTGCAGTAGGGTCTTCAAGGACTGGAATAAAACCAGTAGCTTGCGTTATTTTGGCAGTCTCTTGAATTACTCTGAGCCACCACTTGAAGGAAGTATCTACTGTCTGGCACGGTGCTCCTTGCCATATAGACCCCAGGTATACACATGCTATACACATGCCCTAATGTTCACACACTATGTGTGCATTTTTCAGGGGGCTCCTGAATCAACATATATCTTTCTGGCTTCCCTAACCCCTTAAGCCCAGTTTGAATATCTCTCATTTCTTTACCCCTGTACAACCTTCCTCCTGCCTCCCCAGCCCAAGCACACCCATTATTCCCACTTATCCCCTTTCTCCTGAGTTCCCTCTGTCCCCACCACAATTGTACCATGCAACTCTCTCCCTCTGCTCCTCTGCCCATTTTCCCCACCTCCACCCTAGTAAAATCTCTTCCCTACTATTCCCCACTTTCAGAGACCTTCTTTCTCTTTACCTCTGTGTTTCCTTTCTGTTTTCCTGGCTCCTTCTGTTACATCAGGATATATACTCACATAAAACAGATTGGTGCTATAATCCATAAATGAGGGAGAACATAGTACTTGCTTTTCTGAGTTTTTGTTACTTCACTTAGTATATCAGTCACTAGTTGCTTCCATTTACCTGAAAATTTCATATTTTCATCTTTTCTTACTGCTGAGTAGAACTCTACTGTTCAAAATTATACATTTTCCTCATTCATTTGTCAGTGGAGGAGCATTTACATTGTTTCCATTTCTTTTCTATTGTGCCTTTGATTACAATAAAATGATACTCTTTGTGTCTTTCTGATTATTTTTAATTTGAAGTCTATTTTGTCAGACATTAAAATTGCAACACATGTTTGATTCTTAGAGTCATTTGCTTAGAATATTGTTTTTCATCCTTTCACTCTAAGGTAGTGCCTATCCTTGATGGTAAGATAAGTTTCTTGAAGACAATAAGAAGATGGATTTTCTTTCTTTCCACTAGCCTGTATCTTTTGAGAAGGGAGTTGAGGCCACTGGTATTGTAAGGTGTGTATTTGGTTACTGTCATTTTAACTTGTTTGTGTTTATGGCCCTGTTTTGTGTTTCTGATATTATACCTTTCTTTGTTTTCTTTCTGTAACATCTTGGGTGTACTCATTCCTATATGCTTTGTATTGATTCAAGTATTTTCTGTAGGGCTGGTTTAGTGGACATGAATTCTTTCTATTTGTGACATGGAAAATTTTCTGTTCTCCTTCTACTATGATAGGTAGTTTTGCTGAATAAAGTACTCAGGTTTGGCATCCATGATTGTTTACAACTCGGAATACTTTGGTCCAGGCTCTTCTGACTCTCATAATTTCCCCTGAAAAGTCAGCTGTAATTCTGATGGGTTTTCCTTTATATGTAACTTGTTTTTCTCTAGCTGCTTTCAGTATTCTTTCTGTGTTCTATACGTTTAATGTTTTTAGTATGTTATGGTGTGGGGAGTTTACATTCTGGATTTGTTTAATTGGTGTTCTTCATGTTTCTTGAATCTATATAGTACGCCTTTCCTTAGGAAAGTTTTCTTCCGTAATCTTGTTGAAGATCTGGTCAATGCCATTGGCTTGAGATACTTCTCCTTGTTGTATGCCTATGATGCATAAATTTAGTTTTTTTAATGCAGTCTTACATTTCCTCCATATTTTATTCCTGTATTTAAAAATTTACATAATCTTTTCTTAAGGACTCCAGATCATCAACTTTGTCATCTAGTCTTGATATTCTGTTTTCAGTTTCATTCACTCTAGATGTGAGACTTTCTCCTGATTTTCCAATTGACTTATTGAGTTTTTCAATTCCATCTTCATTTCAGTTTGAGATTTTTTTCAATATTTTTATCTCTTTTGTGAATTCACTTTTCAAGTCCCTAATTGGGTATGTTATTTCACCCAGCCACATATTTGTAACTTCTTCAGCTTCCATTACAATTTTATGCCTATCCTCTTTGAGTTCTTTGGGTTGTTTGTATTTTCTTTAAGTTCTTTGATCATGTTTGTGATTGTTCTTTTAAATTCTGTGTCATGGGGTTCCTTATGGTGGTTCTCATTGTAGTACACTTCTGTATGACTAGTGGGTTTTGTTGGGTACATATTCTCTTGGCTTTTCATATTATTTGTGCTTTGTATTGCCATTTGGGCATATGGCTGTATTTTTTTGTTGTTGTTGGCTTTGTGTCTGGTAGGAAATTCTATTCTGCATTTGTTTATCTGACATTTGATTCTGTTTATATAACTTGGTTGCTTTTTGCTCAGGTATGAAAAATTAGTTGGTGTGTGCTTCAGGTTCTTGCCAGGGTAGTGGGCTTGTCTAGGTAGCTCCTGGTTCAGGGTTGTTCACAGGGTGGTCAGTACAGTAAGAGGTCTGGTCTGTGTCACACATATCAGGATTCCAGGGGATAGTGGGGGTGGAGACCACCTGTAGAGGGTTTTAACAAACTATACTAGAGGATTTAACTAGTCTGGGTTAGGAAACTAGTCCAGAGATCTGAGGTGGAGGAGCAGGAGTGGGCCTGGGCCCAAGGCTAGTAGGGAGACACGGTGGGGGTAGGTAGAAGTGTTCAGGTTGCAGGAGAATGGAATAGAGATGTGATTGGTGGGATCTCACTTACCAGAGTCTTAGGATGGTCAGTCTGTGTCAGGGAGATCAGGAACTAGGAGGAGAAGGGGCCAGGGACTGCCTGTGGAGGAATTTAGCAAACTATACTAGAGAGTTTAGCTAGTCTGAGTTAGGAAACTAGTGCAGAGATCTCACACAGAGGAATTGGAGTGGGCCTGGGCCCAAGGTTAGCAAAGGGGCAGAGTGGGTATGGGTAGATTGGCAGCTTTTAATTTTTTGTTTATATGGAAGTATATGCATTACAAATTTCCCTATTTCCTTTAGCAAAACATAATAGACTGAAATTAACCTTTCCATGTTTTCAAAACTTATTTTGATTTATGTGTATTATGTGTACTTGTGCGTATGTATGCACATATATATGCAGATGCTTATCAAGGTCAGAAGAAAGTGTCCAATCTCCTGTAGCTGCAGGTATAAGCCATTGAGAGATGCCTGGTATGAGTGCTGAGAACTGAACACGATTTCTCTGTTAAAGCAGCAAGTGCTCTTAATTGCCTAGTTTTTGCTCCAGCCCCAAATTAGCCCTTTCTTGACTTTGTTTCTAAACCTGTACTGATGTAATTAGACTTTGGGCCTCAGTTTCCTTTCTATCAAGTATGCTAGATAATTCTGACTCTGATGTTCTAACATTGCTTTCTAAAGTATTATTAGGTTTTAGGTAGAAAAGGAAAAATTATATGACTACTTTTGCCTTGAGTGGCAGAACAAGTATAAGGGAGGGAAAGTAGAAAAATTCTGCATTTACAGAGACTGCAAGAAAGGCAACAACCAAGAATAAGCCAGACATGCGTTCTTAGAAACCTTAAGCCTTGGTTACTTTCTGAGAAAGGTCTGTAGAGACCTTCCTTTGGCTTTATCTTCAATGGTGTTCCAAGTTGTTCAGTATTTGTAGCCATCTTCCAGGCAGAAGTCAGACTTTGTGTTTTCAGGGTCACAGAAGCTAGTGGTCTCTTCCCAAGGCTAAACAGTAAACTGCTGAGATGCTACTCATCAGGAAGTATCATTTGAGATTTCTAATAATACAAGTTTGAAACCAACTGGGTAACTTTATGAAAGGTGTTCTGTTTGTTGAATCATGAATTATGATAGAACCTAAGTAATTATTATAGGTGACTTTGCATGTTATTACCTTTTCTTCTTATACAGTGAGAGGAGTATAATTCCCTCCATTTTGTCCATGTTGAGTCTGAGATTTGGAGAAAGAGTTTGATATGGCTAAGGTCACAGTTAGAAAATGACAGGATTGGCTTAGAAGACTTGAGCTTACTTTCAAATTGAAATGTAAGAAGTAAGGAAAGGATTGTTTAGTAATCACTTGCTCTTTTCTAGTAAGCATGAGTTAAGACCAGAAGGCTGAGATAGGTGGAAAGGTTACAGATTATCTTAAAGGCAGAAATCCATTATGACTTTTGTCTTCAAGAGCTTTTATGTTATCAGTATTCACAATTCAAACCTATGTAGTAGATTGCTCAATTTGTCTTTAGGTCACCCTCTATTAGAGCCACTTGGATCTTTCTGATTGACAGCAGAGCTCATTCTCTTTCCTTTATACTCTTTGTCTGGAGCACATGAGTAACTAAATGGCTTTGTAAGTCTCTTCTAGGCCTGAATTTCATGTAAAAGGTGGTGAGACACTCATGCTCCTTTATAAAGCTGATTATAAGTGCTAGGCATGTGCTCTTTATGTGACTTTTGGTGAGATTGTTAGTCTCTTTGTACCTCAACTTCCTCAATTGCAAAATGGAGATAATAGTATCAACCTCATTATATTTCTGTAGAGATTCAATGAGTTAATACTTAAGAAAATGGATGTACAGTGCTTAACATATAACAAGCACTCCATGAATGGTAGCTGCTGACTAAAAAAGAAAAAAGTATTTTTTGGAATTTCTAATTTGAGTGGTAAGATGAGCCAGGCAGTGTGCTGTTTCTAGAATGGCAAAATGGGTGCTGGCTAATTAACACAGGCTTTGGTGCCTCTTAGGTTTCTAAGAACATATGTCTGGCTTTTTCTTGGTTCAGACAGGTGTGCCTAAAGGCATATCAGTCATTATTGCTACTCTGAGATATTCATAGCAATTATATGTCACAGAAAACTAACTGAATTGTTGCTTGTTATTAGGGCAACTTTGTTCAGATTCCAGCAAGTCTGAGTATGAGTGTGTTGAACAACTTTTTTTTAATTTATTTATTATTTTTATGTGTATTGCCTGCATGTGTATAAGTATACCCACATTATGCATGCAATACCTGTGGAAGTCAGAAGAGGGTGTCAGATCCCCTGGAACTGGAGTTACAGATGGTCCTTAGCTACCAAGTGTGTGCTGGGAACTGAACTTGTGCCATCTGCAAGAGCAGCCAGTGTGCTTTGTGCTTAATCAGTGAGTCATCTCTCAAGCACCTTGAAGTTTTCTAAAAAATTTACTTGTTCTTGTTATTGAGTTAAAATTTTATGTCAATATCTTATTAGATGTATAGTTTCCAAGTATGTTTTCCAATCTGTAGATTTTCACTTTATTCTTTCCTTTCCTATGATGTATGGAAGCTTTTTCAAAAATGTTTTATACTGCCTCCATTATTTCCTTTCTATTTTTTCTAAATTTTCTAATTTCAGTTAACATAGAAAGTACTAGGGTTCATTACGTCATTTTTCAAACAAAATTTGATTTGTTGATTCTTCTTTTCCTTCCCCACTCTGTTCTTCATTCCCCTGACCCCCTTGCACCCTTCCACCTACAAATAGTGTTTCCATTTCCACTTTGGTGTAGCATGCGGCCAACTCTAAATGGCCCAAAGACCTCAATATAAAATCTGAAACTCTGAAACTGCTGGAAGAAAACATAAGTATTACCCTCCCAGATATAGGTGTAGGAAAGAACTTTCTAAGTTGGACATCAGCTGCTCAGGCATTAAGGCCAACAATCAATATGTGGAAACTTGTTAAGCTACACATATTCTGTATAACAAAAGAAAGAAAAAAGGAAGGGAAGAAGAACCCCACTAAGTGGGAGGAAACCTTTTATCAGCTGCACATCTGACAAATGTTTGATATCCAGAAATACAAAGAACTCAAAAAGCGAAGAAATAAGAAAATAGACAACACGATAAAAAGATGGGCTAAAGATCTGAAGAGAGAGTTCTCAAATGAAGAAATAAAAATGGCTAAGAAACACCTTAAAAAGGGCTCAACATCCTTAGCAATTAGAGAAATGTAGATCAAAACCACTTTAAGATTCCATCTCACCCCAGTCAGACTGGCTAAGATCAAGAGAATGAAAGATACCAAATGCTGGAGAGGATGTGGAGAAAGTGGAATATTCATTCACTACTGGTGGGAAAGTAAACTAATGCAACCACTATCGAAAGCAGTGTGGAGAACTCTTCAAAAATGAAAAAAAATGAATCTACCATATGATCCAGTTATACTACTCCTTAGCATATACCCAAAGAACCCATCCTATTGTAGTGATACTTGTTCATGCATGTTTATTGCTGCTCTCTTCACAACAGCTAAGAAATGGAAACAATGCAAATGCCAGTCAACTGATGAATGGATAATGTAAAACAATTACAGAATAGAGTTCTACCCAGCCCTAAGAAAATATGAAATAATTAAATTTGCAGGTAAATGTATGGAACTAAAGAGTGTTATACTAAGTAAAGTAACACAAATTCAGAAAAGCAAGTGATATATGCTCTCCTTCATTTTCATGCTGTAGCACCAATCCCCTATATCGGAGTATAGATCCTGAGGTAACATCAGGAACCAGAAAAGCGAAAGAATACATGGAGGTCAAAGAAAATAAAGATCATGAACAAGGGGGATAATAGGGAACAGATGTTACCAGGGAGGAAGTGTAGAAAGCTGGAGTATTTGACAGGGAGGAGAGGAAGGAGGAACATGCAGGTGGTCAAGGTGTGGGGTTTAGGGAATTCAGGAGGGGGCATGGAAGAGGGTGGCTGTTAATGGGGGAAACTGGTGATAATGCAAGTGCTGGGACTCGGAAGGGAGGTGGGAGGTTGGATAAGAGGAAAATGTGCAGAAATGAATGAATCTTGGAGGGCTAGGGAACCGAGAGGGAAATGTGATGTTGCTGAACTCCCTTGAGAAATGCACAGTGTGTAAACATTAGTACATCTATATACACTTGGGATGTTTTGCAAAGAACACAGTGCCAGGCAGAATGTATCTCCTTTTTGTGGTTGGCGAGACTGGTCCAAGAGACTCCCAAAATAATACAGGCTATTGCCAAAGTTCTTGGTTACCTCCCAGAACTAGAGGATACCCCACTGCTGAAGACAGGATATATTTGGGATACAGGACTCATAGCAAAGGAGCAGGAACTGACCTGGAAGCCTTCTACCTGAAGTTTAGCTCCCGTAACACCAGATGATAACATGCAAACTGCTAAGGGAGAAAATGAATCAATGGCCCAACTCAACTTTAAATTCTAATAACTGTAAGAAGTGACACAGCACACTACCTCTATTGGTCCAGTAGTAGCACTGTCATCTGGGGGCAGGGGTGATAATCAACAACTATCTAATTGGAATGAAAACTCCTCTCAACTGGAGCAAACTCATGTGTGTCACTGTAAACTCAGTCAAATACATAGGGTTGGAGGGGGCATAGATTCTAGAGAGAACCCTAACTCTGTCATATCTCTAGAGAAATGAAATTTCTTACCATATGCTAAATATGGATCTTTACAGACAAACACCATATACCACTCGTCAAAGAAGCTTCTTTTTGCAACAAATGGAGGCTTCAGCAGAACTTCACAACTGGTCAGACACAGAGAATCTACAAGTGAGGTATATCAAGTTCTAGATGACACATCTACAATTGAACCTCTACACTATAGGCTCATGGAACACAACAGAATGAGAAGTAGAGAGAAAAATAAGCATCCCTCAGTTCTCACCAGTGACGTTTCCTCACACAACATAGCACTATCCACACAGGCCACAACTGGTCAAGCTTCATAGACTAAAGACTGAAGAATGTGTATCCCTGGATGGGACTCCTGCATTGAATCTCACACAGCTATGGCTCAGGAGTCACTACTAAAGAGGGGGCGGAAAGATTGTAAAGGCCAGGGCTGGTTCATGAACTTAGGGAAGCAGAGTCTTTCAGGCTATTGGAAGCTTGCACATGTGAAATTGTGGCAATGATGGCATTGAGCACAGGACCCACACCAACTCAAATTATATATGGGCCCAGAATAGAGCTGTCGAAATTGGTGTTGGGTCAGATATATACTGAAAGCTATTGGAGATGAATTCCTACTGTGAGAGGGAGAATATTCCTTACTTATGATCTCTAGCTAGCCTGACCAGACTCGAATGGATGAATTTGCACTACAGGACATTGGGGCACTAATGGAGAGAACTTAGCATATATAACAGAATACATGGGACCTGGTGGGGCTAGGGGCCCTGGAACAGGAAAAGATTCTGAATTTGATTAGGAGCTGTTGTATGACATGTATAAAACTCAATAATTTAAAAAAAATTTAATATACTTGGCAGTGGTCAGTAATAATGGGTGCAGATAGGAGAGGGGAATCTAAATATAATCAAAGTGCATTACACAGAATTCACAAAAGTTCAAATTTTAAAAATGAAAATAAAATAACCTTCATGTAAATTATAGAGATGAATTCATGGAAGGTCTTTGTTATGAAACAGAAGTAAATGGCCAATGATAAGACCTTAATGACACAGCCAATGAGAAAAGGAAGGAAGTGGCTTGTGGTGGGGTTCTAAAAAACTGTACTTGAGTAACTCTGTGTAGTTTCAGGAACAGAACCACAGGAAATAATGAAAAAATGAGGAACACAGATTCCAAGGAGAATATGAGAAGCCTCTGATGTGGGAGGTTGTGTAACTTCAGAGGAAAAAGGAATCAATTTTAAGAAAAAAAGGAAATAATATAAAAGATAGCCATTCAGACAATCACCCTACATAGTCTACTGGGGAGAATATTGAGGTTCTGAGAAGACATTTCCCAAACCAAGGGAAAGGAAAAACAGAAAATGAGAAATGCTCATTTGTTAACATTCTGTGCTAAAGCTGTGGTCTGTGTTCATAAATGTTGTTCATGTTACAAGACTGTAAGATGTGTACAAGTTGATGGATGTGTATGGATGAGTTTTGCTCAAGAATATATCAAGTTTTAATCTTTCATCTCAATTATAAATTCCTATATTCTCTGGAGAAGAGAAATATGCAAAAAGGGAACAAATGTCTTCCATATGTAAAACTGCAATTACAGAATTATCGTGCACTTTCCCTTATGCCCTTTCTTACTTGCAATGATTGCTCACTTCTCAAGGGTATTGACAGGCTTTTTTGTGCAACATACAACATTTTTCATTTCTCATTCTTTAAGACCATAGGGGGAAACAAGAGTTTAAAAGCCCTTTAAAATTCTAAACTGTAAGGAAGTTTATCTGAGACTTGCAACAGGGAAAAAGCTTGATAGTTAAAAATACGTATGGACAGGTATTCTTAATTTGTTATAGTGTGCCTTGAATGTATTTAGATTCAACTCTTGTTTAGGGAAGTTTAATGTAAAATTGAAAGAAAGAAAGAAAAAGAGAAGAGAAGGAATGAATTATGGAATAGCGTGTAAATATCTGGATATATTTGGAATAAAAGGGATTAAAAAGAGAAGTGAATACTTTATATAAAGATAGATTATGTATGATAAAACAAGATTTTATCTTAAGAAAGAAGAGTAAAATATGAGGACAGAACCATGAAAGCTTAAAGCCAAGTTATAAAAATTCTAAAGTTTGTGAAAGAAGGGGGTTAAAGACAATATATGCTTTATGATGAAAGGTTATTAAAATTCCTAGCTTAAAGGATTTACTCATCCTAGCTTGCACAAAAACTGGCTTGAAAGAAGAAAGAATGTATGCGTAAGCAAGATTATTATTGTGTTTTTGCTAACTTTAACCACTTGGGGAAAGTGAATCATTACAAAATGAAAATTTATTCAAAACTGAATTTTGTGTAAGTGCTGTCTAAATGTTACATGAAATGCAAATTAGAAAACTAGTAAAGTTATCCTTAGTTTTCAACAAGCAATGCACAGAGCCCTGCACCAATATGAATAAGAAGGTAAAAATGAATAGCCAATATTTCGGCTCTTGCTTTCCAAGGTCAGGCAGTACCTGTGAGAGAATCCTCTACATGATGGGATCAGGCTATATGTAGATGCATCATCCTGAATGACTGAGAGGAAAGTAGTATGTAATCACTGTGCTGTGATTGATGGAAATAAACAATCCTTATGAAGGATGCAGACTAACTAATAATTGGTCAGCCCAAACTTGTGCATCATGGGTCCTTAATCATATCTTAAAACTTTTAGAAAAGCAGGAAGGCACCAGTTACACCAACTCTAAATACACCTGTTGAATTATACGCAACTTTGCTATTATATAGACAGAATAGAATCTTATAAATAGCAAAGAAAAGGAACTACTACACGAGGGAACTAATACAGCAAGAGGAATAGTCTCTTGTTTCTAACAGAAATAGCTATTTTGTGTAAATGTACACAAAGGTAAAATATTGAAAGCTATAGGAAACAGACTTATTAATGAAACCCCAAAACTTCTTGTGCAAACCTCATCTTTGGAGTTTAGAATTCGTCCATTCCAGTCTGGTGATAAAAACCTAAAAAGAAGATAAAACTTAACAGAATTGGATAGGCTCCTTCTATGTTTCTGACTACTGAGAATGACATAGGAACAGCAGATAAGGGATGGTCTCATTATACTCAGGCTAAGAGACTGATACAAAAATCTCTAGAGAGAATACTAATGCATCTCTCAACTGTCACCAGTGAACCTTCCTCATACAACAGAGGGCAATTAACAGAGAAGGTCACAGCTAGTCAAAGCGTAGAGAATAAGAGACTGCAGAGTGCATATCCCAGGATAAGGACTCCTATATTAAATCTTACTCATGGCTCAGGGACCATTGGGGAAAAAGAAACAGAAAGATTGTAAGAGGCAGGGGTGGTGCATGACCATAAGGAAAGAGTCTTCCAGGCCTCTGGGACCTTGATCATATGAACTTACAGCAATGGTGACAATATGCACAGGAACCATGCAAACTCAATCTCGACAAAACACAGCATAGAACTAGGGAAATGGGCAACAGGCCCCAATGTTAGCCAAGGAACTGTTGGTAGGTGATCACTGCTAGGTGAGGAAGAGTTGATCTTCTTTAAAGGAGTGTCACTAAATAGGCTGACTACACTCCAGTGGATGAACTCATACTTAGGGATATCTGGACACACAAACTTGACTTGAGAGACCTTAACATATATGACAGAATGCATGAAATCTGGAAGGAAGTGTGATGAGGGGGTACAGATAAGAGAGAGCATCTAAATATGATTAAGATATATTGTATGAAATTCAAAAAAATCAGTAAAATACACATTGAGAAAAAGGCTATAGAAGTAAGTAACATGATGGATGGGAAATGGGCAAGATTCAGGAAACCTTCAAAATTAACTCTAATAAAAACTACCTCGCTTTTGCTACTCTGAGTCTCTAGTGCTTCTCTTATGAAGTGAAGATCTTTGTCGTCCCCAGTTACCTTCCTAGTTTCTTAGCCCATAGGCATACTCATACCTACTTATATACATGCATATGCACATTAGAAGCTAGGATCTGAATACGAGACAGAGCATTAAAATTTTGCCTCTCAGTATGGATTACTTCACTTAATATATTTCCCAGATTCATCTATTCTTTTAGTAATATCATGCTTAAAATTTTCTTTAGAGCTGAATAAAATTCCATTATATATGACATTTTTATTATTTGTTCATGTGTTGATGGACATCCAGTTTGTTCCATTTCCTTGTTTTTGTGAATAATGCAGCAATAAATGCAGATGTGCATGTATTGCTCTTGTAGGGTATTCAGTCCTTTGGGTATATGTCTGAAAGTGGTACAGCTGGATCATATGATAATTCACTTTTTAATTTTTAGAGAAGCCTTCATACTAATTTGCATAATGACTATATTAATTTATACTCCCAGCAGCAGTGATTTAAAATTCCTCTTGCCCCACATCCTCATCAGCATTTTTTGTCATTTATTTTCACAACTATAGTCATTCAGATGCATTTTAGCAATGTCATTCTGCGCCGGATTACCAAAGCAAGCCTTATAAGACTTTCTATATGCAAAGCACTACTCTGAAAAAAGGAGTATTGTATAATGTTTTAAGGACAGTCTCTGAAGCCACATTTACTCCATTCATATTTCAATGGATGCATAGAGCATAGGAAAATTATTTAATCTTTATAGGTCTTAAATGCAAGATCTGTGAATGGGAACATTAGCATTAACTGCAAACGTTTGATGTGAAATCTAACTAAGTGGAAAAGGAAGAACATGTGCAATGTGTGGTATTTAGAAGTATTAAAACATCATTCTGAGTGGGTTAGACAGTCCACTTGATAAAACGGAATTCATGGATGACGGTGGCAGTATATTACAGAGGTAAGCGATCTTCCTGTCCTAAGGGGGAAGGCAGATATCTAAGTCTTCTCTTTTGGGCCTGCCAATGACAGTGGTGACATGACTGCATAAAATGTTCCCAGTTTCCCAATCTAGATTATATTCTGATGTCTTTCAAGTTGATCATTTTCTAATCCAAACAGATAGTGGGCAGATTAATCTTATATGTACAGGAAGTACTCAAAATAAAGGCATAATTCTACTGCTCCCTTAGCTTTGTGTATTAGACAAGTCAGGTTCTTAGTTCCCACTAGTTCCCTATGAAATGAGAAGATCATTGTGATAGATTTCTGATGTACTATCTAGTCTTTTCTTTGTTTACCTAAAAAATGTGAGATAAAGTAATCCTGAAGATAAGAAAAAAGTAGAACAATTAACCCACCTCAAGATTAGTCAACTGGCCCCTGGAAAGGCAAATAAGAAGATAGACACTGTTGAGGTTTCTCAGCTCAGTCTTCCATCTTTCATTCTTTGCCTCTTTGCCTATTAGCAAACTTTGCTGTCAGACTATTCAGGGCAGAAAGACAAAGAGCAATGACTAAAGGGAAAAGACTCCACCACAAATGAGCATTCATTCCTAGTCCAGCTTTTCTAGGAAGCATCTTTTTGCAACTTAATCACCTCTCTTCCTATCCCTCATCCCTCTCAGCTTACTGTTTCATCTGTTTTCCATCCATGCATTGTTGCTCTTGTATACAACCCATCCCAGTATTTATTGTTCTATGTTGAACCTATTTGCATCCACAGGTCTCTCCCATAACCTGTGAATTTGGGAGATTACCTGTGTGTCTCTGATTTGTCTTGGTGTCCAGCACCTAGTCCATGGACCACTGCTTGAGCAGGTGATCTGTTAGGTTATCTCAGTAAGGCTTCATGAGTGAATGGAATAGAGAATGAGAGGGGGAAATTCCTCTCTTGACTTGTGTGCCTCCTGACTTTTTGAATTAAGTAAGACAATACTTTTCTGGATCTCCAGTTCCATCATAAAAAATGTGAGAATCAACATGAAGGATTTCTGAGACTCTGAGAAGACTTTCAGCATTTTCATTTTAACATTTAGATATGTATCTTTATTTTATGTGTTTGAGTGTGTCACCTGCATATATGTATATGTACAACCTGAATGCCTGGTGCCTGTGAAGTCCAGAAGAAAGTATCTGATCCCCTGGAATTGGAGTTATGTGGGTGGATGCTGGGATTTGAACTTTGATCCTCTGCAAGAGGAGCAAGTTTATTTTTAACCACCTAGCTATCTCTCAAGTCTCTCATTTTTCCTTAAAATATATTTTGCTAGTTATCAGAAATCTGAAACTAATATATTTAGATTATGCTTCTCCCAAACATATTTGTTTTTAAATAAAACTCCGTTTTTCTTTAAATCAGGGTAAACTGCTATCTTCTCAGATCCTGAATGCAAAGTAGTGAAGTATGAATTAATCATTTGGGGGCATGTAAAGATCTTTGAGATGTGGTACACTATGGGTGGTATGGTGGTTTGAATGAAAAATGCCCCCCATAGGTTCCAAGTATTTGAAAACTTGGTCCCAGTTGGTGTCACTATTTGTGGAGGTTTAGGACATGCAACCTTCTTGGAGAAAGCATGTCACAGGAAGTGGGGTGGGAAGATTTGAGCTCATAATCTTATCCACTTCCAGTTTATTTCTTTCTGCTCCTGTTCCTGCTTGAAGATGTGAGCTCTCAGTGCTCTGCTATGGTTACTTCTGCCTCCATCCTCTCTGCCATGATGAACTGTAAGTCAGATAAACCCTTCTGTATGTTTCCTTGGTCATGCTCTTAACCACAGCAACAGAAATGTAATTAATACAGGTGGTAAAAAATATTCCTATGTGTTTGAGCTTTATAAATATGCAGAGAATCCTGTTTTTAACCCTATCTAATTTTGGTCTCTCTCTCTCTGCTTGGTCTCTTCCCCTCCCTCCCTCCTTCAGCTGGAAATAGCTGCTTGCACCCCTTTGTGACTTATGCTGTGATCATTGAAACTCTCAGTAACTGTTCGACTGCTTCCTTCTTGGAGCCAGTGCGTAAATGTTACATGACTCACATTTTCCTAGAGCCTGAACTACGGAAGTACAGCTGGAGGAGATAGAGAAATCTGAGTAGTGTAATGTAACTAGAAAGATCTGAGTTCTAGAGAAGGAAGTGGTTAGAGCACAGACAAAGCTAATAATCTCTGGAACTTTGTGAGCTGTAGAAATGAGGCCTCCACCCCAAAGAAGCAACTTCAGTCTATAATTTTATTGGGAGATAGCTCTTGACCAGCAAGGGTGAAATCCAATTCCACCTTCATGGATAGAGTGAGGTCATTCAGGAGGCTGAAACTTTCCACTGGTGCCTCAAATAATATCCTTCCTAAGAATGCCAAAGCCCAGGATCTATAGGATGTCTCAGGTATTTACTAAGTGAGAAAGGCTGAGGAAGTTCTACATATCCTTTGCCATTTCTATGTAGGCCAAATTGAGGCCTTAGAGCCTTTTCTTTGCAGATGTGTGTGGACTCACAGAGAAAACAGAAAGTACTATCATTTGATGACTTTGACATCCAGGTTGAGAAAAGTTTCTTGGAAGAGGAGGCTCCTGGGCATTACAACGGTAGTAAACAAGTCAGGAATCACCTAAAAATCATGTTTTCTAGGGGTTGTCAGGCCCCTTTCACATGGACAAAGGACACCAGTATACAGGGGCTTGAGGCTCCCTTGAAAGCTTCATCCTGAAATAAGACACTAAGAGAGCACCTATGAAGAGAGTCTTGGATACCAGTGCCCAGACAGGGCTACTCCCTTAGTGTCAAATTTTTCACCAACATGGTTCAAGTGGCTGGCAAGTGGTAGACATCCTCTTGTGAAGAGCCACAGTTGAGCCACTACTACTGTAAAGCCAATTCCAGAGGCTTCAGTGATGAGGTTCATCCTAGAGTATGCCTCTTCTGGGTCTCTTCCCGACTGGATCTGCTTTGTCAGGCTGGTGTGACCACACTGTGGGACCACACTTTAAGAAGGTATTGTCATCCATTTCAGAAAGCCTCTCAGACCTCAAACACTTTTGAGAGGAGCCTTGAGTGTGAAAATACATCGGGCCAGACCCTAGCAGGTCCTTGTGCTGATGCCACTTCAGCTGTGACCTCCATTGTCTCTAGAGTTCCAAGATGGCCAAATGCAGCAAAATGGCTGCAGCTATGGCAACCGCCACACTGTTACCAGAGAACAATTTTACTTTGAAGAGCGTGATGAAGACACAGAGATAGCATTGAGTTTCCTCAAAGATGACAGTGCTGCTGAGTCCCGTGTCCTGGCCGCTTGTACTGGTAGATTCATTATCAAGGCTGTTATGGAGAAGCTGGAGAAGCCCTTTAAGATGAAGGAGCAGAAGGATGAGAGTGGGTCAGATAGGACTAGCAATGCCAGAAAGGCCAAGAAATTGGAGTTAGGAATGGGACTGTAGATAGCAAAGCCAGCAGGCCCTGTGCTGGAGACTGTGGTGCTCAGGTAAGCTGGATTTTTCAAATAATTGCTTGAAATGTAAAACCAAGCCAAACTTCCATGGACTATCCTTCAAGCCCCAATTTTAGCTAAAAATGCCCCAGAAGGAATTGTCTTCAGTGTTAGGCACAGTGGCCCTGTTTGACAGAGAAACCCCAGGGAACATATACTTCTTCCTTGGGCTGAATGCCTGCAGTCAACGGTTCACTTTGGCTTTGCACTAAAACTTGAAGTTTCAGGAATGGTAGGAAAGTTACCAGGATCATTTAATGATACCTCAGACAATAATGGTATCATGTTTTCTTAATCATTTTCCTCACTTTGGCTCCCTTCTTCCTACTCTCCCACTCCAGTAAAAGGTGGATACAGAGGTCAAGGGAATCCTCTGAACTGAGTATCACAAGATCTGGATTTACATCCTAGCTCTCTGCACTGTTGCCTATATGATTTTGAGACAAATTCAATCATTTGACAGGACTTCATTTTCCATCTGGCCCAAAGAGAAATGTACTTCATGCCTCTAGCTGCTTTCTACTAAGAGCATTTTATATTATTTGGCCTGAAGAAATGTAGGCCAAAGAACCTATTCATAGTCTTCTGTCATTTATTGATCAGTAGGTTTATATCTAGTGCCTTAAACTGTGCTGTTGCAGCTATAGTTTCTATTTTACTTTTGCAGTATTTGTATGGTATGAATAAATGTCTTTATTTTAGCTGAGGAGAATTTGACATTACATTCAGATTTAGATCCTTACTTTTTATTTGCATGTGTGCTGGAGATTCGACCCAGGGCTTTGTGCTAGGTAAGGAATATTTTACCACTGAGTTGCACCTCTAGCTTCAGGTACTTTCTTTTGACTTTAAGGCTAGAATTTTGTAGTTGTCAGTATGTTTAATTAGAGGAATGACAGGACACTGGTGAGCATACTTCCACTCAAGAAGAAAAGGAAATATAATAGAATATTTGCAGAGAAGGAATGTTATATAAATTATTTGGTTTTGAGACTTAAGAATATTTTCAAGTTGTGTGTGGTGGTACACATATGTAATCCTGGCTACTTGGAAACAAGGCAAGAGTATTCCTATTTGAGGCTAGTCTGGGAAACTTACTGAGACTCAGTTTCAAACTATAGTAAAGGGAGTTAGGGATGTATCTCAGTGGTAAAATGGTTGCCTGGCAATTGTAAAGCTGATTATCCAAGGGTGAATATTGTAAAAAAAAATCCTACATATTCATAATGAACATGCTGTAGTCTTTTCAGATCATTTTAGTGCAAAGTATTCATATTAGTCAGGGGTCCATAAAGGAGCAGAACTGAGAGAGTGAATATAAATACCAGCTAAGGCCATGTGTCCAGTTTCAGAAATGAAGACTATAGATGACGTGAGTGCTTCTATCCTATTTTGTTAAGACCATATTGGTAAAAGCAACAACAATATCAAAAGGACAAGTTGGTGCAGATATACACATGTTAAGAAGCAATTTGCATTTTCTTTCCTGCATTTCCTTATCATGTAATATAAAGCAAATTGAGACAATATTAGTGACAAAATGTTGTAAATCCATATCACAAAATTTAACATATGAGAGTCTAAAAGAATAAGCATTCCTCAAGGGATTTCACTACCTATTCTAAAAATAAGATGCATTTGTGGTCGTATGTGAGATAGTTATATCACATTAGGTAGAACTGCTACCTTGTTGTTGTTTGGATTTGGAAATTAAACTTGACTTAAGGAAGTGCATTTCGGGGCAAAGTTGACAAGGGGTGGAATTTTGGTGACTAATCTTGGTTGTCACTTTGTTTGGATCTTGAATTAACCTAAATGTGAGGAACTTTCATGATCAGATTATTTGACTCAGGAAGACTCATCATAAATGTAGGCGGCACCTTCTGGTGGCAGCCTATAAAAAGACACAATAGAAGGAACCTTTGCTTTTTGCCTGCTTGCCTTCACTCATGCTGCTGAATTTATCAGCCTTGTTGCTTTGACATTCCTTTGCCAATATTAGAATCAACATCTTCAGGCTTTCAATGTAGACTAAAGACTAGCAGCTCTCCAGGAATCCTTCAGACCTTCAGTGTCATATTAGAACTGCTGAGACATCCAGCTTTGTAGGCTGAGCAAATACAGGATTTTTAGCCTCTCCAGTTCCAATATGAGAATGACACGGTTGGAGTATCTGGACAATATCATATAAGCCAATATAATATATATGTTGTTGCATTTACCAATATGATCTTAACAAAATAGGATAGAAGCACTCACATCAACTATAGTCCTCATTTCTGAAACTGGTCACATGGCCTTAGCTGGTATTTATAACTACCTTCCTCTACTACCCATTTTGTATTTCCTCATCCTCACTGAACACCTCAGCAGGTCTTTGCTCTTTCTCTGGAGATGTGACCTCGACCTTTATCCTTGACAGATCTGTGCTGTTGGTCATCTTACTTGGATTGGGATGTTGCAAGCTACCTTTGACCTTAATCACTCAATGAGAGATGCACTAAATAGTCTCCTTCACTACAGACATAATCTTCCTTGCTGCCATTGTGGAGAAACAGTCCAATTTCCCCCTGGTAGTCTGCATTAATCACCCATCCTAACACTTTTTGAGTCCATTGACTTAACAACATTAGGAGCCAAAAGTGGCCAAGGGGAAATCTTAATCCAGTTCACTGAGATATTTGATGCATCTCCTGGAAGATGTACTCCCCTCTCTGGAAACAAAACCTCTAAATCATCAGAGCATAAGGTCATGGGAGCAAGAAGCAAAAATTTCTTTTTTAAAAAAAATTTATTATTTTATTTTATGTGTATAAATGTACAGCCTGAATGTATGCAAGTACACCTATGTCATGCAATGCCTGCAGAGTCAGAAGAAGGTGTTGGATTCCCCTGGAACTGGAGTTATGTATGGTTGTTAGCTGCCATGTGGGTGCTGGGGATTGAACCTGTTTCCTCTGCAAGAATGGCCAGTGCTCTTAACCGCTGAACCACCTCTGGAACCTCAATAAGCAAAAATTTCTTAGTAGGTCAACTATGAGTTATAGTGAGTGGAAAAATTCCCATTTCCACCCCTTCATTCCTTGATGTGTGAACCTTGGCCATAGGAGAAAAGTACTAGATACTAGATGTTGATCCAAAGTATATACTGTTTTTAGGAAGACCCTGCCCCAGCCCTCCAGGCTACTGCCACCAAATTGGTGCTACAGTTCTGTCTTTAAAGTGTTGTATCAATCCAGTTGCTTCATAATTGTCAGGTTCAGGGTAAGGCCAGTGAATTCCATGAGTGTGAGTCCACTGCTGCACTTCCTTAGCTGTGAGCTGAGTTCCTTGATCAAGAGTGTTGCTGTGTTGAATACCATGACAGTGAGCAAGGCATTCTGTTAGTTCCTAGATGGTAGTATTCTCAGAAGCATTATGTTCAGAAAAGGCAAATTTATAACCAGAATAAGTGTCTACTCCAGTAGAGGCAAAGAACTGTCACCTCCAAGGTGGAAATGGTCCAGTGGAGTGAACGTGCCACGAGGATACTGGGTGTTCACCCTGGAGAATGTTACCATATTAGGGGCTCAGTGCTGTTCTACATTGCTGACATCTGGCACTCAGCAGTAGCGGTAGCCAGATCAACCTTGAAGAGCGGAAGTCCCTCTCCTTGAGCCCGTGCATAACTTCAATCCTTCCCACCATAACCACTTTGTTAATGGGCCCACTGGACAATGTCAGGGATTACTGAGAAACAGGCTGACTATGTACAGAATGGATCATCCTTTCTACTTAATTACTGAACTCTTTCCCTGCTGAAATAATGTTTTGATTAGCATTTATATAAAGTACATATATCTTCATGTCCTTTGCCTATCTAGTCACATACCCCCCCCCCGATGTCTTTCTCACCAATTTTCCAATCATGCACCTTCCATGTCCTTGACCATGCAGTTAAACCATTTGCCTATCATTTCTCCTTCCAAGCAAAATGAATGGCTACATGCATTACCCAAAGTACTGTCCACTGTGAAGATTTTCCCTTACCGGTGTCCTTCATGGCTGTCTCAAAAAGGAACAATAATGCTATAGCTGCCCATGTTTGGATGGTGCCTACAGTACAAGTTGAACCATCTCTAAATCATGCCTTAATTATCTCTTCCCCAGTCAGCTGATCACAGTGCACATTCCATGAAGCCATAGACACATGTTTGGGAACAGAAGAATTGTAACAGGAGTAGAAACCAATGGAATTTGGGCAACTTCTTCATGAAGCTTACTTGTGCCTCCAGGATCCCCTTGAGCCTGACCATGTATATACCACTTTTATTTGATAATAGATTATTGAGGTGCATGTCCTATTTATAGCTTGATGGTCTTATGATGGGCAGCTCAGGTCTCATGGTAAATTGGTGACCCATTGTCAAACATTCAGTTTCAACTAAGGTTCCGTATCAGGCCAAGAGCTTTCTCTCAAATGGAGAATAGTTGTCTGTAGGTAATTGTAGAGCCTTGCTCCAAAATCAGAAAGCCCTTTGAAGTGATTCACCTATGGAAACCTGCCAGAGACAGGAGACACAGAACATCTTTATCAGCCACCTATAACTCAGATACCAGCGGGTCTTCTGGATTCCATTGCCCAGGTGGTAGAGTATCCTATATAGCAGTCTGGACCTGTTTAAGAACTTTCTCCTGTTCCATATCCCAATCAAAGCTAGCATCTTTCCTTGTTAGTTGGTATACGGACTGGAATAACATGCCCGCGTGAGGAATGTGCTGCCTCCAGAATCCAAAGAGGCCCACTAAGAATTATGCTTCTTTCTTGTTGTTCAGAGGGACCAAATGCAACAACTTACCCATCACCATAGAAGGAATATATCTGCATGCTCCACACTACTGGACTTTAGAAATTTCACTGAAGTAGAAGGCCTTTAATTTAGGTTGGGCTTATTTAAGATCCTTCGATGTACATTATGCTTTACTAATAAGTCGAAAGTAGCTGCTACCTCTTGCTTACTTGGTCCAACCAGGATAATTTCATCAAGATAGTGGACCATTGTGATATCTTGTTGAAGAGATAGATGGTCAAAATTGCCTCAAAATCAGTTGTGACATAAGGCTGGATAATTATTTTACTCTTGAAGTAGAACAGTAAATTTTCTGGCTTTTCCAGCTGAATACAAATTGCTTCTGGTGGTACTTATGGATAAAGATTGAGATAAAAGCCTTTTCTAATTCAATAACTGCATACGGCTGCCAGTAAAGAAACCACATCTGATATAGTAGTTGCAATTGGAGTTGTGACTTGATAAGTTTGTGAAATCAACGGTCATTCACCATGAACCATCTGTCTTCTGCACAGCTCAAATATGCAAGTTAAAGGTAGATATGGTAGAAATAGCCACACCTGCATCTTTCAAGTCCTTGATGGTAGCATTAATTTCTGTATTACCTCCAAGGGATGTGATACTGTTTCTGTTTCACTATTTTTCCTGTTAGAGGGACCCCTAATGGCTTCCATTTGGCCTTTCCAACCCTAATACCTCTTATTCCACAGGTCAGAGACCCAATATGGGTATTCTGCCAACTTCTAAGTATATCTATTTCAGTTATCCATTCTCATTCTGGAACTGGGTAATAATCACAGAATGAGTTCAGAAACAGGACCCAAAGCCCTTCCTTTAACTGGAAGACAACAATACTTTCTGGGATCTCTTGGAATCAGTGTCAATTCAAATCTGTATTCAACAGACCCCAGAAAGTCTGATTATTTCCTTTACTCCAATGTTCAGTTAGTCTAGTAAAAGTCTATAGTGTTGCAGGAATTATATACCTGAGACAAGTACCAGACACAGAGTAGAGAATCCGATTTTATTCATGCTGGCACTCTCTCAAGAAATTAATATCCAAAGCCTGAACTCCAAACCATGGTTACATAGAACATTCGTAGGCATTTCATCATGATTTATGGCCTGTTTTGCCATTGGTGACTTTAAATTCCTGCCTACAATACTGTGGGCCATGCACACGTGTTTCTACATGTATGACAGTAGAACATGAGTGGGAACGTCTAGTGCTAGTGTGTTTACAGAGGGCTAGGCGAGGCAGGTCTTTGGCAAGCAGCTGCATTTCAAGATAAGGCACTGTAGTTTCACTTTCTCAATTAGTTTAGACTCCCTGAATCAGCAGATCCCTGTGGGTCAGGATGGGAGAAAGGTTAACAGTATAACTTTTTGGTATCATGACAATGTCCATCCTCAAGAGGACTTGGCCTTCCTTTAATTCAGAGGGTACTGGGTCTGTAACTGCCTCAAGCCTGGAAATTGGTTGACAGGCCTGGTTTCCCTGCTACCATCCAATGTAAATTTTCTTTCAACGTTTTTGGAGTTTTTCTTTTATAAAGATCAAACAAAATCTTAGTAGGCTCTTTCTCAGTAGGCCATTTTCCACAAATACTTCAACCAACCAATCATATAAACTTTTGGCATCTTTTTTATTAAGCTATGTGAACCTCGATATTAGTCCTAAAATCTCCACTCAGTGATAAGAGGAAAAATACATTCCCATTAATTTAATGTTACTTTTGTGTGCATCTAATATTGTTTTTAAAACTAGTTTGTACTTTAGAACACATTTTCATAATGAATGTTTACTAAGAACTCTACTGAAAGAAGAAATAAAAATAAAACAGAGGTAAAATGGAAAACTCAAAAGCCCAGGGCTACCTTGAGAAATGATTACTAGGATTATCACTTTTGCAGTTATCCTGTTTGCTAGAGCCTTATAAAATCATGTTTGTCAAAGAGTGCTCTAACCTCTGCCCTCAATATCTGCTTCTGTAAACATGCTTGATTGCTTGACCACAAAGAAATTTCCCTTCAGTGGTCTTGGGACACGTAGGCATCTGTGCTGGTGGTAATCACGTAAGCTGCTGTAGTAGTTGAGAGCGATGTTGGAAAACCTATATTACTGTCAGGAACTGTAGCTTGGGGTCCAGAACTTCAGTGTTAGCTCATCTGGGTCGACTAGAATAAATAAACGTGAGTTCTCCAACTTTCTAAGTAGTGCTTGATTCCTTGCTGAGAGAGATTTTTCAAGAATAAGTGGGCACATATCAATAAACACAGTATGATCCAGTATTATGTTCCTTGTACTACTGTGCTAGATCCTTAAAATCTATTGCCACATATATTATCCAGATTTTTGCTTAAATGAACCAACAAACTCATTAAATTCTTCAGTAGTGTAATGTACCTACCACATGGACCACACTTTCTGTTTCACCTCTAGGGGACTGCTTAACCATAAATCTAGTTATAGTTCTAGAAGCAGTGATTGCTGAGCCCTGAGGGAAATCAGCATTGTTTTGCCTAATATCTCCATCAGCAAAGGTCACTGATTATTCTGCAGACAATACCAAGAATAATTCTCTTAGGTAAGGGTACAGAAAGCATTACTGCAAGGGTTGGGGTGGGGGATCTGTCTTCTGCTAAGGGTATGGTGACTTCTTCGAGTGGATTAAACCCCTCTGAACCTGAGGATTTCAAGCCGTCAGCTTCATTAGAGCCTTCCCACAACCTCTTTCCCAAAAGATAGGATTCATCTCTTTCCGTATCAGTGCCCTGACTTTTACTGCTGACATCCTTCTAGGTTGAGAATTAACTTTGCATTGTAAGTCTGCCAAATGCAGGCTTGAGTTGGATTTTTGGCAATTTGAGCTCCACGGCTGCTGAAAAGATTCTCTTCCAGGGTACACTTAGAAATATTTAGACTAAGTATGCAAATTTGGAGCCAGTTAATTTTAGCACTAAGGTCATTATTTTCCTTTGCCACTTTATCCAGAGATTCTAGAAGCAACAAACCAGCATCACTATTTTTCCAAAAATGACCAAAAGTTTTATGCATGAAGTCATTAAATTCTTTGTACCTCACAGGAAATGAATCAGGAGTATCAAATGTATTTATGATGATAAATCACTAAATATTACACATCATGGACTTCCAGTGCTCTCCATGCTTTCAAGGGAGTTTCTGTTTACTGCAGTTTTCATCCAATTAGAGACCCAGTTTCATATACCACTAAGCCCCAAAGAGAAATTCATATAAATAATTCTATTTCTCTAGAACCAGTCTTGGTGCCACAATCTGTATTATTCAGATTGTGGTAACAAGAACAGAACTTTTAGAATGAATATCTGCATGGGCACACACACACACACACACACACACACACACACACACACACACGGTCCAGGGAGCACAACAATGGCTATCTCACACTGAAGGGTATTCAGAATGCTGTAGTTGTTGAGTCCACAATGCTAGATGTCTCAGCAGTCCCATTCTGGTGCTGAAGGCCTGGAGGATTCCTAGAGATCTGCTGTTCTTCAGTCTACATTTGAAGCTCAAAGAGGCTGGTTCTAATACTAGTAAAGGAATGTAACAGCAACAAGACAGATATACTCGGTATCAAAAGTGAAGGCAACCAGGCAAAAAGCAAAAGGTTCCTTCTGCCACGTCTTTTTATATAGGCTGCCACCAAAAGGTGCTACCTGCCTTTATTATGGGTCTTCTGAATTGAAATAATCTGATCAAGAAAGTTCTTCACATTTTAGTTAGTTTGAGATCTAATCAAATGGACAACCAAGAATAGTCATCACAGTATTTTTAAGAGTATTCAATTAAAATTCGTTTTCATGGTGACATAAATGAACATACTAGTTCTTGAGCAGTTAGTTAAATCTGTCACATCTCATTTTCAATAAACTAAGGCCCTGGGGCTAGAGAAATGGCTCAGTAATTAAGAGCTCATAGTGTTTTTGCATAGGACCAAGCCCCATTCCTAGCACCCTTCTTAGGCAGCTCACAATAGTGTTTGACTCCAGATCCAAGGGATCCAAAACTTTTGGCCTCCTCAGGCATGTGCCCTTACATGCACATATAATTCAAGATAAAATAAATCTTAAAAAATTAAAATGTGTACCCCATCAGGACCAAGCAGAAGGACAGAAGGACATAAATATATTTACATAGTTTTCCTATGTAGCTAACATTTTTGGAAAGCATTTAGTTCATAAAAATTGGAATAATATTGTTGGAGTGGGTTTTATTATAGTGGTTTAAAGTTAAGCAAACAAACACACCTAATGATTTCATTAGCTGGTAATTGCAGTTGGGCATTCCATTGATATCAGAGCTGGGATAAGACTCACAGATGAACTTAAAGTTTTGCCAAAAAGCCACATAGTGGCTGTACATAGTGGTGTCTTGAGTGGTCTTTAAAATCACAGGCTTTGGAATGGCAGAGGATTGGATGTGACTTGCTCTCTCATCTGTGGAAGTGGTTTTAAGTACTCCCTATCCAAGAAGGCTACCGTGGATATGAAGAATCAGTGTATGTAAACTGCTTATACATGTATCATGTATAATATGATAGGCAGGAACAAATTGTTACAGTTTTTATTGTGGAGATTTTGTTAATTTATAAATAGATATGAACAGTGTTCAGTCAGAGAAGCAAATGCTTCTGATAAGCCTGTAATTGGCTATTTAAGTTGGGTGGGAGCTTAGTCATTTCCTTTCCATAAGGTGGTTTCCTAGTTGCTCTCCTGTCGGCATTCTTTACCACCCTCTGGTTTCATAGGAAGATGGCTAGTTTTCTTCTGAATGTTAAATACCAGGCCAGACACGGACTGCAGCTGAGGGAAAAGGCAAAGTGGGTGTGAAACTGAATAACACAGAATGTCAATATAGGTTAGAAGTTCTATTGATTATCTGGTTAAATCAGTTCATTTTATAGGAGATGGGGTCCCAGAATCCCAGAGAAGGGCAGAAACTAGAAGACTAGTAGGACATGAAGTTTTTCTGTCTTTGCTCTGCTATAAATAATTATCTTTCCTCTGGATGTCAGCAACATTTCAAGGCAGCTGGAAAATCTCATCCTAATCTCAGGCAGCTCTCGGGTCTGTCGTAATACCAAATTGAGATAATATATAGGAAAATAGTGCGTTTAAAAGTAGGAAAAATGTCATGTGTTGGATTATTATGTACAAATGGAGCTAAGCCTGAAATATTGAACAGGCCCAGGTCCTTCTATTTATAAGCTAGCTTCCTTTGAGGAGTTTTATTTTTGAGATCTACTACTCACTCAGACCTTCACGGCTAACCAGGCCCTAAAACTATGGATGCTTTGGCTCAGAATTGGTTGTGGTCAAGCTTGGGAATTCTGTTTCACCCCAGGAATTGATGCAATTTTAAGGATGTGAGGTCAGACAGTGGGGATGAAGTCTTATCAAGAGTCGGCAGGGACTTCAAATTCTACATGACTTACTGTACACATAAAAGGTGAAATGGGTAATAGTGACAATTGCAGGTAACATTTTTATCATGTAAATATTTATACTTAGACACTATATATATGACTTCTTTCCACCATTACAACTATGATGAGTCAAGGACTACCTCTAAAATGAGGATGATCGTGGTTGGAGACATGGCTCAGCAGTTAAGAACACTGACTAATCCTGCAAAGGACCCAAGTTCAGTTTTCAGCACCCTTGAGGTAGCTAACATCCATGTGTTACTCCAGTACCAGGAGATCTGATGCCTCCTTCTGGCCTCCTTAGGCATTGAATGACATAGGTGCACTTCATACAAGAAGGTAAAACACTCATGCACATAAAATAAAAATTAAAAATAGATAAAATGAATACGATCATAATATTTACCTTAAAGGGTTGTAAAACTGAAAAGAGAAGATACATCACAGTGCTTAAAACAGTGTATGGTCAAGATATATTGAGCCATAAATGTCACTAATTTGGAATATGATTAAACCACATGTAACAGGAAAAGACTGTACAACAATTCTGTGACTAGTTAACACTTAATTGGGAATAAAATACACATTAAGTCAGGAAGGGAAAACAATAGTAATAATTATTTAATTTGAATAGGATTTTTCACTTTTCATGTAGAAACTAATTTGTAAATTTTTTAGTTATACTAGTTATAATTTTTATTATCCTTATTCCCTTAGGACAGATGAGTAACCTGAAGTTTGATATATGAAATAAAAATATTTTAATTTGGAGCTAAAAAGCTTAATTTATAAAGTCATGGATCTTCTACCTTGGCAGACATTAATACATGACTTTTTAAAAATTTTACATGTATAAGTATATTACCTGCATGTATATAGTGCACCCCTGTCATGCAGTACCCACAGAGGTCAGAAGCGTGCATCAGATCCCCTGGAACTAGAGTTACAGAAGGTTGTTAACCACAATGTGCATGTTGCAAATCAAACTTAGGTCCTTTGTAACAGCAGCCAGTGTTCCGAACCTCTGAGTCATCTCTACGGCCATTAATACATGACTTTTGATCAATCACTTAATAACTTTAATTCTTGGTATCTATGGTAACTTAAATGATAAATGTGCCCTATAACTTCATGTATTTGAACATTTGGTCCCCAGATGGTGATGGTGTTTTGGAAGATTCAGGAGGTGCAAACTTGCTGGAGGACATATGTCACCAGGGTGGGTTTTGAAGATTTATAGACACGTCCTCCTCACAGTTCCCTCTCTGCTTTGTGTTTGTAGATAAAGATGTGATCTCTAAACTTCTTGTTCCTGCTGTCATGCCTGCCACTTGTTGCCATGCTGTTGTAAGTCAAATAAACACTTTCTTCCATACGTCACTTTTGGTCATGGTGTTTAATTACAGTAGCAAAAAGCAACTAATATATTTCCTTTTGTTTGATGACTGGAAATTAGAAATCTTCCATGTTTCCTTTTCTAGGGAAGAAAGTATATATATATATATGTATATATACATATACATATATATATACGTATATATATGTATATATATACATATATATATATGTATATATATATTATTGTGTGTTTGCATCTGTATGTTCATTTGCCCCCCCATCCCCATGTCTCCCTCCATCTCAATGCTCTATAGGTCTTATGTCTGCCATCTCATTTTCTTTTACTTTTGGCTGTGCTATAGATGGTACTCATAATCATACTCAGAAGCAGCTATAGCAGTGGTTATTTCTCAGCTGTGCAAATGAAGAAATTAAACCTTGTCTAGTGATACATAGATTGAGTTAATAATAGATGTGAAAACAGTACACAAGAACCATAGATTCTCAGTTTACTTTGAGTCTCTTGAAAATTATCTATTCCACTTTACTTATTTTCACAGCTGAGGCCTTATTAAAGCATAGTACCACAGCCTGTGGTTTGTAAAGGAAACAACAGTCAGGCTCTGCTCCCTCTTCTCCTTCTATTAATCATTATAGAATCTGGAGGGGTTCAGCTCCTCCTTAGTTCAGGATGAGCCTTAGAAAAATAAAACACAATAAAAATAAAAGTCTTCCACTTTTGTTTCAATACCCATTTCTTGGTCTGGAGATTTATGCCTCTAAGATTATTAGTATTCCAAGATTATTAGTATTCTTCCTTCCCAAGCTGCAGTATCTAAAAAGCTGTACTCTTCTTTGTTTGATAGGTTGTCTCCCCATTCAATATTTATTTTCAAATATTAAACTTGTGTACCTGTGAAAGTAATCTTATTTAGCAATAGGACCTAGGAAGATTAATCAGCTTGAGAAAGGTCATATTGTATTAGTCATTTAATACAATGATTGGTCTCCTTATAAGAAGAAGGAAATTAATGTATATAGACATATGGGAATACACAGGGAAAAGTCAAAGATTGTTGCGAACCAGGAGCCATTAGGAACTGGGATTAGGTAGAAATTTGAAGATGTCAGGACCAAGGAACTATTTCCAAATTACTCACATATGTAGTACAGCAGATCTATAGTCAGATAAACTTATTGTTTACTTCCTGTATGATGTTGGGACTTTCATTTCTCCTTTCCTGAGCCTCATTTCTGTATATAAAATGACATTAGCCTGCTGAGATTAAAAACAAATATCAAAACTCATAGCCAACAACTTAACTCCAGATGCATCCAGGTGTCATCAGAAAAATACAGACAATATGAAAAAAAAAACAAGACAATATGTCTTCCCTCCCACTAAAACACCAATCTTCTAGTAACATTTCCAAAGGAGAAATATGTAGGTGAAGTGGAAGACACAAAATTTAAAGGAACAATTATAAACTAATCCAATGATTTTAAAGAATTTAAAGATTGCATAAAAACCTGAATGAACAGAGAGAGGACATGAATAAACTGATTGAAGATCAAGAAGCCAGAGACAAAAAGCTAGCTAAAAAAAGAAATCAATTCAAGATATGAAAATAGAATTTAGTAAAGGGAATTGCTGAAGATAACCTAAACTGAAATTAAGCTGGATATGAGTATTTCAATTATTCAAATAGAAAACTGAGTAGAAATCTTCACCAACAGAATGGACCATATAGAAGACAAAATATCAGGGCTTACAGGATTAGAATTGGATAACACCCTCAAAGAAACTAAGAAACTTAAAATAATGTATGAATGGAACATGTGGGATCTATGGGACACCATAAAACGTCCAAAAGAAAAAATGTTGGGCATAGAAGAAGAATCCTAAGTCAAAGGAATAGAAAATATTTCAGCAAAATCATAAAAAGAAAATTGTTCAAACTTAAGAAAGAGATGTCCATTCAGATACAAGAGGGCTACAAAACACCAAATAGGCAGGACCAGCAAGAAAGTCCCCATGACATATTATAGCAATGTAACTATAAGAACGCAACATAAATTAAAAGCTCAAAGAAAGAAAGGCCAACACACATATAAAAGCAGGCTACCAGAATAGCAACTTATTATTCAATAGAAACTTTTAAAGCCAGAAGAGCTTGGATAAGATAAATTCTAAATTCTGAAAGAGCACAACTATTAACACAGCCTATTATTCTCAGTCTTTAAATTATCTATTAAAATTAAAGGCAGTAAAAAATTTCCATGATAAAAACAGATTAAAGGAGTTTATGACACTAAACCAGCTCTACAGAGGGCACTGGAAGTAATATCTCCACCTGAAAAGAACAATATGTACACTCAAAAAGTCACAGTAAATAAATAAACATTACTAGGATAACTGGTTACAAAAGAGGTCAAGAGAATATCACAAGATAAAAAAGTGACAGGAATTAATACACAACTTTCAATAATAACTCTGAAAATCAATGGCTTTAATTTCCCAATAAAAAGACAATGCTTAGCAAATTAGAAAACACAATCTATTTTTTTCCTGTTTCCAAGAAACACACCTCAAAATCAAAATAAAGATTGTCACTTCATTCTAATCAAAGAAACAATTGATTAAGAATATATTACAATTATGAACATATATGCTCCAAACTCTAAAGCACCCAAATTCATAAAAACAGTACTCCAAGACTATAAAACACAGAGTAACCTCAACTCAGTTATAATAGGTGACTTCAATACCAAACTCTGCTCAAAAGATGCATCAAGTGAACAAAGAACAAACAGACAGACATCTGAATTAAATGACATCAACAGAATATTCCACCCAGCACTGAAGAATAGACTTTCTACTCAGCAAACCATACAAGTTTTTCTAAAATTGAGCACATTCTTAGACATAAACCAAATCTCAACAAATACAAAATCATTGAAATAATTCCATGAATTCTGTCAGACCATAGTGCAATAAAGCTTATAATTCCCTGCAAAAGAAGCTCAGGTAAACTACACAAACTCATGGAAATTAAACAACACACTCATGAATGATGAATATGTCAAAGAAGAAATTAAGAAAGAAATAAAATTATTCCTGGAACTAAATGAGAGTGAGAATACAACACAAGAAAACCTCTGGAACATCTTAAAAGCAGTCCTAATAAGGAAGATTATAGCTCTTAATGACTATATTAAAAAATCAAAAAGAGTACATGTACAACTCAAGACTCTGCAAAGGCAAGTAGAAACCAACCCAAAATGGAGTATATGAGAAGAAAAAACAAAAATTAGAACAAAAATTAATGAAGAAAAAGAAAACAGAAGATAGACAGAAACCCTAGCCAAGTTAACCAAAAGAAAGAAAGAACAAATGCAAATAAACAAAATCACATGAAAGGAGAAATAGCACAACAGTCCCCCCAATCCAGAACATTGTAAGGAAACACTTAAAAAATCTATTCTTCATTAAATTTGAAAATTTAATAGAAATGCATGAATTTCTAAAATCTCGGACACCACAGAATGTAAACCAAGTAGAGATCAACAGCTTAAACAGATCAAAAAAATAAGGAAATTGGAATATTAATATTTTAAAAAGCCCATGCCCAGATTGAATTCAGAGCAGAACTCTACCAGAAATTCAAGGAAGATCTACAATCAACATTGTTTAACTTATTCAAAAAGGTATAAATAGAGAACTCCAAACTCCTTTCTGAAGCCAGCATCACTCTAATACCAAAACCAAGTAAAGATACAACAATAAAGACAACAACAACAAAACTATGGGCCTATATCCCTAATGAATATAGTTGCAAAGATATTCAATAAAATACTTGCAAATCATACACAGACACACATCAAAAAGATCATCCAGTATGTTCAAGTTGGCTTTTTTCCAGGAATGCAGTGGTGGTTCAATAGAAGTAAAACAAAAACGGTAATAAAACGTTATATGGACTTAAAGACAAAAAACATACAGTCATCCCAATAAATATAGAAAAGGCCTTTGACAAAATCCAACCTGACTTCATGTTAAAATTCCTAGAAGGAATAGGTCTGAAGGTAACATATCTCAACATAATTAAAGCTATGTACAAGAAACCCAATGCCAACATCATTCTAAATGGAGAATAACTGGAAAAATTTTCATTACAATCAAGGACCAAACAGTGCTGTCAATTATTGCCATTCATTTTCAATTTAGTTGTTAAAATACTTGCATGAGCAATATATCAAGAGAAGGAACTTAAAGAGTACTCATTCGAAAAGAGGTAAAGTTGTGTCTACTTGCAGATGATATAAGAGGTCCAAAAAATTCCACCAGAAATGATACCACTGTTATAAATGATTAGCAGTTTCAGTAAAGTGACAGATTATAAAATCAATGTACAAAAATCAGTAGGTAACCTTTCTATATACCAGTTATTAGCCATGAGCAAAAGCATTCAAGGATACACTATACACTCATGTTACAATAACCTCAAAAAATATTTAGAAATAAACTTAACTAAAGACATTATAGATCTCTAAAATGAAAATTTCAATCTTTAAAAAAAGAGAAACTAGGAGATGGAAAGTCCTATCATGCTCATGGATTGTTAGAATTAATATTGTGAAAATGAGCATCTTACCAAAGCAATCTATAGATTCAATGCAATGCCAGTCACTGAATACCTATGAAGGATAACCAAGATATTCTTCACGAAGCTACAAAAAATTCATCCTAAAATTCATGTGGAATCACAGATAGCCAAAGTAGTTTTGGGCAAAAAAGAACAATGCTGGGGGGATCACCATACTAGATCTCAGGTTATATCACAAAGCTATAGTCATAAAAACTGCATGATACTTGCACAAAAATAGATATGTAGATCAATGGAACATAATAGAAGACCCAAACATGAGTACATGCAATTTCAGCAGCCTGATGTTTGGCAAAGGTACCACAAACTCACAATGGAGGAAAGACAGCATCTTCAACAAATGGTTCTTGCAAAACTGGATCTCCAGCTGTGGACGAATGGAAATAGACCCTACACAAAAGTCAATTCCAAATGGATCAAAGATCTCAATATAAAACCTGAAACTCTAAAAGTGCTAGAAGAAAAAATCAGCAGTGCCCTCCAAGATATAGGCATAGGAAAGGACTTTCTAAACCTTACATCAGCTGCTCAGGCATTAACGTCAACAATCAGTAAGTGGGACCTCATTAAGTTACAGAGCTTCTCTACAGCATAAGAGAAAACCAGAGAAATGAAGAGGGTACCTACCAAGTGGGAGAAAAATCTTTACCAGCTTCACATCTCACAGAGGATTAATACCCAGATTATACAAAGAACTCAAAAACAAAGAAGAAAATAATTGAACCAATAAAAAGATGGACTGTAGACCTGAACAGAGAGTCCTCAAATGGAGAAATAAAAAACTTTTATGAAACACCTTAAAAAGTGATCAACAGCCTTAGTAATTACAGAAATGTAGATAAAAACCTGTCGGGTTCTCACCGGCAGGTAGGGCAGTGGAGAAGCTGGTCCAGCCGGCCTCCTCCAGGGGCTGAGCGGGATGGTGAGTGTCGGCGGCCTAGACCCTTCTCCACTCCAGGGGAAAAACACCACACGGAGCCGGGAGACTTGTTGAGGCAGGAACTCGCTTTATTGCATCAGGCACAGTCTTATATAGGGTAGGGGTTGGGCTAAAAACATGGAAAGTGAAGGACCAATCATTTTTCACCACGTAGGCTGTAGCCAGGCAGAGGCCATTTTGTTATGCCTTGCTGAGTCACTCCTATATGGAAGTGGAGTGTCAGAAACAGGCCGCAAAACTGGAGTGAGGCTCAGAAAGCTGCACTGGGCCACATGTCTGGTCCCATGAGGCCCAACAAAAACCACTTCAAGATTCCATCTTACCCCAATCAGTCTGGCTAAGAGCAATAGACTGAAAGACACCAAATGCTGAAGAGGATGTGGAGAAAAGGGTACACTCATTCACTGCTGGTAAGAATGGAAACTCATGCAGCCAGTATGGAAAACAGTGTGGAGAACTCTCAAAAAATGAAAAAGTAATCTACCATATGATCCAGTTATACCACTCCTTGAAATAACCACAAAGGACTCATCCTACCATAGAGATACCTGCGCATCCACATTTGTTACTGCTCTCTTCACAATAACTAAGAAATGGAAACATCCTAAATGTCCCTCAACTGATGAATGGATAATGAAAATATGGCAAATTTGCACAATGGAGTTCTACTCAGCTGTAAGATGAAATAATGAAATTTTCAGGTACATGAATGGAACTAGAGAGTGTTATGCTAAGAGAAATAACATGCACAGAAATGCAAGTGATATATGTTCTCCCTCATTTGTTGATTTTACTACCAATCCCAATAAGTGGGTATATATCCTGATATAACAGCAGGAGCCAAGAAAAGGGAAAGAATACACAGAGGTAAAGGAAAAGAAAGAACTCTGAAAAGAGGGATAGTAAGGAACAGATGTTACCAAGTGGAAGGTGGGGAAAGTGGGAGTGCTTGGCAGGAAGGAAAAGAGGGAAGAAAATTCACAGGGCCACAGTATGGAGTGGAGGGAAGCCTAGAGGGCGTTGGAGGGAAGAGGGTGTTATTTGGGGGAGGGTGGGTATAATGCAGTTTCTTTCACTGGAAAGGGAGGAAAAAGGTTGGATGGGAGGAAAAAGAGCAGAAATGAATGAATCTTTGAGGGCTATGGAACCCAGAGGGAAATGTGATGCCACTGAAACTCCCTAAGAAATGCACAGTGTGTAAACATTAGTTCATCTATATACCCAGGAGCTGTTTGGCTTGGAACACAGTGCCAGACAGAAGAGATCTCCCTTTGTGTGGTTGGTAAAAGTGGTCCAAGAAGAAACTTCCAAAGTAATACAGGCAAATGTCAGAACTCTTAGTTATCTCCCCACCCTATAATGTAATATCCTACTGCTGAACACAGGACATACTTCTGATACAGGACTCAGAGAAATGGAGCAGCAATTGACCTCGAATTCTCTCTGGAGTTTAGCTCCCATAATCCTACATGATATCATGGAAACTGCTAATAGAGAAAACCAATCAATGGTCCAATCCAACCCTAAATTCTATTAACAGTAACAGCTGGCATAGCACACTCTCTATTGATGCAGTCTCATCTGTGGGTAATCAGCAGTTGTCTAATTGGACTTGAAACCCTCTCAGTGGGAGCAATCTCATGTGTGGCACTGTAAACTCAGTCAAATACACATGGTTGGAGGGGACATAGATCCTAGAAAATCCTATCTTGTCATATCTCTAGAGAAGTGAAATTTGTTACCATATGCTAAATTTGGGTCCTTCTATTTACAGAGAAGCATACAGTACACCACTCATCAAATAAGCTTCTTTTTGCAACAGGTGGAGGCAACAGGAGAATTCCCCAACTTCTCAGTCACAGATAATATACATCTGAGAGATGCCAAGTCCCAGGTTAACATACTGTTGAACCTCTACACCTAAGGCATGATCATAGAACACAGCAGAATAAGGGGTAGAGAGAAAACTAATGCATCCCTCAACTCTCATCAGTGAAACTTCCTTAAACAACATAGTGCTATGCACACAGAAGGACACAACTGACCAAGTTTTAAAGAATAAGAGACTGCAAAGTGTGTATCCCTGGATACAACTCCTTTATTAAACCTCACCCACCCATGACTCAGGGACCATTGTGGAAGAGGGTGTGGAAAGATTGTAAGAGTCAGTGCTGGTTCATGAACTGAGGGAAGCAAAGACTTTCAAACCACTGGAAGCTTGCACATGTGAACTTGTGGCAATGGTGGTATCCAGCACAGGATTGACATCAACTCAATTAGACAAGGGCCCAGAGTGGAGCAATAGAAATTGGTGGTAGGCCAGGCTTAGACTGAAAATTATTGAAGACTGATTACTACTGGGAAAGTATGCCTTACATCTGTAGATTGGCTGACCAGACCCTAGTGGATGAATTTGCATGAATTGTCTTTTAGGACATATGAGTACAAAAACTTCACTGGGTAGTACTTAACATGTATGGTGGCATACATGAGGTCTGGTGGGCATTATGGGGGCTCGATGTGGATGGGGTTCTAAATTTGATTAATAATTGTTTTATGAAATGTATAAAACTCAATAAAAATTTTGAAAATTTATTCATCATGATCAAGTTGACTTCATTTCAGTGATGTGCAAATGGGTCAACATATGTATATCAATAAATGTAATTCTTCATATAAATGTCCATATAAATGGACAAGAAATAGGAATCAGATCACATTCTTAATAGATGCAAAAAAGTTCTTCAACAAAATGCAGCATCCCTTAATGCTAAAAGTAATGAATATGCTAGAGATGACAGGCACATACCTCAGTATAAAAAATACCATGCATTACAGACCTATAGCCAACATCACACAAAATGGAGTAATACTCAAATAACTCTCAGTAAAATCAGGAACAAGAAAAAGATGTCCACTCTCTTCACTCGTATTCAGTATAGTGCCTAACTTCTTAGTCACATCAAGACAATAAAAGGACTACAAATAGGAAAAAAAGAAGTCAAAGTATCCCTCTTTCCTGATGATATTATTCTATATGTAAGAGACCCTAAAACTCTTAGAACTGATAATCACATCCAACAAAAGGACAGAATACAATGAGCACACAGAAATCCATATTTTCTTAGATATTAATGACAAATCTGTAGAAAAATAAATTAGTGTAACAATCTCATTCCCAATAGCAATCAAACTAATGAAATATGTGGGTATAAAGTTAAACAAAGAAATGAAAGACATCTACAACAAAAACTTTAGGAGACTGAAGAAAGAAAATAAGGAAGACTGTAGAAGATGTAAAGACCTTCCATGCTCATGAATTGAAAGTGTCAATGCTGTGAAAATGCTCTTCTTACCAAAGATAATCTACAGACTCCATGCTGCCCTAGTTTAGATTCCATTGCTTTGATAAATAGTGACCAAAATAACCTTAGGGGAAAAGGGGTTATTTCATCTTAAGGCTTATCATTGAGGGAAGTCAATGTGCCAAATCAAGGTAAGGAGCTTGAAGCAGACACCATGAAGGAAACTCTGCTTTCTGATTTGCTTTCCCTGGCTTGCTCACCTACATATTTTATATGGACCTGGCCCATGATGGTACTACCAAATAGTGGAGGTGCTTTTTACATCTATTAGCTATTAAGAAAATGCCTGGCAGACATGGCCACAGATCAATCCAGTGGAGAAAGTTTTTCAGTTGACATTCTTTCTTTTCAGGTGACTCTGGTTTGTGCCAAGTTGGCAAAAACTCACCAACTCACATCCATTCCCAACAAATCCCAGAGACACACCTCACAGACACAAAAAAACACCTTAAAATTTATATGGTAATCAAAAGGACCAAGTGCAGTCAAAGCCATCTGGAGCAAAAAGAAATAAAAAAAATTAAAAAAGAATACTATGGGAGGTGTCACCATACCTTATTTCAAGTCATACTTCAGAACTGTAATAATAAAATAAGAATGGTACTGACTCAAACAGAGACACAGAGATCAATGGAATAGAATAGAGTACTCAGATACAAGTCCAGGCAACTATAGCTACCTGATTTTTGACAAAGAAGCAAAAAATTATATACTGGAGAAAAGACAGTATCATCAACAAATGGTGCTTGGAAACCTGGACATCAACATGTAGAAGAATGAGCCTAGAACCCTATATTTCACCCTGTACAAAACTTAACTCCAAATGGGTAAAATGCCTCAATATAAGCTAGATAGTTTGAAACTGCTAGAAGAAAAAGTAGTAGGATGTTTAAACATATAGGTATAGGTAAGTATAGGACCTCAGTAGCACAGAAAATAACACCAGCAATCAATAAATGCGATCTCATGAAACTTAAAAACTTGTGTACAGCAAAAGAGACTGTTATTCAAGTGAAGCAGCAGCTCATGGAATGGGAGCTATACATCTGATGGAACTTTAATAACTGGAATATACAAAGAACTAAAAATAAGCTTGCAGAAAATAACCCAGTTTAAAAATGGGCTGTTCAATGGTAACAACATGCAGACGTCCATGCAAGTTCAATCCAGATAATGTCCCTGCATAGATATGAGGAAGTGGGTAAGAAAGCCCAACTCAATCTAAGGAACTTTTGGCGACTGATGGCTGTTGGGAAGGGCAGAGATATTGTCTTTCAACAATGGGACTCTTGTTAGGTTATCCAGACTCCAGTGGATTGACTCACACTGAAGGGCATTTGGGAACATGAATTAGAATCTATGAGTCTTATTATATATAATAGAGTACTTTAAACTTGGGGGGAGAAAAATGGGAGGATGCACATAGGGAAGGGGATCTAAGATACCAACAAGCTATATTGTAAGAAAATCACAAAAGTTCAATAAAATATCAATGATAATTTAAAAACAGAGCTGTGGAATTAAACAGAGCATTCTCAAAAGGAGAAATGCAAATTTTTAGGAAACATTAAAAAGAATTCAACATCAGAGAAGTTCATATTAAAATAATTCCTAACATTCAATTTCATCCCATTCAGAATTTTATTTTATCCCATTCAGAACAGCCATTATCAGAAATAGAAGTGACAAGAAATTATGGGGAAAAGGTAACCTTTTTTCATTGCCAGGAGGACTGCATACTAGTCCAGTCACTTTGGAAAACAGTCTGTAGGATTCCCCCATAAAACTAGAAATAGAGCCTGGAAAGATGCCCCAGCAGTTCAGAGCAATTGTTTCTCTTCTAAAGGATTGTAGTTCAGTTCCTAGCACCCACTTCAAACAGCTCACAACTGCCTGTAAGTCCAACTCCAGGGATCTGATGTTCTCTTCTAGCCTCTGTTGGCAGCTGCATGCACATTACAGCATGACATTCAGAGAGAGAGAGAGAGAGAGAGAGAGAGAGAGAGAGAGAGAGAGAGAGAGAAGAACAAGAAGAAGAAGAGAAGAGAAGAGAAGAGAAGAGAGAGAAGAGAAGAGAAGAGAAGAGAAGAGAAGAGAAGAGAAGAGAAGAGAAGAGAAGAGAAAAGAGAAGAGGAGAAACTACAAATCTATCTATCATTCAACCATAGCACTCCTGGGCATATACCCTAATGCATCAAGCATCTAAATGCTACTACAGAGACACTTGCACATCCATGTTCACTGAAGCTCTGTTCACAACAGCTAGGAAATATAACCAGCTCAGATGTCCAGCAACTGATGAATGGATAATGAAGCTATAACATATATACACAATGGAATTTTATTCATCTATAAAGAAAAAAGGGAACATTTGCCTCACATCTCACATTAAGCAAAGGATAAAGTCTAATAAATAAAGAATTCTTATATCTTGAATCCCAATATAAAACAAACATGCTTGCAAAAGTGTTCTGGAAAGTAGAATCAAACAAATACGATTTTCTGTTAAATGAGTTTCCTGTGTTCCATTGGTTCTCTCCCTGGTATTCTTTAGGTGCTTGGTAGTGGGCAGCATATTTGCCTGCATTTAATCACATGTAACTGAGATTATATTTCAAATTGGAGGCTCCACCATTAAGCCACATGTTGGCCTGTTCTTCATTTCTAATTAATAATCTTCTTTGCTTTTGCAGGCCTACTTGTCCAAAACTGAATCATATTCAACATACAAAATTCTTTTGGGAAAATACCAGTGCCTGCACATTTCACAAAGTATCCCTGTAGAGCTAGACCAAATGAACTGGAGGATACCCATGTTGCTTTGTAATGATAAATTCTTTACTTCCTTATTTTTTTGGCAGAGCATGACAGACATGTATCATGTATAGATAAACTATTTCCATGTGTCTTCCTCACTGCCTTTAGTCTGCAGTATTACTCATTATTTCCACTGAAAATTTGTCATTTAATAATGCTTTGGTACGGTTTTCCTTTTTCATGTTCTTCTTTTAAAATATAAGCATCCACCTTTTATGGAACAGATTTTTAACTCAAAGCACTCACACATCCCGTTTTCCCAAAGCCCCTCCTCCATGCCTGACTCTCTGTACTTAGTACATTTTAGACCTACCATGCTCTACTTCTTACTATTTTCTTCCAAGTGCTCTTATGTGCAGTGTATTGATTTCAGAGCAATCTATCCATGGTCTCAAATGTCCACGGGGTCATTGTAGTTCTGCCTCTCTTGCATTTTATCTACTCCACTGCTCTGTGTGTTGTATGTCTTCCTTTACTGACCACTGAACCTGGGAAGGCCCTCGGGGTGTAGGGAAGTTTCATTTATCCAAGTTAATATCCAGAAATTGTCCATTCAACTCCTTATTTACCTCACTGAGCTTCGTAACTCCTTTCAGATGCAGCCCATTTGCCAGGCACTTTTCATTCACAACTAAAGCCTTGTGTGTTCAACTGGAAGGAATCTTGGATTCCTACACTTTATACCACATCCTACCATCTCCTAGTCCATCTCTAATCCTTTTCACAGCATAATTTATATGAATGTTGATGATAACTATGATTTTGTGGCATTCTCTTACAAATTCTCTAAAAATTCTCGGTGTCCTGTTCCTCACTTTCCCATATATTAAAGTTTCTTGCTATTCTAAATGGTTAGTATTTAGTAGTGTGGGATCTACTCTTTCTCCTATTTCCTTCATTGTTCTTATCTGTGAGGAACATATGAGATACTTTAATTCAGTTCATTTCTTTTAAAAATATTTTATTTTTATTTTTATTATTCTTATTTTATGTGTTTGAGTGTATTCCCTGCATGCATATAAGTGCACTTTGTTTTACAGTGCCCATGGAGATCAGAAAGGGGAGTCAGATCCCCGCGGACTGGAGTTATGAATGGTTGTTAGCTGTAGCGGCCTGAACTACAACTGTGCCCGAGTCTATGTGGTGAGGCCTGAGGAATTGAAGACATACAAACATACAAGACATACAAACACAGAAGACACAAAAACACACAACACAGACGCCAAAAATGGTGGGGAAGCTTACAATTTATTCCAGCAAGGTGCTTAATATATATATACCCAGTAGATGCCAGTGATGTACTGCAGGAAACACCATGGAGGGATTGAGAGGGGACAAAGTTTCAGGCCCCCAGGGAGCATCCGAGTATGTGACCACACCTGGTTTAGACCACATTTGGTTAACAATTGCGGTTAGGCCTCTAAAGGTCAAGTTGTCCTCTGAGCAACTACAACTGACAAATTGAAGCTAGTTCCTGGCCGGGAACCTAACAGGGAAAAAGGCATGTCAGGAGGCCAGGCCCTACATGTCCCCCTTTTACCTTTAGTAAATGAGCACCTGTCTTAGGTCACCAAGGACGTTAGTGTCCATCTTACCCGTCATTGGAAAACCAGCCACAGCATCTGGCCATAGAGGTTGATTGATTCCCTGTCTTAGGTCAGCTGACACCCCCTTGTGTTTACCTGTCTCTGGCCACTCATTTCACAGGTTAGCGAATTCTGGCAGTTGTAATATAGGGTGGTGGACTTGGGACCTAAAGGCCATGCAGAATAACCAGAGGCTAGCGAGTCACAACCCAGCATCCCTAGGAATAAACTCTGAACATATAAAGGGAAGGGATGCAGGGACAAATCCAGGGGAATCAGGCATCACAGTAAGTATTCCAGTAATGCAGCAAAGGCTTACTCTTATGTCCTCAATCCATAACTAAGGTTTTGTAACATTTACAGAAATCATAAGTGAAAATTGCTAAAAGACCATAACTTTCATTTTCATGGGAATGATGGAAATGCAATTAATCAAGTTACATTGAAACACAAGAAATACATTGAACACAGAAAAACATCAAACCTGGTACTATTATGAGCGATATTTAACTATCCAATCAAATGTACATAGGGTTGAGTTATGCAAGCTATCATTCGTCCTTGACTTTGTCCATGGCTGCTGCCTGTTTCCCTATATAAGTTTTCAGGAAACTCATCTGATCACAAAAGTTCTGCACTTAGTCCTTTTTCTCATTTATCAGCATTCCCTGCAATAGAGTCCTGATTTATTGTTATTTTTCCCATATAATGATGTCCCATCAGTTGAATATCATTCATCATCACCGCAAACTCTTTGTCTTTCTATATGGATAGATGTAGCATAGTTGAATTTATCACATAAGTCCAATACAGCTCTCCGTGTGTCATCAGGAACTGATTCCATCTCAGACAGCTACAATAGTGTCGCTCTTTCTCCGTTCAGTTCCTGCGAACCAGACCAGTCTTTCCCGCAGCAACCTGGCATTCTCAGAGTCCTGTGGAAAAACACAAACAAGCCCTCTTCCCCATATTAATACCGGGTCTGGACCATGTCATTTCCCATTAATTGGATCCTTCCATCTCACTTGTACATAGGTATCTAAAGTCTTGGAATGCCACATTTTGTCTGCTGCAGAATAGCTTTGCTTATCCAAATTTAGGAAATTTAAAATGAAAAGAATGTAACTTAAAGAATTCTGGATCTGGGATATGACTCCCCCTTTTTTATTTTTTGTAATCGATTTTAAAAAATCTATGGACACGTTTAACAATCTGCTGCCCCTGGGGACTGCATGGTATGCCTGTTTTATGCACAATAGATAACTGAGGACAGAAACGTTGGAAAGTTTTACTAGTATATTCTGTGCCATTGTCTGTTTTTATGATAGATGGCAAGCCAGTTACAGAAAAACATTTAATGCAGTGTGCTATTACATGTTTAGTAGCTTTTTCAGTTTGACTGGTGGCCATAAGAAATTCTGAGTAAGTATCTATGGACACATGAACATATTTTAGTTTTCCAAACTTTGGGATGTGAGTTACATCCATCTGTCACAATTGATTGGGCATCAATCTACGTGAATTGACTTTACATTAAGGGACATAATGAAATTCAGGACAGAAGTGACACTGTTTAACAATTTGCCTAGCAGCCTCCCTGGTAAGGTGAGATTGCTTCCATAAACTTTGGTTGTTTTGGTGATGAAGAGCATGAGTTTTTTGCTCTAATTTCAATTGAGAGAAACCCATGAGACATGTGGCCTTATGTGCTAAGTCATTCCATAAAGCCAAAGGACCTGGAAGCCCAGCATGGGCTTTAATATGCCCTACAAAACAGGACTGAGAGCAGGCATGTAAACACTTTTGCATTTGACCAAATAGTTTTTGAACTTTGGTATTATTTGTTTCGTTATAAGGCACAGTTTTAAGCACCTGTAAGGCTCTAGCAATATAATGACTATCACTATACAGATTAAAAGGAGCAGAGGCCATAAGCTGAAATACAGCAGCTACAGCTCAAAGTTCTATTACTTGAGCTGAAGCTGGAGAAGTTTGAAAAACATAGGATTACCCCTGCATTACATAAGTAGCCCTGCCATTAGAAGACTTGTCTGTAAATATCACTGAGGCATCCTTAACAGGTTTCTGTTTTATAATTTTTGGAAAAGTGAAAGCATGACTATTTGCAAATTGTAATAATCCGTCTTTTGGATAATGATTATTAATAATGCCTGAATAATGGGTGAAAGCTATGGCCCAGGAATCCGCATTTTGAAATAACCAATCTAACTGTTGTTTTGTAAATGGAAGTCCTATTGTATTAGGTTCTTTTCCAAAATATTTTTGAGATTTAACTTGAGCTATTTGAACTAAACATGTCACAGCCTTATAATAAGGAGTCAAAATTTTAGCAGGCAATACAGGTAAATGCAACCATAGCAAAGGCCCTTTCTGCCATAAAACTGCAGTTGGAGTATGAATAGTAGCCAAAACACATGCTGCCCACTTTTGGCTATAATCTGTATACTGTATTTGTTGATTTTCAATAGCTTGTTTTATTTGAGACAATGCCTTTTTGGCCTTCGCTGTCAAGCCTCTAGCTAATTTAGGATCTGGATCACCTTTTAAAATACAGGCATAAAAATATGTAACCCAGGAGCTAACGTGTATACACAAGTCAGCCAAAGACAGACTCTATTACAGAAATGATTTATTTAAAATAAAGTTTTAAAAAAGACCATTCTGAAAGATGGTACTCTGCTGCCATTAGATGAACTTTTGTTTTACAGTGTAAAGGAACTAACAATGCATGTAATAAGCATAACAGAAACTTTAGGAAAATGTGACTTAAGTTTTTTTTTAAGAATTGTTATGTTCCAGATGATTTTTAATATTTCTGGCATGTCTGGTTATTAGAAAAAAATCTTCCAGTTTATTATTTAAATAAAAATAAATGAAAATACATTCACAGACAATGTATCAACATAAGTAGCCAAACACTGATGCCAAATTCTGATTAGAGACAAAATCCTGAAGAATGTGTAAGTCACAGAGGTTTACCTTAAAAAGGAGGTACTCGGGCTGGAAAGCTGGCTCAGCAGTTAAGAGCACGGGCTGCCTTACGTGGCACCCAGACTTAGTTCCCAGCACCCACCTGGCGGCTAGCCACTCCCAAGTCCAGTTTTAGAGAATTAGACCCCCTCCTTTGGCCTCCATGGGTACTGTATACACATGGTGCACTTGCATACATGTAGTTAAAATGCTCATATACATAAAATAAAAATAAAAACCTAAAATTTAAAAAATTAAGAGAAAGCACTCAAGACTAATATCAAATTGTAAACAATAAAATTATTTTTGTAAATAGTGTAGTTAATGACTGTGAAAAGTATTCAACAACATACTTTTTAATATTTTATAAAAATACTGAACTCCTTCACATTCCCACCAAACACAAATAAGAGTTTTTTTTTTTCTCAGTATTAATGGCAATATGGACAGAACTGGAAGCCACTGTGGTAAATGAAACAAACTAGGAATAGACAGACAAATCTCACACCTTTTTACTTAGTTGTGTCAACTGAAAAGGCTGATCTAACAGAGGCAGAGAACAGAACAATATTAACTAGGTTGGGAAAAAGAGACAGAGGAGAAAATCGTGGTCAGAAATCAGCTACCAAAATACATTTAAGAATAATTAGTTTTAGTGTTTTATAACACAATTGTATAACTGAAGTTTATAACAATGTATTTATATATTTTAACATAATTACGGAATCCAAAGTTTCCTGCTGCAGTTTGGATTTGGTTTGAATGTGTACACCAGTACTTCATGTGGTAGATGCTCCAAGCTTGCAATGGTAATGCTAGAGACAGTGGGATCTTTAGCATATGCTCTGCATTTTAAAGCAAGATGACTCAGTCACAAGGCACTGCTTTTAAGGAGATTAATACAGTTCCCATAGGACCTTATTTAGCTTTCAAGCAAAATATTGTTACAATGAATGAACAGGATGATTTATTTTTGTTTTATCTGGTTTTTAGTTTTGTTATGTGTTTTTGTCATGATTTTATTTATTATGATGTGGCCAATGGAGTCATTACCATAGGTAAGGAGAAAACTACATTTTTGAACCTCCAAAACAGTGAGCTACTTGGATGCCCTTCCTTACAAATTAGCTAGCCTCAGGTACTTTGTTACAGCAACAAAATATCAAGTCAAATTTTTACAGCATAGAAATAATAAATGCTTAAGAAGATAAGTTAATTATTTTAAATTGATAATTGCACACTGTACTAATACCAAATTGTCAATGTGTACAGATATTGTGTCAAATTGAAAAAATATGCCATGCCCAACTGCAACATTAAAAATCTATTTAAACACATATCTAAATAAATCTCTGGAAAAACAGAAAAGGAAAGTTGTCAGTTACAGAACACAAACTGTTCACTGACTGGAATGATTCTCCTGTAGCAATTTTTAAGTGAGGTTTAAGCCAATTAATATTTCTCAACAATTTTTGGAAGTCATTCAAAGTTTTTAACACATCTTTTTTAATTTGAATTTTTTGAGGTAAAATTGTTTTAGGATATAACTTATGACCCAAATATGAATATGGAGATTTTGTTTGTACTTTTTTAGGAGCTATAATTAGCCCTTGTTCTTTCAGAGCCTGCTATAAGTGAGCATAGGCTGCAAGTAAAATTTTCTCCTGCTTATGAGCCAAAAGTATATCATTCATATAATGAGCCATATACACTTAAGAACAAGCTTGTCTAGTTTTTGCAACTGCTTGAGCCACAAATTTTTGACACAGGGTGGGGCTATTTGCCATACCCTGTGGTAGTACCTTTTATTGACATTAAACGTAAATTTTTTATAATCTTGAGACCCAAGAGGAATAGTATAAAAACAATTTTTTAAATTTAAAATAATGAGGGCCATTGGTTATTAGTGAGCACTGAAACATCAGCTCCAGTATCTAATAGGCCTTGAAATTTTTTCCCATTGACGGACAATGTTTAGCTTAGGTTTTTTGGCACCTATAGCCTGTATCCAATAAGCATTTGAGGACCCAAACCCGCATCACCTTTTTTAGGGTTTTTTTTTTTTACTGTATTTTTAGTAGTAATTTGAGGGAGTAATACTAACTGAGTCTTTGACCTTCCTTAATCATAGATATCCCATCAGGAGAATGAGTTATGATCTTTATTTTTCCTTTAAAATCTGCATCAATTATCCCTGGGGCTACCATAATCCTTTTTATAGTAGCACTTGTTCTTCCTAAAAGACCAAACATTCTTGAATTGACCTTGACTAGACCTCAGAAATTTTAAGATTACATGTGCATAATTTTTTTATTTTTTATATACCATAACATGTAAACTTAGATTTTTAATCACTTTTATAGATTTTTTTATTTTAAAATATCTCCATTTTTATATTTTTTTAACATTATCTTTTACCTTTTTATTTTTTTAGTACCATGAGATGTATTAACATTAAGAAATTAATTTTGGAAAAATTACATACAGCTGACTAGGAGGATTGGCTGTGGTGAAGGACTGGACTCAGGTGAAGGTCCAATGATTTCCCCTTTTACATCTCGGACACAGCCTGACTCCTTTTTAGGAGCATTGGCATTTTGTTTATTAGGACATTTTTTCACATGATGTCCCGGTTGTCCATACCCAAAACAATTTAAGCTTACAATCTTTAGCATATTCACTAACTGAGAAGTTTTTAAGTAGAGGTTGCCATTTATCTTTTTCAAGAACTGTATATCATATTATTCCATAAGCTAGTTTTGCCATAGACATGTTACACCATAAAATGAATAATCTGTTAAAATTGGTTTATTTCTCAGTTACTCTTAACAGCACAATGTCCTTAACTCAGAGTTTGCATGGGACAGAAGAGCTGCTGAGTTTAGTAACTAGCAACTAATTAAATGAGATGTGGATGGGAATTGAGCTTATAGCCTTCTGTAAAGCAAAGCACCCTAGGGCAAGGTGTGGAGAGTAATTAACAAAACCTGAGATCATGGATCTTCAATGTTCCAGGCTCTAGCCTCCTTGACCACGAGCATTTCTAAAGACAGAGATTCAACCACACCCTGTAAATGCCACATTTTTTTCTAAATAATTTTCCTTTGGCTCAGCCTTAGGTTTTGTTTAGGCAACAAATGGTGAAAAATCTTCCTCTCTCAGATATCTAGCTGTTTCCGTTTTTTTCCCTCTTTTTCTTTGGGATCTAAAGACTATGGAATAACTGCTTGATTTTAGGTTCCACAAAAGCTGGCTCCTTCAGCAGAGCAGAAGGTTTAGCTTTACTTTCCTCCTCCGCTTGAGGTTTGATTCCAGTTTATTTTTTTCTTTTTTATCTTCTGTTTAAGATCTAAACTATTCCTAATTAATGCCCCAAAACTAAAGGTAGCCACCGGGACCCCACTTGGTCCATGAACATCACAATCCCGAAGTATTCTTTCTATTCTCCTCCATTCATTTTATTTTCATTTTACTTTTTAATTTTTTACTTTAGGGAACTTCCTGCTACCTGCTACCAGTGCCAGGAAAGATCTCATCCTTTTACTAGGCCACCACATTAGGTAAAATACAATTAAACAAAAGAAGAAAATGAAAGAAGGAAAAAGATCACAACCTACTACATTATGGGTTTACAACATTATAAGCCAATCGCCCACCACACATACTCCATACTTACAAAACCATGGGCCCACACTATCACACCCACAAACTAGTAAACTTACAAGACTTAATCACTTAGCACGTGCTTCTCACATCCATGAATATAAACTAATATAACCATAAAATCATACATATAAACTTATGGCTTTACATTATTACAACTTACAAACTAATTATTTAATACATGCTCTTCCTTTCAAAGGACCCTCCTCTCCATAGGGGGCAGAGGGTTTGGAGGACGTGGTCCTGGTTCCAGAGACCATTTTTTAAGTTTTCTCTTTAGGGTACTTATTTTTTTACTCATCTGTTCCTCCTTATTTTTTATAAAATCCTTGTTTTTTATAAAATCCCGGGCAGCCTTATGCTTCATGTCGGTGCCCTGTCTCCACAAAAGTGAAACCAATAGATCTGTCATCAGACCACGAGAGCCCATTGCTCCCATTTAAATTCGCCCCTTACTTTTTAATTTGAAGTGCTGGTCAGCCTCCCGGGCGTTCCTTCAGTGTCTTCCTTCTTTCCGGATATCTCGGTGGGAACCTCCACTTGTAGCGGCCTGTGCTACAACTTTGCCTGAGTCTATGTGGTGAGGCCTGAGGAATTGAAGACATACAAACATACAAGACATACAAACACAGAAGACACACAAGACACACACAACACAGACACCAAAAATGGTGGGGAAGCTTCCAATTTATTCCAGCAAGGTGCTCAGTATATATACACCCAGTAGATGCCAGTGATGTACTGCAGGAAACTCCATGGAGGGATTGAGAGGGGACAAAGTTTCAGGCCCCCAGGGAGCATCCGAGTATGTGACCACACCTGGTTTAGACCACATTTGGTTAATAATTGCGGTTAGGCCTCTAAAGGTCAAGTTGTCCTCTGAGCAACTACAGCTGACAAATTGAAGCTAGTTCCTGGCCGGGAACCTAACAGTCAAAAAGGCATGTCGGGAGGCCAGGCCATACAGTTAGCCACCATGTGGGTGCTGGGAAGTGAACTTATGTCCTCTGCAAGAGCATCCAGTGCTCTTAACCACTGAGCCGTCTCTCTAGTCCCCTCAATTTATTTCCTTCTCAGTATTCTAGGAAGGTAGGAGTCAGGGAAATCACTGATTTGAATATTCTATGACATCAATTTCCTCAGAAATCCACAGAAGCTAAGGAGAGAGTAAAAGAGTAAAAAATTATGAAGAGCAGGATGATGATCACTGCCTGTCAGAACTAGAAGAGTTTTTAAAGCTCGAGTGGTCCTCTTGTTTTATGCATGAATAAATTAGCTCATAAAAAGAAAGAGACATTCCCAAGGTCACACATCAGTTTACAGCAAAGCTGTGACTGAAAGATATCAATCTCCTGACTTTCCACCATGTCTAAATACTATTCTATTCTTCTAAAGCAGAGTCTTAAATATTCATACATCAAGGTTCTGAATCCAACTAATTTTATCTTCCGAGGGTCTTCTTCAGGCAGTGACTATTAAATAAGCTCTCTTGTTCAAGTCACCTGTCTAAGGATAAGGCACTCTCCCATAGTGCCCTAGGAGGTCAGGTCAGAGGTATCTAATGCAAGGAAATTGGTCATAGCTGTTAGAGACTCAACCTTTAAAAATCCTTGGGCTTTTGAATAACTGCTACCACACCTCAGTTAAGTTTGTCAGATAGCCCCCTCAGCCTCCTTCTGATTATCAGAAGCAGATGAAAACCCCTTATGGTAAGGGCTCAGCTGAGATGGTGTTAATATTCTTTATCCTGGGGACTGCTATGTTTTTATTTATAGGCCAAGTGTGGGAAAATGTACTCCTGAGATTGGTTCAGATCTTACCACATCTTTGCAGACACTCTCACCTCTGGGATATAAGTGGCTCCCACACTGCGGTTCTGTTTTTCAAGGTCCTAACCAGACACTTAGGGCTAAATATATCTCTGGAAAGGATGATGACATCAAGCCCCCAATTGAGAAGCCAGTTCTCATCCAGTTCCTTTTATATCTCTGACCCAGCTGATGATAGAATCTAAAGACCATGTTCAGTCATGATTAGTATGTAGTTTACCTCCATCTTGCTCAGGACCTGAGGATTTAAGTTCATTTTTCTCTATGCAGACTTTACCCTTGTACCTTCTTCCACAAGCTCTTCTAAGGGTCCCTTCCTCTCAGCACCTATTCTGCAAGTTTCTAGGACAAACCAGAATAGTAGAAAGAAACAATGTTAGAGTTAGCTTCAATGTTTTCCTCTGCCACCTAACATGTCTGATCCTCAGTTTCCCATCTGAAGAGGAATGTGGTTTTATTAGATAACATCTGTCTCTCAACATTATTACAAGTATTGAGTAAAATCGAATTTACTGATGTCCACAATAAATTTCCTAGCACACATGGATGCTCACTGATGACAAGTTCCTTCTCATTACTGCTATCAGTTCCATATGCCTCTCATTTTTTCAGTCACTCACTTGCTCACTCAGCAAATATTTCCTGAGAAAAAAGGGAAATTCAGTGTAATTTGTTTCCTGATAACTTCATGAACTGAAAATGGTATTTTTTTAAAGTTAGACTTGGATTAGAATTTTGGCTCTGCCCATTATTACATATTACACCTGAAATGACATTTTAGCTATTTTTGTAATTATTTTTGATATATGAAACCTTGAGAAAAATAATTTTAATCCCATAAGTAAACATACAAGACTCAAAATATCTAATAAACATGAACATGCTTGCTCCTAACTGCAAATGATAATAATAGCAATATCAATAAGTTGAATGGGAATATGTCTTTTATCTACCTAACTCCTTGCCTAAGTGATAGACTGTAAATATCTGTTGATGTCAATATGAGAATTCAAGATTTGCTTTCCAAATGAAGTATAGTGATTCTTTTGTTTAAGTGGGCTACTATCCAGGAAAGAGCTTCTTCATTGTATCCACCCCATGTCCTGCCTTGAGTTTGGGCTGAGATCATTTCTCCCAGAGACCCTGTCCCTACCACAACATGCTTCCCTCTGTGTTCATATTGAACCTAAAAGCTATAGGATATAGCTAGAAGAAGATCATAATACTTAACTACCATCACTGAAAAACAAATTGGAATCCTAAGCAAGTCCTGGTTTCTGAGTATGTAAGAAGAAACTGATGTATGTTTATTCGCCATTTAAATATTTCTGTGGTTATGGTATCATTTAACCATGCCTGATATTTGAGTGAGGCATCAGGAAACTCGAATTCTGTTTTTTGATTTCTGAGTGTGCTTGTATGCATTCGGTTCTAATTATTCCCCTTCAGAGAGTCTTAGTATCCTCATCTTGGAAACAGAAATGTTGAAACTTAGTTGCTCTGAGAAGGCAAATATTTCTTAGTAACTGGGCATGATTAGATACATGCTGTTTATCTTCTTGGGCTTTTGGACCAGTCCTCTGCTCACATTACCTCTTAAAAGAGTGAGCTTCATAAATGTTGGGAGAGGCAAGAATTAATAGCTATTATTGGAAACAAGGACTTGATAATGTTCGTAAATTTTAGTTAATAAAGTTCTACATGTCGCCTAAGCCTTCATACCTAGAATTCTTACTTTTTAATTCTAGACAAGAGCCTGAGATTTGTCTTTCCATAATATATTTCCCAATATACTTCCCCAAGGAAGTCCTTAAGAAGTTCTTGTGTACTTCATATACTGGGTTTGAATTTCGTAAGTAATTTCAGATGTCCTTTTATTTACCACTGATCAACATTTATCAAGGGGTTTTTATATTTCTCATAAAGCTTTCTGCTACTGTTGCGTTCACCTACCTTTGCTATGGCAGGTGAGGGAGCTGTGAGGTTTGAAATTGTATCTACTTGGGTTTGATTTTATTGTAGCCTTTGAGTTCATGATCATGTGTTTCTGTGTGCATACTCATTCACTTGGATAATTTGTTTTATAAATGCATATTTAAGCTGAAATTCAGTGTTGGCAGGATTCTTTTTCAAAATATTTTGTTGATTCTTTGATAATTTCATGCCATATATTTTTATAGTGAAAAAATATATATAGAATTACTAGCTGGACTCAGTTTAGATGATTCCAGTTTTATTAATGTCTTTATTTTTATTTTCTGTATGCATTAGTGTTTTATGTGCACTTATTACACTTGCATGTTGTGCCAAGCCCATTGAAGGGGTTAGATCCTCTGGAATTAGACTTACATACAGTTGTTAGCTTCCATGTACATGCTCGGAACCAAACCTGGGTCTTCTGTAAGAACAGCCAGTGCACTTCACCTCTGAGCCATGTCTCCAGCCCAGATGATCTCAGTTTTTTTGGCAGCATCCAATGGTTTATAATCAGGAGCCAAACATAAGTCTTCTTTGCTCCATCAGACATGAGCATGGTATTGAAGTTTTCCACATCAAAGTCATAGCATTTATTGACAGCCTGTTTGATCTGATGTTTGTTGGCCTTGGCATCCATAATGAAGATAAGTGCTGTCTTCTATCTTCTTCATGACTGACTTCCGGTACTATGAGAGCTATATATCAAGGAGGAACCTTCCTGGTCAGTACCAACTTGATTTCTTGTCCTGTGGCCACTGTGTGTCGTGTCTTCACCACTGTGCTTATCATCAAGTTTTGGGAATCCAAAAACAAAGGTAATAGCCTATGTTTGTAAATTACATTTATTTATTTATGTTTGTGTGTGTGTATGTGTGTGCATGCATGTGGAGATCAGAGGAACTGGCAGAAGTAAGTTCTTTCAATCTACCATATGGATCCAAGGGATCATCAAACTTAGGTGGCCAGGCTTGGCAGTAAGCACTTTACCAGTTGAACCACTCAACTGCCCCATCTGCAGTTTTAAAATATAAAAATTAGAAGTCAAGACTACTAATTACTAATTTGCAAATATTTTCTTCTAGGCAGTTGTTGGACTTTACCTTTAACATTTATCCTCATTGTTCTATCACTGTTGAGTTGAATTACTTCTAATTTTGTATTTAGCTTATACTATTTTGAATATCTCCAGGAAACATCTGATCAACAGCTTGAAGGGAGACATCCCACACCTGGCACTGGGATTTTTATTTGGCAGCCTACAGCTTCTGGGACAAGTATAAGACCCTGTGTAGAGTAACTTTTATATGAATATAGGTATATGTATATACCTGTATATATGAGGTTTATAAGACAGGAGGCTTACTTACGGCTTTTGAAAACATACTATTAATTGTCTTTCTCTCTAACTCCCTCCTCGGCCCTGCCTTTCTCCATCCCTCTCCTTGCTTAAACATCCTTGCCTATTTATTCTCCCTTTTCCCATTCATATCACCTTTGTTCTACTATCCTCCTTCCCTTAAGATCGTTCTTCCCCCTCTCAACCAATGGCAAACCAGTCTATTTTTATGGATTCTACAGGCACTCTAAATTAAAAATCAAAATCTAAAGATTTGATAGTAAGAGCTACATGTGAGTGAGAACACGAAACATTTATCTTTCTGGGTCTAAGTTTCCTCACTCAGTATAATTTTTTCCAGCTTCATCCATTTGTCTTGGCAGGATTCCTTCCCTACATGTCTTGGCATCCAAGTCTTTGGGGCTCTTATATGAACTTCTTTACATAATTTTCTTCATATAACTCTGTACATAAATGCCTGTCCATATACATTTTTATGCATCTTTCCCTATTATCTACCTATTCAAGTACATATTTGGCACATACGTAAATATCAAACAAGGATATAACATATTTGTGTTAGCTTAATTCTACTTGTATGCACTCTGTATACATAAGCACATGTGTACATACATGTACACTTTCACCTTATTTTATTATTTACTCTTTTGACATGTGTGATTTCTGTATATGTTTGTGTTGTGGACCTGTCTACTTTCATCTTTTGGTTTTGGATGTCTTCCAGTACGCTTGTATTTCTGCATAGTCAGTTTACCTAGGAACAAGCATTTTTGGACTTACAAGGTATGTAGACTTCAAGTGCCATATATAGCCTATAGCTCTACACAGTGAAATAACAGAAAGGAATATAACCTGCAGAGACAACTGATCTAGTGGTTTAGCTTCCACCACCACTACTCAACAACTTTTATATTGACACTCAGAAATAGGCTCTTGGTCAAGCAGAGACTTTTTTTCTTAGCTAGGGAAATATGTCATAAAGTTTAGGGTGTTTTCTCTTTTGTTTTTCAGCTTGACAGTTGAAAAAATGAGGCCAACAGGCAAAATTTGATGACAGTTGGCTTTCATTCTCTCATTATCTGCCCTATGCTCAGTTGGCCATTTGCTTTCCTTGATCTAGATTAACTATGATTCATTTCTCTTGAGACAAAGATCTGATCATCTGTTTTCATCTTAGTCCATTTTTCATGCTGAGACCCACTTTACTTAGAAAACAAATGACCAACTTCCTCCTAATCATAAGTTATTGTAGGTTCAAACATAGCAGTTAATCCTTTGTAATTAGATCTTTTCTCTTGAAAAAAATAGCCTTTTCCTGGATCTAAGAGGTAGAATAGAGGGAGATATTTTCAGTAAGATAGAGTTTTCAGTCTCAGTAAATTAGAGTAGTGATTTGAGTCACCAGAAAAGACATGAGGACTCTGATGGAGACATTCTGGTGGCAAGATCCATATTCAGACTACCAGCTATCTGAGATATGAGTGTTGCAGTTTTGGCCTTCTCATTTGCTATATTTCTCTTTTGCAGTCCTCATGTGTCACCAGCCAAAAGCCCAAACTTTTCCCCAGAAGTTAAAATTAGCCTGAAGTGACATTGAAAAAGCACTTATTAATCAATTGGTGAAGAGAACTTATTTTGGAGGAGTCGGTTATTGTGAGTCTTGAAATTTAGGATTTAGTATGTTTCATTTGATTCTGGTTTCTAGAAAAAATATTCCTTACATCTGGTTAGAATTGGCTGTAGAAAGTATACATTTTAATCATCGTTAAAATGTGTTAACCTTTTTAAAATACAATTCACATGTTCTCTCAGCGCTGCTTCATAAAGGCAAGAAAGATATCATTGCACCCATTTAACAGAGACACAAGAAGATACAATACTTATTTTAGGTACTTATTGCCAAAACCCCAAATTATAATCTAGTGCCTCGAGTATTGAACATGGGATTTTTTTGTTTGTTTTGTTTTTTAGAACATCTATTTGGAATACCTTAATATCTTTGAATTCAAAGCTCCGTTTGTTCTGAGAATCAGGATCATTTGAAAACCCTTTAATCACTGTACAATTTACATACAATAATTACCAACTTTAAGTGTAGAATCTGAGATACTTTCATAAATGTATGTAGTCATGTAATGACCAACACAGTTGTGGTCCAGAACATTTTCATCACACCCCAAATTCCCTCATGTCCCTTTAGCCAGTCCTTTTCCATAGTCCTTGGAAACTGTGATTCTTCCAACATGTTTGCTTGTGCATTACTTATAAATTCAGAGAACAATGACTGTTCCAAGTCCTATGTTAGGTATACAATATTTTTAATAAATGGAAAAGTTTATTTGAGCATACTTTTCTGGAGGGACTAGAGTTTGTCATGGTAGGGAGGCATGGTGGCAGGAGATAACTGGAGCAGAAAGTGAAGTGCTCACATCTTCACACAGGCATAAGAAACAGAACAAGTGGAAAATCTTGCAAGGCTTAGGAACTCTCAAAGTCTGCACCCAGTGATGTGCTTCCTACAGCACTCCCAGGCCAAGGCAGGGCAAAGGTAAAGCGTGGAGACAAGAATCATCACACTGACTTAGAAAACAGCAAGACAGATAGATTAGACAGTAGATAGTCTAGAAAAATCTCAAAGAGTCTGAAATGACAGGAGGTCCACTGGGCTTGAAACAACCCTGATGTCAAGTTGGAGAGTTTCAATATATGTCAACGTGATAATCATTGTTAAATTGTTAAATCTTGAGATCTTGGAGATATTTATGGCATGAAAGTAAAAGGGAAATTAGAAAACTATTTCTCAAGAGGAAGGGGAGGAGGAGAAGAAAAGACATGAGAGGCTAATCATAGGTGAGTATGGTGAATAGAATTGACATAATAAAGGACTGGAGAGTGAGGTCAGTGGTTAGGAGCATTGGCTGTTCTTGTTGAAGGCATGGGTGTGAATCCCAGCATCCACATGTCAGCTAACAACCATCCATAACTCCAGTTCCAGGGAATCTGACACCCTCTTATGTCCTCCTCAGGCATTGCACATAATGGGTGCACTTACATACATGCAGGCAATACACTCACACATAAAATAAAAATAAAAATAAAAATAAAGAAATGACATAAAAAAACCCATGACTTTGTACAAATGAATATATTCTAAGAACTTTTTTGGTGTTTTTGAGACAAAGAAACCCTGACTGGCCTGGAACTCACTATGCAGGCTAGTTTCACCACCAACTTATAGAAACCTGCCTGCTTCTGCCTCCCCATTACTGGGATCAAAGGTGTGTTCCATCACTCTGGGCACTAAGGATAAGGCAGGTGGATTATGAGTTCAACATTTTTTAATGGAGACTCTGGAATTGGAGAAATGTTCAGATATAAGAGAAACCTTCATTTCCTTGAGCACCTGGCATTGAGAAGTTAGTCCAGGGACCTTGACTATAATGTACCATTTTCATTTTCCCAGGAGAGCAGAAGCAATAGAGGTTGTTCTTCTCAGTCATACCCTTGACTTCATTCTATGGAGTTTTGCCTGATGGGGCTCTCAAAGCAGAAGTAATGCATTTTTCTTGACAATATCAAAGTCCCAGAACTTCTATAGCTCACTATATGCTTGAGAACTAGAGAAATTTCACTCTCCTATAGTCTAAAAGCTTTCCTTAGGAGATAGTTTCCTCATCTAAAAACATGGCATAAAGCTCAGAAATTGTGTTCTGGACTCAATTAGATAATGGTTTCCAGCTCCAGCCTGACCATGGTGGGAAATCAAATGAACCTCTCCTGGCAGAACAATACAAAAAGTACTGAAGAGTGAGTCAGAACCCCTGAATTCTAGTCTTGGCCTTGAATGACGTAGTGGCCCTGTCCTTTGCTCTCATCTCTAATTCTTGGAAGTATAGCCATAAAACAGTACTGTACTGGAACAAATCAGACATGTAGATAAATGGAACATAATAGAATACCTAAACATGAATGAATGCAATTTTAACAATGTAATATTTGACAAAAGTTGCCAAGAACACAGTATGGAACAAAGATAGCATCTTTAACAAATGGTGTTGGCAACGTGGGTCTCTACCTGTAGAAGAATGAAATTGGACTCATATTTCACCCTGGACACCAAATGGATCAAAGATTCCAATATGTGACCTAAAACCCTGAAATTTCTGAAAAAAAATCATAGGCAGAACTTTACAAGATATGGGTGTAGAAAAGGTCTATATAAATTGAACATCAGTTTCTCAAGCATTAAGGTTAACAATCAACAAGTGGGACTACACTAAACTAAAAAAACTTCTGCACCACAAAAGAAACAACCAAGGAAGTGAAGAAGAAACCCACTGAGTGGGAGAAAATCTTCACTTGCTGTGTATTTAACAAAGGATTACTATCCAAAATCCAAAATATACGAAGACCTCAAAAAACAAAAAAAATAAGAAAATATATGACTCAGTGAAAAGATAGGCTAAAGACCTGATCAGAGAGTTCTCAAACAAAGAAATAAAATTGGTGAAGAAACACCTTAGAAAGTGTTCTAAATCCTTAGTAATTTAAGAAATGCAGATCAAAACCACTTTAAGATTTCATCTTACTCGTGTCAGACTGGGTACGATCAAGAGAACAAAAGAAACTAAAACTGAAAAATACACACACAGTATCTGAATATGAGTATGTGTGTATAACTGAAGGTTATATAACAAGAAACACAGTGCCAGACAGGAGAACCTCCTTTTGAGCTGTTGGCCAGGGTAGTCCAAGAGACCCTTAAAATAGCAGACTATTGTCACAGCCCTTGATTGCCTCTGAGAACTTGAAAGTAAGTCCTTATTGCTCAACACAGGATATATTTCATAAACAGCCACTGTAGAAATGGAACTGGAACTGACCTGGAAGCCTTCTCCCTAGACGAAACTCTGCAAGCTGCTAAGGGAGAAAATCAATCAATGATCCAACCCAGCTCCAAAACCTAATAACCAAAACAACTGTCAGTGAAAAATCTCTCAATTGGTGCAGTGGTGACATTTTTTATCTGGGATGTAATCAACAGCTACCTAATTGGACTTTAAACCCACTCAGTGGGAAGTAACTCATGGGTGGCACTGTGTGCCAAAATACAAATGACTGGAAAGGCCATATATGCTAGAGACATATATATACTGACACATCTCTAGACAAATGAAACTTTTTACTGCATGCTAAATAGGAATCCTTATATTTACAGACAAGTATATTGCACACCCCTCAACAAAGAAGCTTCTTTTTAAAACACATGAAGGGTATTACAAAGTTCCACAACTGGTCACTCAGAGAGAATATATGTCTGTGAGATGCCTAGACATAAGTGACCCATGTACAGTGCAACCTCTACACCTAAGGCTCATGGAACATAGAGATGGAGCAGTGGGTAGAGAGAATACTAATCCACCCTCAACTCTCACCAGTGAAGCTTCCTCAACCACACGCAGCACTGGACTCATTGCAGAAAGTGTGCAGAAAGATTGTTAGAATTCAAGTTGATAAATGAACTTAAAGAAATTGAGATCGTTAGGCAACTGAGAACTTGCTAATAGGAACTTGCAACAATGGTGATATCATGCACAAGACCCATTCCAGCTCAACTCAACAAAGACAGCATAGCACAAGGGAAATGAACAAAAGACTCCAACCCTAGTAGAGGAACTGTTAGCAACTGACTACTGCTGGGTGATGGAGAGTAGATCTTTTTTTAAGGGAGTGACTTTAGACAGGCTGACTAGACTCCAGTAGATGAACTTTCACTGAAGGACATCTGTTACAAATGTTTGACTAGATAGGACTTAACATATATAAAAGGAAGTATGAAATCTGATAGGGGTATGGAGGATGTGCATAGGGAAGGGGGTCTAAATTTGGTTTAGATCTTTTATATGGAATGCATGAAAACCTTAATAAAATATTTTAATAATATATAGCACATAAGATAGCATAGATGTGCACCTTGAATACATACTTCTAAACAATTCTATTTATTATAATTTCTCTGGTGAATAATTTTTAAAATTATGTTGACAGTAGCCATTTTGCATTGATCTCTCTAATCTATTCAGAAAGTGTTAGACTGTTCTTAACTGGATGTTTCTCAGACCATCAGTGAAATTCTAGGCAACACAAGCACTAGAACTTCTGAAAAAACTCTCAAGGCATGGTATAAGGTCACTGAATACCCACTACATACTTTTCTTGCCTAGGTATATGCCTTTGAGAAGATAAATTGGGAACTCTGACAAGGCGGAAATCATCTTATTTTTGGCATTTGCTCTCTTTTTTTTTACACATGACAAAACCTGTTGTCTAGTATTTAATCTCCTTCAGTGTATCATAATCTGCTTTGAGTAAAATCTCAACATCATCCTCCTCCATCCACCGAGACAGGCAGAATAATGGCTAGCTAAAGAAGTTCTAGTGCTAATCTTGGAAATACAGGAGTATTTGCTTTAATGGTAAAGAGAGATTGTAATTGTGATAAATTTAAGGCTTTTGAGATTGGGGATTTATCTTGGATTATTTTAGAGGTTGGTTCCAACCTAATTACAAAGGCTCTTATAAGGAAAATAACAGAAAATTCATAGAAAACAGAAATGCAATAGATGTAGACAACATTTTCTGACTTTGAAGATAGAGGAATAACACCCATATTTTGCTGTTGTGAAAGTAAATAGTATGCCCCTATTGAACAGAGTTTGGCAGTTCCTTGAGAAAGCTAGCATACAATTAACATGCTATTTAGTAACTATATTATAGATCATTTGCTCCTAAAAAATTAAAAATTTTGTGTTCCTACTACACACAGAGACTCACAAATAGACTCATTCAGATACATATATATGTTTTATTCAGTACAGTTCAAAACTGAGCACAGTATCCTTGATATCTTTCAGTAAGTGCTTGGTTAACTATGATATATTAATAGCATTGAATAAATGTATTACTGTTCAATAAAATTGAATGGACTAATGTAAACACAACAACTTAAACAGACCTAAAATGAATTATGCTGAGCAGAAAATATTTCAAAATATCATATGCTGGATGATTTCATTCATGTGACTTTCTTGAAATAAATGAATGATAAATTAATGATTGTCAAAAGTATGGAGAAGTTGTAAAAAAGAGGACATAATGATTATTAAAGGGTAAGGAGCAGGATTCTTCTGGTGATGAAACTGCCCAGTGCCTTGACTGAGGAGTATGCATGAACTATACTCTATAAAAAAATTTTGGAAAATGAAATGCACACACATACATGACTGTCAATACTACTGGGCAAATTTAATAGTACTAATGGGCATATTTTGCCATTGTCAATATCCTAGTTTTGATACTGTCTTGTTAATTGTATAAAATGTTACCATTAGAAAACTGGAAAAATTTGTGCATGATATTTCTCATATTACTTCTTACTACATGTGAATCTAAAATTATCTCAATCAAAAATTTAAATGTAAATAGAAACAAAATATTTTTATCATGGTCTAAGTGGATGTGTTGCCTGTGCTTGAAGAATGTGAATAGCCTTGACTAAATCTCAGTAGGAACTGTTAGCACTTGATAACATGAAAATCAATGACTAACAATAGTGGCATACTATTTCCTTTCACAACAGCAAAATATGGGTGTTATTTGTTTCTATGAGTAACATACTTTCTAACCATCTTCATCAAAGTCTTAAATTTTAATATTTTATGTTTTAGGCCTTCTTGTGGGTGCATAGTAGGCATCTGGTCTTCCTTTGGATTTCTGTAATGCCTAGTACTGTTGAATATTATCATGTGTTTATTGACTATCTGAAATCCACTCTGGTGACATGTAAGATTACACCTTTTGCTAAATTCCTTATTGGACTATATAGAGTTTACTATAGAATGTTAAACATTATTTACAAATCATAAATACTAGTCTTTGTAAGATATGAGGTTGTCAAAGTACTTTATGCTAATATTATCTTGTCTTTTTGGCACTTACACGTGGACTTTACAGAGTAAAAGATTCACAATTTTGAAAAGCTTAATTTATTGAATTTTCGTTTTTTATTTTCTAATGTTTTGTAATTTTTATTGAGTTTTATGCATTTCATAAAATAACTCTTAATCAAATTTAGATCCCCAACTCCCCCGGGCCTCATGTATTCCAGCAAACATGTTAACATCTATCCGGTCAAATATTCTTGCCCAAATGTCCTTCGGTGCAAATTCTTCCACTGGTCTGGTCAAGTTATCAAGAGATAGGAAGTAAGGCATACTCCCCCCCTCCCAGTAGTAGTCTGACTTCAGTACTACTGAAGTATACTCCCAGTATATGTCTGGCCTGCCAACAATGTCTATAGTGCCACACTGAGATGTTGTCTAATTTAAGTTAGTGTGGGTCCTGTGCTTCTATGCCACCATTGCCACAATTTCCCATGTGCGCAAGCTTCCAGTAGCCTGAAAGACTGGTTATCTAAGTTCATGGAACAGCTGTAGCTCTTACAGCCTTTCTGCTCCCTTTTCCACAACCCATCTGTTGCAAAAAGAAGCTTCTTTGATGAGTGGTGCGCTGTATGTTTGTCTGTAGATGCAAGAATCCATATGTAGCATATGGTTAGGAATTTCATTTCTCTAGAGATATGACAGAGATAGGGTTCTCTCTAGGATCTATACACCAACAAACCCTGTGCAATTGGCTGAGTCTACAGTGACACTCATGAGTTTGCTCCAATTTAGAGGGTTTTAAGTCCCAATAGAAAGCTGTTGACTACCTCCCAGATGAGAGTGCTACTAGTGCACCAATGGAGGCAGTGTGCTGTGCCAGTTGTTATGATTATTAGAATTTAGGGTTGGATTGGACCAATGATTGATGTCCCCCCTTGGCAGTTTGCATGTTATCATCTAGCATTATGAGAGCTAAACTTCAGATAGAAAGCTTCCAGGTCAGTTCCCGCTCCATTGCTCTGAGTTCTGTGTCCCAAGTATGTCAAGTCTTCAGCAGTGGTGAATTGTCCTCTAGTTCTTTGACAATAGCCTGTGTTATTTTGGGAGAATCTTGGACCACTCTCACCAACCACACAAAGGGAGGTACCTTCTATCTGGCATTGTGTTCCTTGTCAAATATCCCCTGGTATGTAGATGTACTAATGTTTACACACTGAATTTCTCAGGGGTTTCAGTGACATCACATTTACCTCTGGGATCCCTAGCCCTCCAAAATTCATTCATATTTACTATATTTCCTCCCATCTGACCTCCTTCTTCTCTTCCCAGTCCCAGCAGCTGCATTATCCTCATGCTCCCACATTAACACCTGCCTACCTCCATCCCCCCTCCTGACTTCCCTCCTCCCCACACCAGAACCACTTGAATGTCCCTCCCTCCTCTCCTACCTGGCAAACAATCCCCCTTTCCCCACCTCTCCCTTGGTAATATCTGTATACTACTATCACCTTTTTTCAGGTTCTTTCTTTTCATTTACTTCTGTATATTCTTACTTTTTTCCTGACTCCTGTGGTTACATATGGATTGACACTCACTCATAGGGGATTGGTGCTACAATCAACAAATGAAGAGCATATACTGCTTGCTTTTTTGTGTTTGTCTTACATAACTTAGTATAATACTCCCTACTTCCACCCATTTACCTGAAAATTTTGTTATTTCATCTTTTCTCAGTGGTGAGTAGAACTCCACATTTTTGTTATTCATTCATCAGTTGAGGGACATTTAAGTTTCTTCCATTTTTTATCTATTGTGAAGAGAGCAGTAATAAACCTGGATATACTTGTATCTCTACAATAGGATGAGTCCTTTGGGTATAGACCAAGGAGTGGTATAACTGGAACATAGGATAGATTCATTTTTAGTTTTTGGAGAGTTCTCCGCACTGCTTTTCATAGTAGTGGCATGAGTTTACATTCCCACTAGCAATGTGTGACTGTTCTCCTGTTTCCACATCCTTTCTAGCATTTGGTGTCTTGTTTTCTTGATCTTAGCCAGTCTGATTTGGATGAGATGGAATCTTAAATTAGTTTTAATCTACATTTCCCTAATTGCTGAGGATGTTGAACATTTTTTTAGATGTTTCTTTGCCATTTTTATTTCTTTGAGAACTCTGTGTTCAGGTCTACAGCACATCTTTTTATTGGGTCATTTATTTTCTTCCGTCTTTGCTTTTTCAAAAACCAAAAAGAACTCATCTTTTTATATTCTGCATATTAATCTTCTGTCAAATGTGTAGCTGGTACAGATTTTCTCTCACTCAGTAAGTTTCCTCTTCCCTTCCTTGTTTCTTTCTTTTGCTGTACAGAAACTTTGCAGCTTAATAAGTTCCTACATATTGCTATTGTCCTTAATACCTGAGTAACTGGTGTTCATTTAGAAAATACTTTCCTACACATATATTTTGGAAGCTACTGCCTATGCTTTCTTCTAGAGTTTTCAGAATTTCAGGTTTTCTATTGAGGTGTTTGATCTATTTGCAGTTGACATTTGTGCATGGTGAAAGATAAAGATCCAATTTCATTCTTCTACAAGTGGAGATTCATTTTGTTTAGCACAATTTGTTAAAGATGCTGTCTTTCCTCCATTGTAGGTTCTTGGAAACATTGTCAAATATCAGGTATCTGAAATTGCATGTACTCATGTTTGGATCTTCTCTGATGTTCCAGTGACCTACATGTCTAATTTTTATTTCCTTGCTGGATTTCTGACTATAGCTCTGTAATATAATTTGCGGTCTGGTATGGTGATCCCCCACAGCATTGTTCTTTTAGCAAAAAATTGCTTTGGCTATCTGCGGTCTTTTGTGATTCCATATGAATTCTAGGAATTTTTTTCAAGCTCTGTGAAGAATGTCATGGGCATTTTGATTGATATTGCATTGCATTTAGAGATTGTTTTTGGTAAGATGATCACTTTCACAATATTGATTCTAATCATCCATGAGCGTGGTAGGACCATCCATCTTCTAGTGTCTTCTTCTCTTTCTTTTAAAGCTAAAATTTCCCTTGTGGGGATATTTAATGTCTTTAGGCAGTTTTATGCCTAATTTTATTTGAGATTATTGTCAATGGAGGATTTCCATCAATGTTTTTTCTGACTGCTTATTATTGGTATAGAGAAAGGCTACTGATTTTTCTAAGTTAATTTTGTAACCTGTCACTGTATTGAAAGTGTTAATAATTTCTTACAGTTTTCTGGTACAATTTTTGGTATCCCTTATGTATGATACCATATCATCTGCAAATAGACATAACTTTGCCTCTTCTTTTCCAATTAGTATTCATTTGGTTTCTTTAGTTAGGTTTATTTCTAAATAATTCCTAAATTACTCCAAATAATTCCTAAAAATTTTTGAGCTTATTGTGGATGAAAGAGTTTTCTGGAATGCGTTTTCTGATAGCTTGTTATTGGTGTATAGAAGGGCTACTGGTTTTTGTAGATTAATTTTGCAGCCTGCCACTTTTCTTGGAGTTTTCTGGTGGAATTTTTGGCATCTCTTGGATATAATATCATGTCATCTGCAAAAACGGATGATTTGACCTCTTCTTTTCCATTTAGTGTTCTTAATTTCCTTCTCTGTCTTGTTGCTCTTCCAAGAGTTTGAAACACTATATTAAAAATGACTAGAGATAGTGGACAGTGATGTCTGGTTCCTGTTTTTAATGGAAATGTTTCCTCCATTTAGAATGGTGTTGACTATGGGTTTATTGTATGTAGCTTAAATTATGTTGAGATATGTTTCCTCCAGACTAATTCCCTCTAAGACTTTTAACATAAATATATGTTGGATTTTCTCAAAGGCCTTTTTCTGTATCTCTGAAGATGACCACATTGTTTTTGCTTTGAAGTCCATTTATATGTTTATTATATTATTGCCTTACCCATATTGAACCATTCCTGAATCTACTTGATCATGGTGGATGATCTTTTTGATGTTGCATTGAAAACATTTTGCTGAGTGTTTTTACATCTATATTAATTAGGCATATGTCCCTGTAGCTTTCTTTTTAGTTATATCTTGACCTAGCTTTTGTATCAGAGTGATATTGTCTTCACAGAGGGAGTTTGGAATTATCTGTTTCTATCCTTTGTTTCTATTGATTATAAATCTTCTTTGAATGTCTGATAGAATTCTGCTGTGAATCCATCTGGGTCTGGATTTTTTATAGTTGGGAGGTTTAGTATTACTGTTTCAATTTCCTTATTTGTTATGGATCTGTTTAAGTTGTCAATCTGTTCTTGCTTTAGCTCTGGTGGTATCCATGATTTTAGAAATTCATCCATTTCTTTTAGATTTCCAATTTTAATGGAGTAATGATTTTTAATGTAGTCTCTTACAATGTTCTGGATTTTGTGTGTGTGTGTCTGTTGCAATGTTTTCCTTTTCCTCTCTGATTCTGTTGATTTGGATTTGCTCTTTCTTTCTTTTGGTTAATTATGTTAGGCGTATCATTCTTGGTTATCCTTTCAGAGTATCATTTCTTAGACTGATCAATTTTTTGTTTCATTTGTTTTTATTTCATTAATTTCTGCTCTGAGTTTTTTCTTCTTTTCATCTACTAGGTGTGAGATTGGTTTACTCTTGCCTTCCAAAATCTTGAGTTGTACGTTTAGGATGTTATTGTTGTGTTGTATTTGCATTCTCATTTAGTTCCAGGAATACTTCTGTGTCTTTCTTAATTTATTCTTTGATCCATTCATTGTTCATGAGTATGTTGTTTAATCTCAGTGATTTTGTATAGTTACTGGAGCTTCTTTTACTATTGATTATAAACTTTATTGTACTGTGTTCTGTTATAATGCATGAAATTATTTCAATATTTTTTGTAGTTGTTGATATTGTTTTTCTGTCCCAGAATGTGGTCAATTTTAGGAAAAAAAAGTGCATGGGCTGCTAAGGGAAAGTGTTTTCTTTGCTGCTTTGGTGGAATATTCTGTAGATGTCTGTTAGGTCTATTACATCTAAGATGTCATTTGATCAGATGTCTTTCTGTTTATTCTTTATCCAGTTGACCTGTCTAATGAGGATAGTGGTGTATTGACATCACCTACTATTACTGATTTGGGGTTAATCAGTGTTTTATAATTCTGGAGTACTTACTGTCTTTATGAAATTGGGTGTTCCAGAGCTGGTGCATATATGTTCATGATTGTAATATACTCTTGATCAATTGTTCTTTGATTAGAAAGACATGACTTTTGTTATATTTTCTGATTATTTTTAATTTAAATATATTTTTCAGATATTAAATTTGCAACATCTGCTTGTTTCTTAGAGCCATTTGTGTGAAATATTTTTCCACCCATTCAACCTATGGTACTATCTATGCTATTATCCTGAAGATAATAGAAAGATGGATTTTCTTTCTTGATCCATTCAACTAGCCTGTATCTTTTGACCAGGAAGTTGAGGCCATTGATATTTAGTGTTATCATTGAAAGATCTGTGCTCAATACTTTCATTTTAATTTTTTGGTGGATTCGGCCCTATTTTGTGTTTCTGTCATTATACCTTTTTGGTTTCTTTCTGTAGCCTCTTGGGTATACTCATTCCTTTCTTCAGTACTTCATATTGTTTTGAGTATATTTTGTATGGCTGGTTTGGTGGACATGAATTCTTTCAGCCTATTCATGTCATGAAAATTTTTTCATTCACCTTCACCCATGATAAATAGTTTTGCTAGGTAACGTATTTGGTGTTGGCATCCATGGTCACATTGAACTGAGAATATTTTGGTCCAGGCTCTTCTAGCTTTCGTAGTTTGCACTGAAAAGTCAACTGTAGTTCTGTTGAATTTTCCTTTATGTGTAACTTCTTGTTTTTCTCTGGCAGCTTTCAGTACCCTCTCCTTGTTCTACACATTTAATGTTTTTCTATGATATGTTGTGTGTATTTTCTGTTCTGGTCATGTCTCATTGGTGTTCTATGTTCTTCTTGAATCCCTCTAGGTAAGTCTTTCCTTATTTTAGGGAAGTTTCTTCTGTCATTCTGTTGAAGATCTGTTCAATGCCATTGGTTTTAGATTCTTCTCCTTTCTGTATGATTACAATTTGTAGATTTGGTCTTTTCATGTTGTCCCACATCTGATTCCTCTGTTAAAAAAAACTTTCATAGTCTTTGCATACAGAGTCCAAATCTTCAACTTTATTAGTCTAGATATTCTGTTTTCCATTTCATTTATTCTGCTTTTGAACCTTTCTGCTGTTGTTTCCAGTTAGCTTATTGAATTTTTCAATGTCATGTTATTTTCTATTTCAATTTCAATATTTCTATTTCTTTTGTGAATTTACTTTTCAAGTCATGAATTATTTTCAATATTTCATTAAAATGAATATTTGCATATTCTTGAGCTTGCATCACAAGCTTTGAGTTCTTTGAATTGTTTCTCTGTGCTTTCTTTAAGTTCTTTGATCATGTTTATGATTGTTTTTAAAATTCTGTGTCCTTGTGTTCCTCAGGGTGTTTATTGTTGTAGTACACTTTTGTAGGACTAGTGGGTTTTTGTGGGGACATAATCTCATGGTTTTTCATATTATTTGTGTTTCTGCACTGCCATCTGTGTATTTGGATGTTTTTATTTGGTTATGTATCTCGTTGCATCTTCTACGCTATTTTTGTTCAATTAGTTTTGGTTCTGTTTATATTGTTTATGTAGTTTAGTTGCTTTTTGTTTAGGAATGGAAAATAAAACGGCATGTGTTTCAAGTTCTTCCAGGGAGGTAGACTGGTCTGGGTGGTTGGTAGGATGGAGAATGGGTAGGCTGGTCAAGTTAGTAGGAGGTCTGGTGTGTGTCAGATAGATCAGAATCCAATGGTGTCTATCATAGGGACTTTAGCTAGTCTGGGTTAGGAAGGTAGTTCAGAGATCTGGGAAAGGGGGCACTGGAGCCTGCTGGGGGTGGTGCTGGCAGAGGACAGGGTGAGGTAGGCCAGTGGAATAGAACAGAAATATAGATTTACCAGACTCCTTAGTGGGCAGGTCTTTTTGGCTGATCAGGATCTGGGAACATGGAGGCAGGGGAGCTGCCTGAAGACTGATTTAGGGATCTATGGCTTTCTGCTTAGCTATTCTGGGTTTAGGAAGTTAGTCCTGATATATGGAGGCAGGAGTGATTTTTTTTAAAATAAATTTTTAGGTAAGTTTCACACAAAATGAGATTTGTGTGTGTGTGATAGTTTTCTCTCAATTAGTTCTGGCTTACTTCTCTCCAATCCCGTGTTTCATCCTCTGGCTGGTTTACTTTTTTTCTCAAGACAATACACCTTTGTACTCTCTCACTGCATTTATTACATTATGCTAATCACCCTCTCCCTTAAGATCTCTTCCTCTCCCCTCAAGATTGTTTTTCTACTTTCATGGCCTGAACACACATTCACACAATTGGACACAGATAGATACATATCCTTAAACCGAGATCCTTCATATAAGACAAAGCATGGAAGATGTATCTAAATCTGGCTTAGTTTTCTTAACAATGATTTCCAAAATATGCCATGATTTCACTATGTTTAGAGATGCAATAGGTCCCATTCTGTGTATATACCACATTTTTTAATCTGTTCACCTGGTGCTAGACATCTAAACTTGATGTCCAGGTATCTTTGTGATATTCTAACATAGATTCAACACTTATATGGGTCATATGATAGTACTATTTTGTTTTTATTTTTACAAAATATCTCTATACTGATTTCCATATTAGTTGTACATTTTTTCATTTTCACCAGAAGTGAATAAGAGTTCCACTTTTCCCACAGCTCTTCTAGCATTTGTTATAATTTTTCATGTGTGTGTATGTATGTTGTATGTGTATACATATTCACATGTACATGCAGACGTGTATGTGAGAGCATGTGCGTGTATGAGGTGGGGGGTTGGAGCAAGGGATCAATATTAGGTATCTTCTATTAGTCTACAACTTATTTTTTGAGACAGGGACTCTCACTACACCTGGATCTTACAAATTTGGCAAGAATAGTGACCAGCAAGACACAAGGACTCTCTCCTCTCTGCCTCACCAGAGCTGGGACTGAGGACATGCTTTGTGCCCAGCTTTTTCTGTGGGTGCACTTTTTAACTGAGCTGTTTCTTCAGCCTCATAATTTGAATTCTTAATGGTAGCCATTATACCTGGAGTGTATGGAATTTAAAGCAGTTTTATTTTGCATTTCCCTACTAGCTAATGTTCCACAATTTTTAAAATATTTATTCATCATTTGTATTTCTACATTTAAAACAGTTTTCATTTTGTTATTTTTTAAAACTTTAATGCATGAGAATTTTCTTTGCTGCTCATTTTGGGATTAGATAAGTTTTCAGGGAGCTAGTCTTTGAAAATAATTGATTTTACTTCCCTCAGCATCCATTGATTGCCTGTATCTCTTCATCTTGAGGTGGGACAACATGAAGTTTCCCCCATTCACCTTGGAATGCAACTGGTTTTGTCATTATGCTGATCTTGTTAGACTACCATACTGTGAAGACTTCATTTGTTGTGGCTTCCTATAATGTCTAGAATGCATTAGCTAGCAGCAGGTGTCTTGTCCTTCTGGCTCTTGCATTCTTTCTGCCCTCTCATCTGAGATGTTCCATGAGCCTTAGGTGTAGCAGTTGCATTGCAGATTGTTTCCCTTAGGAATGGGACCTCTGAGTCACTTGTTCTCTGCATTTGAACAGTTGTGAAACTTTGTAATAACCTCTCTGTTGTTAAAAAAAAAGCTTCTTTGATGAGTGGTGAGGGGTTCACTTGTCTGTGTGTATAAGGATATGTATTCAGAATATATTAAGAAATTTTATTTGTTTAGCCAAGTGACAGTATAGTTTATGACCTTGCCAGCAATTTGTACGTGACTATGTTTACAGTACTATGAATGGTTTTCCCCCTAATGAGTGGGCCTTAAGTCCAGTTAGGTAACTGTTGATTACCCTCAAGACAAAAGTGCCACTACTGCACCAACAGAGATAGTTTGGTGGGCTGGTCATTTTTGTTGTTTGTAGATGTTGCAGATGGGTAAGATCATTGATTTCTTTTCTCCATTGGAAGCTTGCATAATATTGTGTGACACAATGAGAACGTCAAGGAAGAGGTTTCCAGGTCCTGTCCATCTCAATTGCTTCAAGTCCTGTGTACAAAGTAGGCACTGTCTTCAGCAATAAAGTCTTACCTTCAAGTTCTGGAAGGCAACCAAGGGCTGTGGTAATACGTATTATTTTAAGAGTATCTTGGATTTCCCTAACCAACAACTCAAAGGGAGGTCTCCCTTGCCTACTATGATTCTTGTTATACAGCCTCCAGCTACACATATGCACTCTCATTTATATCATATGTGCATTTTTCAATAGACTTATTAAGTAATACATTTTTCTTTTCATTATGCCATTTAAGTAATATTTATCTCTCTTTCTTCTCTCTGTTCCTAGACAGCCTTCCCTCCTCTCTGCCCAGTTAAAGTACTCACCATTTTCCCCACTTTCCTCTTGATAACGTCTTTCTCCTACTCCCCCTAGCTCTTTCTTTTCCTTTCTCCCCATGGTTACTTTCCATTTTTCTGGATCCTGGAATTACATATATACTCACATCTAAGGTTTGGAGCCAGGCACCACAAATGAGAGAGAACCATGTGTCGCTTGTTTTTCTGAGTCTGTGTTACTTCACTTAGTGTGACAATTTCTAGTTCCATCAATTTACCGGAAAAATTCATGATTTCATTTGTCTTTATGCCTGAATAGAAAGAAGTCCATTGTGTAAATGTACTACGTTTTCATTATCCATTCATTAGTTGAGGGGCATTAAGTTTCCATTTCCTAGCAATTGTGAAAGGAGCAGTAACAAACATGAGCAAGTATCTCTGTAACAGAATATTGAGTCCTTTGGATATATGCCAAGGAGTGATATAGCTGGATCATATAATAGATCAAATGTTAGGTTTTTAATAGTTTCTCCATAGTAGCTCTACAAGTTTGCAATCCCACCATCAGCAAATGGGGATTCCAAATTCTCCACCTCCTTGCCAGCATTTGTTGTCATTAGTTTTCTTGATCTTAGTTATTCTGAGTGGGGTAAGAAAAAAATATTAAAGTGCTTTTAATTTGCATTTCCTTAATTACTAAGGACATTGAATATTTTAAAGGTATTGCTTAATTATCATTATTTCTTCTTTTGAGAGTTCTCTGTTCATATCTATAGCCAATTTTTTAAATGGGTCATATGTTTTCTTGATTCTTCATTTTTTTCCATGTTCTAGAAATTAATACTCTATCACATGCATAGCTGGCAAAGATTATCACATTTTGGGCTTCCTCTTTACTTGATTGGTTGTTTCCTTTGTTGTAGGAAATATTTTTAGTTTAATGAGGTCCCCTTTTTCAATTGTTGACTAAATTCCTGAGCAAATGTAGTCAGATTTAGAAAGCACTTTCTTGCACCTATATATTTTAGGGTACTGTCTATGTTTTCTACCAATGGTTTTAACATTTCAGGTTTCACATTGAGGCTTTTGATCCATTTGGAACTGATGTTTGTGCTGGATGATGTATATGAGTCTGATTTGATTCTTCTATATGTAAAGATCAAGTTTTCCCTGTACCATTTTTGAAGATTCTATATTTTCAGTGTCTGTTCTTGGCATCCTTGTCAAATATCATGTGATGCAATTATATGCACTCATGTTCGGATCTTCTGTTTTTTTCTACTGATCTACATGTCTGTTTTTATGGCAATACCATGCTGTTTTTATAACTATAACTCAAATGTAATTTGAAATCTAGTATGGAAATTTTGGGAAAGATTAGAAGTGAGGTTCAAACTGAACTTTTGACATGTGGAAAGAGGCTTAGAAGGCACTCGATTAAATCATGACCTTTGGAAAGACAGTAGAATTTAAAATACAATTTTGAGAGCTTACCACATTCTGATGCTTGGGGAAAGCATAGGATTAAATGATATTTCCTAAGAAGAGTATAAAGGCATATGAGAAAAACTAAAAGCAGCAGCACATGTAAAATTTTTCAGAAAAATGTCAACTATAGGTCAGAGGGAAAGATCAGGGCAGAGTAGCAACAGGAAAGTAACTGTTGGTATTCCTGTTTAGAGAAATTGAATATGATGAGTTTGAATAACAGCAATTTGTGTTTGGCAGGTAAGAGGCTTTAATTTAGTAGTTAAAGGAGCACAGGGGTAAGAATATGGACTTTGCAACTGAGTAGACTTGCCTCCAATATAGACCGTAGTACTTATGAACTGTGTGACAACGGGGAAGTCATTTAATTTCTTAAAGCCTCGTTTTTTTTTCTGTTTAGAAATGATAATGATAGCTATTGCCTAGGTTTATCTTGAGAATTGAAGGAAAGCAGTGCAATTATAAAGAACTGGCATCATAGTTAATAAGCTGGTGATGAGTAAATGATTATTCCTTGTCCTTTCTTATAGCCCTATGCCAAGAAAATAGAATCACTTTCTATCTTGTTATTGGAACTACAGAGTTTAACTCGGCAAGAAAGTGTTTTAATTCAGAAATAGTTGTTCAGGCCAACTGTTATTACTCTCTCAAGCTACACAGAGAACAGGGAGTCATGGTTACCTTTTAGAAACTCAGAGTCCATCTATGGAGACAAAATGAAGCAGCCAACTTGTAGTTGTGAGAATATGGAATAGACTGCTCAGAAGAACAGGTCAGGAGAAATTGATGGTGGGGTGCCTTCACTGACCCTAAATTTTATGTTCTTTCAATTAGGACAGAACTATAATTTGATAAATATTAGAAAGATTATTCATCGAATTTTCAAAAGTATTATAATTTGAGACCATTCAGGTTAAACCAATTAAAAATATTTTACTTATTATTTTTATTTTCTTATGTTTAAGAGTCTTTTGCCTGCATATATGTAAGTGCACCTGTGTCATGCAGTGCCCATGGAGATCAGCAGAGGGCATCTGATACCCTGGAAGTGGAGTTACAGACAGTTGCCAGCTACCATGCAGGTGCTGAAAATAGAATCCAGGTCCTTTGCAAGAGCAGCCAGTGTTCATAACCACTGAGCCATCTCTTCAGTCCCAAGGTAAACTAATTAAATCAATTAGATTTTTAGTAAAGTGATGACAAATTTATGTTCTAAAAAGACAATTTAATGAGAAACATGCACAAAAAATCCTTTCTTATATAAGAATATTTAAAGGAAATTACTCTCTTTAGAGCAACTGTCAAACGAGCAGAATTCCACGCTGGTGACCTAGCATTAGACAGAAGAAAAGTTTCCAGTCCCTAGTCTGGCAACTCCAACTCCATTAGGAAAAATATTTCTGTTTATAGAAGAGCCAAAAAAGACTTGAAGTAAGGATTTAGATGTGAAGATGGGTCTGGAGCCACAAAGCTTCAGAAGGATAAACTTCCAATTTCCCTAGGGATAATTCAGGATAGCTTCCATGGAGGTTGAATCCTTTGGTGTAGAGAGAAAAATGTAGGGGTATAGAATAAGTAACCACTTTCTAGAAGATGATATGGGAAGGCTATTAATACAAAAAAAATAATTTTAAAATTTGCAGATGTGCATCTCTGTCTCTCTACATGACCAAAAGTATGAGGCTTTCTATGCATATTCTTGCCTTTGTTCCTTTGATTCTCTCTTCAACTTACCCTAATTAGCTCAGTTTAAGCTGTGCAGTGAATATCACAAGTATTTTCCGTATTTATTGTCAAGGTGATAGCCTTGACAGATGTCAAATGCAATCCTATTATGAAACAAGCAAAAATTGCTTCATGGCAGGTAAGATGCAGATTAGTTAGGGTTCTGGTAAATTTACCTGCCTTTTGTTCTTTCCTTTCTTCTTTGGCTCTCATTTCCCTTCTATTGGCAACTTTATAAAACTTTCATTTTGTTCTTTGCCCACTCCGGCTCGTCTTTCTGTTTTCTTTTTCATGCTTACTTGCTGTCTCTTTCTCTTCCTCTTGCCAATTTCTTTTTTTTTCTTTCATTATTTCTCCAATTCACGCAGAATCCCGAATCTTTCTCTGAGTCTCTCATTTCCTCACCATCTTTTCTCCTGTCTTCTCAGTCTTTTACCTTCAGTGGCTAGTTGAGGTCATAGACCAATGGGTTTCCAAGCAGTCTCTGCATAGCTGCTGCTCCTACTGATGCCACACTGTTCTTACTACAGTCCTCTGAAATCGTTGCCACCGCTGAAATTTAGCCCACACATAGACCGAATGGTAGATGGAATCGATTGGGATTTATACATCTGTCAGTTAAAGTAGAACATAAGTCCTCTCATTACATGTAAGAAGACAAATATGGAAGTGTTGAACCACATCAGAAACATTGCTGTTTCTAGAGCATAACATTTCATTCATAATTAATTAAAATATTCTGAAACTGTATAGAGCACCTTTATTCTCCTGGTTTCTTTTGAAGCTTTGCCTGGAGAATCCGTTGTTATAACAACCCACACTTGTCATCTGCCAACAGGAGAAGGGTAGCTGAAGCAAATGTGTGTTGTTTTAATTTTAGGAAGCAGAATTGGGAGTAACAAAGTGAGTTCAGACTATTACAGTGGTGGTAGGCAGGGTCAGGGAGAGAAAAAGCTCTGGAATTGGAAGAGGTTTGGGGTAGATAAAAATAAAAGGAGGATTTGAAATAAAGTCTTTTCATCATTCTTGATGTCAGTAATCTAAATAGCAAAGAGGATTTGCTTTGTCTTGAGATTTATACAATATCTTCAATAGATTGCTGGTGCTGTCTGATGCAAGCAAAATGCTTACAGAGTAAATCTTTCTCCATCTCTCAAACCTCTAAAATATTAACACTTTCCAATTTGCATTTTCCATGCTGAGAAACACTTACACTACCTAGCAAGCCCCACCACCTCTCACTGCATTTCTAGTTCCTGAATGCCCCCACTATGGGCCACCCATTCTTAGTAGTATTTGCATTTCAGGGTGAAAAGGAAAATTTTCAGGTGGTTTAGTAACTCATTCAGTATCACATAACTAAAAATGATTAAGCCAGTAGTGCTTCTTGAATATAATAACTTAAGCCAGTGTAAATGGATGGGAGGAGAGAGAGAGAGAGAAAGAGAGCAAGAGAGGGGGGTTGGGGTCAAAGAAGAAAATCCACTTTGCTTCTCTAAGGAAAGGAAGAACACAGAACATAGTACCTTCTTGGATTTTGCTGAGCAGTGATTTCTGTGGCATAACTGAGTAAGATACTGCTACTAATAATCACAATAATATTTTTTATGTTTCCTTTCTGAGGCAGGCTAGAGGTTATATGCACTTGTTTTTGTTAAATAAACATAGTATATACTTGGCATATCTTATTCCTCACTATAAATTTATACTGGGAGGTACTTTACTATGTTCAACACCTTGGGATCTCAGACTATCTACATAGTTTTGACTTTAAAGATCCATTTATTATGACTGACAGAGCTAAAATCCATTCTGAAACTCTGAAACATTAATAAAGCACAGACTTATCAGATAACACTCAAGTTGTCTTAGATGCTATTTAATATCTTTGTAATCATTAATTAAAGAGTTCATAACTGCTTTCAGATTGGATTTAAGGACCACCCACAAGACAGAACTCATAAATTGCACTCTTTACTAATCTCAAAACCCATGGCTGCATAGGTCATAGGCCCTAGAGGAGCATCTACTACTATTATTCTGTAAAATGCCCACAGTATTAAATTGCCCCCTAAATTCTTATCTTCACACTCATAAATTAATGCATTTTTTAGCCCTCATCTGAGAAGCTTATGTTTGTAGTAGATGGTGATTAATACAGCAACACTCAACCAGTAAATGTGCAGAGAATGAGACTGTGGAGTGCACAGCTCTAAGTAGGACATCTCTATCATACACTTTATCCGCAAGGCTCATGGATTATACTGTAAAATGGGGGCAGAAAGATTATAACACCACAGATTGCAGTAGACTGCTGTAAAACACTGTTTTCTGTACATGACATGGCTTCTGCACTCACGAACTCACAGCAGCCATGGTTGCCTGCACAAGATCAAGCAGGTCAAAATTCCAGCATAGAAGGAAGAGGAACCCAAAGTCTCTCATTTGCTGAGAAGCTATTGGCAGCTGATGGCTTCTGGGGAAGTGAGAGTCAGTTTTCTTCAGGAATACAACCCCTGATAGGTAGCCCACATACAGTGGATGACCCTACACTCACACATATACTGGTAGCACTACATTGACTCAGAGGGTTAAAAAAACGGATATGAAGTTGGATGTGAGTGGGAGATGGAGGGTATGCCAGGAGTTGGAGAAGAGGTAGTGAGGGCAGTAGACTTGATCAAAACACATTGCATACATGTGTGTAATTTAAAAAACTATTATACAAAAACATTAATTAAAAAATAGCTGGGTTCACACTCTCTGGATGAATCAACACAGATATCTTTTAGTTTGTCCATTTGGTTTTTTTATTTTTATTGAGATTTTGTATATATTTTTATAAATTATTTTTATTGAGTTTTATCCATTTAATAGAACAGTTCTTAATCAAATTTAAACCTCCTATTCCCCCAACCCCCACTGGATCGCATGTTCCGCCATACATGTTTAGTCCTATCCAGTCAAGCATTACTGCCCAGATGTCCTTTATCCAAATTCATCCACTGGAGTCTGGTCAGGTTATCTAGGGATCCTAAACAAGGCATACTCTTCCTCTCCCAGTAGTAATCAGTTATAAGTCTAGGTATGGGCCACCATCACTGACACAATTTCACATGTGCAAGCTTCAAGTACCATGAAGGACTCTGCTTCCCTAAGTTCACGAACTTGCCTTGGCTTTTACAATCTTTCCACCCCCTCTTCAGCAATGATTTCTGAGCCATAGGTGGGTGAGGTTCAATAAAGGAATCCTATCCAGGAATACACACTCTGCAGTCTCTTATTCTATAAAGCTTGGCCAGTTGTGGACTTCTGTATGCATAGCACTATGTTGTTTAAGGAAGCTTTAATGTTGAGAGTTGAGGGATGCTTTAGTTGTCTCTCATTTCACTGTGTTCCATGAGCCTTAGGTGTACAGGTTCAACTGTAGATGTGTCACCTAGGACTTGGCATCTCTCAGTCATATGTTCTCTGTGCCAGACCAGTTATAGAATTCTGCTGTAGCCTTCATCTGTTGCAAAAAGAAACTTCTTTGATGAGTGGTGTATTGTACGTTTATCTGTAAATATAAGAATCCATATTTAGTATATGGTAAGAAATTTCATTTTTCTAGAGATAGAGATAGGGTCCTCAACTAATGAATGAATAATGAAAATGTGGTACATTTATACAATGGAGTTCAATGCAGCATCAAGAAAAGATAGAATAATGAAATTTGCAGTTAAGTGAATGGAGCTAGAGAGTGTTAGTCTAAGTGGAATAACACAAGAGCAGAAAAGCAAGCCATGTATGTTGTCCCTCATTTGCAGATTGGTGCTACAATCACATACATGTGAGTAAAAATCCTGATGTAACACCAGGAGCTGTGAAAAGAGAAGGTATACACAGAGGTAAAGAAAAATAAAGAACCTGAAAAGGGGGATAGAAGGAAACAGATGTCTCGGGGGGGGGTATTGGGGAAAGTTGGAGTGTTTGGCAGGTAGGAGAGGAGGGAGGGGCATGCAAGGGGTTATGGTGTGGGGGATGGGAGAAGTCAGAAGGGGGGATGGAAGGAGGTGAATATTAATGGGAAGAGGGTGGGGATAGTTCACTGTGCTGGGACTGGAAAGGGAAGAGGGAGGTCAGATAGGAGGAAAAAGACCAGAGATGAATGAATCTTGGAGGGCTACAGAAACCAGAGGGAAATGTGATGTCACTGAAACCCCCTGATAAATGCGCAAATGGTGTGTAAACATTAGTGTATCTGTATGTCCTGGGGATGTTTGGCAATGAACACAGTGCCAGACAGAAGGTGCCTTCCTTTGTGTGGTTGCTGAGAGTGGTCCAAGAGGCTCCCCAAATAATACAGGCTATTGCCAAAGAACTAGAAGGTAATGCCCCACTGCTGAAGACTTGACATACTCGGGAAACAAGACTCAGGAACTCACCTGGAAGCCTTCTATCTGAAGTTTAGCTCCCATAATGCTAGATGATAACATGCTAACGGCTAAGGGGAAATATCACTGAATGGTTTAATCCAACCCTAAATTCTGATAACCATGACAACTGGCACAGCACTACTTCTATTGATGCAGTAGTAGCACTCTATTCTGGGGGGTAATCAACTGCTATCTAATTGGACTTAAAATCCTCTCAGTGGGATTGAATTTATGGGTGGCATTGTAGACTTAGCCAAATACATGGGGTTGGAGGGCAATAGATCGTAGAGAGAAGCCTATGTCTCTTTGTTCTTTGTTTAAGTGAAATGGTTGATTCTTATCTAGAAAGATTGCAGATATAAATGAAATCTCTAAATCTGAAGGCAGAAATTGAGTCCCTAGGTCTTCATTTTCTTTAAAGAAGTTTTGTTTTCCTTTTCTCTTTGCCTTTAGGCAAAGACAAGGTATGTAAAGAGTAATTTTATACTCTTCTAGGATGTTACTTTCCACATTTGGTGGTTTGAATGAGAAATATTCCCCTATGGCTCAGGTATTTGAATACTTGTTCTGAAGCTGATGTTATCATTTGGAGAAGTTATGGGGAGTAAACATGTCACCGGAGACCACCTCACTTCTAGTTCACTTTTTCTGTTTCATGTTAATGGCTATACATGTGCTCTTCAACTGCCTGCTGCCATGATGCCCTCACCATTATGGACTCTTCCTCTTTTTTCCCTATGTTACTTTTGGTCATGGGTTATTATCACACCAACAAAAATAAATAAATTAATACACCACAAAAGGCATTCATTTACCTTGGAGTTCATAGTTCTCTTTATACTGAGTTTCTTAAACACAGACACTGTAATGCTTTGTCTTTCTCTCCAGAATCTAATAGTTATACTTTGATGGCGTGTATACTTCTTTCATTAAGCAGACCTTTTACTTGCCAGCCTTGTCTAAAGAGGTGAATTCCAATCGTCAGTGGCAGGAGTTTTAGGCAAATCTCTGTATAGAAACAGAACCAATAGATTTTGTGTCTGCAGGGGTAGATTAGGCAGCTGATGATAGACAGATGATAGATAGATAGATAGATAGATAGATAGATAGATAGATAGATGATAGATGATAGATAGACAGATAGAATAGATAGAATAGATGGGTAGATAGATAGATGATAGAATTACACAAATGGGGCTGGGTCATCAAAAGTGACTATCAGGACACTGAAGAGGCCAAGAAACCAGTAGACCTGGTAAACCCCAGAAGCAGAATACTTTAGCAGTCCCAATCTGATGCTGAAGTCAGGAAATTTCTTTGAAAAGTTCCTGGTATTGAGTTTATATTGGAAGGCCAAAGAAATTGGAGCATGATTGCTACAGCTACAATAGACGTATTCACTCAGGAAATGAATGAATGCTGGCATGTGTACATTGCTTTTTACTAGACTTTTTTTATACTTGGGCTACCATTGGAAGATGCTGACCAATCTGATTATGAATGTTGCCCTGTCAGTTAATCCTCTCTGTAAATGCACTCACAGGCATACTCAGAGATGTGTGTCCTAGGTTATTTGAACTTAGTCAAGTTGGCAACTGAGACTAAGCATCACATAAAGTGTGGATATGACAGAAAAAAATGAAGATTCTGATCTAACTGATTCTCAGAATTCCTGTAGTTAGCCTCTTGTCTATCAGCTTCAGAACAAGTATAGATAGGCTTATCTAGCAAAAGAAAAAAAGAAAAAAAAATACAGCTTCGTTGTAAAGAACTCTAGAATACTAGATTGGAGAAGGAGACCCATGCTGCAGTCCCAAGTTTCAGAAAGAAGTTTGAGAGTAACTCAAAGACTATCCTGGTTATTCATGTGATATTTTGAATTAAGAATCTGTGTATTGTGATCAACTTGCTGAAGAATCATCTGTGATGAAGAGGAGATGAGGACAATTGAAATGAAGCATTTGCTTCACTGGAACAACTGATGCTGATCAGCTGGAGATGGAGAATCAGGTATGATTTCAGTGCCACTGAAATAAAACCTTTGCCACAACTGGGACAACCAATGGTAATCAATGGGTCTAGAATCAGCTGTGGTTAATAAGGTAACAGAATCATTGAGGTGAAAATTTCTTGGAAGTGTTTCCTCAAGTTCAGCATACAAAAGATGTAGTCCAGTTTGGGGCCAAGGCTTCATCTCAAGATGGAAACTGGTAAATAATGTGTAAGGGTCTTTCACATACTACAGTTTCTTTTTTCATTTTAAATTTATTTTTGTGTTCATACAGAACATCTCAATCAATCTTTTAACTTTAGACTTCCTTCCCTAGTGGCACTCTCCCATAGCCCCCACTGGATTAGTTTAATAGTGTTGTGTGTCAGGAGACAAGGAGTCAGTTATGCTGGTTAGTTTTTGTTAGTTTAACACAAACTTGAGAGAACTTGGAGAGAGAATCTTGACTAAGAAATTTCCTCCATCAGATTGGCCTATGGGCATTTTTTCTTGATTACTAATTGATGTAGGAGGGTGCAGATCACTGTGAAGAGTGCCATACCTGGGCAGATGGGACTGAGCTGTATTATAAAGCTAGTTGAGCAAGTCAAATGAAGCAAGTCCATAAGCAGTGTTCCTCCATAGTCTCCGTTTCAATTCCTACCTCCAGTTTCCTACCTTGAGTTCATGCCCTTTCTTTGATGACAGTCTATAACTTGTTTCCTCTCCATGGTGGTTTCGATGAATTTTTTTTCATGGTACTAGAAATCAAACTAGAACATCCTCTCTATAAATACGGAATGATGCTAATAATCACAATAGGTAGGTTGATTAGCACATTGTAGACATTAAATCAATATTAATTCCTTATTTCCACTTTAATCAGCCCTTTGCACCTAACAACTGAAATGAACAAGTATGGATAGTCTTAGCAGCATAGAATCTCTTGGGGTCATAAGATGTGAGGTCGTACAGCAGAGAATGTTATGGTATTATTCATGGGATTTGACCAGAATTTTGAATTTAATACATATTTCTTTACTAATAAATATAATAATTTATTTAATAATATATAGTATAATATGAATCGACCATTTGTTAGCTCTGCCACCAAAGACCTCTTTAAGCCTGCATTTCTTCACCTTTTAAATACATATTTGTGTTGTTAGAAGGGTAGACTGAGGTATATCATTAGAATATGCTTATTATAATAATGTCCAAGTAAGATTCAAGAATCGATACAGTATAGAAACTAGGGATAACCAAAAAAATGTGCATACATAGAAAGCAGGCCACCAAGAGAACCAAAGGTCACAAGCAAAAATAAGCCTGATTTCTTTTCCTGCCTTCCTTTTTAATATGGAAGAGCAAACATTATAACTGTTTAACATAGAGAAGACTGTGGTTCTATTAAAAATGGTCTTCAAATGCATCTTTTATCTACAGAGACTAGAACAGGAAAAATAGGTTATTTTCTATATGAAGTATTCAAAATAAATATAAAACAACATTTCTTGACACTTATAGCTGTTGGGCATAATGCAAGGTGGGCCTAGCCAGGCCACCTGCTAGGAGGAATAGAGGAATGGTTCCTTTGGATGTGGCGTTCTGCCCTGGCTACTTGTGAGACCAGCATCTGGAAAGCACCTGCCTACCTGGGGACAAACTTACTATTGGCTGTATTTGGGACCCCACCCCATAAGGTCATTGGCTGTCCAGACCTATAAGAGCTTGTGCACATATTCAGTAAATGAGTTTGCTGTGCCACGCGAGTTTGTAGTGCCACACGCTTGGCCTGCTTCCCATCCAACTCCCGGAGTCTGCCGCTTGACTGTGCATCTACTCACCCCCAACCCCTCGGGCTGGCCCCCCAAAGTCCACTTGGGCTGGCCCCGAGTGGTGAGACACAACCGTAACTGACACGACTATAGATAGCTGTTACACTCTGAGATGAATGAGAAAGAATATTTAAAACTTTCTTCTCTATAAATTTTTATTGCTTTTGTTTGTTTCCACAATATAGATTTCTATCTACCTGAAAGAATAAAACCATGGAACTGAAATTATAGAGTCCTGAAAAGTGCTTTTAGGTTTCTTATTTTCTTACCAAATCAATGGGAAATGTCTTCTTTAACTTCAATGGGATGTGGAAGCATTAGAAGTTGACCTGCATGCCTTCAGGTTATTATTTGAAGTTGGCTTGCCTGCCTTCTAAGCAACGGTTTTCAGTTTCTGAGATGAATCCTTAATTATAATTTAAATATTGGATGTTGTACACCTAGTTTTGTTTCTTTTTACTTTTTATTCTGAAAACAATTTTCAATAAATAATTGGTTTTCAATTTGTTAAAATGTTGTACCCTTCTCAACTTTCTGTTCTCTAGCCAACTAATCTCAACTTTTTATTATTCCCATTGGTGATTAGTAAGCAAGTCTTCCTTAAGAACTGTAGCAGGTAGTAAAAAATATAAAGTAACTAGTTAAGATTAGGCAGAGGTGCCTGGCCAAGGTTGACTATCAGCTGAGGGCCATCTCAACAGTTTTCATGACCAATATAAAAGTCTGACAGCCTATTCCATGGATTAGTCCAATAGAACATGACTACAGAATACACAGGATGTCTTTCACCATTCAAAGTTATAGACTGAAAGAAGTTGGTCTGGTGAGCTTCATGGGAAAGGGAGAACTGATATTTTGTATGAGAACCTCATTCACATTTTCAAGGAGAAGCCAATCTTTGCCGCCAGTTACTTGTAATTCTCCATAACTTTTAACTGCTTTGGGGATTACACTGAGAATAGCATCAGTGAGGGGGGAGAGCTTTCTCCCTTCCTCACAGCACACGAATTGAAAGGCAGATTTGCCTGAAGGATTTTACCCCTTCAAATGTTATTTAGGCTTGTAAGATTAAAACAAAACAAAACAATAAAAAACCTGAAAAACAGAATTTCAGTCCATATATTGGGCATGTATTCTGATCTTAGAGAGTATTTCTCTATGCATGTTTTTCTAACATCAGAGGTAAGAATTCCCATCACTGAAGATAAATTGCACATGGTATTCAGATTTCAAAAAGTAGACCAATAGCCATTTCATGTTCAGTTACTTGTGTATTTTGTTATATGAACCAGTGTTGTTTTACTCTATTTCTTTCTAGCTTCACAACCACATACTTACATTATAATTAAATTTTGAGAAGTATGCAACAATGCATTAGTAAACATTAATGAAAGGCCTACTAGGTACAAAGTAATGAACTGAAAGTACAAGTACAGAAATGGTAAAATTTCATAACCCACAGAAAACTGAAAAATGGAATTTGACAAGGCCAGACAACATTTTATATAATGCTGTTGAGAAGGGAATAAGTTCTGTAGCTTTAACTTCCACAAATTCGTTTTCTAGTTAATGAAAAAACATTGTATTTTATGCTTTTATTTCCTGCTAGACACTAATTATCCACACAAAAAAGAACAGAGAATCCATTAGTGAAAATTGAAGCACTCTTATCTAATTTGAAAGGTCATTGTGGTTATTTTATTTGAGATTTTTCAAAATAGAGAGTTTGAGTGAGGTAATGATTAAGATATTAGTCTCAAACTAGTTAACTCAGGCTATTGAATATTATTAGGAGTCTAACCATAACTATGGATTTTGAATGACAAAAAACACTGACTCCACATTAGTCTCAGTTCTCTAAAGAACAGAACTGACAGCATGAATATATATTAAAGGAGGATTTATTACATTGTCTTACATAATTTGGTCCAGGTTGTCCAATAATGGTTGTCTCACAATGGAGAGGCTGAGAATCCATTATTTTCTCAGGCCAGAAAGCTGCATGTCTCAGTGATTGCAATGTGACTCTGAAGGCTTAGAGGATATGTGGAAAACTCATGGAAAGTACACATTGGAAGTCTGAAAAAATTGGTTTGAACATTAGTGAAGGAATGTAGCAATAAAAGGATAGATGAACTTGAGAATGAGGGAAAGGAAGTAAAAAGAAATGTTTCTGATAGATTTCTAAGGCCCTCCTCAGGTGGTTCCCCCAACCCATATTCCTGGGATCCCAATCAGCCAGACAGACCTGCCCACCTAGGAGTCTGATAAGTGAGATCCTACCCACTGCATCTCTATTCCATTCCTCTGGCTGACCTCCACCCAGTCCTGTGCTAGTGTTGGCCCCAGCCAGGATTGTATCAGTTACTCCTCTGTGGCTGTGATAGAAACACTGACCAAGGGAACTTAGATAAAGAAAAGTTTATTTAGCTTATGGTTCCAAAGGGACAAGAGTCCATCAGGGCAGGGAGGCATGGAGGCAGAAGTAGCTAGAGTAGATGCAGAAACCAAGCAGTCACATATTCAAGCAGGCACAGGAAGCAGAAAGAGACAGACTGGAGATTTGGCAAGTCTTAAGAACTTTTTAACCCTGGCCCCAGTGACATGCTTCCCCCAGCATGGCCACACTTTCTAAGACCTACCAAAACAGCACCACCAACTGGGGACAAAATGTCTGAATACTTGGGAACATTCTCTTTCAAACCACCACACCAATCCAGGCTAGCTAATCTCCCTAGCATAGACTCGATTGGCTTCTGATCTATCTGACACAGACCAGCCCTCCTACTGACCTGAACAGCCTACCTTGTCCTAACAACCACCCAGACCAGTCAACCTCTCTGCAAGAACTTGAAACACACACCAATTCATTTTCCATTACTAAACAAAAAGCAACCAAGCTATATAAACAATATAAACAGAACCAAAACTAAATTAAAGAAAAGTAGAGTATAAGTTAGTATACATAACCAATACAGAACATCCATATGTACAAATGGCAGTGGAATAACACAAATAATATGGAAAACAATGAGAATATATCCTCCCTGAAACCCATTAGTCCTAAAGAAGGGCACTACAGTGAGAATCAACCTGAGGAACACAAGAATGCAGAATTTAAAAGAACAATCATAAACACGATCAAAGAACTCTAAGAAAACACAGAAAATCAACTCAAAGTATTCAAAGTGGAAAGGCATAATCTTGTGATTGATGCCCAAGAATATAGAAATGTATGGCTAAATGAAATATCAAAAACAACTAATGACTTGAAAAGTGAATTCACAAAAAGAGATAGAAATAATGAAGTAAACCTCAAATACAATTAACATGATGTTGAAAAACTCAATTAACTAATTGGAAACAATAGAACAAAGCCTCACAGGCAGAGTGAATGAAACAGAAAACAGAATATCAAGACTGGATGACAAAGTTGAAGATTTGGACTCCTTAAGTAAAGACTATGTAAAAGTTTTTAAAAAATAAAACACAGGAATGAAATACTCAGGAAGTGAGAGACAACATGAAAAGATCAAATTTATGAATTATAGGCATACAGTACAGAGAAGAATATCAGGCCAATGGCAATGAACAGATATTCAACAGAATTACAGAAGAAAACTTGCCTAAATTAAAGAAAGATTTACCTATAGAGATTCAAGAAGAACATAGAACACCAATGAGACATGACCAAAACAAAAACTCCACACAGCATATCATAGTAAAACATTAAATGTACAGAACAAAGAGAGGGTACTGAAAGGTGCTAGAGGAAAACAAAAAGTTACGCATAAAAGAAAACTCAACAGAATTACAGCTGACTTTTCAATGCAAACTAAGAAAGTCAGAAGCCTGGACCAAAGTATTCTCAGTTCAATGTGACCATGGATTCCAACCCCAATAATTTATCTAGCAAATCTATTTACCATCGGTGAAGAGGAATGAATTTTTTTCATGACATGAATGGGCTGAAAGAACACATGTCCACCAAACCATCCCTACAGAGAATACTCTAAGTAATACAAAGGATAGAAGAAAGGAATGAGTATACCAACGAGTTTACAGAAAGAAAGAAAAAAAGGTAAATTTATGGAAACACAAAATAGGGCAAAAAAACCAAAGAAATTAAACAATAGTATCCACTACACATATTTCAATAACAACACTATATATCAATGGCTTCAACTCCCTTGTGAAAAGACACAGGCTAGCTGAATGGATCCAGAAAGAAAACACATCTTACCTTTTTCTTCAAGAAACTCATCTCACCTTCAAAGATAGACACTATTTAACGTGTAAGGATGGAAAAAAATTTCCAAGCAAATGACTCTAACAATAAAGCAGGTGCTGCAATTCTAATATCAGACAAAATAAATTTCTAATTAAAACTGATCATAAGAGATAAAGAATGTAACTTCATTCTAATCAAAGTAGTAATCGATCAAAAAGATATTACAATCATGAACATATATGTACCAAACTCCAGCACACATATTTTCATAAAGACAGTACTCCATGACTATAAAACATGGATTAACCCCAACTCGGTAACAGTAGGTTTCTTCAGTACCCCACTATATTCAATAGACATATCAAAAGGAAGAAAAATAAACAGAGAGACATCAAACTTAAATGACATCATACATGAAATGGACCTTATGAAGATCTACAGAATATTCCACCTAAGCACCAAAGAATACATTTTCTCCTTAGCAACCCACACAAGTTTTTCTAAAATGTACCACATTCTGGGAAAAAAAACCAAAGCTCAACAAATACAAAAAAAATTGAAATAGTCATGCATTCTCTCAGACCATAGTGCAATAAAGCTTATAATCAGTTGCAAAAGCAACTCCAGTAACTGCATGAAATCATAAAGATTACACAAAAGCACTCATGAATGATGAATGAGTCAAAGAAGAAATTAAGAAAAAAAAAAGTATTCCTGGAACTAAATGAGAGATTACAACACAACGAAACCTCTAAGACACCTTAGAAGCAGTCCTAAGAGGGATGTTCATAGCTCTTAATGCCAACATTAAAAATTCAGAAAGAGCACATGTAAATGACTTAACATACAACTCAAGACTCTGGAAAAGCAAGAACTAACCAACCATAAAACTAGTAGAAGAGAAGAAATAATAAAATTCAAAGTAGAAATTAATGAAATAGAAATGAAGAAAACAATAGAAAAAAGCAGTCAAAGAGCTGTTTCTTTGAAAGTTTAAGCAAGATAGACAGATCCCTAGCACATTTAACCAAAAGAAAGAAAGAGCAAGTACAAATCAACAAAATCAGAAATGATAAGAGAAACAATCATAGCAGACAGCAAAAAATCCAGAGCATTTTTAAGGGAATACTTTAAAAATCTATACTTAAATAAATTTGAAAATCTAAAAGAAATAGATGAATTTCTAAATCATAGACACCACCAAAGTGAAATGAACAAGACATTGACAGATTAAACAGAACCATAAAAAACAAGAAAATAGAAAGAGCAATACAAATCCTCCCAACTAAAAAACCAGGTCCAGAAGAATTCACAGGAGAATTGGTTGTAAAGAAAATATACAACCAATGATGTTTAAATAATTCAAAAAGATAGAAACAGATGGAGAACTCCACAACTCCTTCTATAAAGCCAGTATCACTCTAATACCAAAGCCAGGTAAATATAAAACGAGAAAAGAACACTATAAACCCATAACTCTAGTGAATATAGATGTAAAAATACTTGACAAAATTCTCATGAACCATATACAGACACACATCAAATGGATCATCCACTGTAACAATGTCAGATTTCTTCCAGAGATGCAAGGATGGTTCGATATACATAAGTCAATAAAATGTAACAATACACATAAGGGGGCTTAAATACAAGAAACATATGGTCATCTCCAGATATGCAGAAAATGTCTTTGACAACATAACACACGCATTCATACTAAAAGTCCTACAAGCAATTGGTCAGGAGGGAACATACATCAATATAGTTAAGGCTATATACAACAAACCCATAACCAACCTCATTCTAAACAGAGGAAAACTGGAAACATTCCCACTAAATTCAGGAATCATACAGGGCTGTCCACTATATCCAGTCATTTTTAATATAGTGCTTGAAATGTTTGGAAGAGCAACAAGACAGAAAAGAGAATTAAATAAGTACTAAATAGAGAAGAGGTCAAATCATCCGTTTTTGCAGATGACATGATATTATACCCAAGAGATGCCAAAACTTACACCAGAAAACTCCTAGAAATGATTAACACTTTCAGTAAAGTGGCAGGTTACAAAATTAATCTAAAAAATCAGTAGCCTTTCTATATACCAATAATAAGCAATCAAGAAAAGCATTCCAGAAAACCCATTCACAATAACCTTAAAATTTTTTAGGAATCAACCTAACTAAAGAAATTAGATATCTCCACCATGACAATTTCCAATCTTTAAAGAAAGAGATAGAGGAACACAATAGGAGATGTAAAGTCTTACCATGCTCATGAATTGATAGAATCAATGTCATGAAAATGACCATCTTAACAAAAAAAGCTGTATATTCAATGTAATTCCAATCAAAATCTTCACAGAGCTGGAAAAAATTTACTCTAAAATTAATATGGAATCAAAAAAGACTGTGTATAGGCATAGCAATGTTGGGCAAAAATCACAACACTGGAATGGAGAAGGGATGACAGATGGGAGGAAAACGAACAGAGATGAATGAATCTTGGAGGGCTAGGAAACCCAGAAGGAAATCAGATGCCACTGATACTCCCTGAGAAATGCAGTGTGTAAACATTAGTGCATCTGTGTTCCCTGGGGCTGTTTTGCAAGGAACACAGTGCCTAACAGAAGGTACCTCCGTTTGTGTGGTTGGTGAGAGTGGTCCAAGAATCTCACCAAATAATCCAAGATATTGTTAATACTCTTGGTTACATTCCAGAATTAGAAGGCAATAACCTAACTAGAAGGTAGTACCCAACTATGGAAGACAGGACATTCTTGGGATATAGGACTCAGAGTTATGGAGCAGGAACTTACCTGGGTTTAGCTAAACCTTCTACCTGAGGTTTAGCTCCCACAATGCTAGATGATAACATGGAAAGTGCTACAGGGAAAAATCAATCAATGGCTCAATGCAACTCTAAATTATAATAACCGTAACAGCTGGCACAATACACTACTTCTACTGGTGAATCAGTAGCACTCTCAACTGGGGGGCAATCAACAGCTATCTAATTTGATTAAACCTCAGAGGGAGTGAACTCATGAGTGTCACTGTAAATTCAGCCAAATATAAAGGATTGGAGGTGACACAGATCTTAGAGAAACCCCTATCTCTAGAAAAATGAAATTTCTTTCCATATACTAAATATGGATACTTATATTTAAAGACAAATGTACACTACATCACTCATCAAAGAAGTTTCTTTCTGCAACAAATGGAGGCTACAATGGTCAGGCACAAGGAATATATGTCTGAGAGATGCCATGTCCTAGGTGACACATCTACAGTTGAAACTCAACACCAAAGGCTCAGAGAAAACAGAAGAATAATGGGTAGAAAGAAAACCAAAGCATCCCTCAACTCTCACCAATGAAGCTTCTTTATACAACATATTGCTATGCACACAGAAGGACACAACTGACCAAGCTTTATATAATAAGAGACTTCAGAGTGTGTATCCCTGGATAGGACTCCTATATTGAACCACATCCACCTATGGCTCAGGGTTCATTGCTGAAGAGGCTTGTAAGATTGTAAGAGCCAGGCCTGGTTCATGAACTTAGGGAAGCAGAAATTTTCAGGCCACTGGAATATTACATGTGTGAACTTGTGGCAATGGTGGCATTGGGCACAGGACTCACAACATATCAAATTAGACAATGGCCCAGATGGGAGTGATAGAAGTTGGTGCTGGGCTAGGCATTGACTGAGAAATATTGGAGACTGATTACTGCTTGGTGAGGTATAGTACACCTTACAGTCTCTAGATAGCCTGACCAGACTCCAGGGGATGGATTTACAATGAAGAATATCTGGGCACAAACGGTTGACTGAATAAGACTTAACATGTATTACAGAATACATGAGTTCTGGTGGGGATTTATGGGATGGATGGGGGAGGTGATCTAAATTTGATTAAGAACTGTTCTATGAAATATATAAAACCCAATAAAAAGGTTAAGTTTTCTTCTTCCATGTCTATTTATCTGACCTGACACCATAAGGTGTGTGGTGGTCTGAATAAGTGACCTCCATAAGCTTTAAGCATTTGACTAATTGGTCAGTTGTTGGCACTGTGAGCAGAGGTGCAGGAGTGTCACCTTGCTCAAGGAAGCATGCCAGTGGGTGTGGGCTTTGCCCATCCACATGCTGGGGAAAATACCCATGGCCTTAGGGATGCTGGGCAACCATTCTCCTTACCTTCCAGTGACCAAATAATACAACATTACTAACTATATTCACAATCCTCTGTAGAGCTCTTGAATTCAATGTCTACATTTAAATGAAATGTTGTATCACTTTACCATCATCTCTCTAAATACTTTTATCAATCCAGTTTTCAACTCTGTAAAACTATTTGCATAAATACAGTTCTTACCTCAAAGGGAATAAGAGAGAGTTTATTCTATAGCCAAATATGAATGATTATGGCCCAGGAAGAAAGATTTAGGGTACCCTAAATTCTATGTTCTAATGTTCATGAAACTATTACAGTTTTATGAAACTTTTATAGTAAGAGAACACAGAACATCATAAATCAATACACTTTCAAACATATTAATGGTCACACTGAGATCATGAACTACAGCAAAGTGAGGTACTTTTGTTTTATAATTCTCAGATGCAATCTAGTGACATTTTTAGCTTCTGGGTTGGTGGAAGATAAGAATCTTATCATACATTCCAAACCATTTTACTAATGGTCACACACAGAGGAAGATAAATGCTCTTCAAGGGTTTAAAGTAGCCCAAGATAATTTGTAATTGGCCCTGAACAGACAACATTCCAATCTTTCCACAATCACTAAATGGTCAATCAACATTGATAGGATGTACAACACAGGTGTGTCTTTGTTGTGGGAACTTTAGTTCACAGTTCTCCCTATTTGCCAAAAATCACATTTTGTCTATGCAGAGGCCAAATTTAATTTTTCAGTATTATGCAATGTCCATATTGCTAAAATGCTCATTCATAAGGTCAAATATAGATGAAGATGGTAGTCAGAAAGCAATCTTTAGGAGAACATAGGAGCTGGCAAGCTAATAACAAAGAAATTCCTGGAACATATCAAATATCTTAGCCAGCATGATCCGGGTTTTATATTTACTTTTATCTACTTTTCTTTTTCTTATTCTTATTGAATCTTGGTGTATTACATACAGAACATCTCACACAGTCTTAATCATCTTTATAGAACCTTCTGCACTGGAACTTTCCTATATCCCCTAACTGGAATCCATACATTCGTTCATGTAGTCTATTGAGTCAAGTTAGTGTTCCCAAATGGTCCTCAGTACAGGTTCATCCACTGAGGCCTAGTCAGGCTACCCAGAGTCACTTGCTTTAGGAGGATTAGCTCATTCTCACCCTACAGTAATCAGCTGACAATATTTCTTCAGCAAAGATTGGGATTTATTACCAATTTCCCCAATTCCATGCTAGGTTTTTGTCTGCTTGAGTTTACATTGGTTTTGAGCACGCCAATACCACTGCTGTAAGTTCATATGAGCAGGGTCCCAGGAGCTTGTAGGATTCGATTTCCATTTGGTCACACACCTCATCACTGGCTCTTACAATCTTTCTCCCCCTTCTTCTGCAATGGCCCTTGAGCCCTGAGTGAGTGAAACTTAATATAGGAGTTCTGCCCAGGTACCTTCACTCTGCAGATTCTTAATATCCATTCCTTGGCCATTTGTGACTTTTTTGTTACTGGACCTCTGTTGCATGAGGGAGTTACATTAATGAGAGTTAAGAGTTTCATTAGTGTCCTCTTTATCCATTGCTCCATGTTGCTTGCGCCTTCAGTGTAGAGGTTGCTTTGTAGTTGTGATGTTTAGGAATGGGTGATTCACAGACAATGTCTGAGTGTGACCAGCTATGGTACTCTGTAGTAGTTACCATCTGGTGCAACAGCAGTTTCTTTGCAACAGCAGTTTCTTTGCAACAGCAGTTTCTTTGATGAGTGGAGACTGGGATATTTGACTTTATATATAAGGATACAAATTGCACTTAGTAAGAAGTTACATTAACTTAGGAATGTGACAGCCTTGGGATTTCCCTAAGCTCTATGAACTCTTCAACCATGTATATTTAGCTGTGATTATAGTACCACATGAGTTTCCTTCCATTAAGTGGGCTCTAATGCCAACTAGGTAGCCAGTGGTGGACCCAAAATAAAAGTGCCACTACTGCACCAGTGTAGAATGCTGCTTCAGTCATTGATGTGGTTATTTGGTAGTGAAGCTGGTGTTGGGCCATCAATTGATGTTCTCCCTTGACTGCTTACATAGTGCTCTACAGAAGTATAAAAGCTAGCCTTCAGGGAAAGGGGATTCCAGGTCACTTCCAGCTCCATTGCTCCAAATCCTGTCTCTGAATTATGTCCTGTTTTCAGCAATAGGGTCTTACTTTCAAGTTCTGGGAAGCAATCAAGGGCTGTAGAAATAGCCTGTGTAATTTTTGGAGTCCCTTGGACCACCTTGACCAACAAATCAAAGGAAGATTTCTCTTGTCTAGCACTGTTTCTTGTTATGTAGCTTTCAGCTATGTGCATGGACTCATGTAGTGATATGGTATGTGGAATTTGTCATTAGGTTGTTAGACTAGTATGATTCTCTCTGGTGTTTTACCATCTCTCTCTCTGGTGAAACCTTTTACCATGACTTGATAATACCAGTCTCTTATGGCTGCACCTCTCTTGAGCTCATTGTTTTCTTTTATCCCTATAGTTATTTTAATAACCTCCCTCCCCCTCCCAATTCAATACCCCCATTTTTTTCCATTTCTCCTTAGTAACACTTGTCTCCTACTATTCTTATTTCTCAGGTTGCTCTTTTCTCTTTACCTCCGTGGTTCCTTTCCATTTTCTTAGTTCCTTCACTTGCATCAGTATACATACTCACATATAAGGATTTGGTTCTAGGATCCACTAATGAAGGAAAACATACATTGTTTTTTTTCTGAGTCTGTGTTACTTCACTTAGCATAACAGTTTCTAGTTCCATCCATGTACTTGCAAATGTCATGATTTCATCTTTCTTTACCCCTGGGTAGAACTCCATTGTGTAAATGTACCACATTTTCATTATCCACTTTTCAGTTGAGGGATGCAACAGTTAGGTTGCATCCATCTCTTAGCTATTGTGAAAAGAGCAGCAACAAACATTGATGTAGTTGTGTCTCTGCAATAGGAAGAGTCCTTTGTGTATACGCCAAGGAGTGGTATAACTGAGTCAACTGTTAGATTCAGTTTTATAAAAGTTCTCCACACTGCTTTCCATTGGAGTTGCTCGAATTTACATTCCCACTAGCAGTGAATGAGCGCTCCTCTTTAACACATTCTCTCTACCATTTGGTATCATTTATTCTGTCTGATTAGGGTAAGATGAAATCTTAAAGTGGTATTAATTTGCATTTCTCTAATTATTAAAGATTTTGAACTGTTTCTAAGAAGTTTCTTAGTCATTTTTATTTCTTTTTTTGAGAATCCACATCCTTAGCCAATATAATTGGTTCATTTGTTTTCTTGCACTCTTTATCTATTCTGAATGTTAAATCTCTGTCAGATGTGTCACCATTGGCGATTTTCTCCCACTCTGTGTTCTTATTTCACTTCCTTGATTGTTTCTTTTGATGGACAGAAACTTTTTAGTTTAATGAGGTCCCACTTGTTGATTACTGATCTAGATTCCTGAGCAAATGATGTCTGATTTAGAAATTCCTTTCCTACACCTACATCTTGTAGGTTACTGCCAATGATTTCTTCTAACAGTTCCATAGCTTCAGGTTTCACATTGAGGTCTCTGATTCATTTGGAGTTGACTTTTGTATAAGATGAAAGATAGGTCTATTTTCATTCTTCTACAGGTGGAGATCCAGTTTCCAGCACCATTTGCTGAAGATACTGTCTTTCCTACAGTGTGTTTTCTTGGCCCCTTTGTTAAATATCACATGCCTGAAATTGCGTATGCTCATGTTTGAGTCTCCAGTTATATTTCAATTTTTTACAGGTTTGTTTTTATTTTTCTACCTGTACCATGCTATTTTTTTATTAGAGCCCTGTAAAATACTTTAGAATCGGCTATAGGAATGCCCCCGCATTGCTCTTTGTGCTCGGGGTTGCTTTGGCTATTCATACTTTTTTTGTGTTTCTATATGAATTTAAGGATGTTTTTCTAATTCTGTGAAGAATGTCATGGAGATTTTGATTGGGATTGTATTTAATTTATATATTGCTTTTGGTAGGATGTTCATTTTCACAATATTAATTCTTCCAATCCAAGAACATGGGAGGTTCTACCATGTTCTGGTGTCCTTAAAATTCTCTTTCTTTAAAGATCTAACATTTTCTCTGTACAGATCTTTAATGTGTTTGGTCAGGTGCCGGAGCCCGCTAGCATAAATCGAATTGTACTTGAAAGGGGGAGTGAGGATTGAGAAATAAAGAGAGAGAAAAGATAAGAATTGGGAGGGCTGTCGGTCAATACTGAGGCCCAGACTTTATTTTTCTTAGTGTAATTATACCTTTACAACTGTATGAAGAACAGTATAACCATCAGGGGTTCAAGCAAAAACAAACATGCATTTACATATGTGAAATTATTCCAGCCACCTACATCTACTAACAAAAGGTCCTCAGCCTTGGGCCCAAGGCAGACTTCCATTCAGGAGTCATAAAGTATTTGCATATCAAAGCATTCTGCTCCCACAGCACTTCTGTGACTGACTTCTGCTCAGCCCTAAACTAGGGCATAGTTCAAGGCAGACAAATGGCTCCTGATATCTCCCCCTTTTTTATTTTTTAAAGAACCATAGCCTTCCCTGCTATGGGCAGAAAGACCATAGTGCCTGTCTTAGGTTGTTCTCTCTGAAGCATAAGCCTTACCCATCATTGGCATATGAATGTCCACCATTCACGTCCTGTCTTAGGTTAGCTTAGTTCTTGAGAATCTTACCCGTCTCTGGCTACGAGTCTCTGCAAGGGACAACTCTACTCAAGGTAGAGTTTGAAGCCGAGCTTGTGCATGTCAGACTAAACATACCAAGATGTGCTGAGGATATCACCAATGGAGGGAGCATGCAAATTCTAAAGAGAACACATAGGCCCAAGACTATAATACTTTCTAACCATGAGGTTAAAGAAGACCTTGAAAGCAAAGAGGCTTTCAGTTTTACTAACAACTCAGCAGCAGTTTTTGTTGCGTCAAATTCAAGTGGCTCTGTATGCCTCACATTCACTATTTTTCAGTGTAACTGGACCAAATCTAAGGATAAATTTTCATTATGCCAAACCTCTTGTAAATGCACTCTTTTCTCCCAATCATATTGACTGATTGTATATCTTAGGAGTAACACAAATCCATTGATAGTCTGCATGACATACCAAACAAGGTTTTGTGACATTTACAGGAAATCACAATAAATGGAGATTGCTGAGATACCATAACTTGCATTCTTATGGGAATGCAAATTAGTCAGGTTACATAGAATATAGGAAATATTAAACCTGGTAACATCATGAGGAATACTTAATTGTCTAATCTCCTGATTTCCTGACCAATCGCAACCAATATATGTGAATAATTAAAGTCAGGTTTCACTGTACTGTTTTTCTTCCCATGTAAGGATGTCCTGACAGGCAAGTATTATTCACCATCACTACAGTTTCCTTTTCTTTCCATGTGGCTGAATGCAGCACAGTTGGATTTGGTACATGAGTCCAATACAGCTCTCTGTGTATCATCAGGAACTGATTTCATCTCAGACAGCTACAACAGCGTCACTCTTCCTGCGTTCAGTCCCTGCAAACCAGACCAGCCTTTCTGGCAGCCACCTGGCATTCTCAGCATCCTGTGGAAAAACACAAACATGCCCTCTTCCCCATATTAATATCGGGTCTGGGCCATGCCATTTCCCATCTATCGGATCCTTCCATCTAACTTTTGCATAGGTATCCAATGTCTTGGGATGCCACAACCTATCCGCAGCAGAAAGACCAAGAGCATCCACATTTAAAAATTTTTAAATAAAAAGAGCATGATTCAAAGAGTTCTCTGGAAATCTGGGGTATAATTCCCCCTTTTTTATTTTTTGTAATTGATTTTTAAAAGCTCCATGGGCACATTCAACAATCCCTTGCCCCTGGGGATTGCATGGTATGCCTGTTTTATGTACAATAGCTAACCGAGCACAAAACATTGGAAAATTTGATTAGTGTAGCCTGTGCCATTGTCTGTTTTTATGATAGATGGTAAGCCAGCTACAGCAAAACACTTTAAACAATGTGCAATAACATTCTTAGTGTCTTCTCCAGTTGGAGCAATGGCTGTAAGAAATCCTGAATATGTATCAATGGACACATGAATATATTTTAGCTTTCCAAACTCAGGGATGTGAGTTACATCCATTTGCCATAATTGATTAGACTTTAATACCCTAGAGTTTACTCCATAATGAGGCACCAAATAATGCTCCGGACAGGAGTGACATTGTTTAATAATTTGTCTAGCAGCCTCCCTAGTAAGGTGAAACTGTTTCCATAAGCTTTGATTATTTTGATGATGAAGAGCATGAGATATTTGTGGCAATTCCAATTGAGATAAACCTATGAGATGTGTGGCCTTATCTGCTAAATCATTCCCTAAAGCCAAAGGACCTGGAAATAATTCAAAGTTTTCAACCCATCTTTCCTAATTTTCTGAGGCAAAAATCGTTTTAGGATATAATTTATGGCCCAAATATGAATGCAGAGATTTGGTTTGTCCCTTTTCAGGAGCTATAGTTAGCCCTTGTTCTTTCGGAGCCTGCTGTAAATGAGCATAGGCTGCAAGTAAAATTCCTTCCTATTTGTGAGCCAAAAGTATATCATCCATATAGTGAATTATATACATTTGAGAATAAGTCTGTTTAGTTTTTGTGACTGTTTGAGCCACAATTTTTGACACAGGGTGGGGCTGTTTGCCATACCCTGTGGTAATACTTTTCATTGAAATCTTTTCACAGGTTTCTTAAAATTTACTGAAGGCACACTAAATGCAAATCTTTTACAATCTTGAGGTACAAGAGGAATAGTATAAAAACAGTCTTTCAAATCTAAAATAATCTTATAAGTATCTTTAGGAAAAGCAGAAAGAATAGGTAATCTGGGTTGCAGAGCTCCCATTAGCTCCATTGTTTCATTAATCTTTCCAAGATCTTGCAATAATCTCCATTTACCTGACTTCTTTTTTATGACAAAAATTGGTGAATTCCAAGGTGAATTAGAAGGCTCTATATGGCTGCTCTTCAGCTGTTCCTGTACTAACTGCTCTGTGGCCTAAATTTTTTCTGCAGTAAGAGGCCACTGATCTGCCCACACAGGTTCCTCATTTTTCCAGGTTGCTGGATCTGGATGGAGTACAGGTTGTCCAGTGACCCCCTCTAAAAATAGCCTAGTCCTGTTCTGGGTGGTCTAGGAACAGGTAATGATGGCTCTTGCCATTCCTGTCTATTCTTCCCCAATCTCTGATCTGGCAAGAGTCCCTGATTGAGCATTTGATTACTAACTACGTCACTGGGACTATAGAGGTATACTCCCCTGTGGCTCATCACATCTCTCCCCCACAGATTAACTGGCAGTCCTAGAATGATGTATGGTTGAAAAGTTCTCTCATGTCCTTCATCATCTCTCCAAATTAGTATATTGCTACTCTGCTCCAGAATCTTACTCTGACCAATTCCTTGTAACTGTGTCATGGAGGACTGTTTTGGACAATGTGAGGGCCACTGATCAGCAGTGAGCACTGAAACGTCAGCTCTAGTATCTAATAGGCCTTGAAATTTTTTCCCATTGATGGATAATGTTAGCTCAGGACTTTCAGCACCTATAGCTTGTATCCAATAAACATCTGAGGACCCAAACCCTGAATTACCTCTTCTAGGATTTTTTACCGTATTTTTCGTAATAACTTGAGGAAGTAATACTAACTGAGTGAGTCTTTGACCTTCCTTAATTACTGATATCCCACCAGGTGAATGAGTCATGATCTTTATCTCTCCTTCAAAGTCTGCATCAATTATTCGTGGGGATACCATAATCCCTTTCACAGTAGCACTGCTTCTTCTTAACAATAGTCCTACCCTCCTCTTGGGCAAAGAACCATGAACCCCTGTGGGGAGAGCTTGCATTCCTATCTCGGGGGTTAATACTGTGTCAGTGGAGGAACTGAGGTCAGTCCTGCACTGCCTGGGGTTGCTCTGAAGAGGTCCTGAATGGATGTCCTTGCTGAGGGACAAAACTCTGTAGGGTCTCATAACATTGTTTCAGGGCCTGGGGCTGGTCCCTCTTCCAGTTTCCCTGCTGGAGGGGATTTCCCATGGCATCTTGCTTTGATTTACATTCATCAGCCCAATGCCTTCCCGTTTTACATCTGGGACATAAGCCTGACTCCTTTTTAGGAGTGTTGGCACTTTGCTTATTAGGACATTGCTTCACTTGATGTCCAGGTTGTCCCCACCCAAAACAGCTTCCTGGGGGACCAGCAACCCTGCCTTTTACAGGTTTTTGCTGTTGAAAAAGTACTTCCTTAACTGATTTTCCTTGAAAAGTGGCAGCCAGTGCTACACCTTGAGTATACGAGGGCCCAATATCGGAGCAAAGTCTGATATAGTCTGATAAATTTCCCTTTTTTTCTAAACTGTCTCAAGGCTGCTTGATAGGCAGAATTAGCATTCTCATAAGATAGTTGTTTTACCAGCAAAAAGTCCTGACTCTGAATCTCCCAGTAGCCTACTTGTATCATTTAGCATAATTACTGAGGAATTTTAGGCAGAGGTTGTTTGTTATCTATTTTAATTCCATGAGCTACCTTTTTTTTAATAGACATGTTACACCATAAGATGAATAATAACTTCTGTTGAAATTAGTTTATCCCTTAGTTATTCTTAGCAGCACAATGTCCTTACACTGAGGCTGTATTGTACTCCTTTTTGCTTGTCACAGGGTCAGGTGGCCAGGCCTTATTCTGTACAAGTCTTGAAGAACATCCTGAGACAACAGGATTGATTCTGAAACGAGATGGCCAATCCAGCTCCAGAGTCAACCTCTCAGTGTTTCTTTTTAACTCAGTGGTTTACATGGGACAGAAGAGCTGTTGAGTTCAGTAATTACTAGCAGGAATGAAAACACCTGTCCTTGCAGCAATTTCCATTGCTATCACCTTTGCTGAGTAGCAAAACACAATAGTACAGCTAATACCATGTGCTGTTAGGAGAGGACACAATTGTGTGATTGGGAAAAGATTAGTTTTGCTTGCATTGTTTAAATACTATACACGGGAAATGAAATTGAGAACTGAACTCACAAACCTTATGTATGCTAGGTAAATATGCTAACGCTGAGTTATTTCCCCAGTTTAACAAACTACAAACTGCAAAAAGGCTGAAATCCTATTTAGTAATTGTTGTGGAAAGCAAAGCGCCCTAAGGCAAGGTGAGAAGCTGGTGGAATTTACGTGATTCACCTGATAAGTAACCCAAAACCCAGAGTAATTAACAAAAAAGACTGAGACCACGGTCTTTTGATGTTAGAGATGTTAGCCTATTCAACCATGAGCTGTTGTAGAAGGATGCATTTGTAAAGACAGAGAGTGGATGAAACCCTGTAAGTGCCATATTTCTTCTAAATATTCTTCCTTCAGCTCAGCCTCAGGTTTGCCGGGCAATAAATGGTGGAAAATCCTTCTCTCTCAGATATCTAACAGCTTCCTCCTCTCTCTCCTCTTTTTCTTTGGGATATAAAGAATCTTGAATAATAGCTTGATTTTAGGTTCCACAAAAGCTGGATCCTCCTGTGGAGTTTTTTACTTTACTTTACTTTACTTTACTTTCCTCCTCTGCTTGAGGTTCGATTCCAGATCCCATTTGCATTTGCTTTTATTTTTTTTCCAAACCTTTTCTATCTCATGTCTAGGATCTAAACTATCTGTAATTAAAGTCCACAAACTGAAAGTATCCACTGGGACCTTGCTTGGTCCATGAACATCATAATAATCCTGAAGGTTTTCTACTTTCTTCCATGTTTTTAAATCTACAGTCCCATCTTTAGGGAACTAAGGACATACCTTTTCTATGAAGTCCAAAAAATTACAAAGCTGCTCATGTCCTACCCCAACTCCTTGAGCATAAAGCATATTTTCCAGCATATGTACAAAAAGCAGACGACTACTACCGTGACCCATTTTTACTCCCGAAGTTACTCACAACACACCTTTCCTTAAACTTGAGCTCAATTTTTCTGTGGTGTCCTCCACTATATATCCCCAGTCTTTAGGTCCCTGTTTCAGGCACCATATGCCAGAGCCCACCGGCAGAAATTGAACTGTACCTGAAGGGGAGAGTGAGGATTGAGAAATAAAGAGAGAGAGAGAGAGAAAAGGTAGATTTGGGAGGGCTGTCAGTCAATACTGAGGACTAGACTTTATCTTTCTCAGCGTAATCATACCTTTACAACTGTATGAAGAACAAAACAACCATCAGGTATTTACATATGTGAAATTATTCAAGCCACCTACATCTACTAACAAAAGGTCCTCAGCCTTGGGCCCAAGGCAGACTCCCATTCAGGAGTCATAAAGTATTTGCATAGTAAAGCATTCTGCTCCCACAGCACTTCTGTGACTGACTTCTGCTCAGCCCCTAAACTAGGGCATAGTTCAAGGCAGGCAAATGGCTCCCGACAGTCAGGTTTATTCTGAGGTATTTTTTGAGACTATTGTGAATGGGAGGGTCTCCTTGTACTCTCTTCAGTTACCTGTTATTGTAGTGAAAGGCTGATTTTTGTATGATAATTTTGTCACCTGTTGTTGGGCATAATGTAAGGTGGGCCTAGCCAGACCACCTGCTAGGAGGAATAGAAGAATGGCTCCTGTGGGTGTGGCATTCTGCTCTGGCTAGTTGTGAGACCAGCACCTGGAAAGAACCTACTTACCTGGGGACAAACTTACTATTGGCTGTATTTGGGACCCCACCCCATAAGGACATTGGCTATCCAGGCCTATAAGAGCTTGTGCACATATTCAATAAATGAGTTTGCAGTGCCACATGCTTGGCCTGCTTCCCATCCAACTCCCCGAGTCTGCAGCTTGACTCTGTGTCTACTCACCCCCAACACCTCGGGCTGGTCCCACAAAGTCCACTTGGGCTAGCCCCAAGTGGTGAGACACGATGGTAATGGACACGACGATAACCTGTCACTTTGCTGAAAGTCTTAATCATTTCTAGGAGTTTTCTGGTGGAAATTTTACATTGTTTATGTGTAATGTCATATCATCTGCAAAAAGGGATAATTTGACCTCTTCTTTTCCAAAGAGTACTTTAAATCCCTTGTTTTGTCTTAGTGCACTATCAGGAATTTCAAGTAATATATTTAAAAGAGTGTAGGCAGTTAGCAGCCTTGTCTAGATCTTTATTTTAATGGGAATGCTTCCTGTTTTTCTCCATTTAGAATAATGTTTGCTGTGGGTTTTTTTGCATATAACTTTAATTATGTTGACATACATTCCCTCTAGTCCAATTCCTTCTAGGACTTTTAACATAAATGCATGTTGAATTTTGTCAAAGGCCTTTTTGAATCTATAGAGATGACGATGTGATTTTTGTCTTTGAATCCATTTATATGCTTTATGACTGTTACTGGCTGATGTATATTGAATGCTCCTTGCATCTGTATAATAAAGCTGATTTGATCATTGTGGATGATCTTTTTGATGTGTTCTTGTGCATAGTTTGCAAGTATTGTGTTGAAGATTTTTTCATCTATGTTCATTAAGGATAGTGGGCTAGAGTATTCTTTTTTGGTTGTATCTTTACATGGTTTGGTATTTAGGTGATGCTGGCTTCATGGAAGGAATCTGGGAGTCTCCCTCTGTTCCTACCTTTTTGAATAATTACAGTAGTGTTGGACATAGATCTTCTTTGAAAGTCTAGTAAAATTCTGCTGTGAATTCATTTGGGCCTGGACTTTTTTAGTTGGGAGGTTTTGAGTTACTATTTCAATTTCCTTATAAGGTGTGGGTCTGTTTAAACTGTTGATCTCTTTTTGGTTTAGTTTTGGTGAGTCCCATGATTTTAGATATACATCTATTTCTTTAAGGTTTTCAAATTTAATAGTATGCATGTTTTTAAATGTTCCCTTATAATGTTCTGTCCATTGTGTTTTCCATTTCAACATTGATTTTGTTAATTTGGAAGGGGTTTCTTTCTTTCTTTTGATTAACTTGGCTAAAAGTAGATCTATCTTGTTTATCTTTTCAAAGAATCAGCTCTTGGATACATTAACTCTTTCTATTGTTTTCTTTGATTCTATTTCATTAATTTCTGCTCTGATTTTTGTTATTGCTTCTTGTCTGCTGTGTTTTGGTTATTGCCATTCAGAATTTTGAGTTACAATGTTGTCATTTATTTGTGTTCTTTCTGATTTTTTAATGTGGACACTTAGAGCTATAAATGTTCCCTCTTAGGACTGCTTTTTGAGGTTTTTGTTGTATTGTATTGTTCTTTTCATTTAATTTTAGGAATATTTTTATTTCTTTCTTAATTTCTCTTTTGACTCATTAATCATTCAAGAGTGTGTTGTTTAATCTTCATGAGTTTATGGAGTACTAGAACTTCTTTTGTTGTTGATTTTAAGCTTTATTGTTCAGTGGTCTGAGATAATATCTGGAATTATTTAAATTTTTCTATTTGTGGAGGTTTGTTTGTGCACCAGTATGTGGCTTATTTTGGAGAAAGCTCCATGGGGTGCTGTATAGAATGTGTATTCTTTGGTGCTTGATTGGAATATTTGGTAGTTATCTGTTGGGTCCATTTGATGTCTGGTATTGTTTAATTCAGGTGTCTCTCTGTTTTATTCTCTCTCTGGTTAAAGTGTGTAATGGAGACAGTGGGAACTAAAGTCTCCCACTGTTATGGAGTTGGTATTATTCTGTGTCTTAATGTCCTATGGTACTATTTTTATGCAGTTGAGTGTAGCAGACTTTGTTACACATATGTTCATCATTGTTATACCTTATTGATTAATTGTTCTTCTCAACAGAATGAAGTGACTGTCTTTATCTCTTCTGATTAGTTTTAGAGGTTAATCCAGAGATCTGGGGTACTAAGTGAAGCTGCAGGCCTGTGCCCTAAGGTAGAAAGAGAACAGGATGTGGGGCAGGTGAGAATCAATTTTTCTATCACTCTTCTTTGCATCTGACCTAGAATTTACATGTGACATATAATAGGAATATTATATTTAAAATTAAAGTAATTAATAACATTGTCCAGCCTAATAAATTGAAGAGTATAGAGAAGTAGGTGACTTAAGTAGGTAAAACTATATTCTTTTAAAACTATATCAAAAACTATATAGCTTTTGTATGTATCTAAAGTTATTTATACTGTATGAAATTTTATATTTTATATTTGGAATTTAAAAAATCTCCCATCTTTGAATTTTGTTTTGTTTTGTTTTGGCTAGTTTAATGTCTAACTTTTAGGAAAGATTGGTCATTTATTTCAAACTTATTACCTCTTCATGTGTGATACTGACTTGATCTGTTTTATTATCTTATAATTATTCCATATTTGAGTTTAGAAAAGTAAATAGAAAGTCCCCTTATGGAAGAAGTTATATAATGACATGGCATTCTTTTTTATTTTCTTTGAGCAAACTGTCTTTTCATACTTATTACACATAACAATAACAGAAACAAGAGGTAAATCCTATTAGAAATCAGAATTTCATAGGCCTTGCAGGAATGACCAAATCTTTTAATTTACCATTCAGAAAGGGAACTAGCCTCTTTTAAAAAAAATGATTTATTTGTATTTTATGCATATGAATTTTTGCCTGCACGCATGCATGTGAGCCGTGAGTGTGTCTGGTGTCCAAGGAGGCCAGAAGATGGCATTATGTAACCTCTAACTTTAGTTACAGTTGGTTGTGAGCCTCCATATTGATGATGTAAGCTGAACCCAGATCCTCTGCAAAGTAGAAAGTGCTCTTAATGACTGAATCATCTCTCCAGCTGAGAAAATGGGACTTTTATAAGAGTCACTATAATATTTTCCACTTCTGTTTTGTTAGCAAAATAGGAATATTATTGAATTAATTTTGAAACCCATGGCTAACTGTACTACAGGACATGACAGATTTAATTTAATCAAGAAACATCAGCTCTTGCTGCATGTGGTGGGACACAATTTTAGTCACAGTACTCAGAGGCACATAGATCTTTGTGAGGCTGAGACCAGCCTGGTCTACATAGTGAGTTCTAGGCTAGATGGGACTAGAAGGAGATCCTGTCTCAAAAAGACCAAAAAAGAAACATCAGGTCCTAAGCATTAAAGGACCATGAATATTGCTGTTTATTGGAGTTTTATGCATTTTACATATTTGGATAAGAACAACTAACCCCAAACTTTGGATACCTTAAACAAAAATAAATGGAATTAAAATTGTTTTATACTTCTTATATCACTACATTTTAACAGTAATATAAAAATAGTAATCCAGTTGACTGGAGCTAGTTAATATTCTTCCTTTTTTCTTAGTGGGAAGAAATTTGTTCATTTTGTTTCTAATAGTTTATTTTTAAAACAGTGACCCCAGAATGAAGTTTTTGTTTTGAAGATTTAAAATAAGATTTTGAACATTTAATACTAGCTTATTTTAAAAATCCAAATTACACTGAATAACATGAAAAATTTTTGTAAAGACAATGAAAAACTTGAATATCTTTAAATATGAAAACTTGGTTCAAATACGGTAGTGTGTCTGGGTAAGCAAGCAGCCATAACCAAACTTTGATTAATGAAAGGATGTGAGGATGTGATATCATTCTCATTTGAAAATTCATTAAAACTATCATTAGTTTTTATCATTTCATAATGCATCAAACATAATATTGAGTATGTTAAACAACTTTTAAATGTCTAATTGTAAATGGACTTAGGAAACACAAAAAGAAGAAATTAATTTCCTTGGGGTATCACTGTTGAATGTTGAAGATGAGTATCACCTATCATTTTTGAAGTTCATGTCATGGTGTTCTCTGAAATTTCAGATGAGAAATACATGGATAAGATTTCATCTCTGTAAAATTTAATGTCAGCTGCTATGCCATCCACAATACCAGCAGCAGCATTTCCTTCTCACAGGCACCCTAGTGAGACACTGTGAGTCCCTAGCTAAAAAACTTCCACTTGCCAGGACCTCTCACCTCAGAAAGTGAGTTTATATCTAGGTGGCACTGTGGAACACACACTGTTTCCCACATCATTCCCTGACTTCTGCCTGAGAATCAAAAAGCCTGGTTATAATGCTGTGCTGCAGTCTCAGAAAGGTATAAGAAAAGATTTACTTTTGTCATGTGGACCATGGTTCCCCTCTTTTCTTGCCCCAGCCTTGTTGGTTTTCACTGGTACTGAAGCCTGAAATCTCAGAGACCCCACTATGCTGTTGTTTCTCAATTTGTCTATTCATAGCTTTTCAAATAAGTTTCTTACCTCCAGTAATCCATTTCAGTGTCTCTCATGAACTTCTAACCAAGATATCTCAATTTCTTGATATTTTGTAGCACATTAGTACTTGATAGTATTTTTTCATGCATACTTAATGAAATCTTTTATGTTATATCTTTTTATTTCTTTCAGTTGATTGAATCACTGGATTTTCTCCATCTCCAAGGAAAAAGTCTGTAACGAATTCTGAATTTTTAGTTGTCATGTTTAAAAGTCCCTAGTAATAGTGTATCTTTCCATTAATGCAAGTGACATATAGTTTTACTTTTTTATAGAATGCCATACTCTTCTTTTATGAGGAGATAATGGATGTTTTTCAAAAGTGACAGACCTTTTATAAAACCCAAGTATTAATTTACCTTGATAATTACTGCCGTTTCTTAATTTAATATGATAAATTTATATAAATAGATTTAAGCAGTTGTCCAGTAAGTTGAGTTGCACAATAACTATGTAAAGTAGCAAAAGTGTCCTTGGTAGGAATAAATTTTTAACAGAATTTGTCCCTATTCGTAAAACAATGGCTATCCAGCAAGTGAAACTTTACCTAATGTGAAAACATATTAAAAAATTGATCATAGCTTTCAAGTGTCTTGTTTAGTTAAAGAATAAAAATTCTTATTTGTCTAGGTCAGTTTTTAAAAATAAATGTTCTTAAGAACAGATCAGTATTTGAGAAAACTTTATTTTAAATAGAATAATCAGGCATTAGTTTTGTTTCATGTTATTGAATTTTAGTCTTAAAGCTTTAATAACATTTGTATTATAACCAACTTAATTATACCCATGTCATCTTTCTCAAACATTAACACTCTTAAGCTAAAAAATAGCATTTCCTTTCTAACATTGTACTTATTTACTTCCATTTTGGAGCAGTTTTTAAATTACTACAGTCCTTCCTTATCAAAAAGCATTTCCTTATCATTAGCCTTCTTTTACAAAAATTATAACTCATCTATAATCCATATGAAAGGGAAAATATACCTGTATTAGTCAGGGTTCACTAAAGTAATAGAACTGATAAAATTCTTTATAATTACATATATATATGTACATGGATTTATTAAACTACCTTACAAAGTAGATTCCTTTAAATTATCTTAAAAGTAGATTCCTAGTAATCCAACAATGGCTGCACTCACATGGGGGAGGTTGAGAATCTGATAGTTGCTCAGTTCATGAGCAGCTGGATGTCCCAATCTAGTACTAAAGGATGCCTGTAAGATGCCAGATCTCACAGATTAGCCTTGACCTTCCCCTTCCTCCAGACCAACTTTTAAACTGATGTCAGTAGCTTATTCTTAAAGGGAAAGATTCTGTCAGAATATGCAGAATATGTAAGGGTGACAGAGACTGAAATAGAATGTGGGCCACTCTATGTTCAATGGTCAGCCATAATCATGGGCTCCAAGATAAGGAAAGGGCAAAAGAAACATTTACACAGACTCAGAAGATACCTTTCCTAACCACCATGTACACAGAGTCATCTACAAGGAGAGAAGACTACTCACTACAGGGAAAAGAAGCAATCAAAAATCAAACCAGTGAGTTGGAGAGATATCACAACAGATAAAAATACTGGGTGCTCTTCCAGAAGGCCCAGGTTTGGTTCCTGGCACAGACATGGAGGCTAACACACAAAATCTAATTCCAGGGGATCCAATGTTTTCTTCTGGCCTCCATGGCCATTGTGTACATGTGGTACATTTACATCCATACATTCAAAGTACTAATTCATATAAAATGAAAATAAATTTTGAAAAATCAAACCAGAATTGTATACCTATCCTATCCTGGACAAAGTTGGCAGAACTTTCTCAAAGTAGAAGCATTTTATTTTTATTACTTATCAGTGCTCTGTCTGTGTTTCAGGTATTTATTCTCCCCAACTCTTTTAATTAAAAAGAATTTACTTCTCAAGTGAACTTACGAGGCATCCAAAACAGGATAAATTTTGGCATTTCTGTTTTTATTCCTTTTCTATCTCCTTCTTATTGGGATAATTTGAATGCCCTTGGAAGTATGCATATTGAATTTTTAGGGAGAGCTAAAAGCTCAGAGAGAAGTCATCCTTCCAACCATGAGAATAGGAGACTTCATACTCTAAATGACAATTATCCTTTAAGGGGAAAAATGTGCCCTGAGGCAGAAGTAATCCTCTTTTTATAAAAACCTTCCATACTCTAAAGCAAGAAATACATCGTAGAAGATCTTGTAGAACCAGAGATGAGAAATGAAAGAGATAACATTCTGGTCAGAACTTTCTAATTGTGTCTTTTAGATTTTAACAAGACTCCAAGACTTTAAAATTCAAATTAAAAAACTCATGTTAATACCTGGAAGGAAGATCCAAATCCATTAGCCCATCTATTTGTTTCCCAGCATGGCCACACTGAGTAAATACCCCATTCTCTCTCTCACTATTCTCTTCGTAATTGGAATACTAGATATGTAACCAAATTTACTTAATATGTTGGGGCTGTTGGAGCTGAGATTTTTTTTTCTTTTTCTTAAACTTCCAATTGCAGTATAAAATGAAAAGAATCTGGACTTAATATTTACACTGATGCTCATAAGTCTATCTGGTGTCAGTTAAACAATGTAAAAACACAAGCACATATAAAAACATTAGGAATTAGAAAAGAAAGAACACGTCAGTGGATTAATGAAAAGCAGCTGATATATTATTATCTTTCAGAAGGCCTTTATTGGGAGATGAGCCCCCTGAAAAGGTAGAGCAGACTCTCAGACCTGAAGAGGAATTTCATTAGAGGAGATAGCCATAATAGCATAGCAGGATCGCTGAGGGAAAGAATCTTCAAGTCCTCAGAATAAAGGGGATTTGGAGTTTTTTACGTTTCAAAGCACATGATCTATACCCCCTGGTCTGGCCTATGTGGCAAGGGGCATAGAAGTAGGAACTAGTTAGAACCTTAAACTTATCTTGCACAACTTATAGTTGCAAGGAGGGACTGGGCTTACTTTTCCTCACAAGGCTTGAGTGGTCTATTTGCAGGTGTCTGTTTATTCTTTATTCTAATGCACACAGCCAAATTGGGACAGAGTCTAATTTCTGGGAGTAAGGGAGGATAGGAAAGAAAGATGAGGGAGAGAGAAAGAGAAAGAAGGAGAGAGGGACTTCTAGATGGTATGTGGTCTAGCATTCCAGCTGTTTTGTTTATTTAAAAAGGAAAATAGAAGAATGATTTTTTTAAGAAAGTGAGGTGGAAGAGATTGAAGAAATACTGAGTGTCATATTTGAGTCTCTGACTTATTCTAGCTGAATTTGGGATGTCATAGGGTTAGGATGGGGTCTCCTTGTCTCATAATAAGAAGTCAGATGTTGGTATGTGAATCAGAGGCTTGTACCCTTGTTTATATATCAAGAAGACATCATGAATAATATTCCATGTAATGTGTTGGACAGTCATCTGCATAAACTGAGTAAGTAGGTAGATTTGAGAGGGACATATAGCTAAAATAATCAAAGCACTTGTTAAAGGTATCCATAGATATGTCAGACTGTCCATGAAATTAATTTTGAACTGTATTTGTTGAGAAGAGGTCCTCAACTGTAAATAGAAGACTTAATAGAGAACTAGAGAATAGGTACCATTAGAGGAAGGAGTGACCATGAACACTGGCTCTGTGAAGGATAGATTTTTTTTTAATTAAGATGGGTGAAATAAGGTTGTGAGGAAGCTATCAGAGAATAAAGAGAGGTTTAAATAAGGTTATTATGGATATCCTTAAAGTTAAACTGATTATGCAAGTTTTGAGTTCCTTAAAAGAATGTAAAGTCACATATGGGGATAGGTAATAGATTCACTGTTAAGGACAGCTGACAATAATTTTTGACTTGGGACCCATAGCATTCTAACACTTCCCATTCATTTGACATAAGTCACTGCAGTTTTAAGAACAGAAGTACAGTGTGTTAAACTTCTAACATAGGGTTAGCATCTTCTGGGAACCTTAGTTTATAGGTACCCAATTTGGCAAGCATCACATTTTGTGTATGTGGAAAGTAATTCTCATGTCTCATGCTTCTAGATTTAATCCTAGAATCTGACTAATATGAAGTTGAGATATCAGAAAAGCATATCCTCACAAGTGATGAATGATTACTGAAGCCAGAAAGGAAGAAATTCCTGGATCATAAACTGTTATCCATGATGATCTGAGCTGATTTATGTCTTGTCCTCTTTATCAGAATTAACATTTTATATGTAATATGATGATAGTATTAAATATAAAATTAAAATAATCAAGCCTATTGATAGAGAGCAAATGAAGGAAACAGCTGTGTGACAGTTTAATGCAATATGTCACCACAGATTTAAGTATTTGAATGATTGGTTCCCAATTTGTGTCTCTGTTAGAGAAGCGTATGGAATATTTAGAAGGTGGAGAATTGCTGGAGGATGCACAAAAGTGAGGGAAGGCTTTGAAGATTTATAACTTTTCTCTCTCTCCTTCCTATGTGTAGATGAAATGTAATCCGTCACCTTTCTGCCCCTGCCACCATTCCATTCCTTCACCACTGTGAAGATTCTAACTCTGTGGAACTGGAAGTGAAAATAAACTCTTTAGTAAGATGATTTGGTCATGGTGTTTTAACACAATAACAAAAATACAGAAGTTGGTACCAGAAAAATGAAGATATTGTTGTGAAGAACATGATCATTTTCCAAAGAATGTTGAAGACTTTGGAAATCTGGATGTAAAAAAACAGCTGAATACTGTAAACAAAACTTAATTCTAGTAGAAGTCTTGAAGAGAGTAATGCTGACAATAAGGAAGGCAGTAGGGGGCTGGTTTATGGGGTTTCAGAGTCCTCTCAGAGACTCTATTAACAACTGAGCCAGAGACCATTCACCTGATACTTTTGCAGAGAATCTGGCTGCAAAACAAAATAAAACAAACAAAACAAAACAAAAGAATCAGGCTACATTGTGCCCATATCCTGGAAACTTGTATGAGGTTTATTTAAAATGTAATGGACTAATTTCTTTAGTGGAGGATATTTCAAGGCAGTATAATGTTGAATTTGTGGGATAGCTATTACTGATTACTGTTATGCAGGTCTACTGTGAAAAAGATCAAGTAGGGTGGATGTAGATGGAAAAATATGTAAAGTGTTCAGTTTGGACAGGGAAAGAGCATGAAAAGCTTAAGACTTCTGTAAAGTCATGTGTAGTAATTGTTAAAAGGATTATTGCCATTAAAAAAATTCCCCTGCTCTATGCTGGATGAATAGAAAAAGTGACCTCAGGGCAAGACCCTGCCCAGTTAAGCCTCAATTTATGAAAGAGAGCCTAATAGGGGTTTTGTTTTGTGACTGCAAACAAAAGCTGATGCAACTGTGGTCCAAGAGAACAAGTGTCCATCCTATAGTGGCAGCTGAACTTGGTAATGTCATTCATGTGATGCTTGTTCCGTAAACAAGAAAGATGAAACACTGTGAGTTTATAAATTCTTCTTCCATGGCTTCAGAGAGCATCTGAGGTCAGGCAACTTGCAACAGGGTCAGAGTCCCTCCTCGCAGGACTTGAAAGCTGCAAAGATAAAACCTGAGTTTCAGCGAAGCTCCCAAACCCAAAAGTTAATAGTGGAAGTTTATTCAATATTCAGTTTAGAATGTTTGAGATGACAGGTACAATACATTTAAGAATATATTCAGGAAAATTAGTTTTATGTTTTCAAACTGCTGGCATGTTACTTTTTGAGATTTAAGGACAACAAATACATATTCCCAGGAATTCTGAGAAATTTTAAAATTATGATTATTTTAAACAAACTTCTAACAATCTTCTCACTCTGATTTTTGAGTAGGTAAAAATTTTCTTTAAAAAAAAATAAAACACTGTTTAGTAATATGTACAGAGAATGTTCATGCTACATAATGCATTTTCTGGATTCTAAAAGAAATAGTTTTGACAGTTGTATGTAGCCTATTCAGACTGGAAATGTTGGCTCCTTTGGTTTTAATTCCTCCCCTCTCTTCCCAGAATCATGAGGCCTGCTTTTTATCTAGTTAAAATAATATATTTTCTGCTCTTTGGTCTCATTTCTTACCCCCTTTACTCCACACTATTTTTTTCTGTTTCTGATAAATGTTCTGGATCCACCACTAATCCATCAGCACATCCCTTGTCCTGCCTACTCTACTGGATTCCTCCTTTCTCTTCTATGGTCCTTTGGAAAAAATGTTATTGTTCCTTATCTTCAATTAAGGATGGAAAATACTGGACTAGAAAAATTTCTCAGTGGTTAAGAGTGCTGATTATTCTTGCAGAGGACAGAATTCAATTCCCAGCACCCAAACGGTGGCTAACAACCATCTGTAACTACAGTTCCAAGGAATCCAACAACCTCTTCTGACCTCTACAGGGACTGCATGATATGGGTGCACTTACATTCATGTAGGCAACAAGTGTATTATATTTGTGTATACACATAAAATAAAAATAACAAATAATTTTAAAAAGAAGGAAAATGCAGGTGTGTGTGTTTGTGTGTGTGTGTGTGTGTGTGTGTGTAAATTGTCATTTGCTATTGAAGTTCACTGAGAAATTGACTCAGCGGGTAGAATTTGACACTTTCACTTTAGACCCAAGTTTATTATCTCAAAGTGTTCTCCAAATTCCTCTGTGCTGAGTCAAGCTGGCCTCCTGATATTTACAATAAAAAGAAAACAAAACAGCAAAACAGACCAAGTGAAAAGCATTGTGCATTTGAAAATAACTGAAAGGTAAACTCTCTAACAGAGCCCTCTGTTGTTTATTCTGTGTTATAAAATGTCTCTAATGGGAATGATCAGTGGTAAGCTTATTCATGGAAAACCCTCTACCTAAAATTTCTCAGTTAATAACTCCAACATCACAGTTTTAACAAGGCTCCTGTGAAAAACAAGACCCTAACTTTGTAACAGAAAATTCATGAGAGTAGAGAAAGCAAAAGATTTTTGACCTACCATTCTGCATAAAGGGATGCCAGCAAAGAGAAAAGGCAAAAATGGCTTGTGTTTTGATTCATCATGAGGCAGTGGTTTTCAAAGTGACTACTACAAAAAATACGTACCCTCTTTTTTTCTCATAAGTTGATACTCCAGATATTTACAACCTTCACACTCTTCCTGCATACATCCTATTCTAGTTTGCCTTCTATTGTTGTGACAAAACATTGGGACCAGTACCAACTTAGAAGGGAAAGAGCTTATTTCACTTTCATCTCCCAGGTCACAGTTCATCACTAAGAGAGTCCGAGGTAGGAACTCAAGGCAGGAATCTGGAGGCGGGAGCTGAAGCACAGGCCACTGAGGAACATTGTTCTTACTGGCTTGCTCCTCTGGTCCATGCTCAGCCTGCTTTCTTATACAAGACAGAACAACCTGCCCAGAGAATGCACTGCCCACAGTAGACTGGCCCTCCTACGTCACTCAACAATCAGGAAAATACCCCACAGACATGGTCATAGGCCAATCCAATGAAGGAAATGCCCCAGTTGAAGTTCCCTCGATCCAGGTATGTCAAGTTGACAACTAAATTTATCCAGGATGATTGAACCCTTGTCAACTTGACACATAAACATGTCACTGTTAAACCACAACCTTTCCATTTCTTGTTCCCAAGATATGATGTTAACAATATCACAACATAAGACAATACAGCCTTAAAAGCCCCACAGACCTTAAAAAATCCAAACACTTAAAAGTTCCCAGTCTCTTTTAAAAGTTTCTTAACTGTGGGCTCTTGTAAAATCCAAAGCAAGTATTGTCTTATTTCAAAGGGAAGAATCAGGCACACCTAAGCAAAACCCAAGGCCAGCAAACAGCCAAGGCTGGACATCAATTTACTCATGAACTTCTGTCTCCAAAGGGTTTTCACGGCTCCACTTCTCTCGCTCTGCTGTCCACAGCACACACGCCTTGTCTCGCAACTCCAGTGTGGCTCCATTCCACTCCTTTGTTTTCCTTGGTGGTCATCCCATGGTCATGGCATCTTCAAAGAGTTGGGGTCTCAACTTAAACTGAGGTTGCACCTTCACCAATAGGCTCTTTTTGCCTCTTTGGAGGCAGAGCCTCAGATTCTCCCCATGACTCCTTCAATCCTGGGGACTTTCACTACAACTGAGGCTACACTTTCACCAATGGCCTCTCAAGTTCCCAAGCCTCAGCTGCTCTCTGTGATCCCTTCAAGCTTTCAACTCAAGAACTAAGCAGGAGACACACATTATGAAGTCCTGCTTCCAGCTTGAAATGGAGGCTCAGGCCCCCTCTGGACCACAGTTTCTGTGTGATGACCTTCAGTAAATTTTTCCTAGAAGATTTCACCTCGATGATGCTGGTCTCTTCTTATTTACAGCTGAGTTTTCAGTCCCAGCTATTCAGCACCAATTATCCCAATAAAGCAAAGGATTTTACTTCAGTGGTTCTAGTCTCTTCTTAATCACAGTTGATTCTTTAGCCCCAGCTGACCAGAAACTACAGATTCTTAATTCAAAATATTATACAAACAGCCCTGATAGTCTGTGTTTCCCTTTGAAACTTTACAAGCCAGGCTTCCATTGTCTATAATTGTTTCAGCACAATTATTCCAAGCTCTACAGCAACAAACTCTAAGCACTCAATGGCTTTTCTAGCCCAAAGTCTCCAGTCCTTCTACAATCCTCAAAAAAAAAAAAAACCTACAAAAACTGTGTCAGGTCTGTCTGCAACAGCAATATCCCACTGTCTGGTACCAATTTCTGTTCTAGCTTGCATTCAATTGTTGTTACAAAATTAACCAATACCAACTTGAGAAGGAAAGGGTTTATTTGGCTTACATCTCCCAGGTCACAGTTCATCACTGAGAGAGTCCAAGGGTGGGAACTCAGGGCAAGAACCTGGGGCAGGATCAGAAGCAAAAGCCATGGAGGAATGCTGCTTACTAGCTTGCTCCTCTGTGGTCCATGCTGGACCTGCTTTCTTATACAATACAGAACAACCTGCTCAAGGGTGGAACTGCCCACAGTAGGCTGTGGTTCTCCCACATCACTCAACAATCAGTAAAATACCTTTAGACATGGTCACAGGCCAGTCTAACAGAGGAAAATCCACAATTGAGGTTCTCTCAACTCAGGTGTGTCAATTTGACAACTAAAGCTATCCAGCATAGGCCCCTTCCCATATTTTTCATCTTATTAGTTTAGGACTCACAGCTTTATCTAATGACTATCCTGGGGTTTAAGTTGGACCCCTTTGCTGATCTTGGGCTCAGTAACACAGCATACTGCCTTTAAGTTTCCAACTCTGAGTTCTAAGACAAGCACATACCAGCTGCCAGCTATGGGAGAAAAGAAAACCCCTCCTTATCTGTGTGACTCTGATGAATTCTAAGCATACTTCATACTGAAAACAAATTTCATGGTTTATTTCTTACACTTCCATAGTTGATTTCTGTCAAATACTGTGGACATCAATTTGATGTTGCTTTATTATTTGTCTGCTGCTTCATACTTGTTGCTATTTGTAACTATTCAAAAAACAAACCACAATTATTATAAATCATTTTGTACACTTCACAGGACATGAAATGATTTCGACTATTTTCCTATTGGATTTGTCTAGGAATATACAAAGTTTTGTGCTATATATATATATATATATTTGCTGATATCAGCTGATAGCAGCTATCAATTACCAATAGCTCTTTGGCTAATAATGGGAATTCATGCCCACCTCCACCTTCCATTTTAGAATTATGTTTGGCTTGAGCTTGCACTATGAAAACCAGGCAGTAGAGATCAAGCTTTAAAGTCAGTATCATCTTAATTTCTCCATGTTCTATGAATTGGGTATGTGGTGTCTTCAGCAATTTGATTCTAATATAGAGTTATGGAGGGTATGCAAGTGCAATGGTAATACCCAGTGATGTTTTGGTTTCTGTAAGATTACTCTGGCCAACAGCTTCAAAAGAAGGAACCCATTTCTGGCACTGGGATTTTTATTTGCTAGCCTATTATATCTATTAGGGGCATTGTCCTCCTGTTATTGCATAACTTTATTATATATAATATATATTTATATTATATAGATGTGTATATATTTGTGTGTGTGTGAGAGAGAGAGACAGAGAGAATAACCTTCTATTAGCAGTAGGTTTCTACATGACTTTTTTAAAGGACCTTTAGTGTTAGTTATCTCACTTCATACTCCCCCTCTTTATCCTACCCTCCCACCCTCACCTCTTTTTAAAAAGCTCTGTTTCATTATTCTCCCTTTTCCTCCTTATATAAATGCATTCTACCTCCCCTCCCTTGAGATTCCTACCCAACATGGCCACTTACTAGTTTCCTGACTCCTCTCAGTTTTCCAAATGAAACTCACACATCTAAACGTTCAAAGCTACCATCTGCATATGAGAAAAAACATTTCATGTTTGTCTTTCTGGGTCTTTGTTATCTCATTCAGTAAAAAGCTGGGAGCTCTCTCCACTATGAGCCATCATTAGTGCCAATCAAGAGAAAAGAATAAAGATACACACAGAAACTGAGTTTTTAAAACCTCTCATGCAATGAGAATGCATTGAATCTAAATTTACCCATTTTAACTTTGAAAGTTATGTAAGTCAGATCCTTCTTCAAAATGTCATAAGGGAAACAAGATTAAAGATGAAAAATTTGAGTCCTACAAAGAGAAGAGATTGAAACTGGAATGCAATTTGGTAGGACTTATAGAGGGAACAATTCCCAATGCACCAATCTATTGACTTTTTACATCTTTAAGAGGTGGGCAGGAATGCATCAGAGGGTAAATTTAAGACTGTAGCATAGTAACAGGCAATCTTTCTTTAAAAAATGTAATTGGATTTTTGTGATTTTCATACTAAATAATTTCATGCTAATAATTTTATGACCCCTCCCATATCTACACCTCTCCCCACTGCCCACCATCCAATTTAATATCCATATATATATATATATATATATATATATATATATGACATAGAGTCTGAGGAGTCTGAGTTGTATCCTTAAGTATCCTTCAGTGTGGGTCCATCCATTGGACCCACCAAGAGTCTCATCCCTGTAAGACACTGTCTGTTCCCCTCTTGGAAGGCAACAACTGGCAAAAGTTCCTTACAATGGGTTGAGATTTCTTATCTACTTCCCCGTGTTTACGCTAGAAGTCTGTCTGGTTTGAGCTTGAATAGGACTTGTACATGCTGTCCCCCTTGCTGTGATTTCACACGAGTAACAGACCAGCTGTCTGGAGGACTCTATTTCCTTCTGATCATCAACCCCTCTGTCACCTACAGTCTTCCTGCCTCCTCTTCTGCAATGATTCCTGAGTCTTAAGAGGCAGAAGTTTGAAATAGGTTTTCCATTCAGGGACAAGAACTCTGTATGCTCTTGTTCTATCTCTGCACATTGACTAATTGTGCTTTTCTGTATTAATCATTATGTGCTGCATAGGAAAACTTCTCTGGTGAGATCTGAGAGCTACATTCATTTTGTTTAGAGGTTGCATTGAAGATGTATCACTTAGGGTTCATCATCTCATAGACACTTATTCTTTGCATTTGACCTTTGCTGGAACTCTGTAATAGTATCCATAAGTTTCAAAAAGAAGCTTCGTTGATGAGGGTTGAAAGGTACACTTCTCTGTAAATATGAGGTTGCATATTTTAAAAAGGAAATTCTGTTAGTCTAGGGATGTAAAGAACTTTGTTTTGTTCTAGGATTTATGACTTTTCCAGCCATGTGTATTTGGCTATATTTATAGTACCACATGCGATCCCTCCCATTGTGGAAGGCTTAATTGCAATTAGAAAGCTGTTGATTACTTGAAAGATAAAAGTGCCACTGTTGTGCAAACTGCAATAGATTGCTGGGCCATTCACTGTTGTTTATGAGGCTTTACAGCTGGGTAGGACTACCGATTGGTTTTCTCCCATAGCAGTTTGTATAGTATTCTGATACCATGAGAGGAAGTCTTGGGGTGGGGTGCATACAGTATAGTCCCAGTTTGATTGCTGAAAGTCCTGTGTCCAAAGTGTGGCCTATCTTTAACAATAGGCTCTTACTTTCAAGATCTGAGAGGTAATCAATGGATGTGGCAATAGAACTAGAAACTGTAATACTAAGTGAAGTAACACAAATTTTATGGTCTCTCTCATTTATATATCTTAGCTCCAAATCCTTAGATGTGAGTATATATCCTGATGTAATTTCAGAAGCCAAGAATATAGAATGGAACCATGGGGAGAAAGGAGGAGCTCAAGAAAAAGGTATAGTAGGAGATATAATATAGTATAAGATATCTTTTCTCTCTAGTTTTTGTCTTATGACAGGTCTTAAGAATTTCTTAATTTCATAAAGGATTTGCTCTGTGTAGAAATAAAGAATGAAGAGGCAAGGTCAGGCAAAGACAAATGGGAGTAAGAGGTTGGCAATATCGAGATTTCTCAGAATTTACCTTTAGTTCTGACATAGCCTCATAAATTTTCTTATCAATTTCTTATTTGTTTTTATTGAATTTTTTATATTTTCATAGAACATATTTGATAGCATTTATATCTCCTCTGCTGTCCACACCTTCCCTTACTATCCCCTATCAATGTTCTCTCTCTCTATATATATATATGTATATATATATATAGACATATATGCCTATATGTCTAATCTGTGTTTCCAAATATCCTTTAGTATGGGTCCATCTAGTAGATCCTAGTTAACCTACTAAGAATTCCATGCGTGAAATCGACTGTCTCTGCCCCTCCCAGCTGCCATCTGTTGTGACAATTTCCTTAGGTGATGTTTCATCATCCCATCTACTTCTGCATATCTGTAATAGGAATATTTCTGGTTTGATCTCGCATGAGACTTGTGCACGCTGTCACCATTCCTTTGTTTCAAATGAGCAACTAACCAGCTATCTGGAAATGTCTGTTACCATGTGGTCATCTACCACATCTGGCTCCTACAAACTTTCAGCCTCCTTTTGCATAAGGAAACTTCTCTCATGAGAGTTGTGTGATGCACTAACTTATGGATAGGTCGTTAAGGTTCAGTTTAATACAATAACTATTTAGTACAAAACCAGCAATTTGTTCTCCCTTAGGTCCTGTGATCTGTCTAGCCTCAGCTTCCTAAGACTAATACCAATGTAAATCATCAGCTCCTTGCTATGAAGGAGACCTTAAATGCAATAAAACAGTAGTTGATTTCTCCTTCAGTACTTGTGCCATTGTTATAAGTTTATATGAGCAAGTTCCCAGGAAACTTTAAGACTCCATTTCCATAAAGTTATGCACCTTCTAACTTGACTCTTAAAATCTTTCCATGCTTTCAATGATCCCTGAGCCCCTGGTTCATTGCCCTCTGTTCCATAAAGGAGTTTCCTTGATGAGAGTTGAAAGATGCATTAGTATTCTTGCTATCCCTTGTTAGACTATGTTCCGTGAGTCTTAGGAGTAAAGGTTCCCTTGTAGATGTGTCACTTAGAATTGGACATTTCAAAGACACTTAATCTCTGTGTGTGACCAGTTGTGGAACTCTATAATAATCTCCATCTGTTGGAAAAGAAGTTTCTTCTTCAGTGATGACTGAAAAAAATGTCTGTAAATATAAGGAACTGTATTTATCACATAGTAAGAAATTAATTACGTTTGTCTAGGGATGTGACAACCTTGGGGATTTCTCTAACATCTATGACTTCTCCAGTCATGTGTATTTGGCTAGGTTTACAGTACCACACATGAGTTCCCTCCCACTGAATGGACTTTAGGTGTAGGTACTTTCTTTAGCAATAGTATTTTACTGTTCAGTTCTGGTATATTACTAAGAGTAGGAGCAATGACCAGTATTATTTAAGTCTATGGGACCCATGTTCAAGAGCATCTAGAGAGGGCAAAGAGAGGCCATTCCTGGGATTGATTTTTTTATTAACCTCATGATATCTAGAAAGTGAAATGTCCCCTGTTATAACTCCTTTAAATTTCTTTATTTATATATATATATATATATATATATATATATATATATATATATATGTAAATTATATAGCTTCTATAGTGGTAGGTTTTCATATGGCTTTATCTAAAGGTATTTAATATTACTTATCCCTCCTCATAGTCTATCCTCTGCCATGCAGTTTTATTCTTTGAGAATTACATTCACCGTGTTTTGATTATTAATGCCTTCCCCCATCTACTCTCAGATATCTTATTTACTTTTAACATCTCTTTTTAATATAGATGTAGTTTCCAGAGTTCATATCAATTTATAAATTAATTTAGTAATTTTAGATATCTATATCCCAATTGAATTAGGTTGCCAATTTTGTTATTTTTGTTTTTATTCAATTACATGTTATTTAAGGTAAGCACACAAAATAAAACAATTTAGAGATAGTAAATGTCTCCCCCTGAGAGAAAAAGTTGTTATCTTTAGTTAGATTTTCCATAATTCTTTAAAATACTTGCAAGTAGAATTATACACACATATCAAACATAAAATAGGTGGCTTAGCAATTACTGCTTTTCTCAAACTATTTTACGTTTTCTTAAGTCAGATATGGGAGAAATATCCAGATCAAAAACTGAATGGTAGGAAATTAACAAATTTAATCTCCAGAAACCAAAATGATTTCTAAAGAAAATGGATGTCTTAAAACAAACACAAAAATATATATCAAACAAACAGGATCCTAAAGAACCAGCTCAGAAGAAATAGACTGTTGTCCACACTAAGAGTTCTACCTCCCATACAAACTCAATAACATTTACCTAACAAAGAAACACCAGATAGCTTGGATGCAGATCTCACATGCTGGCACCTAGCTTCAATCTACGTAGCTTTTCTGGTGAATAATGGACCATTTTGTGGACTCATTTTGTGTGCAAGAAACCTCCTCTTACATGTAAGAAGCCGAACTCTTTAAGTGTCAAAGTAAACAAGGGATAATTTAGTCTAGAGTTAAATTTGAGTGGTCATGGTCCAGGAATGAAGATTCACATTACCCCAAATTCCATGTTCCAATTTGGTAGCAGTTTCATGAAGTTTTATAGTTACAGCACAAAAAATATAAATCAAGAAACTTTTTGAAAATACATTGGTAGAAATATCAGGGAACAGATTACAGCAAAGTGGAGAAATCTCTTCTATGGGCTTCAGATGCTATGTGACATTCTTAGTTTTGAGGTTAGTAGAAGAGAGGACATCTATTTGTACTTTCCAAAAAGACTTACCTAATAGGCACAGAATGGTGGTTCATACGAAGGGGAGTGTAATGACTATTTAGGGTGCCAAGATAGCTCCAAACAATTTGTAATTAGACCCTGGAACTGCAACATTCCAATTGCTCCACAATAATTGAAGTTCTAAACAATCTTTGTAGGAAATTAAATACAGGTATATCTTCTTTACAGTTATTTTAGTTCACAATAGTTGTTTTCCATTGAGCCTTATGTTCACTGTTATACCAAATTCTATTCTGTCTCTTCTTCATTTTCTCCCTACCTACCCAAAACTTCAGCATTAACTCAGTACCAGACAGAAGCAACTCAGATCACTTGTAACACTACTATAGGATATGGAATTTATAGTAATTTAGTGTCTGCTTGCTAGCCATTTTTTATAAAATGTGTTTATTCATTTCTGAGAGGATTGTGCTTTGTAGCCCAGGCTGACCTCAAAGTCATTATGAAACCCAAATTAACCTCAAATATTCTCCTGACTCTGCCTCTTGTTTGTTGGAGTTATAGGTATGTACCACAACACACAGTTAAGATTGGTCAGGTTTGTTAGAAAAATGTCTTCATGATGGATAAGAAACTGAATGAACAAGTGATAAGTGATTCTATTAGTCAGGTCTTGATACTTCTTATATCTGTAAGTACGAAGAAAGTAAAAGATACACAGTCTAGGTTTCCTACTTATAAGTATTCTCCATCAGTTATTTCCTACAAGTGTATTTAAACAAATTTTCAGAAGCTGATGCTTCTCTGACCAAAACCAATAATGACTGATTCAAAAGATAAGAATATTGGATTGTTTTAATTACTGAACCATCATAAGATGAATGGAATTTCAAGACAATCATATTTGATATCTTTTTTATAGGTGGAAGTGATAGTCAGAGAGGTCAACTTATTTGTCTAAAGGCATTTACATAGATTAAAACAGGGACTTATCTTGATCCTAGATATCCTGAGCCAAATAGAAGAGTTTTCCACATTAATTTATTTCCTTCTTTAGTGTATAGCAGAATGAATGACCCATGCAATAGTGATCATGGCAGAAAAACACTGAGCCTTAGAATTTCTTTACATATCTCAGAGCAAACAGGGAAAATCAGCCCCATTAGCCCATTTGCCGTAATACAGTCCTCATAACCTCCATATTACCTGTTAATACGACAATATCCTCACTGTGCTGTAAGTATACATTGGCTTCCTGGCAGGAATATTTTTCCTGAGGAAAAGCTGTTAAACATTGCATTTGCATATAGTTTTCACACTCACCTGATTCATTTATAGTATGTCTTGAGCTAATTTCAGTGTATACAGAAATCCCCTACATCCCCACATCCCCCACACTGAATCTAGAGGATTCTTTGTGTCCTCATTTGAAAGATATATCATTAATCAGCATGGCATTCACAAAGAGCTGTAATTTCCAACAAACAGAGTATTTACTCTGTTGGAAGGATTTATGTTCTCAGGAATAACTATACATATAGTTATATATAAATAACTATATATATATATATATAGTTATACATTTCTAATGCAAGTGATATGTGATATGAGCTTTCTTACCTTGGCAGGAGTTGTTTTATCAATCAGCCATTATACCTTGAGGCAATGAGACACAGAGCTGCTTAGTATTGGAGTATGTAAGACCTTAATGGGCATCTCAGATCTGCTATGTTGTGGCTCTATAAATTTAGGTATTTCCTCTGACCTCTTTTGAGTCTTGTTTTCCTTGCTAATAGCTGGTTATAATCATATTGATACCTAACCTTGTTTTGGTGAAGACTAACATGAGTTGGACTGGATAACATGCAAGTCACAATGTGTTATATTGGGTTCTTCAAAGTATCAGGGGTTGGTTTGAATCAAAATTCTTCCATTCAAATCTCAGTCTTAATTTTAGGTGCTCATTTATAAATTTCCTTATTTATAAGTCAGTAAAGAATCTGCCTCATAAGATTAACAGTTAAATGAGTCAGTATATATAAACTACTTAGGACAGAACCTGACATGTAGTGAGTGCTATATGAATATGAGCTATTAATGTTTCACTGAATGTACTAGTTTCTTAGAACTGTCTCCTCTCTAACCTCACCTCCTCCACACCCCACCCACCACCACTTCTGAAAAGACCATATTGAGAATATCTTGTGCATAACACCACCTTTAGTCAACCTTGCATCATATGCAGCAGCTCTGACAGAGCTTTACTGCTTTTAAAAGTCTCCACAGAATATTCTTCAGCCACCTGAGATTACTGAAACAGTTTCTCCAGAGGCTAAAAAGAGATTTTCACAGTTTCTGGTGTGTCAAGCCCTGAAATGAGAAAGTGTGTGTGGGGGTGGAGGGGGTTCCAATTAACAAGAGCATATATTAAAAAGTACGTTTTTTAGATTTTTTTTTGTTTTATAGATAGACTTGAGTTCAAATCCCACTCTGGAACTTACTTATATAATTTGAATCATGTCATATTCCCACTCTGGTAGTTTGATTATTTTGGGTCATTCTGTCAAATAAAAATTGGAGATTGCTGCTTCTGCTAGCTCCTTTCTAGATTCACCAGGATCTGACTGGATACTACCATATCTTTGTCTAGTTGTCTATATGATGCTAACTACAGCAGAAACTATTTTTGTCTTGGTAAAAGCGTAATCAGATGAGTAGAAGCCACTTTTATGACTCCAGTAACTTCATTTCAGTTACAAGTAACTATTTTTATAATAATTTTCTGTACAGAGATGACTAGCTAGGCAATTTCCCTAATTCTTTTGTTTTTAGAGAGACTCTATTCTTTCCTCTCTCCATTACCTCTCCTTTCATTCAATGTGCTATGAGATTGGAAGCAAATTTCCCCAATTCTCTGATCTGGGGTCTAGGGTATGGCTTGAGTACTAGAGGTTAAATCAACTGCTGAACCTACAGAAAAGGTCTAAAGGATGGTGTACATTGGTATGTCTCTTAGATATCACTGTTTTCTCCAGATGTTTAATAAAAATAATGATGACAAAATCACAGCAGGAAAGGAGGTCTGCAACCCATCATATACTCTTGGCAACTTGTTTGTTAATTAGCTAAATTGTATGCTGTCACCTTCTCTGAGCAAGCAGAAGTCACTGTGTTAGCTAGAGAGGCAAGCAAGAGAAAAAATGAACGGTATGATGAGAAATGAAAAAGGAGGAATGGAAGAATGAGGAAGAATAAAACAAGAGATGAGAAGGAAAAAGAAAAAGATTTGGAGAAGTCAGGATAGAATGGTTCTAGTGTCTTCATGGCCTTTCAAGTGGGGTTAAGATAGACAACACTTTCTAAGAAAAGGGTAAACTGATTCCTTCTGTCCAGACCTATCATTTGAACCCCAAATTGGTACAGTTATGAAATACCTGCTTATGCTATGCTCTTTATATACCCTATTTTTGCTTTATTCACCTGGAAATTGAGATTCCAAATTCCTCCTTCCAAAGACTGCATTCATTCATCACATCACACTACCTTTTACTTGGTATAGGCATGCCCTTTTACATGTTAAACTGTGACCTTGGGGGATTCTTTAGCTAGTTTTGACTTAGAAGTTTCAAGTGACAGGAAATGGGTTACTAGCTTTGTTTTTGCTAACAATAGGAACTTACAATACAAAGGAATAATAGATCTCAGAGCACTGCAACAAATGAATTGGCACCTGCTTGATGCTCTCCACAATGTATTTATTTTCCAATTTGGGTCTTGCAGCAAAAAGATGAGAAATAAAATGATAATCATATATACCAGAAGATTAAAGATTAATGATCAAAATTGTGACAGAGTTTGATGAGTGAAATGAGGACACCCTCTATGACATGCCTTGGGATGATGGTAGATTTGATAGTTCGTGGTTAAACATTAGTATGTTCGTCACATAAAATTTATATTTTGTTTTCCTCTCACGATTCATACATTTTTCTTCCTCTGTGACTAACATTTCTTAAGTGCCTTCTGAAGTACTTAGCTTGTGTTTGTCTTGAAATATATCCTTTAATTGCAAAAAAGCTTTGACCTTGAGAAACTCCAGTCTCCCCCTGCCCCATGTCCTGTTCTTCTTCTAGCCTTGAGCACAGGCCCACTTCCGCTTTTAACATCCCAGATCCTAGACTAATTTCTTAGTCCAGACCCACCAGTTGCATCCTGAATCCTTTACACAGACCAACTCAATTTTTCAATCTAGTTTGTTAGAGCCTCCACAGTCTGTCCCCACCTCCAACTTCCTATTGCATTCCTGTGACCTCACATCTAACTTCTCTGTCTCCTAAACCAGCCTTCTTCACTAGTAAGTCTGATCCTGCCCACTGCCTTTCCATTCCCTTCCCACCTAAGCAAATCCAGCCTTCCCCCACCCCAAGTCCTGTTCTTCTAGCTTTGGGCTCAGGCCCATGACGACTCTTAGCATCCCAGATCCTACTCTACACTCTTAGCCCACAACCACTCACTGTGTCCTGAATCCCATACTCAGACCACCTCACATTTTCAGTAGTTTGTTTAAGCCTTCACAGGCTATCACCACCCCCAAATTGCCATTGCATTCTTAAGGCCAGCCTTCTAAACTGGCAGTCACCACCACCAAATTGCCTTGGATTCCAGAGACCAACCTTCTTCCCTGGTAATTCTGATACTGCCCACTGCATTTGAACTCACCTACAGCTGCAGCAAATCCAAACTCCCCCATCCCACATCATGTTTGCCTTAGGCACAGGCACACTCTTTACTCTTAGCCCCACAAATTTCTGGACTACCCTCTAATGTCTGACAGGCTGTGAGCTCTCCAAATCGCAACATGCCCATCCCCATACAATGGTACCCTCTGCAGACCCTTCCACTCCTGCAGTGCTAGGTTTTTGTGCCCTTTTGTAGGGGCCCAGACCTTTGCAGACTACCTGAGAAAGCCTGAATTCAGCCTCTGTCAAGCAATCTTCCCAAATTATGCTGTGCTTGCTGGCTAGAGACACCTAGACTTTAAGAGAAAGCCTGAGAGCATCTGATCTCACCTAACTTGTGCCTCTGAGAGAACTCATGAGATGCTGGACTACAGTCATTTGGTCTTGTAAACATAAAATCAAAAGTGAGAACCTGAAGCCGTGACCAACCAGCTCTTCATACCCAATGAGAAAAAAAAACAAGTCACATCAAGTACTCAAATTGAATCAAAGTTGAACTCAGCAGAGGAAGACTTGAGTCACACATCAGAATCCGGAACAAAAAAATCAATACACGTCAAAGATGAAAAGGAAAAAAAAATATTACGAAAAACTCAAATAATATATCCCTACCAAACATCACCAGTCCTACAGAAGAGTTCTACAACAAAAATCACATAAAGAAAACCCAGTACAAGGAATTTAAAAGAGTAATCATAAACATGATCAAAGAACTCAATGAATTTAAAGAACACAAAACAAATAAAATCAAAGAACTAAAAGAAGATAAAGATAAACATCTGACTGAATTCACAAAAGAGGTGGAAATATTAAAGGCTGAAATGAAGAAAGAAGTGAAGAACTCAGTAAGTCAATTTGAAATGATGGGAGAAAGCCTCACCAATAGAATGAAAAGAAAAAAGAACATCAAGAATGGGTGATAAAGTTGAAGAATTGGAGCAATAAAACAAAGACTTTCAAAAATAAAAAAATAACAGGAATGGAAAATGCAGGAAATGTGTGACACCATGAAAAGACCAAATTTATTAATCATAGGCATAGAGGAAAGAGAGAAATCTCAGGATGAGGTATTAACCAGATCTTCAAACAGATTGTAGAAGAAAATTTCCAAAATTAAGGAAAGACATTCCCATACAAATACAAGCAGCACATAGAACACCAAAGAGACAGGACCAGAAAAGAACCTCCAAACAGCATATCATACTAAAAATTCCAAGTATACAGAACAAAGGTAGAATTCTGAAAGTTATATAAGAAAAACAACAAGTCACATATAATGGAAAACTCATGAGATTTACAGATGGCATTTCAGTGCAAACAATGAAAGCCAGAAGAGCCTGGATCAAAGTATTCCCAGTTCTAAAAGACCATAGATACCAATCCAGAATAGTTTACCCAGCAGAAATGTTTTTTTTATAGTTGAAAGGCAAAGAAAAATCTTCCTTGACATGAATAGGTTGAAAATTTTCATGTCCAGAAAAACAGCCCTTCAGAGAATACTTGAAGTAATGCAAAAAGCTGAAGAAAGGAATGATTACACACAAGGAGCAACAGAAAGAGACTAAATGAGGGTATAACAGGGGAAAAACAAAGTTAGACCAAGGATGCAAAACAGTGTTTAAAATGATGGGAATCAATACACATATTTCAATAATATCTTTAAACATTATTGGGTTGAACTCCCCAGTCAAAAGACACAGGCTAGCTGAGTGGATCAAAAAAAAAAAAAATCCATCCTTTCGTTGTCTGCAAGAAACCCATCTCACCTTCAAGAACAGGCACTACCTTAAGGTGAAAGGATGGAAACAATATTCCAAGAAAATGTCACTAAGAAAAAAACAGGCATTACCATTATAAAACCCGACAAGGTAGACTTCAAATTAAAATTAATTAATCTGAAGAGATAGAGGGTCATTTCACTCTGATCAAAGGAACAATTAACCAAGAAGATATTATAATCATGAACATTTATGCATCAGACTTTGGGGAACCTAACTTCATAAAAATAGTACTACAGGACTTTAAGACACAGATTAATCCCAACTCATTAAGAGTAAGGGACCTCAGTACTCCATTGCCACTAGACATATCAACAGGACAGAGAATAAACAGAGATGAATCTGAATTAAATAATACCATGCATAAAATGGACCTAACATACGTCAACTGAATATTCCACCCAAGCACCAAAGAATACACATTCTATTCACCACCTCATGAACTTTCTCCAACTTCACCACATACTGAAGCACAAAGCAATCCTTAACAGCTGCAGAAAAAAAGAAATAAGTCCATGCATTCTCCCAGACCACCATGCAGTACTGCTTAAAAGCAACACCAGAAGAAGCCCTAGTAACTTCATCACCTCATGGAGACTGACTAAACAACACACCCCTAAATGATGAATGGGTCACAGGAGAAATTAAGAAAGACATAAAAGTATTCATGGAATTAATTAAAAAGGACAATGCAACAGAACAAAACCTCTGGGACACTTTAAACACAGTCCTAAGAGGAAAGTTTATATCTCTAAATGCCAGCATTAAAAATCAGAAAGAGCTTAGCATTGCAACTCAAGAATCTTGAAAGGCAACTACAAATGAAATCCAAACCCAGCAGACAAGAACAAACAATAAAAATCAGAACAGAAATTAATGAATTGGAAACAAAGAAAAGAATACAAAAATAAATGAATCCAAGATCTGATTATTTCAAAAGATAAGAAAGATAGACCTTTGGCCCAGTTAACAAGAAAGAAAGCCGCTCCAAATCAACAAAATCAGAGGTGAAAGGGAAACATCACAACAGAAAACAAAAAGACCCAGTACATTATAAGGGAATAATTTAAAAAGCTATATACTATTAAATTTGAAAACCTTAAAGAAACGGATGCATATCTAAAACCATGGGACTCACTATTGCTAAACCAAGAAGTGATTAACAGTTTAAACAGACCCATACCCTGTAAGGAGCTAGAAACAGTAATACAAAATCCCATGACCATAAAAGCCCAGGTTGAGATGGTATTCACAGCAGACTTTTACCAGACATTCAATGAAGATATGTCCAATACCACTTGAATTATTAAAAAAGATAGAAAGAGAGGGAGAACTACCAAATTTCTTCTATGAAGCCAGCATCACTCCACTACCAAAACCAGGTAAATATACAACGAAAAAAGAACCATATCCATAATGAACATAGATTTAAAAATTCTCATCAAAATACTTGCAAAACACATACAAACACAGATCAAAGTGATCATTCACCATTGAACAAGTAGGCTTTATTCTAGAGATGCAGGGGTTGTTCAATATACAAAGTTATTAAATGTCAGAAAGTGCATAAATGGACTTAAAGACAAAAATCACCTGGTAATCTCAGTAGATGCAGAAAATGCCTTTGACAATATTCAACATGCATTTATGTTGAAAGTCCCAGAGAGAATATACCTCAACATAATTAAAGCTATATGCAAAAAACCCATAGCCAACGTCATTCTATATGGAGAAAATTGGGAGCAATACCCTTAAAATCACAAATCAAAGTTGTCCACTGTCTCCACTCCTTTTAAATATAGTGCTTAAAACTATTTCTAGAGCAATAAAACAAGAGAAGGAAGTTAAAAGAGTACTCACTGCAAATGAAGATGTCAAATTATCCATTTTTGCAAATGACATGATATTATACCTAAGAGATGGCAAAAAATCCATCAGAAAGCTCTTAGAAGTGATAAACACTGCTAGTAAAGTGACAGGTTACAAAATTAATCTACAAAATTCAGTAACCTTTCTGTATACCAATACCTAGCAAATGGAGAAAGAGTACAAGGAAAATCTCCCATTCACAATAGGTATAAAAATTAAAATATCTCAGAATAAACCTGATCAAAGATATTAAAGATCTATACAATGAAAACTTTATATCTTTAAAGAAAGAGATTGACGAGGACACTGGAAGGTGAAAGGACATCACATTTTCATGGACTGAAAGAATTAATATTGTGAAAATCGCTATCTTACCAAAAGCAAAGATTTAGTGCAATCCCAATCAAAATCCCATGACATTCTTCACAGCATTAGAAAAAAAATCCTCAAATTGATATGGAAGCACAAAAGTCCCCAGTAAGATAAAGCAACCCTGAGCACAAATAGCAATGCAAGGGGGATTACTGTACCAGATTTCAAGCTATATTATAGAGTTATAGTCATAAAAATAGTATGGTATTGGAAGCAAAATATACCTGTTGACCAGTGGAACATAATTGAAGTTTCAAACATGCAATTTAAGCCACCTGATATTTGACCAAAGAACCATTAACTCTCACTGGATGAAAGATGGAATCTTCAGCAAATGATGCTGGGAAAACTGGATCTCCACCTGTAGAAGAGTGAAAGTATTCACTTATCTTTCACCTGGTACAAAAATCAACTCTAAATGGATAAAAGACCTAAATGTGAAACCTGAATGTCTGAAATTGTTAGAAGAAAACATTGGCAATGTAGGAAAGGACTTTCTAAATCAGACATCAGTTGCACAGGATTTAAGGTCAATAGTCAATAAGTGGAACCTCATTAAACTAAAATGATCTGTACAGCAAAAGAAACAACCAAGGACGTGGAGAAAAATTCCACAGAATGGGAGAAAATCTTCCCCAGTGACATATCTGACAGAGGTTTAACATCTAGTACATGTAAAGAACAAAAAATAAAAGAATCAATAAAACAAGTGACCCAATTAAAGATGGGCTAAGGATCTGAGCAGAGTTCCAAAAAGAAAAATAAAGATGAATGAGAAACATTTGTAAAAGTGCTCAATATTGTTAATAAGTAGGGAAATGCAAATTAAAACCAACTTAATATTTCATCCTACCCCAGTCAGACTGGCTAAGACCAAGTGAACAAATGATTCCAAATGCTGAAGAGGATATGGGGAAAGAAGAACGCTCAGTCACTGCTGGTGGGATTGTAAACTTGTGCAAGACCTATGGAAAGCAGTGTGGAGAACTCTTAAAAAAACTAAAAATGAATCTACCATTTGACCCAGTTATGCCACTTCTTGTCATAAACCCAAAAGACTCATCCTATTGCAGAGATCCTTCAACATCCATATTTGTTGCCACTGTTTTCACAATAGCTAAGAGATGGAAGCAACCTGAGTGTCCCTCAACTGATGAGTGAATAATGAATTGTGGCAAATTTATACAATGGAATTCTACTCAGCAGTAGAGAAAGATGAAATCATGACATTTGTAAATAAATGGATTGAACTAGAAACTGTTATGTTAAATGAAGTAACACAGAATCACAAAAACAAACTATGTATTTTCTCCCTCATTTGTGGATCCCAGCACCAAACCCTTATATGTGAGTATGTATCCTGATGTAACTGCAGGAACCAGGAAAATGGAAAGGAACTAGGGCAGTAAAAGGAAAGAAGGAACCTAAAAGAGTAGTATAACAGGAGAAAAGTGTTACTAAGGGAGAAATCCTTAAAAGGAGAGGATTTAAATGGAAGGGGCGAGGGAGAGTTTTACAAGAACCTGTGAGGAAAAAGGGAAAGAAGGATCTCAAGAGAGAAGGGGCCTTAGGAGACCGATACTATCAAGGAAGAAATGGGGAAAATAGAGACAGTTTAAATGTGGAAGGCATGGAAGGAAGGTTAGACAGGCAGAGAGAGAGAGAGAGAGAGAGAGAGAGAGAGACAGAGAGACAGAGAGAGACAGAGAGAGAGGAGATAAATAATGCCTAGGTACTGTAAAACAGCAGAGGGAATCATATTAGTCCAAAAATCTAATGAATAATTCCACATAGAATATCTCACTAGGAGTCCATGTGTATAGCTAAAGGCTACATAACAAGAAACATTGCCAGCCAGGAGAAAACTTCCTTTGAGTTGTTGACCAGCGTGGTCCAAGAGACCCCATAAATTGCACAGGCTATTGCCACAGCCCTTGACTGCCTTCCAGAACTTGAAGGTAACATCCTTTTGCTGAAGACAAGACATACTTTGGAGGCTGAATTTGGAGAAATGGAGCTGAAACTGACCTAGAAGCCACTTCCACTGAAGGCTAGCTCTCATAACTCTAGAGAGCACTATGCAAGTAGCCAAGGGAGAACATCAATTAATAGTCCAACACCAGCTTCATGAACAAATAACCACATTGATGATTAGCACAGCATTCAACACTGGTGCAATAGTGGCACGTTTACTTTGGGGCCAATTAATTACTACCTAATTAATCTTAGAGTCCACTCAACGGGAGGAAACTCTTGTGTAGTACTCTAATCATAGCCAAATACACATGCCTGAAGAGGTTATCTCAACGAAATCTCTACGGCTGTCACATCTCTAAGTTAATGTAACATTTTACTTAGTGCAAAATTTGTTTCCTTATATTTAGTCAAGTATCACAGTCACCACTCATCAACGGACTTTCTTTGGCACCAGACAGATGTGGGTGGATCTCATTCTCCAGGATGGCCATTGTGCTGCAGCTGCCCCAGAGAAGAGAGAGTGTTCGAACAGGTCCTTGGCGGGGAGGGTGCAGAGTGCGACGGGAAAAAATTCCCAGGAGACTGTGTCAGTGGACAGCTCATTTATTGAAATAAAGGCAGACGTTTATATACGGAGGCTTTTCTGGCCATTACAGAAGGCAGGAAAGTTCAATTGCGGGGGGGTCTTTTAGGTGTGGGAAGGTTCTAGGGCTTATGTGGAATTAAGGAATGAGGAAATGAAACCCCCAAACCTGGTTTTGGTCTGGGGTGATCTTTGTTGGGGGAAAAGAAGATTAAGCAACTGCTGAGGAATGAGGATGTCGAACCTGCAGTGGCTTCCTGGGACTTAGGTTATAGCTTCAGGCAGAGCAGGCCAGGACATCTGCCATCCATTCAGGTTCTCTGGGGTCACACTGCCTGCTCAATGCCTTTATACAATAAACCCAGGTCCCACAGACAGAGACTACTTACAGAGTACCATAGCTGGTCACACAGACATTGTGAATTCCCCATGCCCAAGCAGCACATCTACAGTGCAACCTCTATATTCAAGCCTCAGGCAATAAGGAACAGGGGGTAAAAAAGTCACTAATGAATCTCTTCTCTCATTAATGAAATTCCCTCATGCAACAGAAGGCCAGTAGCACAAAAGGTCACAAATGACTAAATCATGGAGATTAATAATCTGCAGAGTGAGGGTCCCTGGATAGGACACTTATATTAAGTTTCACTACCCAGAACTCAGGACAGTGATGGAAGATGGGGCAGAAAGATTGTAAGAGCAAATGAGAAGGTGTGTGACCATGTGGAAATAGACTCCTACAGATTCCTGGAACCCTGCTCATGTGAATCTACAGCAGTGTTTTCAAGATGCTCAAGACCCATGCAAACTCAGGGAGACATAACCCCAGGATGGAACTCAGGAAATGGGAAACAGAACTGAATCTTTGCTTAAGAAATAATGGCAACTGATTACTATTGGGTGAGAATGTGCTAATACTCTTAAAGTTGGGGACTCTGAGTAGGCTGACTAGATCTCAGTTGATGAACTTGCACTGACAACATTTGGAGACAGTACCTTGACACAATAGCCCTTAACACAATTGAAAGAATGTGTGGATTTCAATTGGGGTGCTATGAGAGATGCTGGTGGTGAAAGGGGTATAAAGATGATTAAGATTGAATGAGATGTTGTGAATGAAACACAGAATGATTCAATAATTAATATTTTTAAAAGTTCTTTTGGATATAAGAAACTTAATTCACAGTTATTTACTTTCAAGGCTGAAAATGTTTTATTCCATGTTTACCTGACTTTTAAGGTTACTGAAGAAGTATCTGATATTTTGAAGTTCCTGCCTTCATAAATGACTTGATTATTTCCCCAAGATTTTAATATTGGTAGGGTTTTCTTTATTTACTATGTATTTTGAAATCTTGACTGTAATATGTCATGGAGATGTTATTTTCTCCTGTCTATTTAGAGTTTCTCAATATCTCTTGAGTTTGGATGTATATTTTTTCTCTAGATATGTGAAATTTCTGTTAAAATTTCATTGACTTGATTCTCTGTGCCTTTACTGTTTATCTCAGTTCCTTCTATCTGAAGAATTCTTTGGTTTGATCTGTGTGTGTGTGTGTGTGTGTGTGTGTGTGTGTGTGTGTGTGTGTGTATGGTTTTAGGGGAAGTAGATAATTTCTAGTAATGCTTGAATATGGTGTTTTAAAAATTTGCCCTCCATCCCTGACATTTTTCCTTTTTCTTTTGCTTGGTCAAGTCTATTGTTAAAGCTTTCCATTATGTTTTTCTTTTGATTCATGCAGATTTGTTTCCTAACATTTCTATTCTTTTATTTTTTTTCAAAATCTCAATTTCCTTGTTGAATTTTTCTTCTGTGTTACTGATTTGGCCTCCACATTGCTCATTTCCTCATAGAGTTTGCTGTGGTTCTTCCTCTTTGTTTTTGCCTTTCCTCTCCCAAAGGTTGAATTGAATTGATCTGCTAGTTTGTTTCCTCTTTCAGGTAATTTGTTATTTCCAAGAAAACTTGAAATCTTCAATCTGGAATTTATCATTTTTGGTATAATTGAGTTCAGTACTTGGAAGAGTAATGTTGCCTTGGTTTTTCATGTTTCTAACATTTTTGTGTTGTGATTGATTTGGATACTGTTTCTCTAGGTTTGGGAAATTTTCAGCTATAATTTCATTGAATGGATTCTTCATGCCTTAAGTGTTTAATCTCAGTTCCTTCAATCCTGTGGGTTTATATAGTTTGTCTCTTTATTATGAAAAGAGATTTTGGATGCTGTGTTCATTCTAAGTTATTGCCTTTTTCTTTATTGTTGTTTGAATGTAATAATAGTGCCTTGATCTTTTCTTCCACTTTAGGTAGTCCTTCTTCTTCTTCTTGGTGCTTGTACTGATGATTTCTTTCATTGTGTAAGTTTTATTTCAGTCATTGAGGTTTTCATTTTCCTCATCTATATTTTTTTCAAAATCTCAATTTCCTTGCTGAATTTTCTTGCACATTGATCATTCTCATCCATACCGCTAATTTTATCATCTATTTTGCTCACTTTTTCCACTATCGATGACTTCCTCGCCAGGTCCTAAATTGAATTCGCTTTTATCCTCTTTGAGGACATTGATAATTTTTACTAGTAAATGTTTGATATCATCATTTACTATTTTACAGGTTTCACTGTTGCTATTGATTTCAGTATTTGCTGATTTATGATCTTTTGGAAGAGTTATTTGCCTTGCTTTTCAGTATTACTTGTGTTTATTTTTCAATATGTATAACTATTGGTTTGGATATATCTTTCAAATTTATTTGAGCATCTTTTTATTGATAAGCCTACTCTCAGTGTTTCAATGCCCAGTAACACACAGAAATGCAAAAATGTAACATCAAACCGTAGAAAATAAAGAAATAAATGTAAAATTGATTAAATCCCACTAATACATCAATAGTAACCTCATAAAGGAAATGGCAATATTAATGCAGAATATGCTATGAATTTTAAAATAATGGCACATATAACAAGTACTCTTCCACTGTGCTGCTTCCCCATTATGTCTGTCCTGGCTTACTTCTTTCAGGTATAACACATCATTCTCTCTGCACTTTAGTCTGTCACTACTTATTTGCAATTCTGAAGTTCTTCTTCTCTTCCTGTCTTTGGGACAAACTCTGACTAGTCTCCACTAGATGCTGAGAGGTCAGTTGGAGTTACATATTTAGTTTATGTCAACCTTTTTCCCCCTAAATCCATTTACTGTATATCATCATTTACACTTTTGTTTGAACAGAGATAGTTCCACCTTGTCTAATGGAAAGAAAAGCAAAACCTGGGTAGATATATAGATAGATAGATGATAGATAGATACATACATACATACATACAGACAGACAGACATACATATGTGTTCATCTGTTCTCTGAGTCTTTTACTAAAATTTCAAAAATAAAACAAATCCTAAAACAAAAATAGAAAAGTGTTCAGCATTAATAACCGTTAGAAAGTAAAACAATCCTGAGATCTCACCTCACCCCAATCAGAATAGCAATCATTAAGAAAACAAATAATAACGAATGCTAGCAAAACTCTGAACAAAAGGAAACCCACATACATTATTGATAGGAAAGGGAATTAAACTAGAATGGAAATCATTATGAAAACTCCCCAGAAAACTGAAACTAAGTCTACCACGTGACCTAGCTGTATCATTCTTTGTTATTTACCTAAAACATGCTAAGTCAACATGTCAAAGATACTTAGACATTAATGTTTATTGCAGCACTATTCACAATAGGGAAATTATGGAACTAAACTATGTGTCTGTCAGTAAACAAAGAGACAAAGAAAACATAGTATCATTATCAAAAAAAGTTTTTCAGTGAAAACAAATAATGAAATTATGTCATTTTTGGGAAAATAGGTTCAATTGTACATTATCATATTGGCCAATTTAAAACTCAGAAAGAAAAATATTGAAAGTTTTATCTTCTATGTGAATCCTAGAACTTATATAGATACACAAAATTATTTATGTATATATGACAAGAAAATAGAAGTGAAACCATCCAGAAGAATTAAGTGACTATTGAGTCTAAGGGACTAATGGGAGGAGAAAGCTGAGAGTGGCAGGAGATTTGGAGGTGGGATCATTGTTTAAAACACATTACATTATGTATTTATGTGAAATGTTTTTATGAAACCAATTACAATGTACATTTACTATATACTGCCTCAGACCTACTGAATCAAATTCTTCATTTTAAGAGGTAACTCACACATGGTAAAATTTGAGAAACACTAGCTTAGTTTTTTGGAGCATTTTCATGAGAGAAAGAGAGATAGAGATAGAGATAGAGATAGATAGAGATAGAGATAGAGATAGAGATGAGACAGAGAGAGAAAGAGAGAGAAAGGGAGAGACAGAGAGATCTTTAACCCAATCACACTGCTGAGAAAATTGAGATTTAGAGAGAGAAAATTACTTCTTCCAAGTTAGAGTTTGCATCACTGGCAAAGTTGATATCAGAATTGCAGTAATTTCTAAAATTTTTGTTGTTTTTTGAGAATTTCATATGTGACTATTATATTTGCATCATATTCATCTCTCTCAGTCACCGTCCAACTCTCCCCGTGCTCCCCACAAACCCTCTCAACTCCTTATCTAGTTCTTTATTATTGTTACATGTACATACATTTATTAATATATATCTACAGGGGCTGGGGAGATGGCTTAGTGGTTAAGAGCTCTGACTGCTTTTGCAGAGGATCTAGGTTCAGTTTCAAACACCAAAATGGAGGCTAACAACCATCTGTAACTCCAGTTGCAGGGAATCTGAAACCCTCTTCTGATCTCTGCATGACATTGGAGCACTTTCTACCCCCTTCTCCATGATATTTAGGGAGCCTTAGGTATAGAGGTTGTACTGTAGATATGTGCAAACCGTAGTCACTTATTCTCTGCATTTTCATAAGTTGTGAAACTTTGTAATAGATGATTCTTTGGTGAGCAGTGAGAGCTATACTTGTCTGTGAATAAAAGGATACATATTTATAACAGAGTGAGAGATTAAGTTGGCCTAGGAAAGTGACAGTAGTAGGTGCCTCTCCAATAATGTGTCCTTCAGTATATATACAGAACCGCACATGAATTTTCTCCCTATTGAGTAAGCCATAATTCTAATTAGACAGCTATTGATTATCTCCAAGATAGGAGAGGCACTTTTGACCCAATTGTGAGAAATTGCTGGGTCTCTCATTGTGGTTTATACCTGGATAAGACCATTAATTGTTTGTAGCCTTTGACAGCTTGCATATTACCTTCTGATACTATGAGAACTAATCTGAAGGAGGCATCCAAGTCAGTTCTAGCTCAAGTGCTCCAAGTCCTGTGTCCAAAGTATGCCATGTCCTCAGCAATAGGATCTTACCTTCACCTTCTGGGAGGAAATCAAGGACTGTGTCTGTAGTTTGTAGCACCTGGGGGTTCTCTTGGAATATGCTTATCAACAATTTGAAGGGAGATTTCTATTGCCTGTCACTGTCATTTTTGTTAGATTGCCTTTGGTTATACATATGAACTCACAAATATATAATGTGTATTTTTCAGTAAGACAGTGAAACAATCCATTTCCCTATGGTTTTTCATATCACATAAGTACTGTTTTTCTCTCCTATCTCTCTATCAATATAGCACTCCCTTCTTGCTCCCAAAAGTAACTCCTATTTTCCTCATTTCCTGCATGATAACATTTGTGTTGTGCTATCCCCCTCTATGTTCATTAACGTTATGGGTCTATAGTTTTATTTTGTGTGTGTCTTTATCTGGTTTTGGTATTAGAGTAAATCTAGCTTTATAGAAGGAGTTTAGAAGTTCTCCTCAATATTTTAAACAATGTAAGCAGTATTGTAATTCTTTGAAGTTCTCACAAAATTCTACTGTCAGTGGAATATTATTCAGCTCTTAAAAATATGAAATTTATAGGTAAATGGATAGAACTGGAATCAATCCTCCTGAGGTAATTCAGAAAGACAAATGTCACATGTTTGCTCTCATAACTGCATGCAAGCTTTGAAATCTTAGATATGCATTTGTCAATTTGAAAATTCAGAGATGTAAAGAAACTAATAAACGGCCATGAGTGGGTTGTGGAGGCAAGCATTCTGGGAGGAGTGGTGGAATGCAGTAATATGAAGGCGTAAAGAGGAACATTAGACTAAAGAATGGTTTAAAAGGTATGGAATGGGAGGGCAGGGTAGAGGAAGGAGTATGGGGAGGAATAAGTAACACCAGAGATATTTAGAGAAGGCCATATGGAAACTGATCACTACAGAATCTTCTGAAAGCATATACATTTACACCATAAAAAGAGAGTAAAAGAACATCTGGGGACACAAACTTGACTCAATAGGCCTTAACATATATGACAGAGTGCATGAAATTTGGTGGGTTGGTAAAGAGGGGGGACAAATAGGGAAAGGGGTCTAAATATGTTTAAGATGTATTAAATACACAAAATTCAATAAAATATATATTGGAAAAATGAGATTAAAAGGAGTCATCCTACTGCAGGTGTACATTGCCCTTTCTGGACATTACAGGCTAATTAAAAAAATCCATCTCAATACCATAAATGAATTCCCTCTCTAGAAGTTGTTGACCATGTGTCCCATAGACCTTCAAACAATATTGACTATTGTCCCTACTTTTGTTGCCCATGAGAACTGGATGATAAGACCTTGTTGTTGGATACGCTGTATACATGAGTTGTAGAACAAACAAGGAGAAATCAAACTGCTGCTGACAAGTTAGCACTTGTAGTATTGTAAGGTGCTATGTAAGCTATCAGAAGGACAAAAAGTAATCATAAACCTTACCCGGTAGTGAATCCTGTGAACTACAGCAACTTGCTTGGCAAGATATGCCCACCAGTAAAATAGTGGCACAAATATTATAGGAGTTACCAATCATTCTTTAATTGGATTTATGGTTTGTTTCATAGAATGGAGCTGATACTTGATATTGACATCAGGCTTGGGAATCTGAGGTTTTTTATTAAATAGTTATTGTATTAAACTGACTCTTAATGACTTATACCCATATATAATTGCATCTCACACCTCTCACCAGAAGTTCTCTTATACAACACAATATGAATAACATAAAAACCCACAACTGGCAAACATGCAGAGAACAAGAGGCTGCAGAGTGCTTATCCCTGAAGAGGACACATATATCAAAATCTGCCTCCCAAGGCTCAGGGATCATTGCAGAAGAGCAGGCAGAAAGATTGTAAGAGCTGGATATGTTGAATGACCACAAGGAAACAGAGTTTTTTAGACAGCTGGTCACTTACTCATGTGAACTCACAGTAATCGTGACAACATGCACAAGTTCCATAGAAGCTCAAACAGAAAAAATGTCAGCATAGACCCAAGGAGGAGGATAAGAAGCTGCAATCACCACCTAGGGAAATTGTGGCAACAGATGGCTGCTGAGTGGTGCAGAAGCAGTCTCTTTCAAACATGGGACTCTTGGTATATTAACTGGGCTTCAATGGATGAAACCATACTGAGGGACAATTGGGGACACAAATTATACTCTGTAGGCCTTATTGTCTGATAAAATACATTAATTTGGGCAAAGGGCAATAAGGTGGGGCAGGGAAGGGGAGGGGATCTAAATATCATCAAATTACATTGTATGGAAAATTACAAGAAATATTTTAAAAACTAAAAATATTCTTAAATCATGAATATGGGATGCCTTTCTATTTTTGTATATTAATTACTTTCATCAGCAATTTGCAGTTTTCGTCCTTGAAATCATTCACTTTCTTTGTTATATTTATTACTTGTCTTTTGTTATGTTTATTGTAGTATCTGGGGTCATGTTTGTTCTCTTGATATCTTTATCAGCAGATTCATCAATGGTTTATGGAACTGATACTAACTTTTTTCTATAGTTTTGATCTGAAAGGTGCTCACTATAATCAATGGTAATATTGGGAGGAGATAGAACCTTGAAAACATAAGATTAGTAGGATATCTTTAGGCCACTAAAAGCACGTTCTCCAGTGTACTGTGATACTCTCCTTTCTCTCTCCTCTCTCTCTTCTTGCTTCCTGTCCATGAGGTAAATGGTTTTGCTGTGATGTATAATACTATCATGAAATGTAACCACAAGCCTGAAGTGATGAGACCAAGTAATCTTGAACTGAAACTTCTAAATTGTGATCCAAGGTAAATCTTTCCTATTTATATGTTGAATTTCTTAGGTATTTTCTATAGGGACAGAAAGGAAACCAACCCATTTTTGTATGTTGATCTAGTATCTCATAAATTTTACTGAATTCAGTTGCTACTTTTGATAGGTATTTTGCATTTGTTAAACTTCTACATAGAGAATCATGACATATGTAAATAGGGATAATACTTTCCAGTGTTGATGCTTTAGTTAATTCCTTTTTCCAATTTTCTGGCTAAGAATTCTAGTACTATATTTGAAAAAACAGTGTATTTTTCAATATTACAGAGGAAATGCTTTCAGTCTTTCCTCAATTAGTATGATGTTGGCTACAGGTTTGTCATACAGCCTTTTTTTGAGGTACATTCCTTCCATAACCTAAGTTGTTAAGTGTTCTCATAAGGAAAAGATGTTGGGTTTTATTCATACATTTTTGGTATCTATTGTAATTATCTTATTTTTCTTTTGTTCTGTTGAAATTATGTAAGGCATAAATTGTTTACATATACTGAACCATCCTTATATTCTTGGAAAAAGCTTACTTGATCATGGTATATGAAAAAATAATAGTTGCTCATATAAACTTACAGCAACGGTGAACACATGAACAAAACCCATGCAAACTCAGTGCAACTCAGACCAAAATGAGCAGAGAACTGGAAAAAATTGGCAGAAGGCCCCAACTTTATCCAAGGAACTATTGACAGATGATCACTGCTCGGTGAAGGATAATTGGTCTACTTCGAGGGAGTGATACTACATAGGTTGACAGGTTTCATTGGTAAACACACAATGAGGGAAACCTGGTTACACAAACTTGACTCAGTAGACCTTAACATACATGACAGAATGCATGAAATTCTATGGTGGGCTGTAGGGTGCACATATAGGAGAGAGGGGTCTAAATGTGATTAAGATATATTGTATGAAGTCCACAAAAATTGAACAAATATTCGTTAAAAAAAAAAAAAGAAATGAGGAGATAGAAAATATCTGATGTGAATCCATCTGGACCTGGGCTTTTTTATGAGGGGTGGGTGGTTCAGAAGGTTTTGTATTATTGTTTCAGTCTCCTTATTTGTTTATGGATCTGTTTAAATTGTTGATCTCTTCTTGATTTAGCTTTTGTGGTGATTATGTTTGTATCTTGAAATTCATACATTCTTCTGGATCTTCTAATTTGATGGAGTGTGTTTTTAAAATATTCCCTGGTAATATCCTAGATTACTTTGGTGCCTTTTGTAATGTTTCCCTGTTTATCTGTGATTTTGTGGATTTGGATCTGCTCTTCATTCTTTTGATTAGTTAGTCTAAGTGCTGATTATCTTGTTTATCTTTTCATGTAAACAGCTATTAGATTCATTGATTCTTTTTATTATTTTCTTCATTTCTATTTCATTCTTTTCTGCTCTAATTTTTGTCTTTTATTCATGTCTGTTGCATTTACGTTACTGTGGTTCTTGTTTTTTCATATTCTTGAATTGTGTCACTAAGTAATTTATTTGTGTTTATTCTGATTCTTTGTTTTGATATTTTAGAGACAAGATTTCCCTGTAGTGCCAGCTGGCATGGAACTCCCTAGGTAGACCAGGCTGTCCTCTTGATCTCACAGAGATCCACCTACCTCTGACTCCCAAGAGCTGAGACTAAAGGTGTTGGTTACCACACCTGGTCCTTTCATATTTTTTAAAATGTAGACACATAGACCTATAAATTTCACTCTTAGGACTCATTCAATGTGTCCCATAGGTTTAGTTGTGTTGTGTTTTGAAATTCATTTAATTTTAGGAATATTTTTATTCTTTCCTGATTTCTTCTTTGACCTAATCATCATTCACTAGAGTGTTGTATAATTTCTGTGAGTTCATGCAATTGCTAGAGATTCTTTTGCTTTTGTTTCTAAGTTTTTGCTTTGTGGTCAGATAAGGTACATGGAATTAATGTCTGTTTTTTTGTATCCATTGAGATTTGTTTTGTGCCCCATTATGTCATCTATTTTAGAGAAACTACCATGGACTACTGAGTGGAATTTGTATTCTCTGGTGCTTTTTTGGAATATTCTATGGGTGTCTATTAGGTCCTTTTATGTGTGATATTATTTAATTCATATTTGTTTGTTTAGTGTTTGTCCAGATGTCCTATCTATTGGATAAACTGATATCATCTACTATTACAGAGTTTCAGTTAATCTGTGCCTTGAAGTTCAGTAGTATTCTTTATGGTCAGAATGAAGTGCACTTCTTTATCTCTTCTGATTTATTTTAGTTTGAAACCTACTTTGGTAGATACTAAGATAGCAGAAACTGCTTGTTTCTTGGTTCCATTTGCTTGGAATATTAGTTCCATCCTTTCACTCTAAGATGGTGCCTGACCTTGAAGGCAAGATGGGTTTCTTGTAGACCACAAAAACATGGATTTTACTTCTTAATCCATCCAGCAAAACTGTGTCTTTTGATTGGAGAACTGAGGTCATTGATGCTTAGAGTTCTTATTGAAAGACTGTGTTGGCTACTATAATTCCAGTTTCTGTTTGTGCTGTTACTCCTTTTTTGTGTTTCTGTAATTATACATTCATTTTATTCTGTAGCCTTTAAAAAATACTTTATCTACTTTTTAAAATTTTTAAGTGTATGAATGTTTTGTCTGCATGTATACATGTTGTACAATGTCCATGGGGGTCAGAAGAGGGTATTAGATCCCTTGGAACTGGAGTTTGAGATGGTTGTTTTCATGATATGGATGTTGGGAATTGAACCCAGGTCCTCTGCAAGAGCAGTCTGCGCTCTTACACACTAAGTCATCTCTTCAGATGCTTTGTAGCCTCTTGGCTATGTTTATTCATTTCTTCATCATAATGCTTTCAGTATTTTCTGTAGGACTGCTTTGCTGAACACAAATTCCTTCAGCCTGTTTATATAATGGAAGATTTTTCTTTCTCATTTAAATGTGGTAGAGAGTTTTGCTGCATAAAGTAGTCGAGTTTGGCACCTGTAGTCATTTAGAAATTAGAGTACATTGTTCTAGTCTCTTCTGGATTGTAAATTTTCTTTTCAAATGTCAGCTGTTATTTTGATGGGGTTTCCTTTATATGTAATTTGTTTTCCTCATGTAGGGTACAATGCCCTCTCTGTTTTCTGTATATTTGGTGCTTTACAGTGAGATGACATGAGGAGTTTAAGTTTTGGACCACATTATTTAGTGTTATGTGTGCTTCTTATATCTGTATAGATATGCCTTTCCTTAATTTAGAGAAGTTTTCTTCTATAGTATTTTCAAAGGTCTAGTCAATGTCATTTACCTGGGATTCTTCACCTTCCCTCTATGGCTTAAATTCATAGACTTGGTCATTTCTTGGTATCCACAGTCACTGCATATTCCATTTTTGTTCTTTTTAAAATTTTCATAGTCATTGTTTCAGTGATTGAATTCAATACACTTACATTCAAGTATTGATATTCTGTTTTCTACCTGATCCATTCTGCTGGCAAGACTTTCCCCTGTCTTTTCTCATGGCATTGATGAACATCTGAACTTCATCATCATAGCTTGAGTTGCCTATATTTCTTATCTCTTTTCTGAATTCACTTTTCTTTTTCTGTAACTTTTTAATTGAATGGTTGTGTATTTCATACAGAATATCTCAATCAATATTAATCATGTTTATACCCCTTTCCCTACTGGCATCCCCCCATATCCTGCAACTGGAACTCATACATTCTTTCATCTGTGTTAAGGTCTATTGTGCCATGTTATTGTACCCAAATGTTACTCACGGCAGGCTCATCCACTGAGGTCTAGTCAGCCTCTCTGGAGTCCCTCACTTTAGGAAGATTTGCTCATCTTAATCCAACAGTAATCAGTTCCTGATATTCCTTCAGCAAAGATTTGGGTCTGTCATCCATTTCTTCAGTTGCATGCTGGGTTTTTGTCTGCTTGAAATTGCATAGGTCCCAAGACCATACCAGAACCATTGCTATAGGTGCATATGAGCAGGGTGCCAAGCACTTGTAGGATTCTACTTCCAGATGGACATGTACCACCTCACTAGTTCTTATAATCTTCCTCCCCCTGTACCCCAAGACCCCTGAGCTTTGGGTGGGTGAAACTTATATATATATGACTCCTGCCCAGGGACCTACAATCTGCAGATACCTAATTTGCATTCTTTGCTCATTTGTGACCTTTTGTGTCATTGACTCTCTGTTGCATAAGACAGCTTCATTAATGAGAGTTGAGAGATTCATTAGTGTCTTATGCACATGGACTCATATATAGGTATTGTGTAGGGCCCTGACCCCCCTACAAGACCCCAGGGATTTGCCGGAGATTAGACTGATGCCGGACTAAAACAGACAGACACCAACTGCATCCTGGCTCTGACCACAAAGCTCAAGTAAACAACTTGACCTTTAAGCTGGCCTGTTCCTGCCTGCAGCTGTGTATCATCAACAGAAGATGTTCCGGAGAACCTGCCCTTTTGAATCTTTGGGTTTTTTCGTAGCTTGCTTGGCTCAGTATATAAGGGCTCACTACAGCTCAATAAACAGAGACTGTCTTGGAGAGAAGTGTGTGTCTGTGCATTTCATTCAATCCACGGCCCTCTGCCAATCCGGACTTGGGCAATGAACGTAGCATGGGCGCTACAGCTAGAGGTTCCACCGAGATTGGAAAGAAAGGACGTTGCTGACAGATTGCCTGGGAAGGCCAGCCGGCAACCTACGTAAGAAATTTTGGGCATATTGGACAAATGGGTGCTTCAGGCTCTCATGATCTTTGCACAGATCAATTTGTAACCTTACTTAAGAAACAGGGCACAGGCATTAAGACAAAGACAGTCAGAGAAAATACTGATTTCTAAGGTATGGTGATTCATGCATAAGTGAAGCTAATATTCAATATATGGTTTTCTGTTTTAATATTAATGGAAAAGAATGTATTTTTTAAATTTTCAGATACATGTTATATTTTAATAGGTGTTCAATGTTTAGCAAAAATATTTAACAGAGAGAGCACAGGGGATTGCAAATAGCCTAGAGGCCATGACCATCTCAAGAATTATATTGTTGAGTATATGGTTAATTAAAAGTTAGTTTAATTCACTTCCAAAATTCATATCTCCAGTATCTTAAATCAACATAATTGACTTAGTGTTAAGTTTGCAATGGCATTTTTGTTTTTTTATGCTTTTGGTTTGCTTGTATAGAATCTTTCCTTCCTTATGTTGACTTGATATAAAAGGTTCATTCAGAAAACACATGAAATAAAACTACTTTTATTTTTAATATTTTTGTCAATTTATAAAAAGAAAGTTTGTAAGTTCCAGTATAGTATTATTTGGCTAAAAACATCAAATCATGGAAGACATATGGAATTTTTTTGTAAGTAGCTAAAGAAAATAAAATAGTGTAAGGAGCATGTATTAGATAATTAGTTTATAAGTTGTAATGATATAGACCCATAAGTTTATAAGTATAATTTCATTTATTAGATAAATAATTAGTTTACATTCATAAGTATAAGAAGCACATGCTAAGTAATTAAATCTATAAGTTGTAAACCCATAGTCTTATAAGTTTACTAGTTTGTAATTTGTAACAATGTAAGCCCATAGTTTCATAAGTATAAAGTACAGGTGATAGGCAATTAGCTTATAAGTAGTGATATTGTAAACCCATAATATAATAAGTTAGGATTGTATAAGTTAAAAGGTAGAGCCTAGTTTCATAAGTTAGAAGCTTGTAACTAAGCAGGCCCCTCAGAGCACTCTCCTTATTGGAGCTGAGCGCTAAGCCTCTGCTAGGGCCCCAGAGCTCTGGGTTCATATGGCAGTCATTAGATGAGCTGCAATGTCGTGTAAAGGAGAAAATGCACGTGTTGTTAATCAAAGTTAGTATGAAGCCATTTTCTCCAAATCTCAATGGCTTACATCCTTGTTGTTGGCCCTGGCAGGGCCCTTACTCCTGTTTCTTCTTATAATGATTTTGGGGCCCTACATTTTGAATCGCTTGGTGATCTTCATTAAGGATCACTTGGCCTCTGTTCAACTAATGGTAATATGCTCCCAGAAAGAAAATTTCTAAATTTTTGATATGATAAATTTTGCTTTTACTCTTACGTTTTTTTTTAAGATTTCCTCTGTTTTTAGAAATGTGAATCGTCATATACAAAAATGCTGACAAAATTGCTAAAAGACCACATGCCGCGACAGAGAATGGGGTTGATTGCGGCCTCTAGGGTCTGCTTTTTAGGCTTTTCAGAGCTGTACTCTCCAGCACTAATTGTGGACAATGACATCTTAAATGAGCTACCAATGACGGGTAAGCTCGAGAGGGCATGTACCAACCCAAGACAGAGTGCTAACCTGTGAGGTCATTATAGGGTGGTTGGCATATCTATGACGGGTAAGGTCCATGCTAGTATTATTGACAACCTAAGACAGGTGCTCATTTATATAAAGAAGGGGGACATGTAGGGCCCTGACCCCCCTATGAGACCCCAGGGATTTGTCTGTCTCCTGCCAGGAGATTAGACTGATACTGAACAAAAACAGATGCCAGCTGCATCCCGACTCTGACCACAAAGCTCAAGTAAACAACTTGAACTTTAAGCTGGCCTGACCACAACTTCCCTGTTCCTGCCTGCTGCTGTGTATCATCAGCAGAAGATGTTCCAGAGAACCTGCCCTTTTGAACCCTTGGGTTTTTTTATAGCTTACTTGGCCTGGTATATAAGGGCCTGCTACAGCTCAATAAATGGAGACTGTCTTGGAGAGAAGTGTGTGTCTGTGTGTTTCATTCAATCTGCAGCCCTCCGCCAATCTGGACTCGGGCAACGAACATAGCGTGGGCACTATAGTATTTTATATGGAATTTGCACTTATGTTGTTAAATTAACATGATCTCTCTCTCTCTCTCTCTCTCTCTCTCTCTCTCTCTCTCTCTCTCCCTGTCTATCACTATCTCCATGCCTTCTCAGTTTAAAGTGTCCCCATTTTACCCATTTCTTTCTTGATATTAACAGTCTCCTATGGCTCCACCTCTCATGGGCTCCTTCTTTCCCTTTATCCCCATAGTTGCTTGTATAATCCTCCTCCTCACCACTTAAATATCCCCTTTCATCTATTTCTCCTTTAGTAATACTTGTCTTCCATTATTCTTTTCTTTCAAGTTTTAACTTTAACCCTTTAACTCCCTGGTTCTTTTCCAATTTTCTGTTTTTTTTTGAAGTTACATAAGGATATATACTAACATATATGGATTTGGTACTAAGATCCCCCAAACAAAGAGAACATATGTTGTTTATTTTTCTGAGTCTGTGTTACTTCACTTAGCATAACAATTTCTAGTTCTGTCCATTTATCTGCAAACGACATGATTTCATCTTTCTTGAAGTCTGAGTAGAACATCATTGTGTAAATGTACCACAATTTCATTATCCACTCATCAATTAAAGGACACTTAAATTGCTTACATCTCTTAAGTAATATGAAAAGAGCAGCAACAAACATGTATGTTGAAGTATCTCTGCAGTATGATGAGTTCTTTGGGTATATGTCAATGAGTGGTGTAACTGTGTCAAATGGTAGATTAATATTTTTTTTAAAGTTCTGCACACTGCTTTCCATAAGGGTTACATGAGTTTACAAACCCACCATCAGTGAACGAACATTTCTGGCCCTATCCTCTCCAGCATTTGGTATCATTTATTGTCTTGGTCTTAGCCAGTCTGACTGGAGTAAGATGAAATCTTAAAGTAGAAATCTTAAAGTAATTTGCATTTTCCTATTTATTAACAATGTTGAACACGGTTTAAGATGTTTCTTAGGCATCTTTATTTCTTCTTTTGAGAATTCTCTGCTCAGATCCACAGCCCATCTTTTTAATTTTTGGGGTTTGTTTTAGTACTTTTTTGAGTGCTCTGAATATTAAACATCTGTCAGATGTGCCACTGGTGAAGGTTTTCTCCACACTGTGTGTTTTCGTTTTCACTTCCTTAAATTGCTTCTTTGCTGTATAGAAGCTTTTTAATTTAATGATATCTCCCTTGTTGATTATTGACCTTAATTTCTATGCAACTGATGTGTGATTTAGAACGCCCTTCCCTACATATCTTGTAGGTTACAGTCAATTATTTTTTTCTAGTAGTTTCACATCTTCAGGTTTCATATTAATGTCTTTCATGCATTTGGATTTGACTTCTGGGAGGTGAAATATAAGTGTCTAGTTTCATTTTTCTATAGATGGAGATTCTGTTTTACCAACACCATTTAATGAACATGCTATCTTTCCTCCAGTGAGTGTTCTTGGCCCCTTTGTTAAATATCAGGTGGCTGAAATTGCGTGTACTCATGTTTGAGTCTTCAAACATATTGCATTGGTTTACAAGTCTATTTTTGTGTCAATATCATGCTGTTTTTATGACTATAGCTCTGTTATATAGTTTGAAATCTGGTATAGTAATCCCTAATGAATTGCTCTTATTCTCAGAGTTGCTTTAGCTATCTGAATTCTTTTGTGCTTCCATATGAATTTTGTGATTATTTTTTTCCAATTCTGTGAAAGATGTCATGCTGATTTTGATTGGGATTGTATTGAATCTGTATATTACTTCTCATAGGAAAGTCATTTTCACAATATTAATTCTTCCAATTCATGAGTATGGGAGGTTCTCTCACTTTCTGATGTCCTCATAGATCTCTTTCTTTAAAGGTCTAAAATTGTCACTGTAGAGATCTTTAATGTCTTTGGCCAGGTTTATCCTGAGGCTTTTTAAAAAAATTCTTGTTGTTTGTTTGCTTGTTTGTTTGTTTTTTGGGGCTATTGTAAGTGGCACAGTCTCATACTGTTTGTACAGAGGCTTGTTATTGTTTTAGAAGGGCTACTCATTTTTGTAGATCAATTTTGTTACTTTCCGCATTACTAAAAGTGTTAATCATTCCTAGGAGTTCTCTGCTGGAATGTTTGGTGGTTTTTAGGGATAATTTCACCTCTTCTTTTCTAATTAGCACTCTTTTAACTTCTTTCTATTCTCTTATTCCTCTAGCAAGAGTTTCAAGCACTATATTAGAAAGGATTGGAGATAATGGACAGCCTTGTCTGGCTCTTGATTTTAGTGGAAATGCTTCCAGGTTTTCTTCATTCAGAATGATGTTGGATATTGGATTTTTGTATATAGCTTTAATTACATTAGGGTACAAAGACTCCAGTCCAATTTTCTCTGGGATTTTTAGCATAATTTCATGTTGAATTTTGTCAAAGATCTCTTCTGCATCTATTGAGTTTACCATGTAACTTTTGTATTTGAATCCATTTATATGCTTTCTGACATTTACTGACTTGCATATATTGAACCATCATTGCATCTCTGGAATAAAGACACTTTGTTCATGGTGGATGATCTTTTGATGTGTGTCCATATGCAGTTTCCAAATATTTTATTGAGAATTTTTGCATATATTTTGAATAATTTAAACAGAATTGGTTATATATCTTTTCTGAATGTCTGGTGATTCATTCTGGGCCTGGTCGTTTCTTCTTTGGGAGGTTTTGCATTACTGTTTCAATATCCTTATATGTTATGGATCTTTTAAGGTGTGATCTATTCTTGGTTTATCTTCATTGATTCCCACAATTTTAAATATACATTCATTTTCTTTAAGGTTTTCACATTTAATAGCATATAGGTTTTGTCAGCATTCTTTTATATTGTTCTCGGTCTTTTTGTTGTCTGTTCTGATGTTTCCTTTTTCATCTCTTATTTTTGGAGTTTCTCTTTCTTTCTTTTGGTTAACTGGACTTAAGGTCTGTCTACATTGTTTATTCTGGCAAAGACTCAGCTCTTGGATTCATTAATTCTTTATTGTTTTCTTTGTTTCTATTTCATTAATTTCTTTTCTCATTTTTGTTCTTTCTTCTTGTATGCTGAGTTTGAGTTTCATTTGTTGTTCCCTGTCAAGGTTCTTGAGTTGCAATGATAAGTCATTTATTTGTGTGCTTTCTGATTTTTTTAATGTATGCACTTTGATTTATAAACTTCCCTATTAGAACATATATATTTAATGTTTTATTGTCCGTTTTGCTCAATTTCAAGGATACTTTTATTTATTTCTTAACTTTTCCTTTATTTATTTATTTATTTATTTATTGCATTGTGTTCTGAGAGAATGCATGGAATCATTTCATTTTTTTGTATTTATTGAAGTTTGTTTTGTTCCCCACTATGTGGTCAATTTTGGAGAAAGTCCGTGGAGTGATGAATAGAATATATATTCTTTGGTGCTTGGGTGAACTAGTTGGTAGATGTCTGTTAGGTCCATTTGATGTATGGTGTTGTTTAATTCAAATGTCTCCCTGTTTATTCTCTGTCTGATAGACCTGTATAATGCAGACAGTGGGGTATTGACTTACCTTACTGTTAATGAGTTGGGATTATTCTCTGTCTTAAAGTCCTATGCTACTGGTTTTATGAAGTCAGGTGCACCAGAATTTGGTGCATATATGTTTATAATTCTAATATATTCTTGGGTAATTGTTCCTTTGATCAGAAATAAGTGACATTTTTGTCTTCTGATTTGTTTTATTTTGAAGTCTATTTTGACAGATATTAGAATGGTAGCTCCTCCTTGCTTCGTAGTGCCATTTGCTTATAATATTTTTTTCCATTCTTTTGCTTTAAGGTCACACTTGTCCTTGAAAGTGAGATGGGTTCTTGCAGGCAACAAAGGAATGGATTTTGGTTTTGATCCATTCAACTAGCCTGTGTTTTAACTGGGGAGTTTAGATCATTGATAATTAAAGTTATTATTGAAGGATATGTATTGATTCCTGTGATTTTAATTTCTGTTTGCATTCTTCGTCTAAATTTGTGGTTTCCCAGATATATCTTCATTTAGTTTCTTTCTGTTGCCCTTTGGGTATAGTCATTCCTTTCTTCAGCTCTTTGTATTACTTCAAGTATTCTCTGATGGGCTGATTTCCTGGACATGAATTCTTTCACCGTATTTATGTTGTGGAAGATTTTTTTTCCCCTTCAACTATAATGGACATTTTTGCTGGTAAAATTTTCTGGATATGCATTTTGACTGGTCATTTACAACTGGGAATACTTTGTTTCAGGCTCTTCTGGCTTAAGTAGTTTTCATTGAAAAGTCACCTTTAATTCTGATATATATATATATATATATATATATATATATATATATATATTTGACTTGTTTCTCTTTTGCAGCTTTCAGTATTTGCTCTTTGTACACTCAGTGTTTTTACTATTATATGCCATTGGGAGTTTCTTTTTTGGTCCTGTCTATTTGTTTTCCTATTTGCTTTTTGTATTTGTATAGGAATATATTTCCTTAATTTGAGGAAATTTTCTCTACAAACTGGTTGAAGATCTGGTCAGTACCATTATCCTGAGATTCTTCTCCTTCCTTTATGCCTATTATTCATAAATTTGGTCTTTCCATCATGTCCCAAATTTCCTTCATATTCAATTCTTGTGTTTTAAATTTTTTTATCATAATCTTTGCTTGAGTGTGTCAATTCTTCAACTTTGTGGCATAGATATTCTGCATTTCATTTCATTAATTTTATTGTTGAAGCTTTCTCCCATTGTATCAAATTGACATGCTGAGTTTTTTACTTCCTTCATTTCAGCCTGAGTTTTCTTCATTATGTCTAGCTTTTTTGTTAGTTCAGTAAGAAGCATATCCCTATGTTCTTTTGGCTGTTTGGTTTGATTGTGTGTTCTTTAAATTCATTGAATTACTTGATCGCTCTTTTAAACTCTGTGTACTTAGTTATCTCTATGGGGTTATATTTTGTAGAACTGTTCTGCAGGACTAGTGATATTTTATGGGGATATATTATTTGGGGTTTCATGCCATTATTTTTTCTTTGTGACCTTGGCATGTAGATTTCTTTTGTGGCTTCTGATTCTGATGTGAGATTCAAGCCTCCCTTTGCTGAGTTGAAATCTGATTCTGTTTATGTACTTGTGACTGGATTGTTTGCTTATTGTGTTTGAAAAACTGATTGGTATTGCTTCAGGTTCTCTGTTTTGGTTTTTATACCGGCAGGACCAATTAGGTCTAGTCCAGCTGGAGAGTTCTGTTCTCTTTAAGATCTGGGCCCCTCTATCCACCAGGCACAGCACAATTTCTAAAGACTGTTTGTCAGTCTGAATTCAGGCCTTCTCAGGCAGTCTGCAAAAGTCTGGTCCCCTACTAAAAGACACAGAAGGCTAGCACTGCAGCAGTGGGAGGGGCTGCAGAAGGCAGCAATGTAAGGGGATGGGCACAGTGTGATTTGGAGAGTTCACAACCAGGCAGAGTTAAGAGGGATGTCCAGAGATCTGGGGTGCCAGAAGCAAGTGCAGGCATATGCCCAAGGTTAAAAGGAAAAGAAGATGTGGAGGAGGGGAGAATGGAGGTGCTCATGTGGTAGAGTTGTGGAAAGGCAATTAGGAGTGGTCAAACACACCAGGGAAGAAAGCTGCCCACAGGAATTCAAGGCATGTCGGGGGAGGGGACAGCCAGGGCAGACAGGAGAGGCAGAGGGAAGTTAGGGGTTGGAACAGCCCACGAAGGCTCTAACAAACTAGACTGAAAAAAACTGCTGTTTTAAGTAGAGGGATCAGGATACAGTGGCTGGGTCTAGACCAAAATTGTAGTCCAGTGATCTGGGGTGCTAAGAACAAGAGCAGGCCTGTGCCCAAGGATAAAAGGAGAATGGGATGTATGGCAGGAGAGAACGGAGTTGCTCTGGTGGCAGGGTAGTGGAAGGGAAATGGGCTGGATCAGCTTTACCAGGTTGAAGAAGGCTGTTCACAGGAATCCAAGGCAGACTGGGTGAGGAGACAGCTAGGATAGATGGTTTGTCTAGGGCAAACAGAGGGAAATTGGTGGTGAAAACCCACTGTGAAGTCCCAACAATCCAGACTGAAAAATTCAGCTGGTTGAGTACCAAGGATCAGGACTCAGTGGGTGAGCCTAGACCAAGAAGGTAGTCAAAAGATCTGGGGTGCCAAGAGCAAGGGTGGGCCTGTGCCTAGGGCTAGAAGAACAGGGTGTGGGGCTGGGGAGAACAGAATTTCTCTGGCAGCAGGGGAATGGAAAGGCAGTGGACTGGATCAGACTTCCTAGGGAAGAAGTTTTCCCACAGGAATCTAAGGCAGGTTGGGCCGAATTCCCTTTTCAAATCCTAAATTCTCTTTGTCATTTTATTCAGTCATGTGTTTGTATTTACTTGAGCTTATCCAGGAGTTTATTCCTGTCCTATTTGAGTTCATTTGAATTCTCTGGTCATGTTTATTATTTATCTTTTAAGTTCTTTTCCCTGTAGATTTATGGGCAGTTCTTACTATAAAATAGTTCTGTAGGACTGGTGGTTTTCAGGGGGAACATACCTTGATTTTTCATATTATTTGTGTTTTTACCATGTGACCTGTGTTTTTTGTAATGGTCTAGGAAAATAAGGTTGTAAATAGTTAACCAATTGATCTACTTCTGTGCATTAGTAACAAGAATGTAATAGGGATATTGTAAACCCGGGAAAATGCTTGATTCTTATTGGATATTGTAAGCTGGGAAAATGCTTAATTCTTCTTGGATGTTTCAAATTGTAACTGGTCACTGCTGTAGAGGCCGAATAAAAGCTGTTTTCTGAGCATGTTTGGCGTGCACTTGCTGCCGAGTCCAGCAGCCCAGTAGGTCGAAATAAAATACCTTGCAACTTCATCCACGAGGTGTTGAATATTTCATCTTGACCCATGACACTCTTGGTTTACTTTTGTTGTTTGTGTGTCTGATATGAAATTCAAACTTGCCATTTTTGAGTAGAAGTTTTGTTCTTTTGCTGCTGTAGCTTGGTAGATTTCAGATAAGCTATGAATTGTAAGTTGTTCTATGCTTCATATTCTTACTGCTGAATTTTTATTAGAATGACAGGCGTGAGTCTAGGCTGTTTTGGTGTGCAAGGTAGACAGCTAGGAATCTAAATATGGAGTTTCAGGTGGGGTGGCTGGAGTTCTGGCTAACATACTAGCCTCATCTCACACACAAGGAACATGTTTTGGGCTCAGTCCTGGAACTTTGTAGATAGTGGTGGGGTGGGAAAAGATATTGTTAAGTCACCAGGTGTCTGAAGCATGAGCAATGACATCCAGGCTAATGCTGAAAGAATTGCCTTATTTTTAAATGAACAGTTTGTGGTTTTTATTCATTATATACTATAAAAAATAAATAAATATGTTTATGGTGAAATGAAATATCTATGTGTGAAACAGTATAGTGTTATATTTAAAATATGCTTTATCAGAAACAGTGTGGCAAACATTTGCTATCGAAGTTCAATGATTCACGGAATGATTCTATGTGTATGCTTCAAAATTTCCATGATAAAAGGAAAAGAAGAAATATATAGTAAGTGAGAGCATTCTTGCAATATGATATTAACTTAAATGAAGTTTTAAGATCACTTTTGGATTTCAGTTACCGAAGGAATGGGTTACTTGTGCAGGAATGGCTAGGAAGTATGTGAAGCACTGAAGAGAATCCTGGACTCCAAGCCAGGAAAAATGTGCTTTCTCCCTAGAAACCTGAGTATCTGGTGCTTGGACCTCTGCTGAATTTTAATAACTAACAATCTATAGCATCTAGCAAATGAGGGAAGAAATGTTGTAAAGTAGACCTACAAAGCCTGAAAAACGCAACCTCTCCTCTGTTACAACAAAAATAACACCTATCAAATTTCCATACCCCAACATATTTGTAAATCATCTGTTATTGAGAATGAAGAGACTGATAGACTTGGTAGAGAAGTATTTCCTCCAACTTCACATTCATCAGAAATAAGTTTGAGAAGAAGGAAAAGAATCATTCAGAGTAGTCTTTTCATATTATTTCTAAACATGTTTGCCAGATTTTGCAGACATTTGATGTCTAACATTCAAAGGCTAGGAATCTAATAATGATGTGAGGCTGCTTTTCTCATTGTAAAAGTGAGGATTTGTCCAATCACTCTCCATACGTAATGCCCAAACAGGCCCACATTTAATGATATGTTTTCTTCTGGAATGGTCATTTTGTAGACTCCCCCATCAGAACACACTACAATTCTCTTAGTCCTTTATTTATTAATAAAAGCACTATGTGTGTGTCCTGTGCCTGGAATATTTTTGTGGTGCTGTATGTTATGATTTGAATATGACTGTGATGACTACTTTTGAGAAATTGCTGCAGATGGGGAATGACAGCGAATAGGCCACTGAAGGGTAGGTGTTCCGGACGGGAGGTATGGAGTGCCTTATTCATGTAGACAGAAAAGGACCTCTGGCAAGAAGGGATTGTTTTCTGAGGCAAATTGGAAGTTACATTACTAATGCTCACAGCCTATACCTAAAAACAGGGCAGAGGCTTGGAAGGCCAATGATTTAGGTGGTAACAAGTTTTGAGATTCCAAAACTGTCGAGTAGTCTAGGAATAAAGGACAGTGTTGCTTGAGGGATTCAGGAGATTTTTTTTTTTTCAAATAAGATAAGATTTCAGTTAGGAGTAGCATGTTCAGGAAATTATTGTAATATGTACAATAATTAATTTAGTCATTTTTCAGTGTATGTGTATGTTAGAATATCATGCTCCATGAAATAAAAACATATAATTTCATGTGAATTGGTTGAGTTAAATGCTTTTGTGACTAGTGCATTGCGAAAGAAAACGGGGCTACTCAAGCCAGGCTACTACAGAGTCTCCATTAAATAAGGTCTGCACAGGAAAGGTTGTGGGACCTGAGCAATGAGAAAATATGTGAGAAAAAGAGAGAAAGGGAAAAAAGAGAGAAGTAGCCCTATGAAGGAAAGAGAGACAATACTTGACTCCTAACGGTGTGAATAAAAGCTACTCAACTCTAGAATTCTTAATTAAAACTGCCACCCCATAATGTTTTCAGATGTTGTGAAGTCAAATGACATCTCTGAAGTCACAAGATTGTTGGGCCTTAAGAAATCCTCAATGACTGGCTGGCACCTTGTGGCCTGGGCAAGATGGCGCTGAGAGGAGCTAAAACAAAGACCGGCCAGAGGAGATAGGCACATACCACACATACCATGGTAATTAGGTGAACTAGGGTCTTAAGTGCCATTGGAGGAAAATTACCTCCTCCCTCGTGAACAGCGCGTGGACAGTAGTAGCCTCTATGTAAAGTAAAAAGCATGATCAGAGTGGCCACTAAAGTGATTGGTAGAAACTTCCTGCTGTATGCTAATACCTGTAACTCTAAACCTTTATAATGTGTCTGATAAGTTCAGTAAACAGCTCCCTGCAGTACCATTAAATAAGTTACTTTAATAAAGCTATATCATCATAAAAGCTGGCTAGCTACACACTTCTTTGGTCTGACGGGTGAGCCCCGGTCGTGCCTGATTGTTTTCTGGAGCAGGCCAGTAAGCTGAGAACGGGCAGGTCGCAGCACCCGACATCCCTTTGCTTTCCCGTGAGGCCCTCTCCTACCGCGGGGAGGGTACTGGGGCAATCCAAGGGAAGTAGAACATGGGACTGGTGCCTGATTACCCTCACCGTTCTCCCCTGGTGGCCAGGAGACAGAGGACCTGATGAGGGGGTGCACCTGCTGGTGCCTGTCACTCTGCCATGAGAGAGAGCAACACAAGATGAGTGTTTTCTTAGGTATAACTAGAGTCTCGTTTGCTACTGTTCATTCCTATTCCTCTTTTGTTAAGTTTCAAGGCTCGAAGATTCCTGTGACTCTCACATTTTGCTTGTTCTTAGAATTTGAATTTCCTTTGAGGATCTTTGAATGTGCCTTTTTGGTTTTTTATAACCCTAAGACAATATATTGCTTCCTTGTAAGGATCACCCATTAAGTGATACTGATAAAACAAAATAAGCAGAATACTAGAGATCAGCATACCCAGACATAGACTTTTATTCTACAGGGTCATATATAGACAATTTTAAAGGAATTTCAGGCACTATAACAAACTATTACTTGTCCTTTGGATAAAATTTACAGAAATCGGTCCTAGATATTATCCCTTGTAGGAGGCTAACGATTCCAGTCCTGTCCAGTCTCAGTTCTGATTAAACACAGATTCGTAATTAGAAAGTGAATTATTTTTGGTTATATAATTAATTTCAACTAGTTTTCAAAGATTGACTTATATTAATAATGAAGCTATAAACCCAGAAAGAGAAATAGAGAACTTTTGTCTATTTTATCTAAATTTTTCAAATATCAGCTATTTTTCTGGGTGAAAGTTCTTTTAGTTGATCTATTATACCTCTATATAGCAAAAAGAGAGTGAAGCAAAAACTCTCTGTTTGAAAGGGACATTCTTATCTTTGTATTCATGTATCAGTATATCCAAATGTGGGATATTTTAAAAATGTGTAATATTATTCACTTATTTCTGATCATCAATCACCTTATGCATTTAATGTACCAGGAATGACAAAGTCCAAAGATACATAATAAATTAGGATTTTCTTTAGCCATCTTTCGCAACCAAACTGGACGAAAATTTACCATTATCCAATTTGTACTGAGCTCTCATTTCTTGAGGGCTGGGAGAGATATTTTTATTCTGTATCTTTCTCCTAGCTTTTGGTAGTGTTCTAGACATCCTAGGCATTATTTGGCTTCTACTGCATCACTCTAATCTTTGCCTTTGTCTTCACATTGTTTTCTTCCTTTCTGTCTCCATGTGTGTGTGTGTGTGTGTGTGTGTCCAAATGTTCCCCCGTTTTCATATGATGCATATTTAATCCTATTAGCCCCCCATCCCCTGCTCCCTATCTGCACTTTATTGTGTCCCGCCCACAAGGCTTCAGGCATTTTGCCATATATGCTAAGGTCTATCCAGTCAAGTTTGTGTATCCAGATGTTTCTCAGTGTAAGTTTATCCACTGGAGCATGTCCAGTATCACTGCATTAAAGAAGGTCAACTCTTCTTCACCAGAAGTGATCAGCTGCCAATAGTTCCACACCAAAGTTGTGGCCTCCTGTGCATTTCACCAGTTCTATGCTATTTTTTTCTGAGTTTGCATGGGTCTTGTGCATGCTGTCACCATTGCTGTAAGGACATGAGTCAGTCATACTGGATGAGGAACTCACCTTAGTTTAGGATGACTTCATCTTCACTCAACTGATTACATTTTCAATAACCTTGTTTGGGAATTAATTTACATTCTGAGGTCCTGTGGGTTAATATCTCTGTATGCTTTGTCTGTCTGGGGTATTTTGTGATTCCTTATGAACTTTAGGATTGTTTTCCCTCATTCTGTGCAGAATGTCTAGGGATTTTGATTGAGATCTCTAATTGCTTTAGATAATCTCTAAATTGCTTTCAGTAGCATAGTCATTTCCACAGTACTACTTCTACCAATCCATGAGCAGGAAAGGTCTTTCCAATTCCATGTGTCTATGTGTCTTCCTCAATCTCTTCAAAGATGTAAAGTTATCATTGCAGAGGTCTTTAGTGTTTTTGTTTAGGGTTATTCCTAGATATTTTGGAGGCTACTGTGAGTGGAAATGTTTTCATGAACTTTTACTTGCTTGTTATTAATATATAGAAAGGATACTTAGTTTTGTAAGCTGATTTTGTAACCTGCCACTTTGTTGAAAGTGTGGAACATCTCTAGAAGTTTTCCTTTTTATGCAGCTTGGTGCTTTTCTCTTTCAGCTTTCAGTACTCTCTCTTTGTTCTGTATATTTAGTCTCTTTACTATGATATGCTGTGGGGGGTTTCTATTCTAGTTCTTCCATTTCGTGTACTCTGTGCTTCTTCTATCTGTATAGGTATATCTTTCTTTGATTTAGGGAAATTTTCTTCTATAAAATCCTGTTGAAAATATGCTCACTGCAATTGACTTAAGATTGTTCTCTTTATTCTATGTATATGGTGCATAGATTTTGTCTTTTTATGGTGTCCCACATTTCCTGTGTATTTCATTTCTGTTTTTCATATCCTTTATTGAGTGATCCAGTTATTCAAATTTGTGGTCCAGTCTTGATATTCTGTTTCCCATTTTATTCATTCTGTGTTTGAAGCTTTTTCCTGTCATTTCAAATTGTCTTATTGAATTTTTCAATTCCATTTTCTTTTTTTTTCAATTCCATTTTCATTTTGGCTTGAGTTTTCTTCAATATTTTTATCTCTTTTGTGAATTCATTTTTCAAGTTCTGAATTGACTTTGTCATTTCATTTACTCGTATATTCATGGAGTCTTAAGCTTCAATCAGGTGTTTATTATTAGTCTGAGTTCTTTGAGCTTTTTGTATATTCTTAAAGTCATTGAACTCTTTGAATACTCAGAATACTTCTAGGCATTTTAGCTTCATTCTCTCCTTGGTAGGTTAAATTTTGGCTTACATGGCCACAGGCCATATGTGGGTTTCTCTAGCCTACATGTCCTTTGCACGAATCTCTAGCAGGAAGCATGTTTGTAGAAGCAAAGGGGTAATTTCCCTTTCCACAGGCAGCTGTTTCTCTTGTACTTTTTGTTTCTCAACTGGCTCCCCTTTTCTTAGCTCATCATCTTCCTTTGATTTTCTTTTAACTTTTCTATAGGGTATCATCTTTTTCTGTATCTTCCATAGTAAACTGTCTGTTGGTAATTTCGGAGAAACACTGAGTTGTTATTCTGTGTTCCATGACTGGGTCTATGAATATGCTTATGGATTCTCCAAAGCAAGAAATTGAGCAAGAGATGATTAGACATACTCAACCCATAGGCAGGACTCTCCCTTTGAGGATCTTATAGTCATTGATCTGAGGAAATCAACTTCCAAATAGCCTATTAGGGCTCCATCCATTCCAGGCCATTTCTTGCATTCTTTTGGTAATCTTTTTATCAATTTTTTGTATCTCACCCTTTTCATTTAGTTCAAATAATACCTGGTTAACTTAAATTTTCCGTGTATCTCCTTTTCTTGGCCAGGAGATAGTCTAAACATAGCCTATTCTAGTAAATGGCATTTTGGAAAATTTGGTGTGGTGTTCACTAGCAAGTGCTGGGACAGTGTTACTGAGTATGCATTCTCATTCCTAAGATAAGCTCTCACATGAAACTGTTTCCCAACTGGCCCTGTCCAACACGTTACATACATCAAAGGACAATGATAAGTAGTTTCAGGTTAAGGAGTTGGACTAAGGTAACCTTGCCTCCACTTATGGTTGTCCAGACTGTTAACTATTCCTCAACTGGGGAAGACTGTGAATCAAAACAAACATTGATCTTGCCATGGTTTCAATACTATCTATCTGCAGGTGGAATAGGTGGTGTTTTCATGGGTAAAGGTTTCTTGGATCTCACCCTTGCATGAGAAATGGGTGTGATAGATTATGGTCAGGTTAATGTTTCCTCTGGTTTTCGTAGTTTGTAGCTATAGTTTACATTCTTGGGAAACTTAAGTCCAGGATAAAGGATAGTAAACAAAATGACAAACTATTACCAGCAGTCAGGCCTACAGCAACAGTACTTTAGGAGATTATCAAAAGAGTCCAGCTACTCTTTCATCTGGTTAGAGGCTCAAGATTCAGCCACACATAGACTGACCAGCTTTTGGTGTGGTCAAAGAAGGGTGGAAGTCTGAAAAGTTAATCTTCTGGGGATTCCCAGGGTCTCTCTGATGACTGTACATCTTGCCAGTCATTCAGATGGGGCCACAGCTTTCAATCAATAATAATGGATCCAGGCATCTATAGCAACAACTTTTTAAAACTTTTATTTATTTATTATTTATTTAATATGCATGAGTAAGTATGTATGTATATAAGTACACTCATATCATGCAATGCCTCAGAGACTAGAAGAGGGCATCAGATTCTCTTGAACTGGAGTTACAGACTGTTGTTAACTTCCATGTGGGTGCTGGCTTTTGAACTAGGGTATTCTGCAAGAGCAGTCAGTGCTCTTAAACTCTGAGCCATCTCTCCAGTCCCTTATAGCAACAACTTTCCAGGCTATAGAAGTAGTTAGAGGCAAAGAGTAAGGGTCCCTTCCTGGTGGATCTGAGAGAGACTTTGCATCACTCCTTCACCTGTACAAGGTCACCTGATTTGGGGGAATATACCAAGATACTTATGAACAACGGGAGTCTCTCTACCACCCATTGATGTAACTGGGTTAAGGTAGTGGCTAGAAACGGCAGCTTAGCATGGGTCTCTAAATATCCCATTTCCTTCAAATTCCCAGGGACTATTATGGGAGTCAGCGATTATCAAAAATAATCTTACAGGAAAAGAGATTCACTCCTGCTTTGAGTAAGCATCTCACCCATAAGAGAGCCACAAGGAAGTACTGAAGTACAGGACAATCAGGTCTCCTGACAAAATTTACTTAGGAGTTGCTTTAGGATCCAGTTCATATGCTCCACTTTCCCTCAAGTCTGAGGCTGCTAAGACATTTGTAAGTTCCATTTAATTTGTAGAGCTCTCATCAGTCCATCTGTAGTTTCAGAAATTAAGGTCTGTCTATTGTCTTTTCTGATTGATGTAGGCTTTCCTGGGTATGATTTCAGTCAGCAAATCCCTGGTCTTTCAGTCCTGGTAGCATATGGCTCTACTCAGCCAGAGGAAGATGACGTACTATGACATGAAGGTGTTTTTATCCTTTAGTAGGGTATAAAGTCTATATCCAGATCTTTAAATGGACTTTGTTTAGTTCTTTATATTCCTGGTGGCTGGGGATAGGTATTGTTTGGAGGCATTTTGGGCACAAGTTTGACACCTCTGGAGTATATTTTTGCAAAGTGTAGAGAGTCTACCCATACAGTAACCCTTGTTTATTAGGGTCTGTAATATATTTTTTTCCATTTGGTTGTACTCATAATCATGCAGCTTTAATACAGCAACAGAAAAATAATATAAAAGCTGGTAACAAAGAGTAGGCTGCTGTGAAGAACCTGGCTATGTGGGTTTTAAGACAAATGTGGAAAACTTTGGAAGTCTGGGCTAGAAAAGAGGTTGAATGTTATAAGCAGAGCTTAATGGGATATTCTCCTAGCATCATATAAAAAAATAGTACTGAGAACAATGTAGCTCCAGAGGGAAATAAGGACTTTAAGAGGCAACTAGAACATTTTGGCAAAGTGTCTGACTGTAGTCTGTCCCCAGCCTAAGAGCTACCTTGAGATTAAATTGAAAAGCAATGGACTAATTTATTTTGCGGAAGAAATTTTAAGACAGCCTAATATAGAGTTAGTGGTGTGGTTATCAGTGGTAAATGTTATGCAGATCTACAATGAAAAAGAGGAAATGGGCAGAAAGAAATGTAGAATATAAAACTGGGATTGAAAAAGAGCACTATGAAGATAAATGTTGGAGCCAAGGCACATGCTGAAAGAGAGTCCCTTTTAACAAGATTAGAACAATCAAGAAGAGGCCTACGAATTTGCATTTTAACAATGTAAAGAGTACTATCATGGCAAGACCACACCAAGCTAAGCATCCTTGTGAAAAAAAAAAAAACCTAAGGACTATTCTTTAAAAAAAAAAATGCAACCCACAAAAGCTGCTGGTAGTGTGGAAGAAGTGAGCCAGGGTCCATATCAAACTGGTAGTCAGACTTGGGAATGTTTTTCATGTGGTTCTGGCTGTAGAGGTATGAATGGTGCAAGAGTGGAGGTATCATTGTTTCTTCCTCCATAGTTTCAGAGTGCCACCAAGGCCACACAGTGTGCAGCAGGTGCATCCCTGCTCTGTGTGAAGCTGTGAAGGTGAAGCTTGGTTGGCAGTGGAGATCCCACAATGTTAAAATGCCAGAGCAATGAGACATCTGCCAAAGAGAGCTGCATGAAGGGAATAGTACCAGCCTAAAAGAGAGATGTACGCTCCATGAAGCAAAACTGGAGGGGCTCAGCCTCAAAAGCACTTCAGAAGTACAGTCTCAGAAGCTGTACATGGAGCTACTGGATTTGGCATTTGCCCTGCTTGTGTTCAGTCTCTGTTTTTGTTCAAAATTTCCTCAGTATACCCCCATTGTTCCCCTTTGGAGTGGGAATGTGTGTTTAGTTCCATTGTATGTTGGAAGTATGTAATTTATGTTCTGATTTTATAGTTTAGAGTCAAGGGATTACCTTGAGTCTCAGAAAAGACTTTGGACTCTGGACTTTTGAATAGTATAGTGACTGGTAAATACTATGGGAAATTTTGAAGGTGGTCTAGGTGCATTTTGCGTTTCATATGGTCATGAGCCTATGGGAACCAGGGAGTAGAATGTTATTGTTTGAATGAAAAATGTCTGCCGTAGGCTCAAAGTATTTGCAAATTTTGTCTCTACTTGGTGGTGCTGCTTCAGAAGTTTCAGGAGGTGTGCCCATGCTGGAAGAGACGTGTCTCTTGGGGTGGGCTTTAAGAGTTTTTAAGCCTTTGCATATTTCCTGTCTCTGTCTGCTTCATGTGCCTGCTTGAAGACATGATTGCTTAGCTTCCTGCTCCAGCCATCTCTGCCTCCATGCCACTACTGCCATTATGGACCCTTACCCCTGGAACTGTAAGCTCAAATATTCATCTTTCTGTAATTAATCTTGGTCATGGTATCTCATTGCAGCAATGGAAAAGTAGTGCATTCTCCTTCCTTGAAATTGGTCATTCTTTATTTCTAGCTGGGTGACCTGGGGCATCATCTCTGTTCCTGAAATCTGGGACAGTTGGTTTACTCTCCCTGAAATGTATCCTGAATGGAATGGGTTCTGATGGCACAAACCAAGGCCCATAAAGTCTTAGGTCCCAGGCAACTGCCTGTCAGGCACATTCCAGTATTCCCCAGGCTGCTCTCAGTCTCAGGTGTTTTACCACCAGTCTTGACTCAAACTACTGCCTTGCAGAAGAGGGTTTCTAATCAAGGAACCAAAATGTTATGGGAATTCAGTAACCCTGAGACAAATACTGGTGTGGCAGATCAGAAAATTTTATTCTGCTGAAAGACTCAGCTGAGTAAATTCCAAAGCTTGAACTCCAAACCACAGATATTCAAAACATTTATATATAGTTCAGTATTATTCCAGACCATTTCTGTCATTGGTGGGTTGAATTTTAGCCTATGTAACTATGGGCTGTGTAAAGGGTCTCCAACCTATGTGATGGAAGGCTTTGTTGAGGATTTCTAGCAGGAAACATGCTTACAGAAAGAGAAGCAATAAGAGGAAATGGTCCTTTTCATAGGCAGTTGCTTCTCAAGGTAATACTCTTGCAGTTTTTATTTCTCAAATGACTCTCATTTTCTTACCTTAAGGATGGTTTCAAAAAAGCAATGAGGAAAAGCCAGTGTGTGCCTAAAAGCCCTGGAAATAACTGAATATGAAATCTCTGGTCATTTCATATTTCTTTTTTATTTTACTATATATTTAAAATTATGATTACTGATATGACATTTATAGAAAAGTGTGTGAGTATGTGTCTGTGATACAGAGGAAATCAGAGTCCCCTCTTAGGGTTCTTAGTCTCAGTAATAAAAGAATTTAAGGGTGGACTAAAATGGAAGCTTGAGGACAATTTTATTAGAGTCATAAGAAGAACCTGTAGGGTAAAGAAGCTGTAAATCTCATCAGTTTCCTGAGCAGGAGAATTAAAGGGAAAGAAAAAAATATCCATGCCATTTCAAACCTGGATAAAACTCAGAAACATGACAAAATAGCATCATTGTGATGGAGAGGAGAGCTACAGAGAAAGAATAAGGAAATCCAAAATGTTGGGGAAGCCAAAGTGTTGGGGAAAACATGCTTAGAATCAATACAGAAAGAAAGAAATTACACTTTTCTGAATAATTTGGAAAAGCAGGCAGACCATTGCTGTGGTTCAGTTAGCTACTGTGCTGGCAGGGGGTGTGGGGTTTCTGTGCAGGAAAAGCACATTATCTCATTAAAGGCCTAAAATTCTGCCTGTCTCTTAAGCATGCCTTATGTTGAAACTGTCTTCTGGGGTGGTTTCTCAGCCAGGTAACTGACTTGGCCCAACTGACATGTTAGGTCTCTACCTAGGCCCCATATTCTGTTTTTTTGGAATTTTCTCTCATAGGTCCTTTATTGTTACTTTAATATATGTACATTTCGGGAATGATTATTAACTGCATCAGAGCCATTTCCTCTGAGCCTGGCTTTCTTTTTCCTTCCTTTGAAAATGAAGCTAGCTAAAACAAGTTAATTGAAAGAATTTGAATTTGACACAATGGAACTGGTTTTCCAGGACTTCACTTCAGGCAAGCCTAGCAAAAATGTTAACTAACTTAAATATTCATTTTGAGCTTGCTTCCTGGAAATTATTTTCTTCTGGACCTTTCAAAGTTTAATTCTGTAAGAAGAGCCCCTCCCCCCCAAAAAAACCTTTTTAAGGATTTACTTGGGAGATAACCTACAAGATGCTTAAAAATAATTTTTTAAATGCTCAGAAAATTTATGAACTGCTTTTCCCATTCATTTCTTTTTTTTTATTCTTTTAAACTGACTTTCCAATACAAAGATAAAATGTAAATACAGAGGATTAATTTTAGGATGTGGTGTTCTTGTTCTTCAGTTACCAAAAACCTAGCAAGGCAATTTGGAGTCTGAAAAGTTTTCCTGTATCTAAAATAGGAATGAAATCTTTGATGATGGCAGTTGTTTCCTTAACAGCTGAGCCTCAGGAATGAATGTTTTTTAAGGATGTGGCTAGTACTTCAATAAGCAGGAATAGCCCACCCTGAGAAGGCCCTGTACAATAACGTGATCCTAGAAAAATTTACACATGCGACTTTTTGGGGACCATTCATTACCAAACAGATACTGATTCCTCAGCTAGAGCAACCAGTTTTCTCAGAGAAAAAGAGACTCAAGCAGCAGGGGCTGGAAAGCAAGTTTCACAGGGTATATGCCAAACTAAGAAAATATGCTCAAGTAGCTAACAGAATAGTAAGAGGAATGAAAGTAAACATTCCTCCAAATCACCAGTGCCCAGACAATGGGAAAAAAAGTTTAATTCTTTACCTTTAAAAATCTGTTTTTCAAGTACAATTTAATAGTCAAGTTAAATGATATCAAATCTCAGACTGGAGAGATGGCTCAGTAGTTGAGAGCACTGGTTGCTCTTGCAGAGGATCCAGATTTGGCTTCCGGCACCTACATGGTGTCTAACAACCAACCATAACTCCAGTTCCAGGGAATCTGTTGCTAACTTCTGACCTCCACCAACATTGCACCAACATTGTGTAATTGTGTTTTGTGCTCCCTGTAGCATGGGTGCACTTGCATACATGCATGCAGTATACTCATACACATAAATAAAAATAACAAATAGAATATTTAAGATAATGCAGTTTACTTTTGCTGTAGCCACAGATTTCCACAGATTTGATGTTTCACAGCTCACTTTGATACACACAAAAATTAATTTTAGGATTGGCCTGTATATACAGATACTTTTGTATGATTTTTGGTCTTGGTTCACATGAAATTTAAAGAGACAGCTCTGTGATTAGGGGCATTTGCTACTCTTTCAGAGAATCCAAATTTGATTCAGTATCTACATTGGTTGTCTCACAATTGCCTGTAATTCCAGTTCCAGGGAATACAACATACTTCTCTAGGTTTCCATGGGTATTCACACAAATATATCATATACATACACAAATACATACACAAACAAATATAAATAATTGTAAAACTTCACTTGATATGTACATATTTTTCCAATGGGCTATTTTTTTCTGAGACGATAATTGCTATAGATAACACAATTTGTTATAAATAAGGTTACAAAATTAGATATTTTTAAATTTTTATTTTACAAGGGAATCAGAGTTTCCTTTTGTTTATTTTTAGTCTTGATGTAAAAATTTCGATATAAACTCAGAAGGAAGTTCAAGTACCCTTTATCTGGAGTATAAGAGAAGGTCAATAAGGCAGGTGGGCTGGAAATATTGGCAGTGGCCAAGAGGAGGAAGAGAGAAAAAAGGAAGAAATAAATATTCTTAAGATAGTCTCCAAGAAAGTATCAGGCTCAAAGATGGAAGTTTCTATGAAACATATACGTGGTCTTCAGCACCTGAAAACATCCTGAGTGTCATGGCAGACATGTGATAGAAAGGAAGAAAAAGAAAAGTTGCATTTTTCAAGTTGGAACTCAGAAAGACAGGTGACCTTAACAATGAAGATCTTTAAACAACTTTTTCAAGGGAAGAGATAAATGTACGTGATTTTATAAACTTTGGGATAGATTGGAGTGTCGTTTCTACAAAAGGGCACAGATAGAACTGAGATTCTATATTTTACCATGATATATAGCTTTTCCTTAATGGTCCATGGCCAAACTCAGATACTTCTGCTCTCCTTTGCTTCAGATGGTATTTTGGATCTTAAGGAGAGGAGTTTGTGATGCTTCCCTTTCTTGTTTGTTACCAGTAAATGGGAAAAGGATCCAAAAGGAATGATGAGGAGGAGGTTTTTCCTCAATTACCTGAAAGCCTGCCTGTCTCTTATTTAGCTACCTAAAATGTTGGTTTATTATTAGTTATTGGTACATTTAAAAATTTGTAAAAATAAATTCAGTATTCACCAAGAGGCAATGTTAGATTTGGCATCTCTGTTGCATCATTAAAGTAAATATTCATGTTTTAAACAGAAAATGTTCTTATGCATGTATTATATATATTGTTATGTGCATCTCTGGCAGACACAACATGATCAAAATACTATTAGATACTTTGTTCATTTTTTTAAAATTTCAAATATGTTTTAATAAAATTAGCATATGATGGAATTTCAATACCAAAATCTACTTGGAATCTTGATTTTCTTTCTTATTCTAATTTTTTAAAATTTAATTTTAGTTATTTTTTTTATGTGAATGTGAATGTATATCTCTATGTGTGACCCTAGAGACCAGAAAAGTGTGTAGAATCTCTCTGGAGCTGGAGTTACAAGCTGCCTGACAAGGATGCTAAGGACTGAACTCTGGTCTTCTGCAAGAGCACCGAGTGCTCTTAACCACTGAACCATCTCTCCAGCCCTCTTTAATACTATTAATTTAAAGTCCATTTCATTCTTATATTACAAAGAACTAGCACTCTTGTTTACCTTCAACTTTCGTTTAAATATTTATTTTTTCTTGGAAAACTGGGATATAATTATGCTGTGTTTTGCATTGAAAAGGGGTGCTATGACCTCACTTTCCAGTTATTCTCTGAGTTCCTGTCAAGGTGTTAAGTGAGCTGTATGTAAACTCTTACTAGACGGTGACTAACATTTTGAATGGGTAAAACCATTTCTAAAAATATGGCTGGAAAGATTGTTCCATAGTTAATAGCACTGGCTGTTCTTGTAGAAGATCCCAGTTATGATGATAACAAGCATCTAAAACTACAGGGGATTTGCCACCTTCTTCTGGCTTCCACCAGCATTGCATGCATGTGGTGCACTTATACATAAAATAAAAGTAAGATTCTCACTTTTCAACCTGTTCCACTTCTAGCTTTGGGCCTAGGATTGCTTCTGCTTTTTCCACCTCAGATCTCTGTACTAACCACTTAGCCCAGACCCTGCCTACGGCTTCTTGATCCCCAACTCTATTAAGCCAGTATCACTCTAATACCCAAATCAGGTAAAGATGACCAAAAAAAAGAAAGCTGTAGGTCCAATCCTACTGAACATAGATGCAAACATAGTCAACAAAATGCTTGCAAGCCACACATTGGATCATCCACCATGATTAATTTAATTTTGCTCCAGAGATGCAGGGATGGTTCAATACACCTATGTTGATAAATGTAATAAATTATATAAATGGATTCAAAGACAAAAAAAATCACATGGCCATCTCAATAGATATAGAAGAGCCCTTTAACAAAAATCCAACATGTATTATGTTAAAAATATTAGAGGGAATTGGATTGGAGTGAACATACCTCAACATAATTAAAGCTATGTACATCAAACCCACAGCCAACATTATTCTAAATGGAGAAAAACTGCAGGTATGCCTACTAAAATCAGGAACCATCCACCATATCCACTCCTCTTGAATATCATGCTTAAAGCTCTTGAAGTAGTATTTATTGCAAAAGAAGAGGTCATGCTATCTCTATTTGCAGGTATGATAAGTTATAAATTCCAAAAATTCCACCAGAAAACTGTTAGAAATGATCAGTTCTTTCCTTAAAGCAATAGGTTACAAAGTCAATTTCCAAACACCAATAGACTTTCTATATAATAATAATGAGCAATTGGAGAAAGAATTCATAAAAGCCCTACCATTAACTATAGTCTCAAAAAGATATCTAAGAATAAGCCTAACCAAAGACATTAAAGATCTCAGCAATAAGAAGTCTAAATATTTGAAAAAGAGATTAAGGAAGACACCAGAAGATAGAAGGAGCTCTTGTAGTCGTGGACTGGTAGAATGAATATTATGAAAATGAGCATCTTATCAAAAGCAACTAATATATTCAATGTAATACCAATCAAAATCCCATGATGTTCTTCACATAACTAGAAAAAAATCTTAAGTCTTTCTTAAGGATATTGTTTTCTTAATATAATTTGATAATTGACTTCAAAAATTGGATTTTATATTTGGTTAAAAAATTGTTCATGATTTCTGTTGTTTGTTTCAGCCTTTTGGGTACCTAGGGAACTGTCTTAGCAAAATTAGGATTCACTTGAGAATCTCTTTGTTCTAAAGTATTTTAAAGGACCACCTTGTAAGCAACCATTTAAAGTTATACTATATTTAATATCCTATTTAATCTTTAACTATAAATATATTTATCTGTGACTAGAAATACAGACCTATGTACATGATTTGATATATTATCCAAACATTTAAGGATTTAAATACATATAAGTGTAATACATGTAAAGTAGTCAATTTGTGTTATTTTTAGTGTATTCAGATTAAAAATACCTACTTTTTTGCCCTTCTTGCTATTTGAAACACTGGTCTATTTCTATTTTCCCTGTCTAAATAAGTAGTTTCTACTGTGTTTATTAGCTACAGCAACAGTTGTTAGTTATCCCGAGTACTCTTGATTTTGCTGTCGCTTTCCAGTTACAATGACATCAACAGACTAAAGAGAAAGAGCATTTTTATATTTTCTCATTCTAACGTTCTTTGTAGATGTCATTGTTTGCTGTGTTCTGTATTCTCTAGATTATGGGGACTTAATTCAAGAATGCATGTGGTAAATTATAATGTGGCTTTCCTAATGCAAGCAATCTGACTGATAGACCTCTTTAAATGGAAAATTCATCCATAGAGCTATTATAGTTGTCTTATATCTGTACTGAGAAATGTAATATTGACTGTCATATTATAAATTTTTATAAAGGATCAAGTGAACATTTAAGAGGAATATTGTAAATTCAACCCAGAAGGGAGCTGAGACCCTCTCTGACTTAAATAATCATTCAAAGCTGACTGACTTCTATGATATGTGAGGCTCAATATATATTCCAGATGTATTCTTTTGGATTATGGGTCCTATATAGGCAGGATAAAATTAACCAAGCAAAAGTTCAGGAAAATACATTAAGATCACAGGATATCAAAGCCACATAGTGAATCTCAAAGTGTTAAAGAAAGAGTGCTTAGAACAAAGATAGAAGCAAAGTAAAAATGATGCAAGCAGACTCATGAAGCTGCATGGCTATGGCCTTGGAAGTTACTACACTAGGGTATCGGAATTTGGGGAAGGAAAAGTACATCATCTCATTAAAGGGATGCTTATACTGCCTATATATTTAGCATGAATTGGGGTGAATCTGCCTTCCAGGGGGTGGTCCTGATTTTTTGATGGTTAGTCCCTTAGACAGGTCATTGACATTCCCAGCTGGAATGCTTATTTCATCACAAGCCAGAGATTTCATTCTCTTGACCAGAAGAAAATAATTTTTCCTTAAGAGGCCCTTACTGTTTATGTATCACCTCTTCCAAAATGAACTTTTGGTCTTTTTGAGACAGGGTCTCCCTGTAGCATCAGCTGGCCAGGAAATCTCTATGTAGACCAGGCTGGCCTTAGTCTCACAGAGATTCACATGCCTCTGCTGAGATTAAAAGCATGAGCTACCACACCTGGCAGAAATACTTCTTCAACAGATGCCTGACATTAGCTAGCACTAGTTCCTACTTATATATTATTAATGTTATTTGTTTCAGACACAGGCATATTTCACCTCAAAATTGTGGTATTAAAACAAAAAGGGGAGAGATGTGACAGCCCTGCCTTGTGGAACAAGGATATCTAAAAGACACTTGTGTCCCTTCCTTTGAGATCAGCCTATTGAAACAGCAGACCCCAAGAAATTTGAATTTACTCAGGTCTCTCATTCAGGAGATACAAAGGCTGAGGTCCTGGGCACAACCAGAGGAGTATCTTCCTGTCAGAAAACGAACTTGTATCCCAGAGAAAGTTTTACAAATTGTAAGATGCCATAGTTGTCAATAGCAAGCAATTGATAGCTCACTAGATTGGAGAGCTTTGCTTCCGCAGTCCATGACTCCCCTAGGACATCTAGTAAGGAAGTTACAATCTCTTATTGGGGAGAATTAAGGATTTGTAAGGCAGGAGAGGTCAAGCAGTTTCAATAAGAATTGGTTGATAAGTTACAAATGAGAAGTTGCAGATTGTATGAATTTGAGAATGACAGGAAACACGGAAACCTGGAGAGCACATACCCTTTTAAAAGGAGACAGACACTGCCCATCATCGTTTCCAATCATTCTGACCAACTCCACTTTTTTTTTTCATGGAATTGAGAAATTCAGAATTTCTCATATGACACTGTACAGTTTAAATGTTTGCTCACATTTATTTTGTTTTAATCAACTAAACAGAATCCAGACCCAAGATGCTAATTTTCAATTGCTGCGATAATAGAAAGGGCACTCTACTCAAAGATCAGGATTCTCGCCCAACATTTGCTATGTGCCCATGTGTACGTATTTTTCACTATGCTTCAAATTTACTATCTTTAACCTTAAGTCCTTGACTAATAAATTTCTTTGACCTCTTTAAGCCCTGATATCCTACATTGTTTCCTAATGTGCAATTACCAACTAAAAAATTGTTATCTCTAAAACTTCTTAGATGATTATTTCAAGTTTTCTTTATGAGAAGATACAATAGCATTATATCTTTAGTTTTGTCATTTAGAAAGACAGGTGTGGTGTTACACGCCTATAACTTCAGCACTTGGGAAACAGAGGCAGGAGGATCACTGTAAGTCGGAGGCCAGCATGGTCTACATAATGAGTCCCAAGACAGCCAGGGATCCCATGTATCAAAAATAAAAATGAAAATGCCATTTGGGAAAGATATCTGGATTTCTACTTACCATTTATGGTGAAGTCTTCTCTAAGTACGATTTATTTACATGAGAATTCTAAGGGCATAGAAAGTGCTACTAACATTTATTTTTAAAAATCAATGTTTAGCATTGCTTTTGAGCTTATTTTTGTTAACTTCTCAGAAAAGGTTGAATTGAAGTTAAGGGTCAAAATAAGTCAAATTTAGAAGGCATTCCTTTGAGAGAGTGAAGGAAGCAGAGGGGTGGTGACAGAAAGATATAATTTTGTTTTGTGCTTTGTGTAATTGTGTTTTGTGGCAGGAATTGAACTCAGGGTCTTGCATATGCCAGGCAAGTATTCCGTCACTAAAGTACATCTCCAGCCTAGTAGATAAAATCAGACATAAAACCTTGTATTTTGAGCACTATTATATGATTTACATAAATTATATCACCCAATGTCCCCCACAATATAATTAGAAACATTATTATTTCCATTTATAGTATGGGACAGGGCCCAGTAAATTTTCTTAGTGAAAAGCCAGCTAGTAAATATTTTAGAATCTGTGGGGCATGTTAAGCTCATGTTAAATATATTTTCTTTTGTAACATACTTAAAGAAATATATAAACTATAGAAGCAAGTTATAAGCAAGATTTGATGCACAGGTGGTTAGTGCAGGACAAGAGCAATCTGGAGGTAGCAGAGTTACAACCTTGACTCCATTTCTTAATAATCATGTACAATTAAGCAAGGTACTTAGCCTTTCTTCCAAGTTTCTTTATTTGTAAAAATAGGATAATTATAGAATTTGTCCCATAGTGTTGTGATTAAGATTCACTAACTGATTATTTGTATGAGATTGAAACAGTGGCTCATACATGAGTGTCTCCTGAATAAGTAAGAAAATCTATAATATGCTGGAGTTGGGGAGGTATGTTTGGGCACAAAGATCTTTATATAGTGTTAATAACTGTACCATATGAGTAACTACTTCCTCTATATCTTTGACCTTTTAGGCCAGGTTCTCACTGTAGCTGCTGCTCCATTTGCTTGACTGTGTGTAGTATAATCCTCCATACATACAGCACTACTGACTGATCTAGCCTGGATCTTTGTGCCTCTCAAACCAGAATACTGACTTCATCCTGCCTATAATTAATTCAGTAAAGGAGATATAAGTCATGGAGCAAAACTTCCCTCTCTTCACTAAGAATATAGCCAACCATTGACTCAGCTTTCCATTGCGGTTGGCCCCTTCTTAAAATTTAAAAGAACTCTTCCTGGTAGCATGAGACAAAACTGACCACTTCTCTTCCTTAAAAATCTATGTTGCCTGCCATGGCACCAAAAGCCAGTAGTTTTGTTTCTAATTTACTGATAGCACCCTCTTTGCTATTGTAGATTTTCTTCTTTTGTCTCCAAACTCTAACTGTTGGAAGTCTCTAAGGACTAATCCTGGATCTCCAGTCTCCATTTGTGTTTCCCTCTTTGATCACACCTTTACAAATAGCTTCAAATAATTTGTATATATTAATGACTCCCAAATTTACATGTCCATCTTGACCATTCTCTTTAACAGATGTGTCAGTCTATTTAAAATTTTCATTTGGATAACAATTGAAATTCTGAAATTTACTATGTCCCAAATTGAACTCTTAAAATAAAACACATATCCATTTCTCTCCCTCAGTTGATTGTACTTGAGCTAAAAGCAGATTACAGATACTTCCTTGCAGATATTCAGACCAAAATATTAATGAATCATTTTCTGTAGCACCACACATCTGATCCCCCAGGATGTCCTATTGATTCTACCTAAAACATAAATTTAGAATCAGTTATTTCGCATCACTTTTTGTTACCCACCATGGTCTAAGCCAACATGCAGTGTCACTGAACATACTACACTATTCTGTATGTTCCCCATTCCTTGGTTTCCTCTGTTAACTCCCTATAGTGAGTTTTCTACAAAACTTCCAATGAACATAATAAAACAAGTTAAATAATGTCAAGACTCTCTTCTGCCCATATCCTTCAGGTGGACCATATCGCACTAAAAATAAAACCTAATCCTCTAATGATCTCTAAGATCCTATATATTATCATATTTTTCTTCCTTCCATGTCATTTTAGTCTACCTCTGTCACCAGTACTAACTCGATGCCAGTCATAGGGGTGTTCCTACACTTCTTCAAAAACACCAGGCACACTCCAGGTCTTGCTAGTTATTCCTTTCATGTGAAACATATTGGCTGTGTCAGTTCTGGAAAAGTTCTTCACTATCCTTCATCCTTAAGATACTTCTCTCTCTCTCCCCCCCCCTCTCTGTGTGTGCATGTGTGTTTTCACATGTGATTGGGATGTGAATCATATTGCCTGGGTAAGTTCTGACAAGGTTCCTCACTATCTTGAATAACACTTTCCTTCTCTCTCTCTCTCTCTCTCTCTCTCTCTCTCTCGTGTGTGTACGCACAGGCAGCTGTGTACACAAGTGTACATATAGAAGCAAGACATCAACACTACATTTTTTCAATCACTCTTCACTTTATTGTTTGAGATGAGCTTTCTCACTGAACCTGAGACTCACTGATTTTTCTCTGAGTGGTTAGCAAGGCACAGAGATCCTGTCTCTGCCTTCCCAGTGCTGGATTTAGACGTATATGCCACTACACCAACTTTTTGTATAGGTGGTGGCAATCCAAACTCTGATCTTTACGATTATGCAGCAAGTACTTTTACCAATCAAGCTGTGTGCCTAGCGCCAAGTGTCCTTCTGAAATTCATGAACAACCACACAGCTAATCAGGATCATTTTCCAGATATTATGCTAAAGGCTTTACATGTATTCCTTTGTCTACTCTTCACATCAACTTTTGTATATAGATACTATTACTATCATCTTTCAGATAAGGAAACGGAAGCTCACAAGGTTCAAGTATCTATTTTGCTGTTACAATAACATATATCAAATTATGATGACTGAGATAGATGTTAAACATTGTTTAATGGCACACACCATTAATCCTCCACTCAGGAGACAGGGACAAGTAGATCTCTGTGAGATCAAGGCCAGTCTCATGTATAAAGTGAGTTTCAGGCCAGCTGGGGCTATAGGGAGACCATTTGGAAAAACAAAACAAAACAAAACAAAAACCCTATATTTTACATCATAGCTGACAAACAAAATTAAAACAAGCAATAAATGACAAATATAACCATACTATTTGCTTTTCAGTCTTATATTTCGATTTTTAAAGAAAACAGTTGCTGAGGACACTTAAATTGACTTCACCACTGAAATGAGTTCATTTCTCTGTAAATATATTATTCTGAAAAATCACTACCTCTGGCTATATAACCCATATCTCAAGACTAATTGTACTTTTCGAACCTTCAAAATGTTTCCAGCCCTAAAAATAATGTCACTTTAATTGTGAAATATCATACATCAAGACAAGCATAGAAAATCAGAGAGACATTTCTAGGAAGCCTTAGAGTGATGTAAATTAGATCCTGCTTTACTTAGTCTGCTTCCTTCAGAACTTACTTACTTAGAACTGCCTTACTTACAGAACTATGATGTCTAACTCAGAATTCTCTACAGGAACAGAATAGATAGAATGAAATATGTTAAAAGGGTGTTTAAAGGAAACTGCATTTTGTATAGCAGCTGCAGTTAAAGTCACTACAAGCTTGTTTGCAATAATGAACTGTTATTTTTCAGAATCCATCTTCTGCACAGGTCAAAGAGAATTAAAAGGAAATTTTGGACCCAACACGCTTGCATATTCAAAGAACTTGATGTTGGCATTGATTTCTGTAATTCTTCCATGGATGAGATGCTGGTTTTGGGTCACTATTTTCTTGGTATAGGAAACTCAGTGTCTTCCATTTGGTTTTTTTTTTTTTTTGCCATACTACTAGTTACCAAACAGACCAGGGAATCAATGTGGGATTTCTACAAACATCCTATTATTTCTATTCCAATTATGCATTCTGGGACCAAAGGAATAACCACAAAATGAGTTCAGAGACCCACTGAACACAGTGTGAGCTGGACTTTGGCTAAACCTCCATTGTTCACCAGAACTTATTTCAATTAGAATTAATGAATCAGTTATGTCCATTTACCTCCAAATTGCATAATTTCATTTTTATTGATGCCTGTATATTATTCCACTGTATAAATATACCACATTTTTCTTATCCAGTCATCAGTTGGTGAATATCTAGGGTTTGTCATTTTCCTAGCTCCTGTGAATAGAAAAGCAATGAATATGGATGAGAAAGTATCTCTGTAGTAGAATATAAAATCCTTTAGTATATGCCCAAGATCTGGATAACTGGATCTTGTGTTAAATCTATTTCTAGCATGTTTTGTTTTGAAATTTTTGAGACAGAGTCTCCCTGTAGCCGTAGCTGGCTGGAACTCACTATGTAGACCAGGGTGACCTTGATCTCACAGAGATCCACCAGCCTCTGTCTCTCAAGTGCGGGGACTAAAGGTGTGCACCACCAAATACTACTGTCTATTACCTGTGTTTTTTAGGAACCTCCACACTGATTTCCATAGGGGATACACCAGTTTGCACTCTGATCAGCAGTGAATAAGTAAGTGTCTATATTCAAGCCAATATTTGTTGACACTTTTAAAAGCTCTTAGCCATTTTGTCTATGTAAGATGAAATCTCAAAGTAGTTTTAATTTGTATTTCCCTGATGGCTAAAGATATTGAACATTCTAAAGTATTTCCTATGCATTTGTATTTAATCTTTGATGTTCCATGCCCTATTTTTTAGTTGGATGCATTATTTTCCTAACTTTTAATTTGTCTTTATACAGTCTAGCTATTAACACTTTGTCAGAAGTATAGCTGGTAAAGATTTTTCAAATTCTTTACGTTTCCTCTTTACTTGAATGATGGAATATTTCCCTCTACATAAGTTTCTTATTTTCATGAAGTTCCATTTGCCAGTGATTGGTCTTAATGCTTATGCCATTGGAATTCTGTTCAGAAAGTCCTTTCCCATTTTGTAAGTTCCTGTTTAGGTCCTACTTTCTCCTCTAACATATTCGAAATATCAGGTCTTATCTTGATCTTTTGGAAATTGAGTATTGTGCAGAGTGAAAGATATGAATTTATTTTCATCCTCTTATATGCAGTTATAAAGTTTGACCAGCTCCATTTGTAGAAGATGCTTTATTTTCTTCAGTGCGTATGTTTGGCCTCATTGTAAAAAAATGTATGTGTACTTACATCTGGGTCCTTAGTTCTCCTCCATTGACCACTGTGTCTGGTTTTATAACAGTACCATACTGTTTTTATTACTGTAGCTCTGTAGTATAACTTAATATCACTGATGGTGATGTCTTCTGTGTTTATTTTATTGTTCAATATTGTTTGTCTATCCTGAGTTTTTGAGTTTCTATATGAAATTGAAGATAACTGTTTTGTTAATTTCTGTGAAGAATTTTGTTGGAGTTTTGATGGGGATTGTGTTAAAACTTAGATTGCTTTTGGAAGGAAAACCAATTTCACAATATTAGCCCTATTAATCCATAAACATAGGAGGTCTTTTCATCTTCTTCAAGTCTTAACATTTTTATTACAGAAGTTTTTATCTTCCTTTGCTAGATTTATGCTAAACTTTTTTGAGGCTATCATAAATGTAGTTGTTTCAATGGTTTCTTTTTCTGTAAGGTTATTTTGGTCAATATTGTACCCTACTACTTTGCTGTATGTGTTTATTGGCTCTAGGTATTTTCCAGCAGAGACTAAGGTTTTCTATAAATATAATAATATCATCTGAAAATATACTTTGACTTCTCCTTTTACTTTTAATATACATTTTATTTCCTCTACTTGTCTCATTTCATTAGCTAAAACTTCAAGCAGTATGTTGAAAAGAAATATAGTGTGGATATCTCTTTCGGTTGATTTTAATAGAAACTACTTGAGGTTTTTCACTGTTTTGTATGATGTTGACTGTGGGCTTGTTGTATATTGTTTTATTGTGTTAAAATATGTCTCCTGTATCCCTAGATTCTCCATGACTTTTATCATGAATTGTTGTTGAATATTGTCAAGGGTCTTTTCTGTATCTAATGAGATGATCATGTGATTTTTTTGTCCTTGATTTTATTTATGTGATGGATTACATTTATTGGTATCCTTTTGTTGAACCATCTCTACATCTGTGGGAGGGACCATGACACTAAGTTCATGGGAGAGAACCACCACTACAGCTCATGCGAGGGAACCACAACTCCAGGCTCATGATAGGGGACAACAGCTCCAAGATTACAGGAGGGGACACAGCTCTGGGTTCACAGGAAGGCCTGTATCTCCAGGATCACTGTAGGCGACTGCAGCTCCAGGTTGAAGGGAGGGGACCACAGTTCCAAGTTCATGGGAGGAGTCACAGCCAAATCATAGGAGGAGGGGACCACAACTCTGGCTCAAAAGATGAGATGACCACTCTAGATCATAAGAGGGGAAAACAGCTCCAAGTTCATGGGAAGGGACCATAGCTCCAAGTTCACAAAAGTGGATCCTTTCTCCAAACTCCAAATTCACAAGAGGGGCCCGTAGTTCCATCTTACAGGAGGGGACCACAATACTGCCTTACTGGAAGAAACCACAGTTCCGGCTCACAGGGGACGAACTCCACTACAGATTCATGGGAGGGGACCACAGGTCCAGGGTGATTGGAGGTGACAATTGACTCAGTTCAGAGGAAGGGCCCACAACTTTGGGTCATGGAGGGCAGACACAGTTAAAGGTTCACAGGAGGAAGTTCACAGAAAGAGGCCCATACTTCACAGTCTTGGGAGGAGACCTTAGGTACAGGTTCAAGGAATGGTTCATGAGAAGAGATGACAGTCCTAGGTTGATAGGGGAACACAGCACTGGTTCATGGGAGATAGGCAGGGCTCTAGCTCATGAAAGAAAGATCACAGCTCCAGGCTCATGAGAGACAAACATAGTGCCAGGTTCACAAGACAGGAACACAGCTCATTTCACAAGAAGAGTCCCAAGCCTCAGATTCATGGCTGGCAAGCACAACTCCAGGCTCAAGGGTGAGAGTAACAATTTCAATTATGTTGATTCCTATTATTTTCCTCTCTCCACAGCTCTGTCCACACAATTATACTTGTGTTTAAGATAGAGCATTTTGGCTCCTGTGCATCAAACAAAAGTAGCAGTTACTTTCTGGTTTGAATTTTTTGCTTGAGGGACATCTATTTGGATAAAACTACCTCTTCTTTCACATAAGGAGACAGAGATCTCTCATATTTTGTTGCAGCTTTTCATGATCGAGGTTCTAATTCCCATTTCTTTATTATAATCACAGCTTTCATATATTCCTCCATGTCCAGCGGAAGCCATTGATGAGACATCTTATATGTAGTTGTGTTTTGCTGAGAGCTGCCACCACTGCCATCTTGACTCTTTAGCATTTTTTTCTCTTAATTGTCCTTTCTTGCCTCTGCCAGGTTGTAACCTGGACGATGATGATGATCACTGGCTTATCATGAGTGGGCAGTGAAGTGGTCACACAGACCCACCCAGGCCTTGGCAAGATAGGTGCACCGTGGCACGACACAGTGGGTTGGAAACAATCTTGCATAAAGTCGCATTTTGCTGAGAGCTGCCACAGCTTCCATCGTGGCTCTTTAGCCATTTTCTTTCTTTTTTTCTATGCGTTTTATGAGACCACGGTGCTATTAAGCTTATAGTCAACATCAAAAGAAGCTCTTGTAACTGTATCAACTCATGGAGATTAAACACACACCCTTGAATGATAAATGGGTCAAAGAAGAAATTAGAAAAGAAAGAAATGTATTCCTGGAACTAAGTGAAAACGATTTGAAAAAAAAAAAAACCCCTCTGGACACTAAAAAGCATCCAAAAAGGGAGTTTATAACTCTAACTCTACATTTTAAAAATAAAAAAAGAGGACATATAAATGACTTAACAGTACAACTCAAGACTCTGGAAAGGCAAGCACAAACCAAACCCAAACCTAGTAGACAAGAAGAGATAACAAATATCAGAGAAGAAATGAATAAAATAGAAATAAAGAAAACAATACAAAGAATCAATGAATATAAGAGCTGGTTCTTTGAAATGCTAAATAAGACAGACTCTTAGCCCAGTTAGCCAAAAGAAAGAGCAAATCCAAATCAAAATCAGAGACCAAAGGGGAAACATTGAAACAGACAAACAGACACACACACACACACACACACACACACACACACACACACACACATGCATACAAGAGCATTATAAGGGAATACTTTAAAAACTTACACTCTACTAAATTTGAAAATCTAAAAGAAGTGGATGAGAGGCTGGAGAGATGGCTCAGCAGCACTGGCTGCTCTTGCAGCAGACCTGGGGTCAATCAATCCCCAGCACCTAAGTGATAGTAACAGCAGTACTCCAATTCCAGGGTCGGATGCCCTCTTCTGACCACCGTGGACATTGCATGACATGGGTACACTTACATATATGCAGGCAATACATTCATACACATAAAAAAAAATAAATGGATAAATTTTTAAATTCATGGAAATCACCAAAGTTAAACCAAAAGGAGACCAACAGCTTAAACAGACCCATAACAAATAAAGAAATTGAAATAGTACTACAAAACTTCTCAACTAAAAAAGCCCAGGCCCAGATGGATTCACAGAATTCTACCAGACAGTCAAAGAACTACAACCAATACTGCTCATGTTATTCAGAAAGATAGAAACATGGATAAAACTTCCAAACTCCTTCTTTGAAGCCAGTATCACTTTAATACCAAGCCAGGTACAGATGCCAAAGAAAACAAAATTATATGCCTATACCCTTAATGAACAGAGATGCAAAGAATCTCAACGAAATGCTCAGAAACCACATAAGACACACATCAAAAAAGATAATGCACCGTGACCAAGTCTATTTTATTCCAGAGATGGTTCAATATACATAAATCAATAAATGTATCAAATTATATATATGGACGCAAAGACAAAAACTAGATGGTCATCTCAATAGATAAAGAAAAGCCTTTGACAAAATGCAACATGTATTCATGTTAAAACTCCTAGAGAGAATTGGAATGGAGGGAACCTACCTTAATATAATTAAAGTTATATACAACAAACTCACAGTCAATATCAATCTGAATGAAGAAAAACTGGAAGCATTCCCATTAAAATCAGGAACCAGACAAGCCTCCATTGCCTCCATTACTTTTCAATATAATGCTTGAAACTTTTGTTAGACTATTCAGATCAAAGAAGGAGATTAAAGGAATACTAACTGAAAGAGAAGGGGTCAAATTATCACTATTTGCAGATGATATGATATTAAACATAAGAGATCCCCAAAAGTCCACTAGTAAACTGTTAGAAATGACTAATAGTTTCAGTAAAGTGGCAGGTTTCAAAATCAACTTACCAAAATCAGTGGCCTTATACCAATAACAAACAATTGGAAAAAGCATTCAAGGAAACTCTCCCATTCACAATAGCCTCAAAACATATTTAAATGATTAGTAATAAAGCTAACCAAGGACATTAAAGATTTCAATAATAAAAAGTTTAAACCTGTAAAGAAAGACATAGAAGAGGACACCAGGAGATGGAAGGACTTACCATGCTCATGGATTGACAGAATATTGTGAAAGTGGCCATTTTCTTTCTTAATTTCCAAATACTTTCTCACCTGTACCCAGCTTGCTACCTAGATGATGATGATGACTGACTGGTGAACCATGAGTATGCCAGTTCTGGCCACCCACGGGCTAAGAAGAGAGTTGTTCCAAGGCATGGTACACAGGGTAGACACAACCACCTCCTGATTCTGCCCACTGCTAGACTCCTGCTGCCCAAATTAGGTCATCAGGAGACTTGGCACCCCAGGGTGTGGGTGCCAAGCATCCTATCTACACCTGGGTATTGTGTACTCATGTTGTTTTCAAGGCCTCCAGTTTTTATGTAGACAAATAGTGTAATAAACTTTGCTCACAAGACTTCCTTCATTGCGCCCTTTAGATTTTGATATGTAATGTTTTCTTTTTCAATTCATTCTTAGAATTATTTAATTCTGTTTTTGATTTTTCACTTGAACCAGTTATCATTTAGTTCTCTGTTGCTTACCTTTCATGAGTTTGTGTAGTTCCTCCCATTTCTTGGTTGTATATACCAAACTTGATTTCTCTGTGGTCAGTTAAATTACAGGATATTATTTCAATTTTCCTAAATTTATTGAGATCTGCTTTGTGCCCTAAAATATGGTCAGTTTTCTGGAATGTTCCATAAGCTGCTGAGAAGAAAGGGCTTAAATTTGGATATTTTTAAAATGTATGTCACATTCATTTGTTTATGGTGCCTTTTTACTCCAGTTTCTCTTATTTTTTGATTGAATGACCTGCGTGTTGATTTGAATCAGGTACTGTAATAAACCACTATCAGTGTGTTGGGGTCAGTCTGTGATTTTAGATCTAATAGTGTTTCTTTTATGAAATTAGTTGACCCTGTGTTTAGTGTGTATATGGTTAAGTCTATAATATCATATTGGTTACTATTTTTTCTTCAATGAATATGAAATGTCCTTCCTTACTTCTTCTGCCTAGTTTCAGGTTGAATTCTATTTTGTTAGATATTAGTATATCTATACTTGGTTGTATGTTGATTACATTTGTCACTCTAAGATTTCATCTTTCATTGACGGTGAGGTGTGTTTCTTGGAAGCAGCAGTAAAAGAGTCTGCTTAATAATCCAATCTGTTTGTCTGTCTCTCTTTTTTGGAAAATTGAAACCATTAATTTTGAGAGTTGGTATTGATCAATGGTTATTAATTCCTGTTATTTTATTACTGTGATTTTCCTCTGAGCTTTTGTTTGATTTCTTGAGATTCTCATTTTGAGTTTTGTTTCAGTTTGGCTTTCCTTCAGAGATTTAGCTCTTTATTAAATTCTACTTCATATCTTGAATTGTTTTCCTTATTTAGTTTGACTGTATTTTCATGTTTTCAAGGTCTTAATTCAGTTTTGTATTCATATCCACATTGTGTTCCTTGAACATATTTATAATTATTATTTTAAAATCATTTTCTTATGCATCAATTAAGTTGTTTTTTCTCAGGAAACACTATGGTGAGATTGATAACTTCTATAGGAGATATGTTGTCTTGGTTATTCATATTGTTTGTGTTTTTGCAATGGGATCTTCATATCTGGATTTCTATTATTGATCATGTTTCTTGGTATGGATATCTGTATTACCTTTTTTGATTGGTTCTTTGAATCTATGCTTGCTGTTTACTGAACTTGTCAGGTTTTGGACCAGCTGAGAGGTACTTGATGTTAAATCTTGGGTACACTCTGTTTTGATGTATGAATGGAATGCCACAAGTGTTTTTACTTTATTCAGGGATAGGTGCAACTTATGAGCCTATAAGCAGAACATCTCTGAGCTTTGAAGATTCTCACTGCTGATTTTCTCATGAGTCCGTGGAGGACTCACTGTGTTTTACATTTCATCATTAAATGACAGGGGCTAGAGTCACAATGTGAGGGAATAGTATTCTGTGGAGGCACAGTGCTGTATCATCCTCATATGGAAGTGTATAGGTTTCTTTACCTGAGATCAGGAGCACAAGACACCATGCAATTCCAGAGTGTTTTGGTAGATGTGGTTGTGAACTCTTACCTGCAGTTTCTACTTACATTTCCAAGGTGAACTCTACATAGTCCTGAGTTGGCACAAGAGGCTAAGTGTCTGCTAAACTAAGTAGTGAGTCATTTGGGTCTGGAAGTCCTCACCTGCAATTAAAGATTATATTCCACATGGTCCTGGAGTAGCATGTAGGGTGGGGTTACTGCTAAATCAGATGGAAAGTGGCCTTTTTATTATTTAAATTAGCAGAGAAAAAGAAAAAAATCCTTTTGGGTGGCTGGAGAGATGACTGAATGGCTTCTCTTGCAGACCTGAGTTTGATTCCAAGGACTCACATGGTCATTAACAACCATCCATAACTACAGTTCCAGGGCAATCTGATGCTCTCTTCTGATCTCCATGGGCATTGCACGACATGGGTGCACTCATATATGAAGACAATACACCCATACACATAAATTATAAATAATTATAACATATTTTTAAAAATAAGAAAGAATCTGTTTCTGTGAGCTTAGACAACCTCATCTTGATGTAATCAATTTGGGGCCCACTCCAGTATTCATCCAAGGTTACTTTGTCAGACCAAACCATGAAAGGATCAGAGAGTGACTTGGTCTTCCAGGACCTCTCCTGGAGGTGGCAGACCCTAACTCAAATTTCTACAGCTGAATTCTCAGGCTGATAATTTCATTTTCTTTTTCTATCAAGAAAGGTCCCTTATACAATGTTCCTTCTAATTTTATGTATATCAAAAGGCAAAAGAATACTTTCATATAGTTCTTGCTGAAATATCCTACTGGGTACCAGTCCTGGAAACTGTGATTCATGACTTCCTGGAATGAATTATGGAAAGCTGGCTCCAAGGAAACATCATGAATGTTATGCAGAAGCTATTGAATTTTAAAATTTAACTTTGTAATCATACTGCTTTATGAATTATCCTGTTGTCATCTATCCTTCCCTATTCTCATTTTACTTGTTTGAATCAAAATGTAAGGAGCCATTAACAAGGGAGTTAGGAAAATAAAAAATTCTATAATCAAGTTAAGCCATTTGGTGATGCTGACAGAATTCCCTCCCACTAACAAGAGTTGTGAACCAAAACTAAAACTTACGCTACTGATCTAATGACTAGCTCATATTTCAGTGCAGTCTTACACTGTTCAGTATGAAACCTAACCTGGTGGTGGGAGGAAAGGGGCCCCTATAGTAGAAACGAAGACCAAAGGTTGGAGGGATGAGAAGGCACACTGCCTACACCATGGAGAATCTCAACTGCTTTTCTTCTAAAATGAGTGAGAACACATTGCCCAAGATAGCAGTGGATCATTCTTTAGGGACAAATGGGAAGTTACTCTCAGTCCAGATAAAGACATTAAGCTTTTGTATCTTTTAGACTGTCTCTTTTTCCCTTCTTTGCCATCTCTTTTGTGCAACTCTGAAAGAGAGCAGGCATGTGATTAAGGAGATCCTAAGACAGAGAAATTTCATTCCATTGCATTTCACTTGGGCCATCTCCCATGTTTCTTGTCCCTCTCAGTCAGCTGGGAAACCTTGAACTTTGTTAATGTCCAGGAGTAAGGTAGTTTCTTATCAGCTAATCACAGTTCAGGCTAGTATTTGAGATATACTGGGATCCCCGTCCCTTATGTAAGAGATAGTAGGTCATTTTAGTCTACCTCGTTCCCAAATACTACTACTCTTTTTGGTGGTCCCATTTATATTTTCACTTTATAGATAGGATCAGGGATATCTGGGATATAAGCAATGTTAACAAAGACCAGGGATGTGAGCCACAGGTAAGCATAGACTACTTCTGCAAAGTATCAGAGAGCAAGAGAACATGAGGATGTAGTGAAGGCTCCCTCCCCTAAGTAAGACATCCCCTTACAGATAATGGGTTGGGAAGGAGGAGGGGAAAGGATCATGGCCTACAAAATTATGAGATTTTCTTTTGCTTACATATGGAAATCAGTGCTTCCAAGATTCTTCCCGATTCCCTTCTAGCCAGCCTCATGAAGAACTGGAAAATTTTAAGCTTCAGAACCTCAAGAAAAAAGCCTTTATATTTTGTAGGAGAAAAGGTACTTAAGTTTTTCAGATTGTCAGACTCTGTTTGCAGGTATACACAAACTGATTCTGGGTACAAATTTGTAAGCAGTTGGTCACCCCAAGCCTAGATGGGGAAGATCTCTGATTAGACACTGGTAAAGATAAATATTTCTGTTAGCTTCATCCACCTTGATCATAGGTGCTAGCTACAAGTCACTCATGATCTTATAAAGTTTAGGGATATCAAAATCAAGTGTTCTGTCTCTAATAACACTCTTTTAAGAAAGATGCTTTCTGTCTCTTGTCAATCCCAGTTCCCAATTCCTGATAGATGATAAGACTCATTTGGATAAATTTATGCCAGTTGTAAAGAGGACAAGTGCTTTGGTCCAGCCTGTCATCACTAGACTCAACAAGAAGTCTACTATTCACCATACACCAGAAGAACAGATACCTTTTGTGTATACACTTTATTACTAAATTGTCATGTGTCCTTTCAGCACATGGAGAAGGCAGCTCTGGAGATGGAGTTTGGCCATCCAAGTTCAGATCCAAGCATGTTTGTCTAAAAGTGTCTTCCAAAGAATCTTGTATTGAGTCAGGCTGTGCCACTGACTCTGTTACAGGGAGAAAGGAGATCAAAGCTCAATAAAATAGCCAAGAGTAACGGCGTAAGAATAGCTAAGGTATAAACTATTTTGAGAAAAAGCTATCATTCATGATATAAAGATGTCTATCATAAGAGAAGTTAATGGCATACTCATCTACAGAGAGGACAAATAAGTCTCTCTGCTTAAATCTCTCTCAACCAGTTATTCCCTTCTGAGACATAAGGCAGTCTCTTAAGTGTATGCCCCTATAAAATGTAAAGACAAATTGCATACTTCCAATGTACAATGGAACCAAATACACATTCCCATTCCAAAGGGGAGGAATGGGTGTCTACTGAGGAAATACTGGAACAAAACAAGACTGAAATCCAGCAGAACAAACAGCAAATCCTTCAGTTCCATGTCTTTGATCTAGGACTCTACATCCCAAATGTTAACATGGCTTAATACCCCCAGAATTCAAATACTTGGATCCTATGGAGGATATGAATCATTCAAATCATTACAACCAGTATATACAGAAAAACATTAGGAAAATATAAGAATCAGAATGCTTTTACTAAAAAAGAGTTTGTATATGATTATTAAGATGGCTGGATGTTTTTCCAGAATGGAAAATCTTGAAAAAAGACTAGGCCAGTTAGAAATTTCTGAATGAGTTATGATATTAAAGTTTCTAAGATCAAAGTTCAATATATTGTTTTCAAACGTCTATGTAAGTTAAGTTATTTTATTTGCTCTTGAAAACACTAGTACTGCATAAAAGAGTGAATATATATCTAATTAAAGTTTATTTAAAAGTCTTTGATGTCTAAGTACTGCATATTATGGCGGGGCTTGAGAAATAACTCAGCAGCTAAGAATATTAATTGTTCTTGCAAAGTACCTGCATTCAGTTCCCAGCATCTACAAGGTGTTTCACAATCACCTGTAACTCCAGCACCAGGTTATCTGATGCCTTCCTCTGGGTTCTGTAGGCACAAAGCATGTATGCAGTGTGTGTACAGATATGCAGGCAAAACACATAAAATAAATCTTTTAAAAAAACAGCCAGAATAAGTTCTATCAAATCAAATCGAATAAATAAAGTATATAGTTTCTGTTCAATCTTTATCTAAGCATTACAGAGTTCTTAAAAGTATCAGACTCAAATAAAATCACATTCTGAGAGTTCAGTAAACATACATGAAAGCCTATACCAATGTGGACAGTGATATTAAAAGGGACATTATTAGCCTATCCAGCTATAAGTTCTGTAAACCACAACAGTGACCAATTCAGCAAATTATCTCTGTTGGTGAGATAATGGCACTTTTATCTTGGGGGTAATCAACAGAGGCTTAATTGGACTAAGGCTCATTCACTCCATGGGCAGAAATTCATGTGTAAATATGTGTAAACATAGTGTAGTACACATGGCTGGAGATGTCATAGACCCTAGAGAAGAACCTACTTCTGTCAGTTTCCTAGATGAATGTAATTTCTTAGTATGTTCTAAATACATATCTTTATATGCACAGACAGTTGTACCTCTCATCACTCATCAAGAGATGGAGAATATTACAAAGTTCCACAACTGGTCAAATGCAGAGAATAAAGGTCTGTGAGTTGTCCAACCCTTTGCACTTAAGGCTCAAGGAATGCCATGGAACAGGATGCAGAAAGAATGTAAGAACCAGAGGCACAAGACACCTACTGGTAGCTAGTGCATTCTAGACATGATAGAAAAGGTACACCAATGAAATTGCCATTGTATGATAGTCTAACAAGACCTTCATGTAATTATAAAACTAGTTGGTACACCAACATAAACAGGAATACTTCATGGGATTATGCCAAGATGAAGGACTACAGGAAATCAATGGATAGTGAAGGGAAGAGTATCAGTTTTCTCCAGGGACTAGCTTTCGGAGAGGCTTTCTAATTCCAAGTTGGCTGCACTACACACAGGTACACCCAAACACTACTAAATGGGACTCAGTGAACTAAGTGTAGAATATATATTTTATGTGTGTGAATAATAAAAACAAAGAAGAGGAAAAAAACTAAGAGGGAGTTGGATACATAGGAGGAGTTGGAGGGGAGACTGGGAAGGATGAAAATAATGCAAAGACAATACTCATGCTTGATATTCCCAAAAATAAAAACTAAAAATTATTTTAAATGTATTAATTTTTAAAAAGATGTTAGAAAAATAATAAAAGGGTCAATATTTTGCTCCCTTCCCTCCAAGATTAAGTTGGTCCTAGTTAATTGTGGGATATATCTCATAATAACCTGTAAGTCACTTGTCATTTTGTTAAGGGAGTCTGTGGAAACTCCCCTGGGTGCACTAAAACCAAAATTTATTCTAAAAACAGGTAAGTAAACACAGAGTAAAAATCTTCTGTGCTCCCAAGTAAAATCATGGTCAGTTAAAGACTTTGATTTATCTTTAGATAGTTGGAAAAACTAAGGGAAAAATGAAAGCTTGAGCAGCCAGAGGATCCTCCCATGCCCAAGTGAATCCTGAGGAACAGATTCTCTAGTGCCCTTGATAATAAGAAGAATTTTTAAAAACTTTAGCTGCCTAGATTCTCTTAACCAGAAATGTACAACAAAAGACTAAAAATCCCCTGCCATTAGGCTTAATTTTATATGAGATGTTCTTTAGACAACAATTTCTCACAAATTATTTTCTTCTTGATGAGGAAAATGTTGCCCAGATACATATCATGACTTTGACTTATTTCACTGCAACATCTTCCAGAAGCCAAGAAAATCATGCTCATCCTCTTAAAGGCCAAGACAAAATCTAAGAATGTTTTTGCAAAATATGGAATAGCCTCTCTTTGGAAGATCGTTTCCCACAGCTGAACATGTGCTTCTGCACTCTAACCACCCATATTTCTAGAACAAATGAGACTACAGTTACACTGGTGTCAATCTATCATGTTCTGAGGAAATTATTTGGGATACCTTAGTAATTCACATGGACCATCACTGAGCAATCTTAGAAAACAAAACCAAATGGCCTTGTATTTCTCTCTATCAGATTGTTAATTAGGCAGCGGATGTATGGTTGTACCCAACAATAATGGAATTAAGATTTCACTCAGGTTTGGTCATTAGTATCAACCCCCTGCCAGGCATTATATAGGGTACATGAACTAGAACATCTATTTCTGGGAGGACACTGCCAATGAGACAGTTAATTTAACTGAATTCTCTTGTAAAGTTTCCAGGATGTCACTCCCTGATGCAGGAGTCTGGTATAATGAATAGCCAATTACACTTTGATCTATCAAACAAAATATAGACAAAACCATATCTCTGTTCTTATCCCTCTATGACTCGCTCCCATGAGATCAAGGATATTGAAACCCAATGGCCAATTTTGGACTTCAAGCTGACAGATAAAATGGTCTTCAAAAGATTGGCATGGTGGCTCATACCTTTAATCCTAAAACTTGGAAGACAAGGACAAGCAGATCATTGTGGGATTGGGGCCAGCCTGCGATAGTGTATATAGCAAATTCCAGGCCAGCTGAAGGTACACAGTGAGAACCTGTATTAAAATATTACCCCAGTGGATTACTTCATAAAATTCTGATTAGTATAGGTAAGGGTGGTAAGGATATCCCTAAACTTGTTAATACATACCATGCATGTCAAGGATTATTTGGTTAGCTCTCCTACATGCTCCTCTCCTCTGACACGGGCTTCTTTAAGATACTAAAGACAGTTCTTTAGTTTTCACTTTTCGAAGGGCTAATATTCTTATATGTATTTTGCAGATGCTGTCTCAGGTATCAGAAATGCCCAAAGAACACATGTCATAATCACATGGCTTGTTCTTATTCCCAAATCCCCAGCTTTAATGTCCAAGCACTAGCATAGCTTCTTAGATCCGCCTTCTCTGGAGAATTGCTTATTGCTACTGCCCATCATCACCCTCCCTATCATCAAGAAGGATCCATAGTGATCATTGCCTGAAAACCCAAACAGTAGTTACAGTGACATTTGGGAGGGGGCAATTAAGGGCCAGGAGTCAGGCAGCTTCCTGGTAGGCAGAGAGAGTAAAGAAGCTCTGGATAGATGAATGTACTTTTCACTTTAACATTAACATGACCTGATTTCTTCTCTCTCTGCAAGACAAAAGCTTGGTGAAATTTTTCTCCTGGAGAGAACTGCCAAAGCAGGGCTTTCAAATCTCAAATCAGGAGTTGGAAACCAATCAGCTTCACTTTCTTTCTTTGTCTTAATTATCGAATTCCATGTAATGGCTCAAACCAGCCAATTCTGAGGGAGAAAGGAAACTCATCACTTTCCCAAACACAAGAAAGTTTGACTTTGCCAGACAAACTTGGACACAAGTTCTGGATCCACTTTTCATCTTGGAGAATCTGTCTTTTTGCGTGCTTTACTGTATTTGTTCATATTTTCGCTTTCAATAAAACGTGACCGCTTATTGAAATTTTCCTTTCCATGACTTTTTATTCTTTAAATCAGCAGAAAAAAATGTTCATACTACTCTAGAAGACCTCACTATGATGGCATCAGAAGTACATTTACCCTGCATTTGGCCATACAGTGCTGTCACTTGGGCCCTGTCACTTTGGGATCCAATTAGATACACTTAATTTATTCAATTGAGTGTGTACATTTTCCACTGCAAGGTCTGACACACAGAGAAGAAATATACAAATCACTTGTAATATGCTGGTGCCCCACTCACCAATCGGTTTTAGTGAAGGGTATGTCTTCTGGATCTTACCATTGTGGAGAATTCTGCATTAAACAGAAAATCTCAAGAATTCTAATTTCCATGAACCTCTAAATTCCTTAATCACCAGTAAGCCAAGGAATATTAAGCATCACCAGCTCATTCAAGCTCAGGCATTAGCCAACCAATAAACTCTGGGTACGTTTTAAAACTGTGAGATCAGTAATATCAAAATCCAGAATCCCTGATCAATCTGTCCCTCCATCTATTCTGAAGAAAAGTTGTTTCCAGAGCTGCCAACTCTCCCTTCATACATGGAAATTTAAAAATTGGCATGTTTGAGCATCTTAATACATCAGAATCTATTGGGTTCAATATTCCTGGGAAGAGATGGCTAAAGAAAAAATAGAGTGAGGAAAGTACAGAAGAACATGTAAGTGTGCTAAATTATCACAAGTTCATAGCCACAAAGAAAGTTTATATTAGAATCCTGAAAGGATTAGCCATGTAGTACCCACTCTCAGAAATTCCCAAGGACTTGATGGGAGATGACAATCCTAATTGTCTAGTTACTGTGAATTTTTATTTTGCTGGTGACGTCAAGGCATTTTAGTGAGTTCAGATAGGATATAGTAAACAAAGGAAAGAATTTGTTAATAAACATGAGTGAAAGGAGAGGTAGAAAGGAGGGACTTTGTCAAATTTGTAGCAAGCTGGAAGCCATGAAAACGTGACAGTGTGACTCAGGGGTAGAATGCTCATCTCACACACTATACATACTTTCTTCTGAAGCACTGAGAATAAGAAGAGTCATAGACTTGACTACATAAAAAATAAAGCTATCTATACTTATGATATCCACAAATATATTTAAAACAAAACATGAGGAAATTATTTGCAATTTACAGTGGCACAGGGGGGTTGAAATTAATATTATAAGACTTTTATGAATTAATAAATAATGGTGAAGGTATGAAAAAACAAGAAACCTCATAGACTATCATTAACTTTAATAGATTTTAAGTTCATACAGTATATACACATAGTGCATGTCAATATGATTCAATATCTCTGCTTCTAGAAATCTATCCAAATAACTGGAGTTGGAAAAAATACATAGATACAAAATGTTATTTTCATTTTAAAAATATATTTTTGTGGATTTCATACAATACATCTTAATCATATTTAATCCCCCTTTCCTATCTTCACTCCCCACAGCCCACCCACAGAACTTCATGCATTTTGTCATATATTTTAAGACCTATTGATTCCAGTTTGTATGCCCAGATGTCTCTCAGTGTGAGTTCATCCACTGGAACCTGGTCATCCTATCTAGCATCATTCCCTTAAAGACAATTAACTCTCCCAATAGCAGCTTGCCAAACTTGTGACATCCTGTGCATTTTCATAGTTCTACGCTGGCTTTTGTCTGATTTAGTTTGCATGGGTTTTGGACATGCTGACAACATTGCTGTAAGTTCATATTAGCAAGTTTCCAGGAGCCTGTAAAACTGTTTCCATATGGTCACGTGTCTCTTTCTCTGGCACTTATGGTGTTTGCACCCCCACTTCCACAATGGTCCCTGAGCCCTGAGTGGGTGAATTTGAATAGGGATATTGTCCAGGGACTCACACATTACAGTCTCAAACTCTTTATCACACTCTAGTGTATAAGGAAACTTCACTGTTAAGAGTTGACAGACATATTAGTATTCTCTATACACCTTGTTCTACTATATTCCATAAGCCTTAGGTGTAGATGTTCCATTGTAGATGTGTTATTTAGGCTTGGCCATCTCACAGACACTTATTCTCTGTGTGTGATTAGTTGTGGAACTCTGTAATAATCTCTGTCTTTTGCAAAAGAAGCTTCTTGGGGAATACTGAGTGTCATACTTGTCTATAAATATGAGGATTCACATTTAGCATTCAGTAAGAAATAATATTTGTCTGGGGCTAAAGAGATGACTCAACTATTAAGAGCACTGGCTGCTCTTTCAGAGGACCATAGTTTCGATTCCCAGCACTCACTTGGCAGCTAAAAACTGGACATAAATCCAGATCCAGGGGATGTGATGCCCTTTTCTATTATCCACAGGCACTGCATGACATAGGTGCACCTACCTGTATGCAAACAGCACACTCATACACATAAAAATTTTAAAATATATATAAAAAGAAATTACGTTTGTCTACACATGTGACAGGTTTAAGATTTTCTCTAAAATCTATGACCCTTTCAGTCATGTATTTTTGGCTATGCTTGCAGCTGCCACACTTTAATCCCGTCCCATTGAGTGAGTTTTAAGTCCAGTTATGTCACTGCTGATTACCCTCAAGATGTAAGTGCCATTACTGCACCAATATACTTTTCTGTGCTGATCATTGTTATGGTTATTAGACTTTAAAGCTGGGGTACACCATTGCTTGAATTTTCTCCCTTAACAGGTTGCATAGTGTTCTATGAAACCATGAGGGCTATTCTTCATGGAGGAGGATTCCTGGTCAGTTCCAGTTCCATTGCTTCAAAATCCTGTGTCTGAAATGTATCCTTGTTTCAGCAATAGGATCTACTTTCAAGTTGTGAGAAATATTCAATGAATGTCATAATAACCTGTTTTAGGAGTCCCTTGGAATCGCCTGACCAATAACTTGAAGGGAGGTTTCTCTAGTCTGGCACTGTGTTTCTTGTCAATATAGCATTGAACTATATACATCTAGATATTATATGTGGATTTTTCAGTAAGCTTTTGAACTAATATATTTCATACCAACTAAGCATTATTTACCTCCTCTCTCTTTCTCCTCTCTCTCTCTTTCTCTCTCTCTCTCTCTTTCTCACACACACACATATTTGTCAATATCTCCCTCCTCCCTCCCAGGTGAAATTACCCACATTTTCCCAATTTCAGCTTTGATAATACCTGACCCCTATGATTCCCCCTCTCCTGAGCTCCTTCCCTCCATTTACCCCAATGGTTACTTGTGTAACCTTCCCTCTTCCCCTCCTTGTTACATACACACATTTTACCTTTTCCATCCCTGGTAACACCTATCTCCTACTATCTCTCTCTATCACACTCATTCTTTCCCTCTCCATCCATTTTCCTGGCACCTGAAGTTACATAAAGAGATATACTCCTATATAAGGAATTGGAGCTAAGATCCACAAATGAGAGGGAACAAATGTTTGTTTTTCCAAATCTCTGTTACTTCACTTAGTATCACAGTTTCTAGTACTATGCTTTACTTGCAAATTTCATGATTTAGAACTCCATTGTATAAATTTACAACATTATCATTATCTATTAGTCAGTTGAGAGACAAATTACTTTAATTGCTTAGTTAATGTGTAAAGGACAGCAACAAACATGAATGAATAAGTATCTTTGCAATAGGATAAGTTCTTAGAGTATATGCCAAGGAGTGGTATAACGGGATCATATAGTAGAGTCAGTAGATTCACTTTTTAGGTTTTTGGTAGTTCTCCACACTGCTTTCCATAGTGGTTGAACAAGTTTACAATCCCACCAACAAGGACTAAGCATTACTCTTTCCCCAAATCCTTGCCAGTATTTGGTATCACTTATTATCTTGATTTCAGCCAGTCTTACTGGGGTAAAATGAAATCTTAAAGTAGTCTTGATTTGCATTTCCCTAATTACCAAGGATATTACACACATTTTCAGAGGTTTCTTTGAAAGTTTTATTTCTTCTTTTGAGAAAATTCTGTTCAAATCCAAAGCCCATCTTTTAATTGGGTCATTTGTTTTCTTGTTTTGTGGGTTTTTTTTCAGTTCTTTATGTATGTTGAATATTAACCCTCTGTTAGATTTGTAACTGGTGAAGACTTTCTCCTACTCTTAGGGTATCCTCTTCACTTCCTTGGTTGTTTCTTTTCCTGTAACAGAAACGTATAATGTTAATGAGGTCCTAATGTTGATTGTTGATATTGATTTCTGATCAACTGATGTCCAATTTAGAATTCCTTTCCTGCACTTATATCTTGTAGGATACTGCCTTTTTTTTTCTTCTAGCAGTTCCAGAGTTTCAGGTTTCACATTGAGGTCTTCGATCTATTTAGTGATGACTGTTTTTTCCTTTGACCTATTCTTCATTCAGGAGTATGTTGTTTAATCTCCATGAACTCATGCAGTCCCTAGAGCTTCTTTTGGTGTTGATTTAAAAATTTATTGTGTTGTGGTCTGACAGACTGCATAGAATTACTTCAATTTTGTGGGGTATTTGTTACAACTGTTTCATGCCCCAGTATGTGATCAATTTTAGGGAAACTTCTATAAGCTGTGGAGTATAAAGTATATTTTTTTGTGCTTGGGTGGAGTATTCCATAGATGTCTCTTATGTCCACTTGATGTATGGTATCATTTAATGTAGACATCTTTTGTTTACTCTTTGTCCAGTTGGCATATCTATTGGAGATAGTGGGGTATTAAAGTCACCTACTATTACTGAATTGAAGTTAATCTGTGTCTTAAAATCCTATAGTTCTCTTTTTAGGAAATTAGGTGCACCAGAATTTGGTGCATACATGTTCATGGCTGTAATATCTACTTGGACATTTGTTCCTTTGATAAGAATGAAGTGACCTTCTTCATCCCTTCTGATTAACTTTAATTTGAAGTATATTTTGTCAGCTATTAGAATTGTGACACCTGCTTTTTTCTTTGTGCCACTTTCATGGGAATATCTTTTTCTATCTTTTCACCCTAAGGTAGTGCCTATGTATGAAGGTGAAGTAAGTTTCTTTCAGAAAACAGCGAGAGGGATTGTGTTTCTTAATCCCTTCTACTATCCTGTGTCGTTTGTTGACTGGGCCACTGAGGGCATTGATATTTAAAAATTGAAAGCTGTGCATTTATTACTATTGTTTTAATTTCTGTTTGCATTCCTTGTCCAATATGTGTTTCCACAATTATACCTTGATTTATTTTCTTTCTGCTGCCTCTTATGTATAGATACTCCTTTCTTCAGTGATTTGTAGTGCTTCAAGTTGTTTTGTACTGCTGGTTTCATGAACATGAATTCTTTCTGCCTATTCATGAAAGATTTTTCTTTCTCCTTCAACTATAGTAGACAGTTTTGGGGGGTAAAGTATTTGAGGTTGGCATCTATGATCATATAGAACTTGGTATACTTTGGTCCAGGTGCTTCTGGGTTTCAGTCTTTGCATTGAAAAGTCAGCTGTAATTCTGATGAGTTTTCCTTTATATGTGACTTGCTGTTTTTCTTTTAAAGATTTCAGTATTCTCTCTTTTTGTTTATATTTAGTGTTTTTCTATAATATGCCATAGGGAGTTTCTCTTCTGGTCCTGCCTATTTGTTGTTCTATGTGATTCTTGTTCCCATTTGCACATATCTTTCCTTAATTTAAGGAAATTTTCCTCTATAAGAAGAAAATTGAAGAGCTGATCAATGCTATTTACCTGGTATTTGTCTCCTTCTTCTTTATTTATGATGTGTAAATCTGGTCTATTCACGTCCCACATTTCCTCATTTCCTGTATACTCCATTCTTATTTTTTATTTTTCATATTCCTTACTTGAGTAGTCTAGTTCTTCAACTTTATCATCCAGTCTTGATATTCTGTCTTCCATTTCATTAATTGTGTTAGTAAGGCTTCCTCCTGTCATTTCAAATTACCTTGAGTTTTTCACTTCCTTCTTAATTTCAGCCTGAGGTTTTCTTCAGTATTTCTATCTCTTTTGAAAATTCAATCAGAAGTTTTTCCCTGTCCTCTTTTAGTTCATTGAGGTTTTGTGTGTTCTTTAAATTTGTTGAATTTTTTATCATGTTTATCATTGCTATTTTAAATTCTGTGTCCTGAGTTACCTCTATGTAGTTCTCATTTTAGAACTCTTCTAGAGGACTGGTGATATTTGGTGTGGGATATATTATCTTGGTTTTCCATATTATTATTTTTCAGTTTTGTTTCGGCATATAGATTTCTTAAATTTCTAGTTATTCTAATATGAAGCACAAGCCTGCCTTTGTTGAGTTGAAGTTTGATTCTGTTTGTATTGTTGATGTGCCTTGGTTGCTTTCTGATTGAGTATGAAAATTTAGTTGCTCCAGTCTTCAGGGTTTTTTCTTTTTATTCTACATTAGAAGGACCAGATGGATTCAAGCAGTAATGCTACTCAGGAGCTCTCCAGGAGGACAAAGCAGTCCTGGCTAGTTAGGCACACTTCAGTTACCTCAGAGGGATTGGGCCAAGATCCAAGGAGAGGAGATGTGAAATGCATGTCCAGACCTGTATTAGCTATCAGGGAAGTCTGAGCCCTGGAGTCGTGGGAAGGACTATGAATGATTCTAAATCAAAGGGTTGGGTGTGGCAGGATTTGGGCAGCTCACCCACAGAAGCCAACTCAGGCAGTCTCAGTGGGAGAGTTGCACAAGGAGATATGGCACAAGGAAGTTCAGGCCCCTACTAGCCATTAGGGATGTCTGAGCCCTGGAGCAGTGGGAGGGACTGCAAATTGTCCCAAAGCAGGGGGATTTTGTTTTGATTTCAATGGGAAATCATATTTTAGAATATATAAAACTTTCTAAGTGTCTCCTGGGAGAGAATTTTCTGTCTTGTAGCACAAAGTCTCAAGTTGCCAAAAATCAAACTCAAAATCTCATCATATTATTAGGTGACTTTCAACATAAATCTAAGTTATAGCCTTGAAGAGGGTCTGCATCTAAAGTGAGGGAATTATGTGATGTAAAACATGTTTATGTAAAATAATTGAATGTTACTTAGAAGAACATTTTAGGACTAGGTTGTGAATACTTGCCCATATCTTGTTAAGGAATTTATGTTTCATCTTGTTACCAATAGAAGATCATTAAAAGTGAAGCTGAGGGGATGGCTCAATAGATAATGTTCTTGGCATACAAATATGAGGACTGTATTAGTTACTTTTCTGTTACTGGGATAAAACACATAATCAAGACAACTTATAGAAAGAAGAGTTTAATGGGCTTATGAGCCCAGAGGGATGAGTTCATTGTGGCAGAGGGACATGGGAAGAGATAGCTAGAGCAAAAAGTTCATAGCTTAGGTCTTCAGCTAGGCACAGACAGAAGAGAGAGACACACTGGAAATGGAATATGGCTGTCTACTCTAACACCCTGTGCCCAGAGCCATGCTTCCTCCAGCACAGCCACACCTCCGAAATGTTTCATGACCCTCCCCCAATGAGCACCACCAAACAGTGATCAAGTGTTCAAATACATGGAGCTCATGAGGACATTCCCATTGAAGCCACCACAGGACCTTAGTTTAAATATTCAGTACCAGCATAAAAAGCCAGTGTGTGTAGTAGTCTACTTATAAACCCATTACTTCTGAATCAGGATCTAGGGGCCCACAGGGAAAGCTCAGCTAGTTAGACTAACTGAAATCAGTGAACTTCACGTTTAGTGAGATAATCTATCTCAGTAAATAAGACAAGAAGCTATCGAGAAACATACCCAACATCAACCTTTGGATTCAACATGCTTGTACACATATGTGCACACACACCTACACACATGTGCATACACATATGAACAAGTATACACACCACACAAAAGTATCCATGCAAAAAATATGATCAGGGGAAGATCATGATCAATCAGATCAATCAGTGTTTTAGGAATATAATTTTTTCAAGCAAGAGAGAATGAATGTGAGATGAGAAAATGAAAGCAGGAGGATACTTAAGGCTGATATAATGAATCAGGAGAGACGTAAATCTAGGGTAAGTAGACTGACCTAGATTAAGGGTCATGGTGAAGAGCAAAACTGAAATTATTAAGAAAACAAAAATTAAGAATAATAAAAAACAGAGAAGCTAGTCTGAGAAAACAGCCCATACTTACTAGTGCCTACCATAAGAAAACAAATCTTTGTTTACGTAGGAAAACAGTATTCTTGTTTGATTGACAAATCAGGTGTATAATCTTTGCATTTGATTCTGTAAACATGCTTCTTCCTTGTAATTTCAACCTGTGGCCTCTGATCTTTTTAATGATATGTAGTTTGGAGAACCCTCTGCATGGCTCCAGTCACGTAGTCTGGAAAGCCCCATCACTGTGATGCCATCCAATGCCAGAGTGGTTCTGAAATGATGCTAAATTGTCTATATATACTGAAAAAAGACTTGTTTATTACCTCAGACTTTGGAGATAACTCCTCTGGGCCTGTTGCTAGCAGGATCAGAAATAAAAACTGTGACTTCCTGCTTTGACCCTGGGTATCTGTTTTGAAGGCAGCAGTCCTATTTCAGTTCTTTCCATTACAATGGGTTTAGAGAAAAAGGTTTACAGAAGAAATGCCAATAGGAATAACTGCAAGGAGGTTTGAAAAGTCATTATGCATATTCACTTCTCCAACCTAGTTTACTCCTCATCTCAAATGTCATGTCTCTTATATGCCAATTATTCCTCACCACAAGGCTTACACAGCAGGGTGATAAACTCTGTTTGCCCAAATTACAAGGATGGTGGAAACATGGGTGGCTCCTCCTATTGTGAAGAGGAGCCTGAGAAGCACGGAAGAGCCTAGGAAGGAAAGAGCCTGTAAGAAAGAAAGCCCCAGCTTTGTTACGATAAGCTCACCTCTTCCCCTTCATTCTTCCTTTCCATTCCTCTTCATTTCTCCTATTCTTTATTCTGTTATGCTTCCTCTTTGTCTAAAGTTTTAGCCTCTTTCTTCTTCTGGTTTCCTTCCCTTACTTCTTCCCACTTCCTTTCCTTCTCTTCCTCTTCATTTATTTTCTTGTTTTCCTTCCTTCTTCCATTCTATCTGTCTGACTCTCAGTATTTTTGCCAATGAAAGAGATTCATACCAAATCTTAAGAAATTACTAACTGGAAACTGAGATGGACCCCATGACAATTTAGGTTAGAGAAGGCAGCAGGTCCTTTGAAGAAGCATCAATTTCCATCAAACACATACTGTCCTAAGTTTCTTAGTAAGGTTTTTTTTTTTCTGTTCTAGTACTTCTCTGGTTGCTGGATTCTCTTCTTATGTCCTTACTATCTCCCTGGAGAAGGGCTTAGCAGATTCACTGATCACAATGTTTAATGATTTCCCATAATGTGATTTCCCACATAATGAAATTCAGCAAAGCATGAGACCAGGAATGGAACTCTCAGTGCCCCCATTTTCCTTTTTCTACTGGCCCCTCAATTCTGTAAGTGTAAACCGTTGACCAGCAGCATTTACACTTAGGGATCTTTTAGAACTAAAGAATCCCAGATATCACCCCAGACCTAGTATATCAGAAACTTCATGTTAACCAGCATGTTAATGAATATTATAAGTTTAAGAAGCTTGAGGTCATTTGTTATGGAGATTGTTTAGCATGCAAGAAACTCTGGGTTTGATTCCTGATACTGAATAAATCCATATCTCAATGTGATTGGGCAAATCTATAATTACAACACTTGTGAGCTATGAACAGGAAAAATAGAAATTCAAGGTCATTCTTAACAACAAGAGTGCTAAACCAGCCTGTGATACATGAAACCCTGTAATAAAACAAGGCAAGTTTAAGAAGGTCTGGTTTAATTATCCTGAGAATAAAGATTAGTTAAGAAGTGAAGCATCAGAGAGCCATGGAAGGCAATAATCACCATGTAAATGCATTCAGAGGCTAAGTAGGGGCCTATAAGCAAGGTTTCAGTTTCTGACTCCAAAGAAGCTAGAAGCTAGGACTGGAGAGATGGTTCAGTGGTTAAGAATACTGGCTGTTCTTGCAGAAGACTTGGGTTCGAATTCCAGCACCCACTTCACAGCTAGCAATCATCTATAACTATAGTACCAGGAAATCTGAAGCTTCTTCTGTCCTCCACAGATACAACATGATGTGAGTGCACTTACACACATGTAGACATAACACTCATACACATAAATTTGTAAGAAAGAAGCCAGAAGCTGTCTACTGAGCTTCAGCTGATGGTTGCAAGGTAACCATACCAGCCTATGTTTGCCAGACATTCTACAAGAGAAGCTGGAAATTTAGACTTTCATATGAAACATCATGATTCAAAATATTAACATCCAAATATTAACAAGGTGGTGGAGAAATATAACAGAATTTTTTGTCCAGATGTTCTCTTTATAGCCTCTGATATACTCTAGTTTTGTTGGATCACAGTGGTTCTTGCTGGTCTTTTCCTCCCAGATACCTGGTCACACACAACCCCTTTAATCTGTCCTCTATAATGAACTGACAGCCTCTTCTGTGACAGTTAGTCACACAGATTTCAGAGGGAAAAGCAAGCCTAGCCCCTCTGCCTTACAACTGCAAGAAAAAATTTATTGTCCTAGCCACGATCTGGTGCCTTGACATGTAGACTAGACCAACTCACTCACATGTAGGACTTCATGTTTCTCTTTTCGGAGGCATTAAAAAGCATTTTTTCTTTTCAGGCCCCTCATCATGCTATATTCATGGTGACAGTGTCTCCTAATATGGCTCTTCTCCAGAGTTGAAGACCTTCTCTCCTCTTTCAGAGCCCCATCTCACCTATAGCAGCTCCCTTGGGGTTTTGCTAAGAAGGGTCTCTCCCTCCCTTCAAAACCCCATCATACTGCCTCAGTTATGGTCCTACATTTCTCCCAATGCTCTCCGAATTCAAGGCCCAATCATGGCTTCCACACATTCATAGCTGTAATGCTTTCGTTCCTAATAAATCCATTCTGAAGAGTATTTCATGTCAACATCTTTCCCAAATCTGTTGTTCTTATCAACATTTTTATTATAACAGGTTTTTTAGAAACAAGGTCCCTGTCAAAATCTTACCTTGAAGCTTAATGTGTAAGACAAATGAAAGAAGAACATCTTTATCTGGAGTGGGACGCAAAGCCCATCTTAACCAGCCTCTTATATGTCTTCCAGGACAAGATATAACTTCTGCATGACCATCTCCACTATGTACAAAAATTGGGTCCAAAAGCTTCAAGAAATCGTAACCACACACAGAGAGAATGAGTGGCTTATCCAAGGTTACACAGCAACTTATAGCAGTCACTTGACTCCTAGTGGAGGACTCTTCTCATTGTGACTTGTCAGCTTTGGGGAGCACAAAAACAAGAGACACAGGTCCCCAATGTTACCTTCTGCAGAAGGAGGAGGTTCCCTAGATTTTACAGATCTTGACTCAGGTCAAACTGGAATTCATGGCCTAAATGCAGAGAAAAGAATATCAGGACTAGAGAGATTATGAAGTAGAGCTGGGATGTAATAAAGATATTTTAATATAGGTTTAATCATGAAACTTAAAAGAAGAGGGTGCACAGAAGAAAGACATCCATAGAGCCTGGATGTGGGTCTCCTAAAGAATAACAGAAAAGAAGATCTTATCAGCTCCTGAAGGGAGAATGACAGCTCATTGTTGTTTTACAGTAGTCATATGGAAGATTTTACTTGATTTTTAAATTACTCTCTTTGAAGGGTTTCTAAGAAACTTAAATGTGATCACAGGGTGGTTCCTGAGAGGCACCTAACAGGATTCCAATGGATAAGATCCTCAGGATGCAGGAAAGTAGAATATCTTTATTACAAAAACAGTTAATATTCTTCTTTGAGAGTCTCAGGAGATCTGGGGAAAGGAACGAAAGGCCATATAAATTCAAGACTTAAGCTTGGTTGGTTCATTGCTACCTTAACATAAAAATCTGTGTATGGTGCACGCCTTTAATACTAGCACTCAGGAGGCAGAGGGAGGTGGATCTCTGTGAGTACAAGGCCAGCCTGATCTACATAGTGAGTTCAAGGCCAGCTGGGACTACAGGGAGACCCTGTCTTGAAACAAAACAAAAATCTATATATGAAAGTAGTATTAGCTCTGTGTCAGCAGCCTTTACCGACATTGATCTCAAACATTTGCCTTTCAGTTGGAGAGAGACTACATTGCACTCCAGAATGAAGGATTCCTTTCCGTTTTTGACGCTTTTTGTGATTCTGTAGCATGTCCTTTTATCAATGGAGGGTTTGTTTTACAGTATCTCTGAGTTGTGCTTATCTATACTGTGCTTGACTGCTTTCAGTGATGGCCATTTATAACACTGGACATTAATACCTGGGCTTGGATTAACAGAGAATTTTTGAGCAGGTGCATATTTGTCAACTTCATAGCCTTAAAATCCACCCACTTAATTTAACCAACACCTGTCTGGATGTGCATTAACTCTGTTCATAAGCTTGAAGATATATTAGATTTTAGCTCCTGCGTTTGTCCAGAAAATAGTGAGTTAGACAGAAAAGTCCTTAGCAGGAATGAAGCCAAAGCTGAAGGGATGGCATGGCAGAAAGAGGAAAGGGAGGTAAAGAGAACAGGAGTCAGGGTTAGCTATTGTCCAAGTACTTCCAATACAGTGACGGGAATTTGATCTAGAGCTGCTGAATTCTTTATTTGAGTGAGAATACCTGGAATACCTTGTGAAAATGTTAATGTTTAGTCAAGGGTACTGGGAGTCTTGATTTCAAATACAGTCTGAAGATGGAGGATGCTGGTCTGAGGCCTACCCTTTAATAATAAAAAAACTGAAATAGCCTTGAGAAACTTCCAACTGGAGCTTTCTTCTCAAAGTCTGAGATGTTTACACACGTACCTATTCACACATTTCCCATTGTACTAACTTCTGTTTTTAATTATTTTCTTCGTTAGACTTTTATGTCTTGATGTTATGATTCTATCTGATTCTCTGAAATCACCATTACTGACTTATACTTTATTAATTCTGCCCCATGGGCCTTCTCCTATTACTTGCACATATCAGACTTATTTCTATTTCTGGGCTTTTGCCATTGCTTTTCCTTTGTTTATGGAATGTTTTGCCCCCATATCTCTGGATGATCCCCTTTTTCTCAACATCGCAGTCACATAAAAAGATACCACCTCAGAAAAGTCACCTACCTTAAGCAGTGTCTTTCCTCCCCAGTAATTTGATGTAACTATGATTATCTTATTTTTTTATCTTGGGTTCACATCTAAATTTTTTTCATGATAATATAAACTCCTTGAGGATAGAAATTTAGTCTGTCATGTTCACTTCTATATCCCAGCATCTACCATGCTTTTAGCACTCAGTAGGTGATTGGCAATGACCCTTTGGCTAACAAATCTCTTTCCTGGGCAATCTTCTTCATTCAGTAAAGACTAGCTCTTGGACTATTCCTTTATTATTTCTGCTGTCTGCCTGACCTCAACATTCACCGAGATGGCCCATCCAACTCTGGTCTCATTTTCAATAACCTTATTCTTTACTTGATTCAGCCCAAAATCTCCTGAGGTAGCATTTTGCATCTTGTCAAAACTAATAACAAATTGAGTTCCTCCAAAATTCTGATCTTAAGAATCTTCTATTTTGTTACTCTGTCCTATTATTCCAGACCACTTTGGTACCTCTCCCTCCAATTATTTTTCTGTTAGTCATGTTGGGAAGTAGGTAATGCAGTCCTATGCTGAAGTCTGTAGTACCCTGAGGAGTTCTTTTAGAAACTTCCACTCAAGTGAACCTGGGATTCTTGACTTTGCCACAGAAATTCATTTCAGGACAAGTTTTCATGAAGTAGAGTTATTAATTTATTTGTTATTTTAATTTTTTATGTCTATGTGTGTATTGCCTGCATATATGTAAGTACATCTGTGTTGTGCAATGCCCACCGAAGTCAGAAAAGGGCGTCAGAGTTTCAGATGGCTGTTAGCTGCCATGTGGGTGCTGGGAACTGAACCTGGGTCCTCTACAAGAGTAGCCACTGCTCTTAACCACTGAGCCATCTCTCCAGTCCCAGATTTAGAGTTTGTTAAAATAATATTTTGATATAGATGCCATACATTTAAAATAAGAGCTGAGGGCACTTATGAGAAGGACAGTATATACTCCAAGTATGGCTGTGGCCTAGAGTGAGAGTGAGAGTGACAGTGAAAGCTCTCTCAAAATGACCATATACATGATTTTTGCGACTTCTGATTTTATTTTGTCCAAAGGGTTTCTGAGAAACTTTAAAAAAAATTTGGGGACGTGAAATCATGAAACAGTTACAGAAGTACCCTGAATAAGACTGGAAAGACAAAACCATAGGTTATACATAAATGTTGGAGGAATCCTTACTATGTTGGAGCACAAAAGAGCTGTGACGTATGTTTTGATTGTAAACGAAGTTGTAGTCTTGCTTGTGAATGTTGAGTATATTTTCTCCTGGTGAGTCATGAATAAATGTCTACTCACCTCAAATCTTGCACTAACTAAAGACCAAAGTAAGGATTCTGTTTAAGTCTAGTTTTGTGAATCAAAGATTATTGGGTTTACCTACATAACTATGAATGAGGGGTTACATAGAGGAATATGGGTAACCCCCATCCAGACAGCATCCTTCCCAAAAAGTCTCACCCGACATGGCAAATACCTTTCCCATATCTGCAAAGAGGGAGTCCCTTTTCAGCTACCCATCCACTCTGTATGCACTCTAACAGGTATGAGATTTTATTTTTGAGAATTCCATATATATTATATATATATATTATATATATATATATATTTATCATGAAGTGAGATCACACATATCTTCCATTTCCCACTCTACTCTTCCCATCTATTGCCAACATGCCCCCTCCAAGCTTCATGTCTTTTTTTATAACCCACAGTGTCCAGTTAGTGCTGCGCATGGGCACAACTATCCACTGGAACATCAGAAATGAACCAGTGGCCATATCCTCAAGCTCTAGCAGTCATCCACTGCCAACAGTTCCTCACAGGGCCTTAATATCCTCTAATCCATCTTTCCCAGTATTTTTACTGGCTTGATCTTCTGTAGGTTTCGTGCAAATAACCACAGCTTCTCTGAGTTCATGATGGTGACAGCCATGTGAGGTCCAGAAGATACCATTTCACTGCATTCTTATCTATCCTCTCGTTCTCACAGTATTTCTACCTGCTCTTCTGTGATGTTCTCTGAGCCTTAGTGTTGGTGGGGATGATAAAGATATTATTCTCTTTATTCTCATCACTTTTTCCACTGTGAAAAGAAACTTCTTTGACCATTGTTGACAGTATCCTAGGTCTGTGAGTGAATAAATACTTAGAAGGCATGGCCATTTAGCAAATTAACAATAGCAGGTTCTATACTACGGCCTATGAGCTCACCAGCTATGGGCTTTGGACCAGGAGTACATTACTAGCCATAAAATTCCTTCCTGTGAAATAACAGTTCACGTCTTCCTTTGGTTATTTTATTCTTTCCACTCCTTCTTCTGAAATGTCCTCTGCGTGTTGAACTGCGTGATACAGATGTCTTATTATTTTCTTCCTTTTGTGGCTGAAAATTTATCACCTGTGTCTTTAGTGGCTAGACTGGATATAATTCTCCACAGTAACCATGCCTCACTGCAAATAGTGGATCCCTCTAGGACTGAAGCTGACGACAACAGAACAAGAACAGAACACTATGGACATAAACACATGCTTATTTTATATATTTTGGATGGGAGGGTGTTTTTTTTTTTTTGTTTGGTTGGTTGGTTTTTTGAGACAAGGCTTCTCTGTAGTCACAGCTGTCCTGGAACTTTCTATGTAGACCAGGCTGGCCTCAATAGATCTTCCTGCCCCTGCTTCCCAAGTGCTGGAATTAAAGGTGTGTTTCACCATGTCCAACATAATAAACATACGTTTAGAAACCAATCTGACAGGCAAATCATATCCTTGTACTGACCACAGTAGCTTCTCATCTGGGGCTTATGAACTGCTTAGCCATAGGCTTTTTTGTCCAAGCTTGCAGCAGCAACAGGTGCTAATTCCTCTGAAGTGTGCCCAACAGGGCATTGCTCTGAGGTGGGTCTTAAATCCAATTGGAAAGTAGTTGATGGCATTCATAATCATGCCACTATATCACTAGTGAGCACATCTTGTCTGGCATGTTGATAGTGTAGCACACAAAGTCCATAGCCTTGTAGGAAATGATGGTGACAACCCCTGCTCGTGACTGTGTAGAGCTTTCAGGTACTAGAAACAACAACTAGTAAGGAGGGAGTCTCTAGCTTAGTTCCAGCCTTATTCCTTTCTGTCTTATAGAGTCTTCAGTAACAGAGATTTAGCATCTAGTTCTGGCAGGGAAAAAACAGCAGTGGTAATTTCCTGAGTTGTATTGGAAGCCTCACAGGCCTCCCTGGCCAAAAACTGATAGGGACTTCTATGAAAATAAAATTTCATTTAATAACCTTATGGCTTTTCTGGGAGTTTTTATGTTTCTCCACTCTTGCATGGTACCTTTGCTCAAATTCTTTAACTCAGTTCGCTATGTGTGTCTCCAGCCACAATGTGTCTGTGTTCATTTGTATTGCTGAAGTCATCTATTCCTGTCTGCTGCCCTTTCTTGTGTCATTTTGTGTTCTCATCTACAGGGATAAGAAGTGGAAGCATCCCTTTCAGTAGCTTTTCTTACTTGGCTATTGGTTCAATTTCTGGGGGAGGAAGGGCTCAGTGGCTTCAAAGGACATTGGTACTGGCACAGCCTACGTGGTATCAGTGATAGTGTTAGTGGACACCACACAGAGAACACACATTATTATAAACATCCATGCCGTATTTTCAGAGTTCAATTCTATGGAAAATCAGAAAGAAGTTTGTCCGGATGGTCTTTAATACAAATCCTAATTGTATAGGTTGTTTTAACTATTACTAATGTGGAGCCAGTGATCAATTCCACTATTATAACACAGACACACACACACACACACACACACACACACACACACACATATATATATGTATATATATATATATATATATGTATTATATGCTTATTTTGTGCCCCTTTCCATGACCAGAACACAAACTCTATTTGGACAGTTTGTTCAGGTTGTTTCTACCACAGTCTTGAGTTCTACATCTCTGAGATTCTAGTAATGTTCAGCACGAAAAGGCACTAAGATTTTAGAGCACACAACTGTGCTCTACTTGCTCAAAAGTCTCTTGAAATTTTCTCTTCCCAATGCCACATGGATCCCTTTTGAATTAAATTATAGAAAGAATGAGCAATTTGAGCATTGTAGGGTATGAAAACATGTCAGTACCTTAGGAGCTCTCAAAACACATGTAATTATTTTATGTTCACCAGCATGAACTACTGTAGGATTTTCTCAAAAATATTTTTAAATATCATATTCACTGGGTCCAACCATAATACTCCCAAGAATTAACAGCTGTGCTTGGCCCATGCACCCTTTGTGGACTGATTTATTGTCTTCATCCCTTTTGTGGGAATGCCATAATTCAAATCTTTTCTAAATCTGTGAAACAGTCTGAGGTTAGCAGAATGAACCCTGTTCATAGAAGATGAGCAGGATCTCCAAAAGCTCACAGTTCTCCATTGCAGCATGTATTAATTGATGGTGAGAATCAGCAGCTAAGTGGGCACTGAAAGAGATGCAAGCAAGATCCAATGAAGCATGAAAAGACCATATCACTTAAGTCAAGTATTTCTTTAAAAAACAATGTTGGGCACAGTGGTATGGACAGGAGGCACTACTTTACTTAACCCTGTATAATCCGCAGTCATTCTCCACCAGTCATCCAGCTTCTTCATTCTGGGGTTCTGCTCTAGGACCCCTGCATATCTCTTCCTAGTACTCAGTCGGAATTCAATTCAGTACTCAACTGCTTTGTCTAACCTGGAAAGAGAGTAATGACTGCTATGCTCAGACAACAAGGTTCCACAGCAATGAAATGCTCAGAAATCCACAGGTTTACAGTTGGGAAGGGATTAAGATCGAATTTGAAAATCCCATATACTTAGGCCTTAAGCACGGTTCACTGCTATTTTAATATTATTGTTTTAACTACCATATATATGTAAAAAACATTTTCTCTATGTAGAATCCAGAGTGAAGGAGTCCTTTCTCTTACCATGTCCCCTTAATTTTCCCTGTCTTCCTTTTAGATATTTGATTGATTTATATTTATTTTCTGTATATGTGTGTTTCGCTTGCATGTATGCAAGTGCAACATCTGAATACAATGTCCACATTGTTCAGAAAAGGGCAATAGATCCCCTGGAGCTGTAGTTATGCATAGTTGTTAGTAGCCCTGTGGGTGCTAGGAATCCAATCCAGGTCCTCTACAAGTGTAGCCAGGGCTCTTTAACCCTGAGCCATCTTTTCAGCCCCTTTCTGCCATTCTGGCCTGCCTCTCTTCTGTGTCATCAAGTTCTTCAATTTATTGACTACATCACTCCATTGATCCTTGTCCATTATTCGACACACTTCATAACTTTTCCCATTCTTTTTGGCTTGAGTTTTGTAGTCTACTTTTATGGCCACTTCCTTGAAGTGCTTGCAACTCTATTGTTTAGTTCTGTTCTTTTTGTCTGAACAGCGAAATGTGCTGGAGAAAAGCTCAACAGCTGGACTGATTTATTTTGCTTTATACTATAAGCCTCAATTAGGCATGCAATACTGTATGTAAGACTTATTACACATCTGTACTGTGTTTGCTTTTCTACTGTAAGTCTGTGGCTTTCAACCTTAGCTACGCATTAAAACTACCTGGGCAGCTTAAAATAATTCTGCTGCCCAGTTGTTCAAGCCTCGAACCAGAAAGCACTTACAATTCTTTTTTGCTGTCACATTCCATCTCTAATCTACCACAAATTCTGTTGTTTCTTATAAAATATATATCAAATCATTTTACATCTGTCTATTATCTTCACTGCACTTCTAACCCAATTCACCATCATCTCTCTCCTCCTTTCCTGCAATAATTTGTACCTCTGGCCAGTTTCTCTCAGTCTATTAAATTGCTTAGCTTGAAGGGTCCTTTAGAAATGCTAATCAGGTAAATAATTCCATTGTTGAAGTCTCCTCAATTCCCTCTCTTCTTTTACTGTAGCTCTTAGGCTGTATCTAAATTCTTTTTTCTTTTTTAAAAGCAGTTTCTGTGCTACTTTGAGTAGAGATATCTTTCAGTCTTCAGTATTCATATTTGGAAAACAGAGGTTAATTAAAACTCTGTTTTGTTCACCACATAGATTTGCGGTGAAAATCATAGGGACTAGTAATGTATGTGCATGGGAGTGACAACCTCAACTCTCTGCTGATGTAAAGGGGCATCTGAGACTCATTGCCCAGAGTTGGTATCACTAAGAGGTGGGCATTATTTTCATTTGCCTGTTTTATTAGTATACATTTATCTCATTCTCAGCAAAATAAGTAAATGGAAAACGTATCCATTATTTGATTACCTTGTACATTCCTGAGAATACAAAGGAGAAATCTGAAGTCTCTGTATGGGGGGTGGGGGCAGAAAGAAAGAAGTTTAGAAAGCTGTTGTTGAGAGCAAAGTCAGTTTATTTTTTTCTATGTGACCACGTACAAGTCCCTTCCCTATTTCAAACCTTTTATCTATCGCTAAAATGGACATCAATACTTTCCTTTCCAGGGTTATTCTGAAAAGTGAAAGTAATGCATGCAAATGAAAGCGCAATAGATTGAACACTCCAAGAGAGAAGGCACCAGGGGAGGATACAGAGAGAGAGAAAGGCAAAAGAATTCGCTGGCATGGTTTCAGTGGGCCAGGATTTTATTATTCAGAGACTGTCCCAACAGTGCTTGCAACTTTGGAGAGGACTTTCCGCTGAGTCAACATAATTGGGAAGCCCCACGAAAATAAACAGCATCTAACTCTAGGGCAGCAGGAGGGCAGGCAGGGGTGACAGCTGCCTTTTATCCTTGGCGGAGGTTATTCTTCCCATCTTCTCGCCTGCACCCAACTCCAGAGCCCGCAAGCTTTGGAGCGAGACAGACAGCTCCTTGGGACCCCCTCCCCCAATTGCGTGTTTCCTTCCTGTCAAGCCCCCTGGGGAGCGGCAGGGAGGAGAGGCAGAGCCAGGAGGCTGGCATGAAACAACCTAACTGAAGGCTAGGTCGGGCGGAGGGGATTGGGCTGTCGAGCTGTGGAGGAGGGGAGGCGGAGGGGGCGCTGGGGCTCTCATTTCCTCCAGTCCAATCCTCCCTCCCAGGCAACCCGCGACAACCCGCGTCAGCCACCCGGCCTCAGAGAAGCTGGACTTCGTGGACACCATGCAGTGGATTAGGGGCGGATCGGGAATGGTGAGTGCATGTAGCTCTGGCTTCCCCTGCATGAGCCCTAATCCCCCAACCCAACCGCCAATCTCTAGAATTAACCTTCACACGGGAAACCCTCACACCTCTGCCCACCGCCCTCGCCACTGTCCTTCAGACACCAGTGAGCTTCCTGTAGCCATTTTAGGAGTCTCTGCTTCCCTGCCAGACCAGGAAAGCCCCCTCCCATCCCCCCTCGGCATTTCTGCGGCCCTCAGAGGCTGGGGTGGGATGAGAGCCCTGGCTAGGTGAGGTGTCCAGGAGCATGCCAGGGGTTTCCTGGGTTACTAGAGACTCAAGGGTCTGACAGAGGGGCTTTCTCTGAGCAGTGAAGCTCACAGGAGGCAGGCAAGCTTGAAGGGGGTTTGGGAGGGGGATAGTTACAAAGCCCAAGACTGTAGAGAAGAGCCTTATAAGGAGCTTCATATATCCCTTAACTAGTGTGTGTACCTGCCACCCCAGCTAGCCTTAGGGCATGAGGGCCTCAGAGCCACTCAGATGGAAGCTGCCTGGGTGAGCCCTGCAAAAACCTCTTTGCCTGGGATGGCCTCACCCTTTTCACGTTTAGAGCTTTGTCAAGGAGAGAAGGCTACAGAAGCCCCCATCCTATAAATGGGCATTCTGCTAGCAGACCCCCACCAATGCAAAGAGCATGTGCTTTCGTGTGTATGTGTGAGTATGTGTTCAGTATCGTCCTCAGTTCATTTTATGCCATGGTGCTCCCTTTTGTACCTGGAGACCTTGAAATGACTTCCCTTTGCAGAGAGGAAGTGGTGCCTGCATCCTGATGCTTCTCTGAATCAGCCAGGGATAGTTCATGCCTGGTGAGGGGTTCTGGAGACTGGAATGCTACAATGACTTTGTCTTCAGCACTCGCAGGGGGTATTGGAGGGCAATTGGTCTGGGTCAGTAGGCACTGATGCCACTGTTAGCACAGACTTCTGCACTGCCTCCCACACCTGCAGCTAAAACAAAATAGCCTGAAGCAATTGGGAAAAATGATATTTAACTCCTTTTTTTATTTCCATTCTTAAAGGGAAAAGGGGATCTAGTGGGTACTAGGACTGTATTGAGAGGAGCTGCCCTTTTCTCTTACTCAGAAATTGCTTAGGTTCTCTGTTTCAATAGTTCTTAAAGGCAACTAGTTTATATGCCTAAATAAAGGACTTCAAGAGACTTTTCATCTCAGAACAACCTCCTTCCCTGGGGACACATAAGGCAAATAAAATGTTTGTAGAACCAGTAAAAGAGAGTGCAGGTAAAGATCATAGAGTGCTTGTAGTCTAACCAGGACACCAGAGGACTCAAACAGTGGGAGAGACTTGCTCAATGCCAATAACTGTTTGGAGGCAAATGTCAGTCTCCTGACTCTTCCTCATTGTCCTTCGTAAGTGCTCCATGAAATATTGCTTCAGATGGTGCTAAAAAGACAGAAAGGAATAAATTTGGAGAAGATCTTCAATTAGAACAGATGCTGTAAAATTTTCCTGAAAAAAAATCCCATTCAAGGTCTGTCATTGGTGGCAGCTAGATCTGGGCAAGAGTTTTGACCTCTTGCTAATATATTGGCATATAGGGACTCAGAATCATACACTGACAGCATATTAAATTAATGGAGAATTTGAACTTTCCCAGTTATAAGACAGAGAATGGTGTACATCTTGCCAAGACTATATGATTAAAAATTAATGAAAAATCTCATAAGATTTTAAGGATTGAAACAATGACTCTTCTATGATGAAGGCATTTATGGAGCTCCTTGCTAGAAGTCAGGCAATAGGAGTAATGCACTATTAGTTTAGCCATGATGAAGGGGAACATCTAGCCTTTACCCTGGTATTCACTGTTTGAGAGGAACACTTTGGTAGTCAGAGTTTTATCCTTAAAATAAGAAAAATGACCACCAACATTCCTCCCAGTTCTGAGAGTCTAAGATTCCTAGTAGTAAATGTTAGATAAAAGTTAAGTAGCGAGATTTATGGTAAAACACAGGAAGTTATATATAGCTACCAATTTGTAATATAGTTAGCCAAAAGGTCTTTGCCCCTTGCTATTTCACTTGCTCTTAGGTGAAGCACAGCCTGCACATTTTATAACAGAATATTTTTAGTTCATTTGGCAGTTGTACTTCATAAAACATTGTTCAATATTTTACAGAAATTTCTATCTCAGTGGATGCAGCATTTTAACTGTGAGTTCACGTTGAATGATAAATTGTTCAGTATATTGATTTATGGTTTTTGCTTGCAATTCTATTTGTTACTGAAATAGGAATTACATCTAAAGTAGAAAGAATGTTCTTCTTAGAGTTACAAGTCTAAGGTTGAAAGCCTGGCATTTATACTTTCTTGCCAATTGTTATCTTCTTTCACTCTCAGTATTTTCATTCATTAATGGGAATATAGTATGCTATATTATAGGTACTGTTACAGACACTAGTTTATTCAAAAGTTTTAGACTACTATAAGTTTGGGTGAATCTGGTGCAGAAGAAAGAGAGGTGGGCAAAAACAGATTACTCTCAGGGAGCTTATATTCCAGTGGATTGGTGGGGGGGCTAACTAACCAGTCAATAGAATGAACATGTAGCATGGGAAGATCTGTTAAGCACTAAAGAAAACACTGTTAAGGAACAGAGACAAGGAGTAGGACAATATACTTACTAGGTCAATTAAAACCTCCCTGGTTAAGGGATATTTGAGCAGGATATGAAGGAAATGAAAGAATAAAGATCCACATGCATTTTCAGAAGAAAGCTGTAGATATAAGGGCTACCAGAAAAAAAAATGCAACTGGATTGTTTAAGAAAGTACTGGGGATGAAGAATTAGTAACTGGAGAGAAATGGTAGGTGAAATCAGAGAGAAAACAGATCAATGACATAGGGCAATTTGTGTGACTGAGAGAGGGAGACTTTGGAAGGCTTTGAATTGATAAGGGTTATGATTTGCCTTAAATTTTAGCAGAATGGATTGTAGTGGGACAAGGGCAAGAGCTGTGAAGAGGCTCTTACATTAGTCCAGGTTAGAAGTGATGGTGGTTTGGATAACAATGATGATGGTAATGATGATGTGTATAATAAAAGGGCTGTGCCCAGCATTATTTACAAATCATCTGTCTTTCTCTTTTTTGATTACCTATTCAGATGCTCAGATGGTAGAGACTTGGATTAGAAAGTATGGCGATTTGTGTATAAAAGTATTTCATATAAAAAATCAGTGATTTGATTGATCTACTTTAGGTTTCTGGCCACTGGTCTAGCTCACTGAGTTTTGGTATTTCGGATGCGTACTGATTATGTTTCCTGATTTCTGACATTCTGAGAAAATTAAGTATAGTATTAGTACTTTGGAAATTTGGTATATTTAGCATACATACTCTCTAGGATAGATCAGTTTTTAATACTTTCTTCTGTATGACAGAATTATGCTCAGAATCTTGCATTGTTCAGTATATTCTTCATTTTATAAATTGTTATTTAATTTTCAAATAATCAATGAGTAAGAACAATACATTTCTATTTTAAATAAATTTGAATTAACAAAGTATTTAGACATGTGAACTAAGATGTGTATTCACTGAACAAAAATGTTAAACTTTGTATATGGCATTTTCTTGATGTTTCAGATTTTAAAGCAAAGCAAAATCCCCCATTGGTCATGTAGAATTGTCATATTTTATTTCTTTGTCTTTACATTAAATGATTCTGAACTTTTATATAATGAAATAACCAAATGAACACATGTAGTTAATTCTGTTTGTGTCAGGGGCCAACTATGTAACTGGGAGATCTCTTCATCAACTTCCGTGTAAAGCATGGAGTTATCAAAGGATAAGTATTTAAGGTGCTAATTTGAAATTTTATAACCCTCAAAAAAAGCAGTAACCACAATTGTTTTTTAACAGCATTTTATTTTTATTTTATGTGTATGACTATTTTGCCTACATATATATAAATGATCATGTTTATATAGTGCCTGCAGCTGCCAGAACAAGACATTAGATATCTTGAAAATGGAGTCACTGATGGTTGTGAGCTGCTACATGGATGCTTGGAACAGAATCTGGGTTCTCTGTAGGCAGAATATTCTCTTCCTATGGGGCCATATCCCCGCCCCCTAATTGTTTTGACCTTTGAACAACCAAAGAGTTTTCAGGGAGCATTGCTTCACACTTCAATTGCTTAGAATTGCTAGTGCATGGTGATACTAAAATATACTTTGGTCTTTAAAAAAATATATCTGTACCTGTTTTTCTCTTTCATTACCTGTATTCAGGGTTCTCCAGATCCTATTGCCCCATCCCCATTTTGCTAGTGCTTTGGAATAGAGTATATAATTCTCCCTTATAAATTAATTCCTTGTCACCTTTACTATGACATTTAAGTTATATCATTTGACTTTGTGACATTCTCTGTATAGGCAAAATGGAATGGCCAACTTGTAATTTTGTTGATTCAGTTCTGCTAGGGATCACAGAGTTTCATTCACATTGACTTGAAACACACAGTTTTATTCTTCCATACAAGAAGTCAGGAGATGAGCATACTTGGGTCAGTATGGAAGCTTCAGGGAGTATTTAAATACTTCTCTGTTATTCCAAGTGCTTCACTCTTTCTGCTCCAAAGAGGGCTGAAGCTCCAGCAAATTTATTAATATCTACATATTTGGAAGAACAGAAGAGGAGGAAAAGGACTCAATTTGTTTTTTTAAATAGAAGTCTCTCAGAAGTCCTATTTAATACTTCTACTTGTGCTTCATTGAAGATCTGAGTCGTTATGGCTCCCATCTTCAGTGGTAACTAGATGATGCTGTAATTTACATTTAGTGTCAAAATCTGTATCCAAAAATTATTGGTAGGATTTATGATACAAAGAAGGAAGAAAAGAATTGGTTATTAGAAGACACTGTATAGTCATTGCCACAGTTACTGTAACTGTATGTTTGCTAGTGAAGTACAGAATTACAGGATACGCAGCACTCAGCACTCAGCATTATATTGTGATCCAAAACAGGATGATGTTGATAATGGTTGAGAAGCTGGCATCAGTTGGATGAAGGATCAATTAAAACTTGATATAACTTGTTTTTCTTTTGTTTCTGGTGACAGAGCTGTTTGTTTGTTTGTTTGTTTGTTTGTTTGAAGCCAAGTGAATGGTGAGATACTTCACTGAGATAAGTGGTGTAAAATTGAGCAGTGAGCAGAACTTGAGTAGGGATAAGGAAGGGAGATGACCACCATAGTCTGAACCCCCAAAAGTTTGATGTTTGGACAGTTTTGGATTGTGTCTATACAATAGGCAGTTGGTGATCTAGATTTTTAACTCAGATTGTGATAGCTGAGGGTCTGACAGTAGATAATGAATTATGAAGTATTTAAAAATGGTGTACAGCTGGAAATGTGAGAGTTGGGAACAGAATTTGAGTGCTCTCCATTTTTACATATCCTAACCTAGATCAAATGCAAATTTCGTGGTGGGAATGATCTGAGGGTGGGGGATATAAAAATATTTACCAGACCAGAATTGTTATAAAAGTTACACATTGTAGACACAGCATAGAGGGCAAATTCTCATTCTCTCTCTCTCTCTCTCTCTCTCTCTCTCTCTCTCTCTCTCTCTCACACACACACACACACACACACACCAGCACACACACAGATGCACATGGAAAGAAAGAATATGAATATGAATATGAATACAAGAACCGTTTGACAAGAATGTGGTCCTTTTGTAACAGTTGATAGAAGTTTTCTAGCCTTCCCTCATGGTTCATTTGTATGGATTATATTTGAAAAGAGCTCAAGAGGGCATCTTACTATTTAAGGAAATAAAATGTGTAATACCACTTGTACTCCCTGAGATTAATCATTTGGGTTGAGACTCCAAGGGTCATTATGATTTAGACTCTTAATTGTTTATATAAGACACCACAAATATCTGCATCAGGCTTCAAGCAGTTAATGTCTTCCTTCTAGAAAGTGAGGGATTTTGCTTTTTAGTTATGGCCTTTATGTTTAATTATGGCCTCTATGTTTCTACATTGTCTCTGATGTATTAGCAAGGAAAAATCATTGACAAGGGTGTAAAATTTCCTGCCTTCTGTAACTACTTCAGAGCTAAAAGGACTATCTGCAGCCTTGGATGGGATTGCTAATCTGTCACAGGAGTGTGAGGAATAAAAGGGTTTGAGTATAATGTTATAGGGGCAGAGTTGGTTATTGTCAAAGTTTGGAGACAGGATTGTCACATTGCTTGGAGGTCAAGAAGTTCCAGTAGTGGTAGAAAGGTGTTAGTGTAGATGCTAACAGTTGATATTCCTCAGACAATATACAAAAAGAAATAGACTGTAGGAACTACAAGTTTAAGCTATTTCTGAAAGGGTTTCTAGGAGTGTTTCCAGCCAGGAGGTATATAAATGTAAGGGGGGACTCTCAGGAGAGAGCACAGCAGGTGAGTTATGAGTATTTAAAAAAGGAATCATCTTGAGGTGACATTTTGAGTGTCTTGGGCTCAGCAAAGTAAAAGGAATGGACTTTCTGGGGGGGGTGACCTTAAGAGATGTATGAGTATAAAAAACAACAAATATGTCCTCAATATGGTATAACTCAAAGTAAGTGATGACCTCTGTCCAGGAATAGTGAAACAGGTCTCCCTGAAGAAACAGGTGGCATGTGAATTCTCCAAACTGAGTTGGGTCCTCTAGAACATCAAAGGAATAAGAAGAAGGAGCTTATGAAATTCTATTCCAGAACTCAGAAGGATAATAGAGTCAGACTTGACTACTCGTGGGGGGTGTGGAGGTGTCTGTAATTGAAGTTTGCCAGAATATTTCACAAGAAAAGGAGACATCTCCAAGAATCACCCAGTAATAGGTTGTTAGAGCTTCTTTCTCATGTTGTTGTAACAGTTTTAACTCTGGGTAGACAGATATATCCACAGTGATGTGTTATAACTTGACTACAAATTGGAGACACGAGGATGCCTTTGTAGGATATGGTACAGCCAGCTTTGAGTTGGCTTTTATCTTGTAGGAGAGTTTTTAAGACAGACCCAGTCTCCAGGGGTAATGTGAAGATGTGATCCCCAAAATGGTGAGACACGCTTGCACTGTAGTTATCTTGGTATTCAGTGAAAGCTTTGATTCTCTGCCTAGTGGTATAACATACTAAGATAGAAAATGAGTATCTAGATCTAGTAAGAGGTCTATCTATAGGAAGTGACTGTCATAAAGGACTTTGAAGAAGGTGAGGTTGTAGGCTTGGGAGTAATGCGTGATCATAAAAGTGCAGTTGGGAGAAGTCTGGGCAAAGTTTGTTGAGTCTTGAGTATGAGCTTAATGAGAGATAGCTTAAGAGTTAGATTATCTTGTCCTGTGTTTCCAAAAGGTTGATGGTACCAGCTTGAGTGAAGAAACTTCTTGATTTTAAAAGCTTCACTCACTACCTGAATGATCATGATCATGTAAATATAAGACAAGTCATTATCAGACTATAGGGACGAGGGACCCCCAAGTGAGGAACAATGTATTATATAAGGACAGTGGCTACCTTTGAGGCCTTCTTTAAGGGAGGAACAGCTCTTTCCACCTGGTGATGATATCTATTAGAACTAGTAGATATTTGAGTCTTTTTCATTGAGCCATATGAGTGAAATATATTTGCCAGTCTTCCCTCAGCATAGCTTCCCTACAATGGACAGAATGTGTAAAAGGAGGGGATCGTACAGGATTGGCCTGGCAACAGTTGGGCCCAGCTTTAGAAATGGAATACAAGAGATGAAGAATGCTTGTAACTGTAGAAAAACACTGAATTAGAATATGGAAGACTTTGGCCCCCAAACATATGGCCTGATAAAAATGGTTAAGGCTCTTTCATTGGAGGGACTCAGGGAGCAACAGCTTGTTTTCTGGTCTTCATAACAGCTCCTCTGATATAAAGCTTGTTGAGTGCCCCAAGACTGTACTGAGAATAAGGGAGAATGGCATTGACAATTATAGTAGCCTGGAATAAAAGCTGAGCTTGCTTTTTGGTGCATTGATTGGCTTGGTTGTTACCCATAAAAATGTGAGATTTTCTCTTATGATTGTTGAGTCTTGAGTATGAGCTTAATGAGAGATAGTTTACCTATTAAGATGGACCTTATTATAAATAATGGCCATCAACAATGCCTCCTAAAGAGGTTCATATATAAAACCAAATCAGAGAATCCAAATTCCACAGAACCCAGCCATGCCTGAGAAGGTTCTTAGTTGCTGTTTGTTGCAGGGTTCCCCAGAGTTAAACTAAGATCCCAATAGTGACTGGAAAGGCTCCTTGTACCCGGCATTAACATAGGTCTCAGGAACTTGACATTTTGTTGGGAGTTTGGGACCTTTGAAGGAGAAACTTTATATCCACAAAAGGCTAACTTTTGAAGCATTAGAACAACATTTTGACTGGATGTGCATTTATCTTGGCTGTCAATTAATAAAACAGATACATACTGAAGGAGGTTAGTCCCAGGGAGAAATTTATGGGAGGTCAAGACTTCGGCTAGGACATGTCCAAATATGTGGAGACTATACCAAAAGTCCTGTCCTAGTAAACTGCTGAGACACTTGAAGACAAAGGTCCTGCCATTTGAAGGCAAATAGAAACTGAGAATCTGGGAGGATTGGAATAGAAAAAGAAAGCATCCTTTTAGTCTAACACTGTGAACCAGGGGATATTGGAGCGGTCTCTTCTAAGAGAGTATAAGGAATGGGAGCTAGGGAGTAGATTGGGGTCATTGACTCATTTATGGCCCTTAGGACCTGGAGAACTCTGTAGGCACTATCTGTCTTCTTTATTGTCAAGGAAGGGATATGACACGGAAAGTTGCAGGGCCACCCTAGCTCAGTAGCCAGGAATTTATCAATGAGAGGATACATGTCTTTTTCGTACCTTAAGCTGTAAAATGATATTTGGGTCTTTGAGGAAAATTGTTATGTTCTATGGTGGTTAATTTTTATTGTCAACTTGAGATCTTGAATCTCTTGGAAGAGGGTATAAAAAGGACTGAGCACAAGCACTTATCATCTCCTGCTTTCTTATTGTGAATGTGGTGTGACCATCTGCCTCAAGCACCTGCTACCTTGACTTAACCATCATGAAGGATAGTACCTTTGAAATGTGAATCAAAATAAACCATTTCTCCTTTAAGTTGCTTCTGTCAGGGTATTTTATCACAGCCACAGGAAAGAGATGAAGACAGGTCTTTAAGAATAATTATGGTGAGTGACTGTTAGTGAGCATCTATGAATGGCGATATCTCATATTTTAGAAGAAACTTTTGAATGATGTAGGATTCTATAGTAGAGACTGCAGGGAAGACCTTTGAGGTAAGAGGAAACTTTGAGCCATGTTGGGACATGGAATCATCATGTCACTTAAGCAGGGAAACTGTCTTCTCTGGAAACAGGCTTTCCAAGTCACCAAGCCCTTAATAAAGAGAGTTCTAAGCAAGACAAAGGCACACCCAGCCTTGCTGTCACACAAAGAGAGAGGAGCAGCCTGACCACTGACACATCTTATAGGTCACATATTAACCAGGCCCATATGTCCTATATCTCATGTCCTACAGGTCACATATTAACTAGGCCCATGCAGCAGTTTCTCTCTGACAGTTTACCTAAAAATATAGTCTGGACTTTCTGGAGAGGCCTATAGTTCAAATTAAGGACACATAGGGCTTTGTCGTTTTGGACATAAAGTATTTCATTAGGAACCTTTATCTATTTCTTTGTGCTGCAATGCCTCACCGCTCCCTACCATTTCTTAAGTGACCATAAAAGAAGACACCTTGCTTTGTGTCAGGGGACTGAAGCTTTCCTTCAGTCCCTGGCCATGATGCTGGAATAAACCTTTTGCCTGAAGGTTTGACCCTGTACTTTATTCTCTGGCTTTTTTATCTTTACAACAGATCTTCCAGGGCAGCATTGTAGTTTAGGTTTTGCTTTCTCTGGTGCCCGTGTTGCTTGCACATGATCTCAGCTATAATGTTCAAGTTAGAAGACCTTAAGTGTACTTTTACCAAAATCTTTAGATCACAGATTAGCAAGTGATAGCCTGCCAGGCAAATTTAGCACACAATCTAAGAATGATTTTTGTATTTTTGAAGAGTTACTGCGGATATGCCTTAGGAAGATGGGAGAGGGGAGAGGGGACTGTCTCTGTCTTTTCTAACTTATCCAAACAGGGCATTTATTTTATGTGTTGAGTTGCAGTTAAGGTTTTGCAAATGAGTTTTGCCTATCTTGTACTTTCCATAGCTGAAATATAATATGTTCAAATATTACTCTTTTATCAATTGTGAACACAGGTTCATAAAGGGATGGTGCTTCACATCACTATCCAGTAAATGAAAAATGAACTTACAGAACTAAAATCTCAGTTTACATTCTCTTTTCAGTATGATAAATCTAGTAGTACCAAAGTAAGAGAAGCATACCAGTTGCATGCTAATTATACTGAATGCTATGTCAGTCAGTCCTCCCATTAGCATTTACAAAGTGATCCACCTACATTTGTTCACTTTTTAGTTTGCAAGTTACTGAAGTAGTTATTGACTGAACATATACTGCGTGATAAACATTTTTCTGAAATAAGAGATACAGTAGGGAAGAAAACTTTAAAAAATAGCACTGTCATATGAGGGTTTATAGTCTAGTCCTGTTTGGATAAAGATTGGTGAGATAGTTCAAGTGACTTGCCCACTGTTAAAGAAAGGGAAGAATGAGATATCAAGTGCACACTTATTTGATTTCAAAGTTTTACTCTTTATACAAGCTTTCCATACACCTATGACCTATATCATCCATTATCCATTCCCAATAAACACTGTACATATTCATATACATAACCATTTTTCTACCCATCCACTCATCCTTTTATTCATCTATCTATCCAGTACACGCATTAATTGCTTGTAAACTTCTGAGTGCTGGCAATACAACGTGCATATTGTTCTAGCTTTTGCCTTTCAACCTTATTGCCAGTGGCATAACGTAATGGTTAAGGGTTCAAGACATAGGCTTCCTATAGTCAACTGTTTCCTCTAGGTCCTTGTGGTTTATGTAGTCTCGAGTATCTCAGTTCACTCTTTGGTGTTTTTGTCTTCATACGTGGCAATTTAGTAGAAGTATGTACATAGTTTACTGTATAATTGTAGCAACTAAATGAATATATAATGTAAAGCACCTTGAACAGTGCCTGGCATAGATGAGAAACTCTAAATATCTGTTGTTATTATTTTCACATTTCCTTGAGAGTCAGAATCCATTTTACTTAGCTCAAAAAAATCAGCTTCATCTGTGTAGGATCACTGACTAAATCATGTTATATCCCCCAGAGTCCTTTCAAGGTAATTTGAGAAGAAAAATTATGTCAATAATTAATAACCACTCAGGGAAATATTTCTTTTCTCAAATATTAGAGGCATGACAAAAATAACATACTTACTTTGAGTAGGTCAATACCTATGCTGGGTACAGATTTTTAAAAAAATAAAGGAGCAGGGTATGGTAGACCATGTCTATAATCCCAGCACCCAGGGGGCTGAAGCAGGAGAATTGCTCCACGTTCATGACCGGCCTTGCTACATAAAGATTTCTAAACCAGTCTGGGTTGCAGAGTTAGACCCTGTCTCATCTCTTTCTTTTGAATCTGTTATTCTGTCACTTTACCCACTGAAGGCAGGCACTGTAATCAGTCTCTTGGGTATTCATTAAGAGAAATTTTTTGTTTTTTCATGTATATGGAAAACACAAATACACAAACACACACATGCATTTTTATTTCTTTCAAACATATAGCAGTTTTGTACTTTTCCTTTTTTCAATTAAATATATGTTGCAGATATTGTATATCACTAACCTTCGATTTTTATGGCTACAATGAGTGTTTCTGTCCCATTCTGATGACCAATTATGTCTTCAGTCATTATCCATGAGTAATAATGTTGCAATAGATATTAATTTTAAGAAAAATGAATTAAAATTCCTCAACTTCCTTAAAATTAATTTTAAGGAAAATAAATGTTTATCAAGCAGCCACAATTTCTAAGCACTGTGCTAGACTGAAATATGGGCAAATCAAAACAAGATGTGGGCTTTCAAAGAGATTTTGATTGCATAAGGAAGAAACAAGGTCCATTTGGGGTAAATGGTATAGGAGATACAAAGAGGGTAAGATGGGCATATAGGAGTGCAGTGTCTCAGAGAATTGGACAGGACTTTGAAGAACAGATGCATTTAAATAATACTTTCAACCTTCCCAGGTAGCAGAGTTGGTGTGGGATAAGGGGCTGGGAATTATAGTTAAGGCACAAGGCATTCTAAGCAGAGGATATAACATAAAACAAAAAAATCAAGATATAAAATAATATGCCCTAGAACTAGTTTCTGAGTGTTTTGGTGTTTTCTGGTGAACTACTCAGCTTTTTGGGGAGGATGGCTTTATTCATGATCAGAGTTTCTTCAGATTTCATTCCATAGTCAACTGGGTCATTGTCCTCACCTGATCAGATGAGGCCCACTCACATAAGGGTAGGCAATCAATCTGTTTTACTCAGAATCAAATGTTAATCGTAGTCAGAAAACATCCTCACAAAGAAACACAGAATAATGCTTTATCAAAAATTCAAGCACTCTGGAGACCAGTCACAATGATATATTGGTTATATTACATAGACTCACTTGCTTTCCCATTCTACTATGAGAATCACATGAGTAAGTGGACATAGCTAGGAAAGAACTGTGTAAAGTACCTGTATGAGGAACATGTAATATTCTTGATAGGCCAGAGGAGTCACACATTTTGGTGGACAGTGTAAAATATTTCCTACTGCTCTGAATTCAGATCTTAGAAGACCTCTTGATTCCTCTTCTTTGAATGCTAAGAGAGCCAACTGTAATTTATTCATAAGGAATAGTTCTTCTTGCATAAGACAAAAACTTTCTGGATTCTCTTTTCAAGGAGAGACCAAGGCCTCCCCCAAACAGCCCATGACATGACAGGAGCTTTTTTGTAGGATTCTATTGTTTCTAAAAAGAATTTTGTTTGTATTGAGAAGCACATACTAAAGCAAAGCACAGAGTTGAGTGCATCTATAAATTAGTTCCAGGAGATAATTAAGGGGGCACCAACTCTGAATGTTGGCAGTTGCATTTGACAGGTTTGGAGACGAGATGAAATAAAAGGGAGACATTCCTCGCTGGCATTCTCTTTCTGTGTCCTGTGGCTACTATGCAGTGAGCAGTGCTGTTCTGACACATGGTTCCTCTCATGATTTGCCTATCCATGGCCCAAGGACAACAAAGCTGACAGAACATGGACTGAACCTCTGACATCAAACCACCAAAAGAAATCTTTTTAAAATAGTTTCTTCAGATTTTTGTCACAGTGATGGAAAACTGACTAACACAGTGCATGTGCATTTTAGAACATGGTTAGTTCTTCAAATGACTAAGCTAATAGAAATCAAACAATGGGGGAAGAGCATGGTCCTATTGGCATAGAGGAGATGTCCTGTTAAATCGCCTGTCTTGCACATCAGGGTTGTAACATTTAAGCTACTCCAGCTGTGTGTGTGTAGGGGTGGGATTTGAGGCAAGTCTTAACACACTTGAATTTCAAGAAAAAGAATAAAGGAGATACAGATAGTGAAGTCTGTGATCTGAGGGAAGGCAGTAAGAATAGCATATGCAAAGGCCCTCTGGTTGGCAAAGTGTGGCATGTTTTAGAAAGACCAGTGTGGCCAGAATATAGAGGGAGGTGAGTAGAAATATATGAAAGCATTCAGACAGGGGCCATCCCACACAGGACTGTGTGAACAGGAAGATTGTATTGACTCCATTTCAAAGCATTATGGCTAAATGACCCATAGCATAGGCTCCAAAACCAAAGTGCTTGCATTCAAATTCTGACTCTGTCATTTCTGAGCTAGGTGATTTGTAGCATGTTATCTAATCTTTCTTTGTGTTCTTGTGCAAATAGAGTTAACACACTCAGCAGTGAATGTGCCTGGCAGTACTGAGCACATACCAAACATTATTTTTTCTCAAAGGAATAGAGTGTTAAAATGTTAATTAGGGTTGTTTTGTGATAAAAGAAGATGGCTTTCACAAGTTGCATAAAGAATGAGGTGAAACTGGAGAGCAGGAGCTCAATTGAGTGACTGATGCAGAAATAGTGGAGTCAAATAGTGGAGGATAGATCAATATCTATTTCTAAGAATTAAAGGGGTTAGTTCTTGGATTGACTGAGAAAAGTGTAAGACAGAAAAAAAAACCAACAACAACATAAACCAGTATTAGAGTTAGAGTTTCTGATTCTTTCACTGATTGAGTGTGTAAATTCAGGCGAGCAATTTAACCTTTGCATGTTATGTTTCAGTTTCACTAGTAGCCAGACTTCTCAGCAGAAAGGAGAGACAAGGGACAGTGACAAGATAGATTTATTCTAAGAAATTGGTTCACATAATTATGGTTTCAAGTTCCAAATTGGCAAAGTAGTAAGGCTACTAGGATGAAGACTTTCAGTTGAAGTCCAAAGATGATTTTCTAGTAGAACTTCTTTTTGTTCAGGGGAAATCAGTCTTGGATCCACCAAGATCTCCAGCTGATTGGATGAGGCCCACTCAGATTCATTCCATGTAAATGCAAATAACAGCCTGGGAGTAGCTCTGTGCTAGAATGTAAATCTCATTAAGGTTCAACATTTAATTTCCATCACCATGAAGAAACAAAACTAATTAAAAATTATTCTTATTTAAATGAAAATCATTCAGAAAACTACCTTCACAGAGATAGTCAGAAAACTGTGTGACTTAATATCTCTCTTGGCCTAAGTGCTCGGACAAATTGACAGAAACTCATACTTCGTCTATAAAAGTAGAATAGCAATAATATCTGGCCATTGATACAATGATGAAATAATATAATTAATGTAAAATACACAGTACAGTTTCCTTCATATAAGAAGTGTTCAATTAACAATAGCCTTTACTGTTTTAATATAATAGTAATTACTATTAAATTATAATCTCCAACATTTCTTTGGCATCGTGCATTTTCAGAGAAATTTCATATAAATGAATTCATATATTTTTCACAGTCCTTCCTACTTTAAAGTGGGGAAACTTAGGATAAAAGTGGTTGTAGGACTTTTGTAAATGACTTTTGTAAAATGTACAGAATCTGGACTAATGACTTTTAATTAACCTTGGAAAATTCAATGAACTCTGTGCTCTTGTGATGATGGGGCACCTAAACTTGTTTTCTGGGAACATCAGTTTGCTATTCTACACCAAGATAGGGAATGAATGCTTGAGAATTACCATATCAAAGTACTGAAAGTCTATATGCCCATCTTCCTTGAAAACATGAAGACTGAGAAAGAATGCTCCACGTTGTTTGTATGAGATATTCTACAAGTAAGGATAAAAAGGCCAGATTTTCCAAAAAGATAAGAGTGGATCTAAATTTGAACTTCTACAATTGAAGCTGTTTTTTTAATGTACAATAAGGAGGACTGACTCAATAACACAAGTCTAGACACAGTTCCAGCAGCACAATTCCAGGGCACAGTTCCAAGAGACATCTGGTGGAACAGGTATCTACCTCTGAGTTTGGGCCCACTCTTAAAAACTAAACTTGAGTCAGACTGTTTTATTCAGGTAATTATAATCTTGGCGTGGTAATGCCACATTGAATATCTTTTTTATATTACCTTTAAACAAAGTCAGGATGAGAAAGATTTACAACTCAATAGTAATTCCTTGGGCTACTTGCCATGGATGGTTGTTTGCTTATTTCCTTCTTCCTGGATAAAAGGGACACCAGTAATAATACTCTCAGTGCACTAAGTATTGGGAATAATTATTTACATTTCCAAGCCACTATATATTTTGTATGACACTGTTCTAAGTGCATCTTTCCAACAGTCTTAACAGGTAATCAGAATTTTCTAATGGAAGGTACTGTGAGATAGGGAGAAGAGAGAGGGACCCATGGTGTACATGCCGAAAATATTTAGAAGACTTTCAGCTTCTTTTCTTACCAGAGGATAAAAACTCAAGGAAGGAATGTAACAAAGAGTTAGATGTTGCTTTTGCTAAAAAACAAAACAAAACAAAACTGAGTCTTACTTTGGATCTACAAATGTTCACTTTGTAACTAACAGCAGGATAAAAACTTAGCATCATTGCTTTCATTTTATCCGTGTCTGGTCTTTTGCTCCGAGTCACATCTTTGCAATTAGTTGGGATTTCAAAAACAACAAATTTTTAGAAAAACGTTTTGTAGCAAAGATTTTATTATGATAATAATCAACTATAGTAAATTCAATGAAGTTACATTAACTTTGCATGATTCTGGTCCCCCTTCTGTTCCATTCTTCTGTAATTTAGGAACTAATGTCAGTATCTTCAATGCTGGGACTTAGAGGTTTGGTCTCTGATTTTCCAATACGGAAGTCAATAAATTTCTTTCATGTCTTTCTATCATTACTCTCACATTTGATTTCTGTTGTGACTGGTTATAATTAATTCGTTTGTAACCACCAAAGAATCAGGCATCAGGCATACAATGACAAGTTGAGTTGATTATGAGGTGTATGGTGTGTGTGTGTGTGTGTGTGTGTGTGTGTGTGTGTGTGTGTGTGTCTGTGTGTGTAAAATAGCAATTAGGCCTGGCACAGTGACCTCTGAATATGTAGTGAACATTCTGTTTATGCTTGTGGAATGGATGAGGGAACAAATGAAAAACGAAAACCTTAGGTCACCTGTGGTTCCCAAACTTGGTGCTTTTCCCAGAAAAGACAGGAATTTGCAGCAAATTTTAGGTCCATGTGAAATGCTACTGAGCCAGGCATGCAGTGAGGTGAGGGGATAGGCTGAAACATGAAGCTTCAGAATTTTTTTTCTGGGAAAATTGCCTAAGAGCCCTGGATACCAATTTATCCATACACTGGCTTTTCTCTCTTCCTCCATTCCACCACTGAAATATGTAACTTTCTTTTATTCAGCCATTCAGTAATATTTATTCAGCATCTGCTAGGTAGCAAGCACTATTCTAGGTACTGAACAATGAATAAAACAAAAACAAATTTGGTTCTTATTGAACAGATACTCAGTAGGGAATATATCAAGAAAATGTATAAATATAAAAACGTAAGCCTGACACTGTGGCACATACTTGGAATCCAAGCACTCAGAGGGTAGAGGCAGGCAAATTAGGAGTTCAAGTCAACCTCAGCTGCATTGCAAGTTAACAGCAAGTCTGTATGACATAAGACTGTCTCAAAAAACTATATATATAGTAGTGTTTTCCTTACAAAATTGTCATGAAGCTGAGATGCAGTAAAAGATCAGGGCTGGAGAGACAGCTCAGAGGTTAAGAGCACTGTTTGCACTTACGGAGGACCCAGGTTCAATTCACAGCACACATGTGGTGGCTAACAACTGTCCTTATCTCCAGTTACAGGGAATCTTTCACCCTCTTCTGACATCAGCAGGTACTGCATGACATGGGTACACTTAAATTGATGCAGGCAGCACATTAACACACATAAAATTAATAATAATAATAAAGATCATAGTTTCTAGGAAGTTACAAAATTCTTTTAAAATAATTTTATTTGTGTGTGTATGTGAATGTGTGAGCAGCACAGCACATGTGTCTTTTGTCAGTTTTTGAGACCGTGTCTCCCTGAAGCCCTAGCAGGCCTGGAACTCACTACGTAGACCAGGCTGACCTCAATCACACAGAGATCTGTTGTCCTCTGCCTCCAGAGTACTGAGATTACCAGTGTGCCTCATTACACCCAGCTAGAGGGCAATTTTCAGAAGTTGATTTTTCCTTCCACCATTGCATCTTCAGGTCATAAAGCTTAGCAGCTGACCTTTACCCATTGAGCCATCTTGTAAGCCTGCAAAATCTATTTAAATATAAAGTGCACTTATTTATTCTTGGGGGTTAATCTTCTTTAGATCTATATTTGATATTCACTGTCCTATATGTAAAACAGTGTGTTAGTTACTTTTTGCGTCATTGTGACAAAATATTTGACAGGAACAACTTAAGGTAGTAAGGGTATATTTTGGCTCATGGTTTTACAGGTCTCAGTCTATAGTCCTTAGCTCTGTTGATTCTGTGCTTTTAATGCAGAACATCATGGACATAAAGGAGGAGGCTGTTTATCTCCTAACACACAAAGGGTAAAGAGAAAAAATGGGAATAAATAACCTTCAAAAGTATACTCCTAACTGACCTACTTCCTTCAGCTAAGTCCCACCTCCTAGAGAGTCTATCAGTTTCCAAAATAGTGCTACTAGCTGGGGACTAAGTATTCAGCACATGAGGTTGTTGGGAACATTTTCTTTTCAAATCAAAACAGGTACCAGTTTTTGCCTGGAGGATGAGAAATTTAGGCTCTATGTTTGACCCTGGTATTGCAGCCTTTTAAGATTCAAAACATATAGAACCATGTGGAGTCCAAAGAATTTTTACTAGAACTACATATTCCTACTCCTATTCTTGTAAAATGGCAATGATGACTCCTCGGGATATTGTGGGGTTCAAAGCATCAATGGGTATGAAAGGGCTTTATGTGTGAAACTGTAAGAGCTGGTTGGTAAGATCCAGAGAATTGATGACCCTGATTAAGTGAATTGTTTTTTTTTTCTTTTCTTTTTTTGTGAATCAGGTGTATGGGAGACTTTTGTACTTATGTCATTTCCTTTCCTCTTTTTGGAAGCAGATGAAAGAAGTAGGGGTAGTGTTGTGCTCCAGCACTTCCTAGAAATAGGAATAGTTACAAGGAAACACTTGGCATCTGGTGATGGAATGGCAGCCGCTGTTGTGCAGCTCTTCTTGGTGACTCTGCATTTTGGAGGCAAGAATTGATATTCATTTTCTGACACTTTATATGCAACTGACTCATGGCCTTTAAAGACTCATTTCCTTGTTAGAGACAGGACTAAAGAACCTTGAATAGATAGAATATTCATTTAGTCCTCAGCCCTCGTTTTCTGCTATGGCAATTCTTCACTTTCTAAATGAATATGTTCTATTCTATTAGAACACTTCAAAATACTTGACATATTAATTTAATTTTATGTATGAGAGATTTGACTACATGCATGTAAGTGTATAATGTGTGTGGAACGCCAGCAAAGGCCAGAAGAGAGTGTTGGATTCTCTGGAACTAGAGTTACAGACAGTTGTTAGCCGCTGTGTGGTTGCTAGGAATCAAACATAGGTTTTCTGGAAGAATAGCAAGTGCTCTTAGCCACTGAGCCATCTCTCCAGTCCCCAAACAGCACTTTCAAATACACTGGGTCATCACTCTTTGGTAGGTATTGTTTGGGTTTTCTATTTCTAGAAATTTGGGTCTTCTATTTGTAGAAATAGAAATTGAGACTCACAGAACATACAATTTGCCTAAAGTTAAAGGCAGAGATAATTTAAAATCCTTAAATTTGTTGGCAATTAGTGCACTGTTATGTGCCAGAAATTTCTCTTAAGTGTTTCATATTACATGTATAGCCTCATTAGCTCCCTACAAACAACCACAATAATCTCTCTGCTTTGCAGAATAGGTATTCAAGGGACTAAAGTTCAGGATGAAAGGCAGAAGGAATACCAAGATATTCTGCAATTCTTCCTAAGTTACTAAAAATAAAAGTCAAGTGCAGTAAATAACTTGTCTAATGTCATACAACTAGTAGTGTGTAGAAAGAGGATTGAGCCTCAGAAGGTCAGTGCTCATCTTTTTCCTGTCTTGTTCTCCACCTTATTTTGAACTGAACCTGAAGATGATCTATTTGGAACATTACTCTCCAACAAGCCCCAGGGTTTCTCCTACTCCAGCCTCCCCATTGATAAGAGTACATGTGTGCACTACCATGCCTGGATTTTTTACATGGATACTGGGGATTCTCATCTGAAGCCCTCATGCACTTTTGATGAGCTGAACCATCCTGTCAGCCCAAAAGTTTTTGTTCTTAATCATCAATACACACACACACACACACACACACACATATATATATACATATATATATATATTCTTATGTATATTCTAATTTTAGGACTTTTCCTAGTTTAGCTAGGTGAATGAGATACAACTTTATAGCTTTTTATGTATCAGTAGTGGTTTTACTGAAAATGTCTCCCATAAGCTCCAAGTATTTAAATAGTTGATCTAGTTGGTAGTACTGTTTTTGGTGGTTCAGGTGGCACAGCCTTGCTGGAGGAAGCATGTCACTGGGGGATGGACTTTGAGAGTTCGTAGCATTGCCCCTCTTAGTCTCTTCCTGCTTCCCACTCATGCTTGAAGATGTGAGCTCTCAGCTTCCTGATCTAGTTGCCAAGCCTTCCGGCTGTGATAAATTCTTATCCCTCTGGAATCTTAAGGCAAATTAACTCTTCCTTCTATATATTGCTTTGACCATGATGTTTTATCAGAGCAACAGAACAATAATTAATATAGTCTTCCCAGAATTTTGAAACATATATATGAGAAAGCACAACAAATATATTTTCTTATTCCCCTCTTTTTTTTAATACCAAAGAGAACATCATAAATAATATTCTGTATCTTCCTATTTTAACATGCTATATCTTTGTGATTTCCACTCATCAGTCTACAAAGAGCCTTAGTAGTCTTGGCTGGAGCCTCTTGGATTTCTATAACCTGCCATTGTGCAGATGTCCTTTTTGCTAAGCTCTGGTATATCTGGGCTCTCAACAGTTTCACTCACAGTATTGTTGCAGGACTGTCTTAGGCTTCAGCAAGACATACGGTTTTTCAAAATTAATTCCTTAGCATACCTCTGACAGATAATCCAGTGCCTTAAAACCTTTCCAGCTAAACTCATTGCTTTCCTGTTACTGAAATTTTAGCTTATCTATATAATCTGCCTACCTAACTGCTTATTTACATAATTCTTGTTTAATATTTCTTATAAGCAAAATTCCTTGCTTAATTTGATGCTGAGGGCTTAGTGTCATGCATATCCAGTGACTGGCATTTGATTTGATGCCTGTAAAATGTAAAACCTAAGTACGAAGGTTAGAGTGTGGTAGATAGCAGGCTGAATGACTCATGAGGGCCAAGAATGGTATGGTTCAGGAGATTAGTCTCTAAAACTAACACTGAGTCCTGATGCCGACAGAAGCATTCACTGTCCATCCTGGTCTTAAGTTGGTACAGAATTGGATTTGGCTGCCCCAGAAAGATCATTGTCCTTTCTCTGAAGAGCGTATTAGACCTTTGCTATTCTTTTCCATCAAGTATTCTGTCTACTCTGAGTAGAGACAGATGGTCTGGCCCACAAGCTTGTTTGAAATGGAACTGAAATAAGCCAAAAATAAATGTGAAGTAGAATTGAAATAGACCTAAGCAAAGGAACAGGAGGAATTTGTTGTTCTTATGTATTTATTCAGATATTTATTCAGATGCATTTGCCACAGGAGGGCGGTATAGACATTATTTCCTGAAGGAAGCCTCTGGGTAGCCAAAAGGGAACAGATAAATGAAGAGGTACAGTCATTCTCAGCCTGGAATCTGGACCTTTTAATTCTTTCTGGAGACGTTCTTACTGTCGAAGGCCCTTGGTGAGGTGGGGCAGGGCTGTGAAGCAAAGTCTGCAGCAGGGAATGCTTTTTGTGAAAGAATTCCTTCATATCCTAATTTAGTCAAGAGAGCTGTGCCTTGCTCTTCCTCTGCTCATTCATTTGTACATTTAGTTATTCAGTTATTAACTGTATATTTTCTGAGAATCAGCACTGGTTTAGGTGCTGGGAACAGTGAACAAAACATTGTCTTCGTGGAACTTACGTTTTATAAAGGGAGACAGTAAATCAATGAGCAAAAAAAATGTATGTAATAGTTGAGGACATGATAAAAGGTTTAAGGGAAAAGCAAAATAATGGAGTAGGAAGTGATGTGCAATGTGAAAGTGATCAGGATAGGACAATTTTGAGGTGGTGAAAGAGCTAAACTTGTACCAGGAGAAGTCTTCATGCAGACTCAAATTAACAAGTCTTCTCTGACTTTCCTTTAAAACTCTACCCCCCATGACCTGAGTATATGCAACCTAATCCATCAACTTATGCTTACAGAACCACTTGGAGACCAAGACATCCTTGTCCTACCAGCATCCAAGACGTTCAAGATTTAAAACTATAAGTGCTTTATTTTAAGCTACGATAATCACAGGTTTTAGAGAGACTGTGAAGAAAGAAATTCGTCTGAGTTCACACAGCTACCGTGAAGCAAAGGTTGCACTTAAATGCCAAAGTTTTACTTTCTTATCTACTGCTCTTGTCATTTTCTTATGTGCTTCTCAAGGCATTGTGGAGGCACATTTGAACATCAACATTTTTGTTAAACTTTTTCTACTGAAGAATTAACAGAAAGAGAGTTCAGAATATGAGAGTTGGTAGTTTACTCTGTTCTTAACACACCCACCTTGATACTGGATGCATGTTCTGATGGATGTAGAATGAAAAGCAACCAGTCTTAGAACAGAACTGAAAAACATGCCCCAGCGTCAAGTTTAGAGATGGTCATGTTGAGGGATGAAGTGATGGCTCAGTGTTTAAGAGCAGTTGTTACTCTTGCAAAGGACCAGAGTTAGGTTCTCAGCACTCACATTCAATGATTCACAACTACTTGTAACTCCAGCTCCAGGGGATCCAATGCACTCTTCTGGCTTCTGTAGGCACCTTCACACATGTGCACATATATGCAGACACACACACATATTTATAAATAAAGACAAAACCAAAACAATCATAATAATAAAAAATGTTTATGCTTATCTTTGTGGAAAGTGTGTGTGTGTGTGGTGGGGAGCAGTTAGGAGAAGTTGGAACTTGAATTCATAGTAGATGACTTAAAACACTAGAGAACACTAGTTCTTACAAAGACAAAGGTTTTAATTTTGTTTTTACATGGTCTAGAGTGTAGCGCTCTAACAACTGAGCAGAAACCAGAGAAGTAAATTTTAGCCCAAAATGAATAACGGCCTTGCAAGTTCGAGAGTGAATTTCCTGTTACTAATGACTGTTGGACAAAATTTATCAGAGTTAATGGAGAAAAAGGATGGGTTTTGAAAGCAAATCTGAGTTCAAATATTGCTGCTTATGTATCTTGCTTGTATGGCTATGGGCAAATAATCTAAACACTCAGTTCCAATTTTTTATTCTAAAATAATGATGATAACAGTTACTTCTTTTCAGACTCCTGGGGGTAATTAATATGTTTAAAAGCCCAAAATGTTTCTTCCCACTCCCACTATCACATATATTGCAGAATAGATTTCTATCTAGGGATGTTGGAAAGAGATGATCTATTTTTCCTTCTTGAACATTAAATCCTGTGAGTTTCTCTCTTATTTATTAAATTTTCATCAATTATCTAACATATGGTGTTGAAATGATTTACATCATTAACTGTCTCCATTATTAGACTGCAAGCCCTCTGAGAACCTTGTTATAGCTATTATGTGTCAAAATACATGCTTATTGAATTGAACTCATTGTAGAATAGTGGAGATACTCTGTTATGAATAATTAATAGATGTTCTTGTTCTCAGCAAGTTGATTCTCTTAAATAGAATAGACAGATATGAATGTGCAAGAGCATCTAGTAACACAAGTAACATAAGTCACACAAAAGAACAAATAAGATTCAGTATCTACAGCCTGGCAGTTGTATGCATCAGGAACTAATGGAGAGGCTGAGTTGGGGGTTGAATGGTAAGTGTGGGAAGGGTTAGGAACAAAAGTGAAATTTTCTTTGGGAGTACTTCCTGGCAGAAGTGGATCTTTGCAAACTGTTTGAAATAAACAAAGGACAATCAGAAATTGACTTTTGTAGGCCAGAAAACAAAGGTTTCAAACCTAAAAATTTCTTAGATTTGGGAGGTAAGACATTGGAATCTGTAGTTTCCTGGTGTCCAGTCATTATAGTAGTGGAAGATGGAGTCAACATTTATACCAGAACAGATACAATAGTTTATTGAGTATACTGCAAGAGGGCAGTGGGATGGGAAGTAACTAGAGTACCACTTGCAGCATGGGGCAAGGTTGTGGGGTCCATATATCTCCATTTGGTAGAAGTACTTTTGCATTTGTCTGTAGAATAAGTTTGTGTGCAGTTTCTTGGTATGTAACTCACACCATACAAAGTACTGGCCAATCTGGACTGTACTACATTTCTGGGAGGCTAGAATGAGCCACAGCGCAGATAATTTCCTGTTGTGCTTTCTCTGCCACGTAAATCAGGGTCATGTAGATAAGGATAGTCCTGTTTTTAACAAACTGTTTTGATAGCAGTCAGTGGCCAGAATTTTGGGATTCCTAATCCATGCTTGAGGAAATTCCTAATGTGACCAACTTCATTTTCTGGTCTATTATAATGACCTTCCTTTTACATAGCCTAACTCAGAACATTGAAACAGTTTATTCCTATGACTCAGAAAATATTTTGTCAGGTGAAATAATAGGCTCTAAAGCCACACTATTTGGGCTTGTATTTGGACTTCATCACCTGCTAACAGTGTAACTTTGGATAAGATATTTAATTAACTCTGCCTTGACTTTCTCATAATTAGAAAAAGTATATTAATACCATATATTTCATATGATGCTGAGAATTTAAATAGCTGACACATTTAAAGGGCTTTTAATAGTGCCTCTCACAGAATAAGCACTAATAAATGTCAGCTATTATCATTTTATGTTGAACTGAGTTTAGGTTCTAAGGAGCAGTGTGAATTTGGGAGTATTTATATTCCAGGCTCTCTCATGAATGAATAGATTTTTATCCACAGCTGTGGTACTAGAGATAGCATCTGGCTCAAAGAGATGATCAACTAACTACCAACTGAGATTAATCAAAAGATTTAGGGGCTATCTTGGGAAGGAAGAATCTTCTAATTACTGTGGGAATTGGAATTGAAAGTAGATAAACAAGGCATTGCAGAAGTAATTGAAGAATGGAATTGGTATTGTTCTGACAAATAGATTCTTGGAATTATTCATACTTGTTAGCAGAAGGGCTGGATCTGGAATACAAGTATTGCTGCTTAAAATAAAATTTAAAAAAAAAACATTTTGAGTACAGCCAAGTGACTGATCACTTATAGATTTACTTACAGGTTACCTATTGCTGTCTGAGATCAAAGGCCATGTTCAGAGTGTGAAATTTCCCAAAAGTTCTTTTGAGCTTCAGAGTACAAAGGTTTTAATTCCCTCTCTACCAATGGTTGACTGTGTACTCTTGAACAGACTGCTTCTTATCTCTGATTATGTGGAATATGAAGGACTTTATTTTTTCTGTGATCCCAAAAGGTCTTGCTTTCTCTGGTCATAAGATATTATTCTTTCAGTACAGGCAGTGGATGAAGGAGACATTCAAGAATTTAACAAGTATTTATGATGTACCTGATAAATGTCAGACACGGTGATGGGCATGGTCTCTTCTCTCCTAGTTCCACAAACACAAACAGGTAAAACTATAGTAGTGTTGAGTAATTGTTCCATGAAGGCTAAAGACAGGTCCTATGGGGGAGGAATATAATACAGAATGTTTTTATGAGAAGTGTATGTGAGAAAGCTTTCTGGAGGAGGTGACACCTGAGCTGAACTTTGAAGGTATGGGGTGGGGGTGAGGGGATGAGGGTAAGAGGACAGCAGAAGTTTGCCTAGGCTGTGAGCAAGTCTACTATCAGAACTGTAGGTTCCATATAGGTACAGAATAGGAAAAGAAAGTGGATTGGTAAGAGCTGAGGTTAAAAAGATCAAAGAACATTCCTGTAAACAGGACATTGTATGTCCTGTCACAGAATTTGCCTTAAGAACAGTGGGGAACCACTGAAGGCATTTAAATGGAGGAGTTATATAAGTCAATTCTCACCAGTAGGAAATAAAGCATGTTAGTTGTTTTCATCAGAAAGCATTTTAATATAGAAAATCAAGTGCTTATAAAATTGGTAGATGGGATGGAAAGGCAGGGCTTAGGCTAAGCTTTCAAGAATGACTGCCGGGACCATATTAGAATACCTCCCATCTCTGCCATAAGTAGAGAGGTGAAGCATCAAGGATTTTGAGGTTATTCTACCTTATTTGTCTTCTTAGAATCAAGAAGCTGCCGCTATTCTGACTATTGGGAAATAAATTATCATTATCTTTCAGATACAAAAAGGAAAAGTGATTCATTATTTGGTTTGCGAAAAGCACAGAAATAGTGACCAGACACCAGGATTTATAGAAACATAGCACAAAAGGCTACAGTGACTCTACTGTGTGGTTCACTAACATGCATTGGAGATGTGGCTTTCAGCTTCACCATTTTGTTCTAAGCATTGGGTATAGGCCTGTATTTGACAGAAATGATCAAATCCATAATACTGGCTACAAAGGAATCTGGAAATGGTCATTTGTAACTTAGTTTTTTTGTTTGTTTGATTTTGCTTTGTAGAAAAGCAAGCATAGAGAGTGACACAGACCTTTACCAAATATTCCACAATATCTATCATAGGATTGATAAAAAAAATGCTTTAGAGAAAGAATTTTGGCCAGAGAGAAGAGGTGGAACTAACGAGGCAGAGTAGCACAAGGTGCCAAGTATTGAATAGTAATAGATCATCGATGAAGAGAAACTGATTAAAGGTACTGGGAGCAGGAAGAAAAGGAGACAAACAAGAACAAAATTAAAGGTGAAGGAAATCAATGGGCTCTGGAGACTGATTAGTTTTTGGAGATATGAAAGAGGTGGAACTTATGGATAATCTGGCTAGTTCAGCATGTGAATACCATTCTCAAGAGGCTTAGGGAACTCAAGGTAGAAGACTACTGTCAGATGTAGGATAGAGAACATGACTTTACTTTTGAATTTACTAACTTCGAAATACTTGTGAGTTACTCATAAGGGCACAATTAGAAAGCAGTCGGAGACTCATCTGTGGACTCCAAGAGAGCACCTTGAGAATCAACAGCAGAGAAAGAGAATCTCTGCTTACCTGTGAGCACATGCCTGTCTCTGTTTTCTTCCCCACTGGTGCCCAGTAATTTTGTTGAAAGAAGGTATGTACCAGAATGGTTATGTAGATGATATCTTTAAGGCAAAAGAACATTTCAGGAAGGAGAGGAAGCCATCAATGGAGTCCTATGAGAGTGACCTCAGGAAAGACAGAGATAGAAAATTTAGTAAAAAGTTGTTATACTTTGCTTATACTCAAAGAGTTTCCATATTTCTATATTTCTATAGGAAGATAGTAATAAAGCTGTGTTGCCATAGGTTGGCAGGTCAAAGAAAGTGAGGAAGTTGCTCCAATTCTCCTGTTGCTTTGATAAACACCATGATCCAAAGCAACTTATATGAAGAAAATGTTGATTTCATGTTACACTTACGGGTCACCATCCATCTTTGAGAGAATGAAGTCAGCCAGGGACTCAAGATAGGAATGTGAAGGCAGGAACCAAGGAAGAAGTTTTGTTCTTGTGGGTTCACCCTCAGCTACCTTTGTTATACAGCCTAGACCCATATGCTTGGGGATGGTGCTGCCCACAATTGGATGAGCCCACCCACATCAATTAGCAATAAAGAAAATATTCTACAGGCATGCCCACAGGTCAATCTGATCAATTTCTCAAATGAGAGTTACTATCCCAGGTAACTCTCGGTTGTGTCAAACTGACAATAAAAAGTAATCAGTAGACCTAAATGAAATTTTCAGGAGATAGATTCTAGTTGCTTACAATATGGCACTGTGATGTTAGCTAGTATCTATCTCAATATAACCTTTAGGAGTGGATTTCCAATTGTTTTAATGATTACTTGTCAAAAAATTTAAATTTGCACCACAACCTATTAACTACATTTATATTTATATATAACTGAAATAGAAGCTTTATGGAATAATACTTACCTTAACTACACTGATATTTCTTATAAGTGGAATGATACAAAAAACTTATATATCTGTTTATTTCAGTTAAAACCATATTTCAAAGTTCTTCTATGCTATAGCATTATTTCACTACTATTTTTTATGTTGTAGCATTCATTTCTACTTATGGTTGTATAATATTCAATTGAATGTATACACAATACTTTTGTTTATCCATTCAGCAGTGAATGAGTGCATGGATTGTTCCATCTTTTGGCTATTATGAATAATGTTGTGATGAAACATTCCAGTATGAGTTTTTGTGTGGATTTGTTTTCCTTTCTTTTAGGTGTATACCAAAGAGCAGAGTTATTTAATAAAATGGTAACTCTATGTTTAACTTTTTGAGGAACTGTTAGACTGTTCTAAAAACCAGCTCTACTGTTTTACATTACTCCTAGCTGTATTATGAGCATTCTAACACCTAGCTACATTACAGACAATGACCCATTCCATATCCTGTATTTACATTTCCTGCATTTGATTTGAATATCCCCGATGGCTAACCACTGTTGAATATGTTTTCATGTGCTTAATTGACCATTTCACTGGATGAATGTTATTCAAGTCTTTTGAAGATTTTTCAATTGCATTATATTTCTTTATAAAGATTTTTATTACATTTATTTATTTAGGAAGGAGGGCATGTGGAAGTTTGAGGATAACTTGTAGGAGTTGGTTCTCTCCTTCAACCATGTGGGTCCCAGGGATCAAAGTCAGTTCATTAAGCTTGGTGGTAAGCAAGTTTACCTGCCGTGCCATCTTGCTGTCCATATTCTTTATAAAATTACTATAATTATCACTGTTGTGCTCACAGACATAGTGTGTGTGTGTGTGTGTGTGTAGTTGTGCATGTCATGGAGTACATGTGGAGGTCAGAGGACAACTTTGTCGAGTTCTATCCTTCCACAGTTACATGGTTTCTGAGGACTGAACTCCTTGTCAGGCATGCACATTAATAACTTTTCTTTCTGAGACATCTCACCAACCCTTGGGTTGTATTTCTTTTTGTGAGTTTTAAGAACTCACTTTTATTTATTCTAGATACAAGTTTATTATCAGGTGTTATTTGCAAATATTTCCACTATTGTTTAGGTTCACATTCTTAATGATATTTTTGAAGCATAAAAGTTTTTACTTTTGATGTAGTCCAATTTAATTATTTTTCCTTGCTTGTACTTTTATGTCATATTTAAGAAAACATATCCAGGGTCATAAATCCCCCTATTTTGTTAGCTACTATCATTATTATATCTAAGCAACTCATAGTGACTTTTTAATATGAAATATTTAGTTCAAATATTTGTTGTTCCATAAATGTCACAAATGTGTATTATCTGTGTGTGAGCAAATTCCACCTCAGTCAGTTGAACTGTTTTCTTCCTATTTATTTGTGAATACTAGATTATTGATCCTGTAGTTTTTTGCTGTGATTTTATAATCTGAATCCCCTGTACAATTTTTTTTTTTTTGCTCTCCCCGTGTTCAGCAAATTGATAGTTGAATCTACAGGTCTGATATGATTCAGGCATTTTTGTGGTTTGGTAAGAATCTTTCACAAGTAGTTGTTCTATGAGCCAAAATTTGTGAAGTGGCGTCTCATTTGGGGTTCAGTCTATCGTGGAGGGTTAGAGGCCATTTTATTTATGACCAGCATCCATTCTGAACTTCAAACAATTTAATTAAGATTAATAAATGTCTGAGCCTCAAAGATTTCTAGAGAATGGAAAGCAATTTTTGTTACTCTTAAAGACCACAGTGTGCTAAGAGCTCCAGAATAAAATTTGTTCTATATCTGGCTAATGTAGTTTCTTACCTCTTTCCACCACTATCTACCTGTTGACTCAAAAGGTCACAGGAACACAAGAGGAAGAAATGTTCTGTGAAGTCATGTGTACAAGGGAGCCCTACTTTCTTGAGGGCCCAGGGAATTTCCAATGAATTTTTCTGAAATTAAAGTTCTGAGATTTCACTTTATTCTCAGATAAATCTAAGTCCTCATGTGACAGAAGGCGAGCTGGAGGACCACAGAAGGCAGTTTAAAGTAGAACTAGGTGTAAATTAGGATCCTTCTGGTCTCTAGTTCAGGAGATTTTTGCTCCACTTGTGAACAGAAAGTCATAAACATTGGGCAGAGCAATGATTAAAAGCAGTCGAAAGTTCTTTAAAAGTTTGTACAGGGCAAATATTTAATCCATAGTTGGCTTCCCTTTCTAGTATTCAGAGCTCCGAAGAGTTCAAGCTAACTGTGGTGTGAAGAAACCATAATCAGGGAAGTCCTCCTAAGCCAAGGCATCTGCAGCAGAAAATTCAAATAGAATTGGACTGTGGATAATCTGAAGTGTTCCCGTGATTCTGACCACAGCACTTCATTGTGGGATTTTTATCACCGATTGCGAATTACCTGTATATTACTTTAGACAGTGTTCAGACACTTTTGTTTTCCATTGGCCCAGGCTTCAGAGGGGCTGTCAAGTGGTATGCCTCTTTTCTGCTTACCCCTTTTCCCTTTTCTCCATTTTTTATCTTGCCTTTCCCCCCACTTCTCTTTTTTCACTGTATCCTGTATTCTTCCTCCTTTCAATCTCATGTTTCCTTCTCTTTCTCCTTCTCAAGGCTCTCTCTCTGCCCTCCTCCTTTCTTGTCAGGCCTGTTCTCTTCATTCTGTCTGTTCGCTTCTCTTTCTCCTTCTTTCCCATCCTCTTTCGGTCTCTTGCCCTCCCTCCCCCCACAAGTCCCTCACCCCCACGTAAAAACAGGCTGTTGGTGGCTCCCATGGAGAGAGCAGGCTCTGTGAGTTTTGGGCTTTCCGATTGGCTGACGCTGCTAGCACACCAGCTCAAGTCTCGCCTCCAGACACTGAATGCGCAGCTGCAGCATCTGCTATTGGCCTGTGCGCCTGTCAGCTGCTGTCTCAGCGTCACGCAGGCGCCCCCAGTCTCTGCGTGAATAAAAAGGCAGCCTACCAGCTGAGGTGGGGGTGGGGAGAGGAGAGAGAGAGGGCCAGCGAGGAAAGGCTAGAAAGAGTGGCTGGTAGCCGGGAATCCCTTGAAGAGAGCAAGCAAACGAGGAATAGGGGAGACTGAAACTGACCGGTAGCCAGCCAGGCAGACGGACGCATGCTCGGACAGACAGAAGGCGCCGGAGAACCGATAGGTTCCTTCTGCCTTTCTTTTTGAAAAGCAGGATTTTGATTTTTCCGTGGCGCCCAAGAGAGAATGCTGGACTTTGCTACCTTAAGCGCAAGCTAAGATTTCTCAGCTAGGGAGGAAAGATCGGCCCAGTCCCGAGAGGGGGAGGGAAGCCAGAGCCCCTGTCTCCAACCCCCTTCCCTCCCCCGACCAACTCGGGGGCCAAACCCAGACCTTCCCCTAACCATCTGACTTCCTCCTCTCCTTTTTAGCATGGTGGCTGTATGGACAGTCTGACAGAACAGAGACTGACATCTCCCAATCTGCCGGCCCCCCACCTGGAACACTACAGTGTTCTGCATTGCACCATGACCCTGGATGTGCAAACTGTAGTCGTTTTTGCCGTGATTGTAGTCCTTTTGCTTGTCAATGTCATACTCATGTTTTTCTTGGGAACGCGCTGAATGGAGTCCAGCCACCTGAGCTGTTGCGAACTCTCGCTTTGATTTCATCCCAAAAGCCTCTGAGGGGAAAAAAAAAATCAAGACAGACAGTCCGAGACAGGGAAAGAGAGGGAGAGAAAGAGCAAGCTTTCTTACTCAAGGGGGGAAACGTTTTGAGCTTCAACATGGCCTCGCTGTGATATGTATGACGTTGGTATATTATCTCTCCCTAAATCTTTTGTCATGTCTTGTCTTTTAAGTATGCCTGTGAGTGTAGCTGCTTATTGCTTGAGTGAAATTGTTGATAAAGAAATGCTTTCTATTTAAGTGTGCATGTGTATGTATGCATTGCATTCTCCATCTGTGTGACGTTTGTAGAGCAAGCTCTGTGTCCTGTTAAGGTGGCTTCGCTGTTTGTGATGTCTCCTTAACTCATGTTCTTAACTACCTTTAAACTGTGTTAGGGAATTTTAATCAAAATTTCTCTCTTCTATCAAGAATGTGTTTGGGTTTGTTCGGGGCTGGGGTTGGGGGAGGTGTTTGTGGAAGAGCATGATGAATTTTTGGCATTCTATGGAAGTCTTTCACTGGATGTTTAGAGGGAGAAAAACTGATGCATGAAATGGGTTTATTAAAAATTGTCTGTAAATGAGAAGTAAGAATTGGGAAAATGACACATTGGGGTGCCTGGAGCTGGCCACTAGTGACTGTCTTTTGGATTTCAGTTTTGCTGTTCAGGGCTTACAATTTCTGATTTGGAAAGAAGCCACCGTTAATACAGTTTTGAGTTTGAAGATTCTTCTCTGTGTGTCATGCCAAAACCAAAAGCCAGCGTTTTACCTACTTTGGGAATAATAGTATTGATATGGCTCCCATGGGGTAATCTTATTTGCACTGATGTTTTTGAACTACATTTCAAATAGAGGTTGATAGTGCTGATGAGATTTGGTTCCTTGTTTGTTGCTTAAGAGCAGAGCTCTCTGAAGCATTCATGTAACTGTAAGTATGCAATGTGCTAAATTAAGAATTAGAGGACAGAAAAAGGGCATGTTATGGGATAAGGGCTGGGGTAACAGGAGGTGGAAACAATGTTCCAATTTGAGATACCTCTGTATTATACAGTTATAGTGGTGCTTGCTGTTATTCTTACTCTTGTTCTTATATTTCTGCTTTTGCTGAGACGTTTTGTGGCAAAGCTAGTAAAAAATAGTTTCCGATACCAGTATGTACATAATATTTGGTTTGGTTGTCTTCTTTCTTTTTTCTGTTCTCTTTGCTGATGTAGGCAGATCTTCCTCATTCCGTTGCTTACCTGACTTGAAACAGTGCCACTTCTGCCTCATATAGCAGTGAATCAGGCCACATACACGCCCCCACACATGCTTCTTGCTCTACTCGTGTGGGCGGCTGCTCATGTGTGATGTGCAAGTCAGCTAGCATTATGCTGTCAATTTCTAGGTCTTCTTGTTCATTTTTTTTGGAAGTGGTTATAGAGGGGTTTTGAAATTGTCCTGACTGATCAAGAGTATTATTTAAATGAATCAAGTTGAGCTTTTGAACCTTAAAGTATGTTCTTGTTGACTAAGTGTGGGTGAGAAACTGCATATTCTTCTTTTTTTTTTTTTTTTTCTCCCTGTTTCCTGTGATGATAGAAGTGCGATTTAGGAAACTTGCTGATTTTGATTTCTTACTAATCACTCTTTTGTCCCCTTGTGAGGACCCCCTGGGTATAATCAAGAACCTCTATCTTCAAAATGAATATCTAGTGACATTTTTTTCTTTAAAAATTTCTGTTTGCTCTGGAGATATATTTAAAGTAGTCTTGCATTTTGTCTGGGTACTTTCTTTTGAGACTATGTTAGAGTGGGGAATACTGAGGAGCTGCGCACCCAAGTTTTCTCTACTTACTGGTTGTTTGACCTTGGACATTTTTTGTGGGAATTCCCTATACCATTGACATTTTGAAGTCTGTGGGGGATGGAATGGACAGACAAGTGAAAAGGATAATAAATCATTAATTGAAGCATGATGGGAGGAGGGCTGCTATATGATTGCTGGTATCTGGAGAATAAATTTTACTTAAGAGATTTTTACTCTGGTTTAGTTATGTGATAAGGAAATGGGAACTCCCAACACTGGAATGCATTTGACTTTTCTTTTTATTTACCCTAAAGGGAAAATGAGTCTCCATAAGCTAGTCTTTAACCCAGATTTATGACTAAGTGATGTTATGAAATGCCTGGAAACCTTTGACAGAAAGTCTTTAGAATGTGTGAGTGGAGAGGGGTGCCAGTACGCTTGTGGGTGTGTGTGCATACTTTTTCTCTGTGTGTGTGGTGGGAGAAGGTGATGAATACTCTTGAGTGTGGATTCAAAGTAGTTGGGGTAGGAATAAGTAACCACAGCACTGAGTCTCACAGTTCTGAATTCCTTTTTGTGCTAGAGCTGGATGGATGTCACTTGTGTTCATCTTCCTGCCCTCCCCTAAAACTACTCAGGCCAGACTAGAGGAGTGTTTTAAACGAGCCCAGCTACAAGTAATTTAGCTATCAAAACCTATGCTTCACAAATTCATCTATCTTTAAGAAAATAAGATGTTGCTAGTCAGATGGCAGCCTACCTTAGAGCACCCAGAAGTGAGTTTAGGAAGCATAGAACAAGGTGACAGTGCAATATTAGTTGTGTGAATCTTAACAGATGGTTCTTCTTCAGATATGTGAAATCATGAAAAAAAAGAGAAAGAAATGCGAAGAAATGAGAAATGCAGGCCAGGGGAGCTAAAACTCTCAGCAATTTGACTTGTCTTTTTTCTTCCTTTTTCTGCTGTTTGCAATAACTTTCCCTTTCTCCTTACTGCCTTCTCTGACACTCTAAGTACTTGATATGTAAGAATGAGGACAGGACTTTTTCACTCTGATTTGTTCCAACTTTCCTTATAAGGCTCCTTACTCCCCTTCTTTCCTCTTTTATCCTTTTGAGTAGAGGATAGGCTTTTGCTACCAGGAGGGTGCCAAATCCCAGTTCAGGGATTTTAGCTCCCATCTCCCCACCTAGGAATTAAATAAAACATCTTCTACTGGTATCCTAGCAACCCATGAATCACTCAGCACTTACTGAGCTTCAGGGCCCACCCTTTAAAGGCCCAGGAACTAATGTCTGTATAGCAGAGTCTGGAACCTAGCACGACTGGGAGAGACGCTTTGGGATAGGGACTAAAAAGAACAAAACCTTCATTGCCTGAAAATGGCTTGAAAATACGTTCATTGCAGACACAGAGAGCATAGCCTTGTACTGCCATGGTCACTGTTTATTGGAAGAAGACTTCTGAGTTCAAGTCCCTCTCTATTCAATATGCTTGTCTTAAGATTAACTAAGCCATTTCAGTGCTTATATTTAGCAGAGGGAATTTGTAGGTTTTGAAAGAATCTTTTCACCCCAGCTTTTGGCCTCAGGAAGTGAGACAGGAAAGCAGTAGTTTGTTGGGAACAAAGTAACTAGCACTTATAGTCTCAGTCTGTCAGAACCTGCAACATCTGCTTCTGTAGTTACCTGGAATTTTGTTTGTAACTTAGGGAAATTTGCCAGCCCAGCATGGGGGCATTCTTTTTGATGGTTCAGTAGCTTCTGACTGGGGAATTGGGCAAATTGGGAAAGTAATTTTGATTTCTGACCTGATGAACAGGACTTGGGGCATGGCACAAGTGTGTGTGTGTATGTGTGTTTAAACTTCTATAGAGCTGAGACAGTCCAATAAGCCTGTGGGTGACGTCCCCTTCTGAATTGTGGTGGGGATTGATTTAGAGTGATTGACAGTGTGCAGAGGACACAATCTGGTAGTTGTGGAGGTGGTGCCAAATATGCCCTCTTTAGCTTGTCTGCCACCCCAGCCTCTGATCCTTTGGTGTGCAATATTTTTACTCTGGGATGGCATATGAAAATTGAGCCTTTGCTCCCAAAACACCTCCGAGAAGACCTCATACAAGCATCTGGATACAGCTCTAATAGCTTTTTTTGTGAGAAGAATGAGGGAGGAAGCAAATCTTAAACTGTCTAGCCCTCATTTCCATCTCTGAAACGTATCTAGGCTGTGTCCCTAATTTTCCAAGAATCTTTTATTAAAGATTACTTCTTCTAATATGTGCCCAGAGTGTCTCCTTCTGTCCCCATGGATATAGCATTCTAGAATATTTAATTCATTATGCTTTGCCCTGGCACCAAAGTACAATGTGGAAAATATAGAAAAGAGAAAGGCCTCTAGAAAGGCTATCTTTAATGCCTATATCAATAACCCTTTGTCAGTGTATGGTCCTATAAAGTTTACCAACTGATTACACATCTTTTCTAATTTTAGTGTCACATCAGCTATTTGAAGTGGGTAGGGATTGAAGCGTTGCTGTTCCCAGATCTACAAATCAGAAGAGGAAAGTTGAGAGAGGTTTGTGGGATGGCAGTGGCTCTACCTTTCTGTCAGAGAAGTAGCAGCATTAGGGTTGATCATTTCCAGTTTGTGTGAAGCTGAAGGTGTTAGGTGGGGAGGAAGGTGTGTAGAAGTCATTGTTGAAGTCACGTGACTTCTTCAGATTTATATGCTCACATTTTTAGTTTTTAAAACGTTTGTGTAGCACTTTCACACGAAATTTTTTAGTTCATAAAATGTATTAAACAATCAAAGAGTATCCTTTAGTCAGTGTTATGAATTATGCCACTATTTTGGATCTTCAAGATAAAATCTAATGTGAATTGTTGAAACCTGAAACACTGTTTTGGAGGGATTGAAGTTTCCATACAATTATCCTTTAGAAACAAACACACTTTTGAGTAATGTGTGTGTTTATCATATGCCAAAAAGTGGAAACTAAGGACAAAAAAGGTGCTACCCGAAACTGATCATGCTTTTCCACTTGGCATCTGACCATGATTAAGTACGAAGGGACTTTGATCTGTTTGTGAAATGGCTAATGATGTAGCGTTCCACGGATTCTCATTCTTCACTGGATATTCAGATGACTTGGAAAGTTTTAAAAATATGTATGCCAGATCCCTATTCAGGGAGATAGTGTTTGAATTGGCATAGGATAGGATTCAGGCAGCTGTTTGTTTATTTATTTTAATTTAAACATCGAGGTGATTCAAATATGCAGCAAAACCTTCTGGATCTGGCACAGACCTCTTACGAAATTGGTTCCTTTGAGCCAATGTAGTTATTTTGTTGTTATTCTTGTTTTTTGTTGCTGTCATATTTTGGTTTTGGTTTGTTTGTTCTTGTAACTTTTATGAATTTATTTTTTTTCATGCTGAATAAACGGAAATTAGCAGGTATTCTAGCATTGTTCCAGGTAAACTATTTTATTCAGTTTTTGTTTCCGCCTTTGGAAGTTTGGAGGTTTTTCATCATGTCAAACAAATGATTAGCTGTCTCTTAGAGTGGTGCATCACTTGAAATCTGAATAAATGCCATGTTGTTAATTCAAAGAAATGCTCAGTATGATGAAATTAATGCTATTCCTTTGGCATCTCGATATAGCCTCCCTTGGGAGTTGGGGCTTGTTAATTTCTGCTCAGCTGTTGAATACTTCAGCTATTTGTCCTGTCAATGTGTTAATAAGTGTAATATAACATGAAATTTGTTGTATGTTTTATGAGCACCAAGATACACTAGATTCATAACTATTATCTTCCAACCCAGTGGTCCCATTATCTAAAGAATATGTTACTTGTCATCTTACTCCTGGTAAGTATTGTTAACAGGCTTCAAAGGTCCTTGGTTTCTTTCAGAGTCTACAAACCAGATGAATCTTAACTGGGCCCAGAATTAAGGTGAAAGTCAGTCCCACAACTGCATTTTTGTTGTATCACTTTTTCCTTTTTTGGGAAAACAGGGCATTATAGATACATCTTTTAAACGGAATATATTTTATTCTAAGAGGTCAGTAAACTGCATCTTTTTTCTGCTAGGGTGAATTATTTCCATTTATTCAGTGGTTCTTTTCCCTGCTACACATTGGATTCACCTAGGGAATTAACAAGCCTAGCAATTGGTACAATCTCTCTTTTTTCAGTTAGTCATGGTGGGGCTCGAAAATCAGTATTTTTCTAAGAGCAACCTGAGGTAATGGCAAAGTATAGTGGTGCCTGAGACTGATTCTCTAAGTCTGTAGTGTGAGTAGGCAAGCTCTGCAGATGGTTATGATTTTATTTCAAGAACTTTTGGAGCCTTGATGAGTTTCAAAGACTTATGCTCACTTTAAGGAGACTTTAACTTAAGCAAGGGGTAACCTGATACCTATTTGGATAAAAAAATGGTTTTCTGTACACACTGATCATGCTGAGTCCACAGATATAAAATATTAGGAAGAATGACTAAAACACCTATATAAAATGCAGCATGATAACTATTTGCATAGGGTTTATACTGTATTAGGTCTTCAAAATAATCCAGAGGTGATTTAAAGTATCCAGGAAGTGGAACTTCAGGTATATCTCAGTTGTAGTACCTGTGAATGTTCAAATGTGCAAGGCCCTGAGTTCCATCCTTGGTACTGGAGTAAAAATAATAAAATACCAAGAAGGATATTCATGGGCTATAATACTGAATTTTATGTAAGGGACATTAACAAACTCAGATTTTGGTATCTGAAGGGAATCCTGAAACCAGTCCCCCTAAGATACCAGTAGACATCTGTAATCAGTTATGAGATGGTTTGAATCCTTCAGGAAAACAAACAAAATACATTCCTCTATATTTGCTATAATGATTCAAAAATTCTGCTCATTTCCTTAGTGACCAGAAATAAATTACTTCTAACTTTTGAAACTTGTTTTCCTCATTGACAAAACAAAGATAGTTCAATTAAATGGCTTCAAAGGTTTCTTCCACCTCTAATAATGTGTGTTCACTTTCTGATTAATATTAATGCTCAAAAATGAGTATAAGTATTATCTAAAACCTACAAGTATTCCAGAGATTATTTTAGCAGAATATAATCACCACAGGGTGATTATAGGAGTAACAGATTTTCCTTATTAATTATACTTGGCTAACTGGGTGTGGTGGCATACACCTTTAATCCTACAACTCAGGAGGCAGAGGCAGGCTTTTTTCTGGGTTCCAGGACAACTTGGTCTACACAGTGAGCCACAGTTGCATATTGAAACCCTGTTTCAAAAAACAAAATATATAAATAATAAAAATAATTATGTTTAACTTAGATTTCTTCTATTACAGATCAGCTATAGATTGTACTCTTTGAGCAAGCTACTGCCCATGAAGAAGGGGAGGGACATATTACAGACTAGTAGCAATAGCATCCCAGTTTGAGATTCAGCTTGTTAAAAAAAGACATATGAATAGTTAAGAATTGTTTTTTATAGATACAGAACCAATTTCATAGGAATGGGAAAGCCTAGGAGGCAAGGGGATGGCTGCCTTGACAGCCCAGAGATACTGTCTAGATTATTTTAAGAAGCCATTAATTTCGCTCATATTAGAACTACTAGTAATAAGTAATAAGTATAGTAATAAGACTCTCAACAAAGTTGCATAGTTATTTCATTGGTTCCTTCCCCAATACTAAAAGTAGATTAGGAAAGTGAGGCTCAGAGGATTAGGCAAATTTTCTGAAGCTTACAGAGTAGGAAACGTTAGTCACTGAATTAGAACTTAGCCCTCTTGTCACTATATTTTAGGATACTTTCTGTGTATCCTGAATTATAGTCAGGATCAGGTTATGGCTCTGAGACTTAATAGATTCTACTGACATATTACAGTACTCATAAAGAAGCTTTGAGGAGCAAAGGGATCCAAAGGGGGAAATCTGGAGAAAGGAGAAGTTGAGAAACATATATCTGAGTTTATCTCTGTCCTGCCATTTTTACTTTTTTGTGCTAGTTTCAGGCCTACAAGGAATTGAACATGTAATCTTCTAGCAACAATGTTGAGGATTGGTAGCAAAGAAAGAGGGAAGGTTGTACATACTTGGTAGAGGATAGTATATAGAAGATAGTCTTGCAATGGAAAAAAAGCACTAGACAAAGTACTGAGTGGAAGGATCATGCCCTGCCTCCTTACCTGTCTTACTTCCTGATTTTGATCAAAGCCTTTATTAACTGGAAAAGTTTCTATGTCACGAAAATGAAGAGTGGTTTTAATAAAAGAATCATATTCTCAAGGAAGTGCAAAAAATTATGAGACAGGAAATGCAGGGCAGGACTGGGTTAAAGGAGCTTATGGTTGGAATAGAGAAGTGATTCTAAAGTTCTAGGTTACCATTTTGCTGAGGCAGACATTAATCACTAGGGGAACTGGAATTAGAAGATGGGATTACTCTGTCTGGCTCAGCTAAAAGAATTGTGGTATCAGACACCCATAGGTGGGCTACATGTTTGAGATGAGACTTTTACTAAAGTGTCCAAGCTTCTAGAACATTTGATGATGGGAAGACATTAAAATGTCTGCCAGTCAGTCTGCAACACACTGTTTCGCTCCTTTTATACATGTGGAAAAGTAAGTCTCTGAAGGGAAAATGTGCTCAAGTTTTAAGAGTCAGATCTGAGATCCTGAAGACTCCTAAAATCAGATCCCTGGCCATTGTAAACTGCTATCATTTTATAGGTTATGGATTAACAGTCTCTAGAGATTTGAATGTTTTTCAGATTTCATTGGAGTAAAACAGCTGAGTGGAGATGAACATTATGTAACTTCCTGGAAGGGAGCTGGCCTGTCATCAGCCCTTTGGGTGTCAGGCAGTGGGATAGGGGTGCTAGGAACACAGAATCTCCTATAAGCCACATTAGCTTTCTTGAAGCAAAGGATTTATGGATGCAACCCCATGCTGAGTAGTCTCACCCTTGGGGCCCAGAGCAGGTCAGCATAACTCATTCATAGCCAGCTCTAGGAATGGCTCTGGCAGCTGATTTCTCTGCCTGCCTGCCTTCATTAGAGGAATAGAAGTCATATACTTTCCTGCTTAACTGGCTGCAGAAAGAATGTACTAAGAACCCAAACCCCTGTGAGTGGTACCTAAAGGCAGTAGCTACTTTTAGCCCAACCTCCACCCACTTTCTTTCTACTTCCTTTCTCAGTGAGGAGTGCAGTTTGGCAAGAGGCAAGGGGCCTGCACATTGCGTGCCTTGGTATTGGTATAGAGGCACAGGAGAAGCCAGATATCTCTAGGAGGGCCTCAGATAAACCTGACATGGTGGGGGAATCTCAGAACCAAAGAAAAATGATGGCACAGCTTTGTGAGTAAGACCCAAAGTAGTGGCGGGTGGGTTATACATTTGCTTTGGTCCTTTCAACCAGCTGATGGGATAGCACATCCAGATTTAACTGCACAGGAGTAGTCAAGAAGATTTAGTAGACCATGCATGCACTCTACTCAGATTTAGAGGGAATGAACTGGGCCTAATAGATACTTGATCCTTGACTTTCCCTCTTAAACATCTGGTTACATTTTTCAATGGAATTAAGACTTTGTCTCACCTGAATTTCCTCTGGCCCGGTGAAGCAGGTATAGTAGGGATTATCTCCCTTTCAGAGATGAGAGAAATGAAGCCCAAAGATTCATTGTCGTATATTTTCAGCTTGACTGGGGCTCAAGCTCTGGAAGTTGCAATGCCATTTAAAGTCATTTTGGATAACTTTATCTTTTACAGAAGGGATACCAAAGCTGTCTTAGACATACCTAATCCTTTCATGGATTAGGAGAACTAGAAAACTGGAGAACTAGACACAGAAAGGAAAAGAACTTGCCTAGGGAAACATAATATATTTATAGTAGGGCTGAAGATAGAACATTGCCTGATAAGAGTGTGAGTTCCTGAATCTTTGTGATGTGCTAGCTACTCTGGCTTTGCTCTTTACTGGGGTGATTTTTCAAACCTGTACGGTCTGATAGAAACTAGGAATCTGTCGTTTTGGCAAGTCAATCTCTCTGACTTGTTTTTCTTTTCTGCTAATTGAGGCTGATAATTTTACAGTTGTCTGAACAAAAATCTGTGTGTGACTACTACAGTGGAGGGGTCTGATACCCAGTACACCTTGCAAACAAATGTAGAGGGTATTTTAATATGAAGCCAGCCACTGAGAAAATTCCCCTGTGTTACCTAAATGCTCTCCAGTCGAGCACGAGGATTTTACTGTCATTTTACTATCCTCTATTGGAAGGAAAGGGACTTTATTATCCATCCTATGCTTTGGGTACATGGTAAAAAGCTGGGACTTTCTTCTTTTTTTAAGTAAGAAGACATTTTTTTAAATTTATCCCAGCTCCATTCTCCATGAAACCACACACATGTTGCTATGAATAGCAAACTGGTTTTCACTCTCCCTGTCTCCCGTGAAGCTGAAAGTGGAGCTTGGAAGACAGCCCAAATTAATTGTGTTTTTATTTAGTACCTTCTCAAGTACCTCAAGCCAGAACCACCTAAGCACTCTGCAGTTAAAAATCAGTTATTGGCCTCCAGGTCCTTGGCTAGCCAAGGATCTGTGATGAGCATTACTGAGTTTCCGTGATATGATTTAGAGTTGTTTTGGAATCATAAGCTTTTGACCATTGACCTACACTGCACAAATGGATAGTCTTTATTTTTATCTGCATCATTTTGCTTGAAAATGTTTCACTGCTCTGGGAGCAGGTCGAAAAGAAAACAACTGGGAATGATGATGTATACTTGTAATTCCAGCACCCAGGATGATGAAGCAGGTGAATGATGACCTCTTTGGGAACACTGAAAGACCTTGCCTCAAATAATCAAAAAATGCAGCGGTAATGAATAGATAAGAACTACTGTGTAGTTCTCTATTGCTTTTATTGATTCAGGTCAGTGCTGCAGCTTTAAAATATACTGGTGTGCAAAAAAATAATTTTTTAAAAATGGCTAGGTACACTGGCACATGCTTTTTAATCCCAGCACTTGGGAGACAGAGACAGGCAGATCACTCTGAGATCAAGAGTTCCAGGCTAGCTGGGGCTACAGGGAGATCCTGTTTCAATAAACACAACAAAACAAAAGAACAAAAGCAAGCAAAAACAAAGCTATTGGTATGCTAGCAGAGTATAACATGTATAATGAGCTATTAACAGTTCCCTAATATCAATCAACTTCAAGCAAAGAGTTTGTCTAAATCAGCCTCTGCCCTTTGCTTCTAAGTCATTCTGTTTTGTAAATAAAAGTTAGTCATGACAGCAGGGGCGTGTAGATGGAAAGTGACTCTGGATATTTTTGGTCTTGTAGTATTGAACCATCTGTTAGCATATCTATTAGATATATCTATTAGATGTGTGATAAATCCACCTGGATATATATATATATATAAATTTATATATATATAAATTTCTAGGAATGTGTGAGAAACCTTGCCAAATGCAGAAGTGTGGCCATAAATTTGGCAGCCCTTTGGGCTCTGATTAGAATGGAATTTTTCTCTGCACATTTATCCGCATTTGTTCTTAAGGAGTGAGCATGGTGGCTCACATCTGTAATCCTAACATTCAGGAGGTTGAGTCAAGAAGATTGCCATGAATTCAAGGCCAGTCTGGACTATATAATGAGTTTCAGGCAGCATGGTCTACAGTATGAGACCCCATCTCACAAAATAAAACAAAACAAAGCAAAATGTTGCCCATTACTCTTAAGAATTCCCATAGTCATTCCAAAGAATGAGGAACAATGATTAAGACAAATGGTGTGTTCTTTTCCTTGGGCTTTAGTGAAGCCAATGTCTTTGAGGTTATATTTGTCTTTTATTCCAGTCTACTCAGGCTCTTGGGAAAATGAATACAGAATGCTTGATAGGTAGAGGTTCTAGAAGTTTGCCTTTGTCTAGAGCGGACTTAGCTTGGATACGGCATCTGCAACATCTGCAGGTACTATTTTACAGTTATATATCTGCTTACTAACAGTTTCCGGTAGGAAGAAACAAAATCAACCTGTGGTACTTAAGCTGAAATTCACTAAACACATGACTGCACAAGAAGTCATACAGTAAGCCTACATTTTCCTAGTACTGCTGAGAAATTGAGGCATAGACAGAAGCAAGCAACTGTTTTAAGACTTAGAGTTCACCTTTGATCCTTGTATTGTATCTATTCAGTACCTGGCCACTTGTCTCATAGGTGTGAAATCGTTTTGATGAGCCCTAGTGGCTAAGTCTCTTGGGAAAAGCACCTGTACACACCAAAATCAGAAAGTTACATAGATAAAACTTGAGCCTGGGTACTTCCTCTGACTTATGTGCAGATTAGTGCAGGTATGTTGAAGGAAAGGTGTTAAAAACAAATTTTTGGGAAGGAAACTATTATTCACCTTAGTTACCTATCCATATTCTTTATCATAGTAATGCTTAGATGAATCTATTTGGGAACATAGGGGCATACTTTCACATTCACATGCTTAAAGCACAAATAATTAAGTATGGGGCACACTAACACTTGAATATTCTTAACACAAGCAGGGTATAAACAAGGTCACATTTGCTGTATATTGTGCACATTTGCATGTTTGAACATTTATGGATTTATATAAGGCACAAATATTTGCCTGTGTATAAGTGGACACACTGAGTTGCATACTGAATATGCTCTTACCCAACAGGGCACACATTTGTATTCCTGAAAGACATAGATTTAATGACATACTTGGAAAGATAATATTCTATTAATGAAAGACATGTGAACATATATATAGGGCATGAAGAATACATTCTAATCTTTTTGGCAGCTAGCTGTACCTCTCTACTTCGTAGACATGACAGGGCTCTGGCTGTATCTGATGTGTCTCTGGCCTTCTTTCATTTATCTTTGAAATCAGATTCAAGAGGGCAGTGAGATAAGTAATAAAATAGATTCTAAAGATGGTTTGCCTTCACAGGCTCCACAAGGAAAGCAAGGCTCAGATCTGAGACCAAAGATATAAATTAATAGATATAGAAGAAGGGAGAACGCAAATTGGCAGTGATCAATGCAGAAAGCTGAAGCCTGCTCTTTTATTCCTGTCTACTTATAAAACATACAGAGTGATGTGATAGTGAAGCAGCTCCTTAGAGAGCATAAAGTAGCTTGGTATTAAAGTCCATTTTTATAAGGGCTGAAATAACATCTTGGACCAGAATAAGTGTATCTAAATTGTGGGTGGGAGGGTTTGAGGGAAGTGGTAAGATACATAAAGTGAGAACCCATTGGGCAACTTTTATATTAATGATGGGCTGAGAGACCAGCCACAACTTTAATGATCAGACCTCAGCCCCTAGGAACAGCAGCTTAGGACATTTGTCCTCATTAATGAAAGTATACTATTTTTAGAGTTCCTTAAGCTAGAAACCAGGTCAAACTGTCTTTGGGAAGCCTTTGTTGCCTTTGGTACCAATGCCTGGAGCTGGAAGCAGGTGAACCTAAAATGGATAAAGGATGGGAAGTAGTATGATTGGTAACCAATGTGTACTACCTTAAGATGCAGCTTCAGAACTGCAGCTGCATTGAGGTTGACTAGGAAGCCTTATGACCATTTCTCAGATTGGATATGAAGAAACAGGACCTTCAGTTTGTAAATATGGCGGAGTGAACTCTTTGAATCAGTGATCTCAAGTATTTTCTCTGCCCACCAGAACTATCCTAATTGATCCTTCCTTCTTCCCATAGCAGTTCGTGTCCCACTACTCTCTTTCATGTTGGAAGCAGTGATGGAGAAGATATTAAGCCTTTGTGAGAGAAAATTGTGTTCCCTGCTTAAGCCTCTACTAAGAGACCCCCTGGATCCACATCATACCACTTTGGCCATATTCTACTCAGTTTCCTGTGTACACAAGTCTTGTGTAGTTAAGGTTTTTCTACAGGATAGACTAGTAGAACTCTGTGGAAATACATTTTATGGTCTTGATCTTCGGAGAATTTTTTCAGCTCTTCAGGAGTAATGTTGTGGAAATCCAAGAACCAAAGCTGAGATAATTCTTAGAGGCCATATGAGCTGATTCTTACCTGCCTTTAATGTGGACCCTAAAACTCAGCAGGGCTTGGCTTTTTCTACCTTACTGTGCCTTAGAAGTATTTCCTTTTCTTTCTTTGTGTATCAAGGATTTTGGGAGAAGCTGGCTTTCCTGGACCTTCATAGCTTGCTTATTTCTACAGTTCTGAGCACAGAAAAGAGGAGAATACGCATATTGAAGCAGAGTATGGAGAAGGATACAGAAAAATCCAAGAGGTCAGGTCTTGGGTGCTGTTCATGGAGGAAGGCTTTTGTGTCTCTTCATATGCCTTGTTACTAACACATTTCTGTATTTTCAAATTGATTAGTTGGTGGAGCCTAACCCAAATTATTTTTATTTTCATTTGTATTGGGAAAACATGTAGCATACCTACAATGTTGGCAATGGTTGCAAGGGAACTGAAGGACCAAGGGAAGGAGGTGCTTTCTTCAAGTCTGAGAGTTCAGAGAGGTATAGAGGGAAGGATTATTTATCACAGCCCTACCAAGAAGCAGCCGTGCAACTTCTTTAGTAGCTCAGTGGTAGAGTTCTTAACTAACATGCATGAAGCTCTGAGTTCAATATCCATCCAGTTCATGAAAAGAAAAACATATATTAGCAATTCATTCCTACTCTACTTGTCTTAGAATTGCTGGCATCTAGCGAGGCCACAAAACTGAGGCAATTTAGAATCTATAATACATACTTAACATCTAGGAAAGGTACCACTTAATTTTTTGGTAGAACTTACTTTGAATAGCATGAACCCAATGGCCTGAACTAGGTTGGATAAAGGGAACTGTGTTCTTTTGGGCAATGGAAGCTACAGGGCATCTCTGCAATGGACTAGTATTCTTAGAGAGTTTAATTAATGCATGGCAAATATTGAAAAAAAATTTTTTTTGTCTTGGGATTCCTATTCCACCCTATCTCTCTCCTAATTTCCTTGTTTCCACACTCTCCCTTCTCTGTAAACCTGCTTAAAAGAACAAGGCATTCCCAGCATGATGGTGCACACCTTTAATTCAAACACTGAGACAGAAGCAGGTGGATCTCTGTCATGTCGAGGCCAGCCAGGTCTGCATAGCCAGTTCCAGGGCACCTGGAGTTACATAGTGAAACCTTATCTCTACAAAGGAAAACACAAGCGAAAGAACAAGGCAACAGAGTAAGGCAAAGACAATGCCATTTTTCTATGAAGACAGATTGTTTTAGTTACATCCTGTTCCTGCAAATTAAGGGAGAAAATTTTGTTTTGGCTTTCAGTTCAAGGGTATGCTCCATCATGATCAGGAAGTCAAGGTGGCAGCTGGTCACATCCCATATACAATCAGGAAGCAGAGAGCAATAAATTCTTGTGCTCAGTTAGCTTTCTCCTTTAAGATCAGGACCCCTGTTTCTGAAAAGGTCATGTACACATTTATGGTGGATCTTTTCACCTTAATTAACCTAATCAAGACACACTCCAATACAGTGCAGAGACCAGCTCAATGTAAATAATCCCTCATAGGTGTACCTGGGACAATCAACACTAATCATCACGACAACCTAATTCAGCAGGCCCAAATTTCTACTTATTTTTTCTGCTAACAGTTATATTTTATATTGAATTTTAAATAGAGATTTCTAAGAAAAGACTTCTGGTTCTGAGGGAGATTCTGGAAATGTCTATGCAGTCTTCATTCTGAGATATTCGTACCTCTTAATCCAAAGAAGAATCAAATCTGTATGAGATCCCGAGGGAAAGACTAGGCAAGGATTGGCTATAGAACTGTGGAGGGAAGGGGGAAACAATACTAGAAATATCTAAAGCAGTAGTTTCCCAAGTGAGGCTCATGAAGAAAATATTGTAAAATGTTATATATTTTATAAATTCTTTAAATATTATTTGCTCGGTCTTGTTTTAAAATTTTGTATTTTTGTGGCAGGTTTATAACATGTATATTGTATTGAGTATTATTTAGATATTGGGATAAGTGTTATCTTGGTTTTTAAAGTTTTTAACTGAGTTTTATTTTTTCATTATGATATTTTCACATACAATTTATTCTTTTTTTCTTGACTATTTTTAAATGTTTTTTGTTGAATCATTGTGTGTTTCATACAGAACATCTCAATCTTAATCATCTTTATATCCCTTTTCCCATTAACTCCCACCATAGCCCTCCCCCAATTGGAATCCAAACATTCTTTCATCTGTGTTAAGGTGTATTGTGTCAAGTTAGTGTCCCTAAGTGACCTCAGAACAGGTTCATCCACTGAGGTCTAGTCAGCCTACTCAGACTTTCTTGTTTTAGGAAGACTAGCCCTTCCTCACCCAATAGTATTCAGTTGCCGATATTTCTTGAGCAAAGATTGGAGTCTATGCTGGGTTTTTGTCTCTTTGAGTTTGCACGAGTCTTTAGTATGTCAAAACCACTGCTGTAGGTTCATATGTGTAGGAGGTCCCTACAAGGTCCCAGGAGCTTGTAGGTTTCCATTTACATATGGTCATGCACCTCCTCACTGGCTCTTAGAATCTTTCCACCTCCTCTTCCATAATGGCCCCTGAGCCTTGAGTGAGTGAAACTTAATATAGGAGTCTTCCTCCCTCATTCCTCTCTCAGTCTTCCTGTTCTCTTTCTGATCCCCTTACTGCTTCCTAATGGCCCTTCTTTTGGTTTCATGTTTCATGTTTTCTATTACTTCCTCTTTTTTTATCTTCCTCCTTTATGTTCCCTTCAAATCTCTTCTTCTTTTCATACTTGTTTTTTTTCTAAATACATTTTCTTGTGCATATTTGAGGTTTGCAACATGATGTTATGAGATACATGTAGATGGTGAAAATTATTGCAATAACAAAACACATTGACATATGTATCATTGCACATAGTTAACTATTGTAATAAAAAGAGCACTTGTATCTTTATTTTGTTTTTTTGACAATAGACATATACTGTATAAAAAATAATGACATCCATATTCTGAAAGATGTAGACTTAGTTTCTAATGGTAGCTCTGCTGTTCACTGGTTTGACACTTTAGGAAATTTTCCTTTTAATTACTTTCTTTTTATTTTATTTTAGTTTTTAAAAAAAATATTTTAATTTTTGACAATTTCACACATAAACATTGTATTTACAACACCCTCACCTAACCCTTTCCACCTCCAACTTCTCCCATGTCTCCCCTACCTCCTCTCAACTTTGAGACTTCTTCCTTGATTACTGTTGCATATATATATATATATATACACACACAAAAATACACACACATAAAACATACAGTCTATTTAGAGGTACTCATATTTACACTATAGTTCACTACGGTTAACCACTTGCGATTGAATAACCCATCAGTGTCTCATCTCTCTCACTCTCTCTCTTAATAGCTATTGATTCATCTAGAGGTGGGACTTTATGAAATTTCCCCCATTCATATTTGCATGTCAACTAATTTTGTTATTATGTAGGTTTTGTTTAGGCAACTATACTGTTAAGATTTCATGCAGCTTTCCTGTCATGTCTAGAATAGACTGTTTAGCAGCATGTGTCCTGATCCTCTGGCTCTTAATCTTTCTGTTCCTGTCTTCAGCTATGTTCCCTAAGTCTTAAGTATAGAGGTTGCATTGTAGTTGTTTCAGTTGTGGTAAGGTACCTCAGAGCTGCTTATTCTGTGCATTTTGACCAAGAGACACCCCCCCAAAACAATATAGGCTATTGTCCTTGATTATCTCACTTAATTTTAAAGGGAGATCATGTTGCTGAAAATAATACATACTTTGCACACAGGACTTGGAGAAACTGAACTGGAACTGACCTGGAACATCCTCCTGAAGAACTATCTCTCATAGTACTGGATGGTGCTATGCAAACTGTCAAGGGAGAAAAACTAAGTCAGTGGTTCTATTCAGCTGTATAGCCTATGAACCACAGTGGGGGTCCCAGTAGGACTTCTGTTGGTGCAACAGTGGCATTTTTGTCTTGGCAGGAATTAACACTTGCCTAATTGTACTTAAGTCCCCTTCAATAGGAGTGAATCCATACCTGGTACTGTAAACATAGCCAAATACACATGGTTAGAAAGACCATAGACCCTAGAGGAGAACCTACTTCCACTTTCCTAAACCAATGCAAATTCTTATACTTACCCTCATATTCACAGGTGAAAGATAAATGCATCTCTCACCACTCATTAAGGAAGCTTCCTTTTGCAACAGATGTAAACTAGTATAAAGTCCCACAACTAATCAAATTACAGGAAAATTTTCTTATTGGAGCCTTCATTTATTACCTCTAAAACAGAGGACTACATTAATTCTGATAGGTCTTAAGAATTTCTAGTTATAATCACTAGTATAAGGACCCACTGATTTTCAGGCCCTTGAGCCCCAGACAAAATCAAGAAGAACAAAGCTCAAGCCATGCAACCTTACTTGAACCTTAGTAAGTGGCCCTCTTCCCTTCTTGAACTCGAGGTCCTCTCTCAAGTGCAGATGAGCAGATGCTGCTTTGTGTAAGCTTAACTAACCTATTTGAAGTTCTTTTGTTATAAGTACAACCATTTTTCTTGCAGACTCAGACTTGGTGCTATCTCTCTAGAGCCCTGAAAGTGAGTATTATTTTGCTTCCCCTGTATTCTCTTGAAGTCTAGATTTAGATAGTGTGTATATTGAAATCTTTAACAAGATCAAAGGGGAAGCCAGATGAGCCAGCTTGAGTCCTCTAGGCCTGAAACCTCTGTCATTGCTCACTGAATATCCCTGTACTCCAATCATTTGATATTTTCCGAATGTCTGCTGGGAACCTAGGATTACTAGACTTTGTGAGAGAAACATGGTACACTCCTGAGCATGAAAGAATGTTGACAGGATTTAGATGCTTGGCTTTAGTTGAATTTTTTTCCTCATGAATCTATAGACAAAGAAAAATAAATGAACTGCTGGAAAGCTATCTTCCACTTTCTGATAAACTATTTAAATGTAGATTCCTCTTTAGGTTGTAATGACCACCCACACCCCCTACCTAGGAGACACATCCTATTTGAAAATGAATGGTAAGATTAGGAGCTTTTGTAAGACTTTTTCTTGGGAGATCATATTAAGTAGACATGAAGGTGATTTAAGTTGATTAAAATGTTTTCCCTCTTTATTCTCCAGATATAAGAGCACATTTTAGTGCTCCCAAATAAATGATCTTCTTGTTCTTACCACCTTAGCCAGATGGCCACGTTTGGACATTAGATCCATTAGTTCTTGTTCCAACCTGTCTCTTCCCCTTTTCCTCTCCACCTACAACTCTTTACCCTGCAAGATTTTAACAAGACATCTGTCAGATGGATGAAAAATGACTTCTTCTCTTTGCTTTGCCCACCCACCCTCTGGCTGTTGTGTTGATGAGTATAGAGCTGTGCATGTGGGAGGCACAGAGGACAAATTCTTCATGTAATTGTAGGTCCCTTGTCCTATCCTTCCTGAAACCTGTGAGTTTCCTATTCAGGAAGCTCCAAGACTGAAATCGTAAGATGAGAAAAATGAGGTTCCAAGAACTGTTCCCAGTGTAACAGAAGGAGGAAAAAAATATAAGAAGTTGACTATGATACTCCAAGATAGGTGTAGGTCACCTCAGTTACTTGGGACTATTTGAACACTTCTCACTTGACACTAGTAACAACCAGATTGAGGTTGGTCACAACCAGGTCTTAATGTCCTGGGGAAAAAGCAACAGCTATATATTTTTTTAAAGTTTTCATAGTAAGTTTTTCTTACCTGGCATCTCTGATTTTTTCTTTTTTTCTAATGACCACAAGATATCCTATAACAAAGTCCACTTTGCCCTAGAATCCAACTAACTCCAAACCTATCCTGTAGGCCACCTTGGATATATATTATATAAACAGATTCTTTGGCTGCATAGAGTGTTCTATAGTCTTAGGGAGATGCTGATCTCTACTGATCTTCCTGAGAGCTTGCTTGATTATAGGACTCAGGTTACTCATAGAAGTTTAAAAAGTGGTTAACAATAATGCCGTTTGTTGTAGATAAAGCAGATCTTGTTTTGCCTACCATTTACAAGAGTACATTGATGTTATTTGGAGAATTACACTCTGGTTGGCAACTTTAACTTCCCCAAATTGTTATTTTCTTCTTATCCTAAGTAGAAATTACTGAAAGAGGCAGAAGAAGAGAAGATATCAGTGATTAAGGGTTAAGGAACATGTGAGCCAAGATCACATAGGAAGAGAGAAACTGATTCTAGTGTCTCTACCCTTAACCATTAGTCAAGTGTATGGCTGAATCACAGGCATGGAAGTAAGATTCATTTGCCTCTAAAGGTTCACTTTGGTGCACTGGAGGCTGAGATTATATATCAGTAGTAGACCATGTTGCCTAGCATATAGAAGACCTTGGGTTTAATCTTCAGCAGTATATGAATATAATAAAGAAATGTCCTTACCTAGTTAGAGGCATGGGTTGGATTTAGAGATGGCACTAAATTATGAAGAGCTTTGAGAGATTGATGGTGGGGTGTTACTGGGTCTTCTTGAGCACCAGCAAGGAAAATTGAGAAATGCATCATTAAAGGGTAGCTTGAAGAAGTGAAAGGCATGTGCAAGGTGGAAAGCTAGTGAAGAGACAGGTTGAGGTGATGAAGGCCAGGTCTAAAAGACATAGTGGTAGCGAAGAGAAAGGGTCCTATCGGAGAGAGAAATACGTAGAAGAGAGATATAAACTCAGTAGAATTTTTTAAAGTAGGAAAACAACAAGGAAGGGTATATGACAAAGTTTACATTTGATTGCTGATGATTGCAAGCATTTGGAAGGATGGAACTGGAGGCATATGGAACTAATGCCATGAGAAAAATGATTTCTCTGGGGACCTAAGTAGAGAACCAAACCAGGAGATCTCTATTAACTATTGATGGGCAGCTAAGGGCTAAAGTGAAAAACTTTCCTCAGTTTGTCTAGCCAATCTGGGAAAATACAGACAGTAACCTCTGCTTTAATATATTGCTGGGTATTACCTGCATCCATCTCATTCAGCTTAGCAAAAGGACTATAAAAATATCCTATTAAACCCAAAGAGAGGGTGGGGAGAAATAAAGTACATCTTTATTTGTTGTCCTTTGCAGAACCAAAATATTCACCTCAAAAGAATGCTAAAAGTAAAAGAAAATTGAGCTGTTGTATGTTGGTTCAGTGTTCTAATTGACTGATTTAAAACAAAACCAAACTGAGAGCTAAGTAGATGACTCTGTTGGCAGTGTTTGCTATGTAAACAGGAGGAGCTGATTTAGGATGCTAACACTTATGTAAATTAAGATAGGTTCCAGCCAGGTGTGGTGGTGCATGCCTTTAATCCCAGTACTTGGGAGGCAGAGGCAGGTCAGTCTGGTCTACATAGGGATTTCCACACCAGTTGGGGCTACTGGGAGACTCTGTCTGAAACCTCCCCTCAAATAAAATCTGGGCTCCATGGCATATGCCTGTGATCCCAGTGATAGAACAGCAGAGAAAGAGGCTTCATGGTCATCCAGTCTAGCTAACTTTGTGAGCTGCATATTCATATTCAATGAGAGATGCTGTGTCAAAAAATTAGATGGGGGGCTGGAGAGATATCTCAGCCTTTAAGAACTTGTACTGCTCTTAAAGAGGACCCAAGTTCAGTTCCCACAAACCATGTTGGGCTGCTCACAATTGCCTCCAACTCTAGGCCTTTGAATGCCGTCTTCTGGCCTTCTCAGACACATGCGTATACACACACACACACACACACACACACACACAGAGCACTCAAAAACAAACAAAAATTATTTAAAAATTTGGTGGTAAGTGAATGATGAAGCACCTGATATCTACTTCTGTCCCCCACATACATGTACATGTTTGTCTCTAGGTACACACACACACACACACTCATACACACAAGGTCTTTCAGTGAATTACAACAGTGTGGATTATACTTTGTGAGAAAATGGGGATCATTATCCTTCAACACTGCTGAAAAAAAAGCTAGAGTCATTAAAAGGATATTTTGGGTGAACATAAATGCCACCTTGTTTTGGATATGCTTCCGAGTGATCCAGGAAATTGAATTCAGCTCCTGTTAATGTTTAACTATTGCGCAAAGGATCCATCTTAGGAAAAAAAGGCAGAGGAAACTTCATAGAGAGCTAACTCCATCCCCTCATGTCCCTTCTTTTCTTGCTATGACTGTTTACAGAGGGCAGACGCAGCTCAGTAACCATCATTGCAACTGGAACATTTGTTATCCTATATAACACATAGTGGTTCATTTTATTAAAGCAGTCTCCCTTCTGCTTCTTGATGTTCAAACATTAATATTCTTCAATCTGGCCAGGTTAACTAAACATCTATTTGGGGGTTTGTATTGTCCAGCTAGAGTGCAATACAAGAAGAATAAGACTTGAAAACTCAGTGAGGGCTACAACCCTAGGGTATATTTTCCCCTGTGTTGTCACAACATGCCATTGTGCATGTGTTTTACACAACCATAAACACCCTTTTCAGGCATACACTAACCACGGATGAAAGTCTTATAGATAGACAGGGACTTCTAAAGATAGGCCATCCTCTATGGTAGCATAGGAATTTCTGGGGAATATGAGGAATCAAGAAATGAGAGGGTCATCCCTAGACAAAGAAAGTCCACTAAGACTGTTGTTCCTCCCTGGATAAGCAGTGTCAGTATCATATATGCACGTGTTTCAAATTCATGGTAAGCAGTATCAGCATCATCTGTTCATGTGTTTCAAATTCAGGGTCTTAAGACCCAGTTCATGTTCATTAAATCAAGATAAACCTCTCTCCATCCTCTTATTCATATCCCAAAGCATCTTTAGTGTGGGGGTTGGAAGCACTATGTGTCCCACTCCTTGGTAAATCTGAGTAAGAACCAATGTATATTTGGTGCCACATCTAAAATGCCCAGAGAATTGGAAATTATTTTGTTAGGCATCATAAGAGTCTTAATCCATGACCCATATTTATTTATGCAACTTGTTAGAGTACTTAAACACTATTTTCTGGATTTAGGGTAGAATTTCAAGATGAAGAGTGGAGGCAGTTGAGAATTAAAATTTTTGATGGACAATGAGACATAAACCATACTGAGAACAGAGAAGTAGTATCTGGTCTAGTCACTCTCAAATGGCCCTTTCTTGGCTTTTTAAAAATAAGGATCTGCTGACAGCTTTATTTAAGTTGTTTTCCCAGGCTATTTTATTTCTAGTCTCCCTTTGTCACTATTTTTCAAGGTTTCTGGCCTTTTCTCATAACACTTTCTTCTGAGGCAAACTTCCTTACTTTCTACCATTTCTTCCAACTCTCAGACCTTTCTTTCTTTCTTTCACCTCCTCTGTGCTCTCTTGAGCTTCCAGCATACTTAGGTACTCTATTAACTAATCCCCATATTTAACACATTCTAAGCAAATTTGTCATCATCTCTTTTCTTTCAAGGTTATCATTGTCTCTTAATATCTTTTGTATTTTAATACCCATACTTAGTGTTGATTCACTCTCTTCAAAATCAATGTTGATTTCCTTTTCTGCAAACTAAATTCAAGGCTCTTTACACACGATGCCGGTCCAATCTTTTGTTTAATTTCATTCTTCAATTTCAAATATTCTTCCATTCACTTCTGCACCTGTTATTTTATCCATTAAATTATACCTCAGTGCCCAATAAAACCTCTCAGAGCCCAATAGCTATGTATACTATCTGCCACCCATGAAGTCTTGGGCATAGTAATTAGCTATTGCTATATCCTAGATACTGTTAGCCCATCCTCTCTATAAACCTGCCTTTGAAGCAGACATTATCCCATTTCACTGACAAAGAAACTAAAGTCCAACACTGAGTAGTTTGAAATTATTATTTTTTATATTTTTTCAATATTTATTTGTATATAATTTTGTGCATTCCATACAGCACATTTTAATTATTTAGACCCTTTCTCCTATATGCACTCCTCAATATCTCCCCCCACTGGATTTCATGCATTCTGTGATATATGATAAGGTCTATCCAGTTGTTTGTGTTCTCATTTGTGCCGTGGGCTGAGTTCATCTACTGGAGCCTGGTCAGCCTATCTATTACCACTCCCTTAAAGATGACCAACTCACCTGAACGTCTTGGTTTTGCTTTTGTGCAATTGTACTCCTCAGTATTCTGACCATATGTTGACAGCTTTGTTTTGCTTTGACCCTTTGACTCTTCTATTTTTCTCTTCATATTATCACTGCTGTTCTAAAGTAAGAAAGCGTAGAATCAAAGGTAGGATTTCATGTTGATTGAAGGTAGTAGTAACCACACTGATCAGATCCCTACACATGGTAAATCACTGAAAGAATTTTGGGTGGAAAATAAATGAGGAAAGTACATATATATTTGAAAAACTTGTAGCAAATTGAAATTTAAGTCTGTACAGAAAAGGAAGACATGTAACCCAATTTTCAGCCAAAATTTAGTTTACTTTTATTAAAACACTCAGAAATTTGGAGAAGAGTATCTATTTACTATTGCTGGTATTTATGGTAGAAGAGCACAGCAGCTACGTACAACTGCCAGCTCCTCTGGAACCATCACATACATCACATGCAACAGCCAGCTCTCGGTTGTTTTTACAGCTTGTGCAGCAAGTAGGAATGTAGAACCAGGCAGCATAGCTTTTAAGTTAAAAGGAGAGTCTCCAGATGTGGACTATATCAGCATTTGAAATTTGTTTTCACAGATGGTATCCTGAACAGATGATTGGTAATCAATGCAAACAAACACTCTTGAAACTTGACTAAAAGCTGGAATATAGTTCAGACCATAATCCCTCATAATCTTCCAGGTTTGGGCTTATTGAGCTCTAATAACACCAAGTTGGGACCTATCTTTGTTGAGAGAGGGTAAATTTATATATAATGATTTCTTTTATCAATACTACTTTTCACATCACTGTGACAGAGTACTTGTCAGAAACAGTTGAAGGGAGCAGAAGTTTTTTTTTTTTTAATTTCGGTTCATGCTTTCATTTTATACTTTGGACTTTTGAGACTGACTCTTACTGTAGCCCCAGCTGGCTTGGAATTCATTATGTAGACCAGGCCATCTAGATCTCCTAGAGATCCATTTGCTTCTGTCAAACGTGTATGCCATGACACCCAGCCTTGGCTCTTGCTTTTGAAGGATATAATTCATCTTGGCATGGAAGATATGGGGGCTAGATTGGGTCTGTCCATAGCAGCATAACCATGTGCCAGCTTGTGCACATCTTGGCAGATCTGGAAACAGAGAGCTCGGACCATTAGCAGAGTGAATATAACTTTCAAGATCTGCTTCTGGTGACCTATATCCTCTAGCTAGGTTCAATGTCCCAAAGGTTCTATGACCTTCCCAAACAGCACCAGCACCTGGGGATAATATTCAAATATATGAGCCTGAATGGGGCATTTCTTTTCAAATCCTGACAGCCAGTGACCAGCAATTCTCTTTCTCTATTGAGGCCAGAATAATCAGAATTTTTTTTTCCTTGAAAGAAAGCAAGATGAACATAAAAGTGAATCTCCTCAGAGAAAGGATACCAGCTGACTGATTAAATTTCCTCCAGGGTTCTTTATGACTAGGAACCATTCATTTCTATATTATGGACAGAGTTCTGTAAGTTCAGTATAAGTGAGTACACATTATTAGCGTGATTCGATGGTTATGAGGTCTGAAGACTTATCTCTGTTATTCATTCTTATATCATTGGCTGCAGAACCAGTTAACTTCCCTGAACCTCAGTTTACTTATCTTTAAAATATAGGTAATAGCGAGACAAAGTTAATTTAATGAAGATTAAATGATATAGAGGGTGCAAAACAATTCATATAGTGGATGTGATAATAATTTGTAAACAGTAAGGCACAAGGTATTTAAAATATTTTATAGAAGGTCCTGCTAGAGACTTCCATACTGAGATTTCCCTAGGCCTTCTTTTCTTTGCAAGACCTAAAGGCTAGAAAACTAGGCAGAAAAATATGTCTTAGGGTATATATGCTTTAAGGCATATTCAAATACACGTGTTTATATGTATGTATTGTGTTGTGAATTCATTCCTTTATTATAGCATTAATTCTACTGAGTGACATGTCTACAGGACAGGATACATATTCCATGGGTGACAGTCCTTGATATCTTTGAAATATTTTGTCTTTGGTCTTATGGAGCCATGATTGTCTTGAGCAGACAGTTTTTACTCAAAATAGACTCACCAAAAATCTTACTTATAAAGGACATGTTCAGTAATCCATGCTACAGAGCGAGTGTTTGAATCTTTTGCCCAGTATGCCATATGTTCTCTAATTCCAGAATGTGCTCCCAGCACATGGCTAATTTGAAGTGCAGTTCAGAGGGAAAAAGTGAACATATAATGTAGTGGCCAGGTTGATAGAAAGAAGCAGTCTACCTTCTACTCCATATTTATAACTGTGCTTACATGAGTGTTTCAGTTTATTTTTAATGGAATAAATGTTTGGCTTCTGTTGTGTGGAGTCCTGTCATGATGTGTATGAAATCTCATAACTAAGGTTCATATTAAAGACCATGCACACCTTTTGGCCTGCTGGTTTGCCTCTTTAGTTTATGCCTTCACTTCTTTGTTACCTGTGTTTTTCATTCATCAACTGAAGAAGCCAACACAGAATCCCTGTGTATCTCATAGGACAGTTGAACAAATCTCTCAATGAATCTGTTGAGTTTCTCAGACACAGATTATCACAGAATACCATACTCTCTTATTCTCATGAATTATCTAGATGGCATCATATATGAGTTAAGGCAGGAGGATACAAGGTTGGGGTCTGTTGTGTGTGGTGAATGCCATTGTCTCTTACCATAGGACAGGGGATATAGTGGGGTTAAATAATATCCAACCAATTCTCAGTTGGTCAGTTCCAAGGAGGAAGAAAAAGAGAGGAATAAAGAAAATTGAAAACAAGTATGTCTGAGCTTCATTTTAGTCAGTGACACAGGGATCTCTACATTCCAGATCCAGGGTTGCCTTGAAGCATCAGGAAGTGATAGACTACAGCTTCTTATCATTTGGGGGGAGAAGTTCATGATTATAGATGAAAACATGATGCCTGGTTTGTATTCATGCGCTACATCATTCCACACCCTGGCTAATAGAAAGTTAAAAGCATTGTCTGTCTTGTGGTCCAACAGAACTTGCATGCTACTGTTATTCCCTTTATCCCCCATACCTCACCACTAGAATATAACAGCTTTTTCATGAAACAGTACAGCATTGTGGGTGAGGGAATGCTCAATCAAACTAGTCAGATATATGGACTGAACATATTCTCATTTTGTCTCCTAAGCTGATCACTGGAGATTCCATCGTTAGCGCTGAGGCAGTATGGGATCACGTCACCATGGCCAACCGGGAGTTGGCATTTAAAGCTGGCGACGTCATCAAAGTCTTGGATGCTTCCAACAAGGATTGGTGGTGGGGCCAGATCGACGATGAGGAGGGATGGTTTCCTGCCAGCTTTGTGAGGGTGAGTGTCAACCTTCACTCTCTGCTCTTCACTTTGTGGTTGCTTAATCCTGATTTTCCCCTTATTCACTCTAGTTCTCTTCCTCATTCCCCTTGGTGGTTTGTTTTCTTGCTTCATTTGTTTTTTTCGTTTTCCTTCTCCCTCTCTTTCCCTTTACCTTTTACTCTCCTATCCGAGACCTGGGCTTTCATTAAATCTGGGCATTTGTAATTTTTAGCCCTTTCCTCTATCTCTTGTTTGTTTTGGTAACCTCCTCTGCTTCTCACTATCTCAGAAGTCACTCCTATGGTCTGGTCATGCCCTTTGTAGATTTGACTTGGATATTTATGAAGTATTTTTTTCAATGTATATTGCTGTTTTTTGCCTTTCTTTTTCTTTCTTTTCTATGTTTCCTCTTTTTTATCTTTTCTTGTAGATCCTTTGTATCTTGTCCACTTTTCTTTTTTTCTCTTTTTCTCTTGACATCAACTATACTTCTCTCCTTTTTCTTTGATTTTTTGTCTTGTTTCTCTGCTAAAAGAAATATGAACATCATTGTGTATAGGATTGTATAGGATACCACATTGTCATAGGACTGTCTTCAGTTGGTAATGTTAAGAGCATGGACGTGTATGGCCAGAGGTTACTGATTACAGATCTTACTTTTTGTAAGAAAGTGGACTATCTGGAGTCTACGATGTGCTAGGTCTAGTGACAAGAAATCCATAAAGGTTTACAAGGCTTTGGGTGTTTTGGCATTTTATCATAATGAACCTTGTCATTAATAATAGTGCTTTTGTGAGGTATCTGTTTCCTCTAGGTCATCCTTCAGCAGCGTTCTGTGAGGGATTAGCATTGACCATATGTCTCAGTTCTTGGTTTTCCTTGAGATTGTTAGTTGGAATTAAGTCTTTGACTTAATTTTAAGCTCCAGTTTTTCACATCTGTAAAATGGTCTTGGCAATTCTTTATTGTCAGGAAATACCACAATGTGAAATTGCTTTATGTCAATACAAGTAGCAAAGGCACATGGGGGGCTCTTGTGTTCTGTGACATTGCTGTCATCTATTCCCTTCTACTGGTTTCTTACGGAATGTTTTCTTAAAATTTGGTCTTTTTTTCCTAACTTATTCTTTGTGTATTTTATACATGTATATAATTTTTTCAAGTACTGAGAATTAAACTCAGGGCTTCATAGATGCCAGACAAGTGCTCTACCAGCTAAGCTACATCCTCATTCTTATTGTGGTTTCTTCTGTAAGATAAGGCTGACATATTCTGGAACTGAAATTGAAGGTTGGAGGGTCTTAGGCACTTATAGATTAAAGGGTTGAAAGGTTGACATTATGACATGTAATATGAAGGAAGGGACAAGGTATTTTGAGTTAACAACCCGAATTGCAGTCTTACTAGATCCTACCACTGTAGTTTTCCACAAGATTTTAAACTGAAACACAGGAACCATAGACTTTTTAAGGATGTAATGAGCTAGAATATGCTAATACAATATTTAACACAGTGTTTGCCACATACAAGGTATTCAGCAAATGGTAAATTACATTTTGTTTTTTATTATAAGCATAATTATGATAATCTTTATGACCTTATTAACTCTACCAGTTCCATGAAGCAAGGTTGGCCTTGTTTAGTTGAAAGAGTTCTTCCTTATAAGGGCTGCTAACCCATAAAACACAGCTGATTGATATGACTTAGATATGGGCACTACCTTGAAGCAAGGAAATAGATAAAATTGACTTCTATGTCCTACAGAGAGTCTCCTAATGAAATATCCACTTATACTTTGTTTATATGAATTCTTTTCTTAGTGTCTCAAAATATTGTCGATGTCCTAACTCAAATTTTCTGGTTAATTAATAAGGCCCATGACTGATTAGAATTAGCCCATCAATAACCACCAGACTAAAGACCTAGTGTGAGGCACTAAACACATAGAGTTTGTGTGATGTGCTGGCCAGTGTCTCTTTAGCAGAAGGATTAAACAACATTCAAATTGAAACATGTTTGTTTTCAGGGAAATGACACTTTTATAATAAATAATAAACAAAAGAATGAGGAAGAATATTGACCTAGTGAAACAAAGGATGCAGACAGACTTTAGAGAATATCAGTGATCAAGTATTGAAGGTCCTATGTTCTAGGACAAGAGGATTGCTGCTTTAGACAATATATCTACAATAGACACTTTGCATAGAATCACAAAGAAATAGATTACTAAAATCCAGAATGCAAATTGTACACTAACTCCCTGTCAGATCACCTGAACAGTAAATGAGCTAACCAACTGAACAGACAGTTCTCAAAAGAAGACACACACCTTGTCAATAAATATATTTTAAACCTTCAACATTCTCAACCACCAGGAAAATATAAATTACTAGTATATCTACTTTAAGATGATATATCAATCAAGTCAGAACAGCTAAGATCACACAAGAAAAAATAACTACAAATGCTGGTGAGAATGTAGGGAAAGAAGAACTCTATTCAGTGCTGATTTGGGGTGTGAACAAGAGTAGTCCCTGTGGAAGTCGTTAATAATGTTTTCTGAAAATGAAATGTAGAACTACTCACTGATCCACTTATACCACTCCAGAGTATATAACAGTGTTAGTTTACTGTTTTTTTTTTCCTTTTCTGTGACCAAGTATCTGACCAGAAATAACTTAAAGGAAAAATGATTTGTGTTGGCTTACAGTTTGAAAGTATATAATCCGCCATGGTAGGGAAAGGCATGGCATCAGAAGCGGGGCAGGTGGTATCACAAGTCAGGCTGCAGAGAAAGATGAATGCTGATGTTCAACTCATTTTCTTTTTTTCATTCAGTCTGGGGCCCCAGATGGTGGGATGAGGCCACTCACATTCACTGTGGGTATTCTCTCTTCTGAAAAACTTTTCTAAAGTATCCTTATAGACGTATCAAAGGTAGGTTTCCATAATGATTGTAAATTCTGGTAAGTTGACAATGGGGATTAGCTATCACAATGTGCAAAAGACTCTTAAGTACTACCACAGACGTACATGCACATCTATATTGTTGTTGTGCTAAACTATTCATAATAGCTAAGAAATAGATTCAACCTAGATGTCCCTCAAGAGATGAGCTGGTAAAAATTATTGCTTATACACAAAGGAGTTTTATTTAACTGAAAATGAAAAAAAACATGAAATTTATAGGGAAATGGATGGAACTGGAAAGGATTATGTCAAGTAAGACAAACCATACTCAGAAAAACAGGTGTGTGTGTGTGTGAATGTGTGTGTGTGTGTGTGTGTGCATGTGTATGTATGTAATTCATGAAACCAGAAAGGGAACATTGAGAACAGAAGAGTTCTTAGGTTCTTAAGTGGATAGAATGAAATAAAACATAACAGAGTATGTGACATGAAAGCAGAGGTGAGAATATTGAGGATATTAGGGAAACGAAGAAGACTAGTAGGAGGGGTCTAAGAATGGGACATGAGAGAGGAGAGCAAACAAGAATGATGTATGTTTGAAAATGTTCGTATATAACCCATTACTTTGTAGGATAACTAAAAAGAGAGAGAAACATCAACAAAGATTCAAGATATCTCAATTAGAATCTTCGAAGATTGGACCCAGAAAAAAAGATTTTTAAAAAATATACCCAGGTAGTTTTATGTTGTAGCCAATGTTAAAAAGTATTGATTATTGTGTTTCAACTGGAAAATATGTCACAAGTATAATTTGAATTTTCCTAGTAGTCACATCAAGAAAGTAAAAAAAGAAGTGAAATTTAATATGATAATATATATATATATATATATATATATATAACATTACAGAACACAATATATCCCAAACAGACTATCATGTACCATCACTATAAAGCTAGTAATGATATTTTGCTAGGTTTTTGAAATATGGTGGGCACTATAGACTTAGAACACATTTGACTTCATACTATTTGCATGTGAGTAACTGCTATTCTATCAACAGTATAAGTACAAGTATAGAGGGAATGGTATAGATATAGACCTGGAATATTGAGAAAACTTAATTAATAACCTAGAAGTCTAATACTTTTCTACTATATTGTTGTTTATTCTTTGAATAGCTAAGGTTGTAGCCCATGTTTGCCTCAAAGTATACTCAGAATGAACATTTATTTTCCCTTTGTGATTGCTTTTGTTTATTTTAAGCACAGTCAAATGGTATTACAATCACTAATAGGAAGTACCATGGAAGCAAGGTGCTGACTATAGTGGGATCACCAGTTAATGAAATGCGGTTAGTTTGTTGCATGATTGATAGTAATATTGGCTCCAAAGCAGATCTTTCAATTCTCATGAATATTTATGCTTATATTACCATTATGTGATATTCAAGAGATTGCAGGGGAAGGTTATGAGGAGATTTTCCTAGTAGATGATCCAAAATAGAATTGCTATCTCCATTCTTTTACAATTGTTTGGTTGAAGGTAGGATAATATGTGAAAGCCACTACTGCATAGGTTAGTAAGTGCTACTCATGTGAAATAGGATGATGGGCCTTTACTTTCTTCTTTTTTTTCTGAAATACGTATTAGTGACACATACCTTGCCCCACATAGTCTGACCTCCCCACAAAAAACCCTGATAAATAAATGTTAAAATTTTGCTTACATGTGATCAGGGACTAGATGCATATTTTCCTTGATCGTTGTTCTGCCTTTGTTTTCAGTTTTAGGTTTCTTTGATATCTCACTTTCCTGGAGACTGAAGAATAAAATGATTAGCTGATGTTGGGGAGATGGCTGTCAGTTAAATGCCTGCTGTGCAAGCCTGGCAGTCTGAGTTCAAATCCCTTGGATTCATGTAAAAAGCGAGGCATGTTCCTGTAACTCTTGGTCTAGAATTTAAAATCCATTCCAGCTCTACGTAGCACATGTAAATGGGTCATACTAAGTAGTTGGAATCTATGTCAATACTTATAAATTTGGTGGGTGACTGGGCAATTATTTCCTAGGATGCTTTACGTACATATTATGGAAGAGTTGCCCAATTTATTGAGGTTCACTAAGGGCAGAGATTCTGTAGTTTCTTAGGAACATATCATTAGGTTTTCTGGCATATTACAGGAAAGTATAATAAGAAGGAAAGACTTCCTTCCAACCTCATACTTCCTAGATACCATTGTAGATTATTAGACCAAACTGATGACTGATAATTAGAGAATCTTCAGTTCCTACCTGCATACACACACACACACACACACTACTTTGTCAGCATTCAAATACTAGGATATAAAAATCAAGGGTACTTAGTGTGGTTCTTTTCAAGCTAGACTACCTCTTATTAGCATGCTAAAGTCAAGATGTACAGTCCAAGAAACCTAGATTCTTGCCTCATTTCTATGATTATTTTTTCTATGCATATACAAGATTAGTATTCCTTCTTGTGAAATGAGCATATTGGATCTTGTGTAAATGCTTTTGAACCTGAAGTATCCTGGATACATGCAAATAGGAATTATATACCATTGGCTTCTATACAGAATTTATCATATAAATGTCTTCTCTCCAGTCAAATCTACCATTTAGAATAATTTACTTGAGGGATTGGAGAGATGGCTTAGCAGTTAATAGTACTGGCTGCTCTTGCAGAGGACACATATTGGGTTCCCATACATACATGGTGACTAACAACAGTTTGTAACTCCAGCTCAAGGTATCTGATGTCCTCTTCTGGCCTCTGGGCATTGCATACTTGGTACACTGACATACATGAAGGCAAAACACATACACATAAAATAAAAATAAACAAATAATTTAGAATTTTATACTTGTATGTATTTGTATGTGTTTTCATTTTCTTTTCTTTTTATATTGGAAGTTTGGCTCTATAAGAGCAATGCAAGAGTTGATGTTCCTTCCTAGCAGTTGGTCAGGTTAAATGAATCAGAACTTGCTGAATATCAGTCCCTGTTGAAATCTTTAGCTGCTTTTCTAGACTTGTTTCCCTGGGAGCTGAGAGCAATCTGCTGGGATATGATTGTGTCTCTAAGTAGCAAATGGCACCTTTGTGGTAGGCAACTTTCTTCCTGGCCAGGCATCAATTCCAAGTCATTCAGTCTGTTTTCCTTTGTCACTGTGCACAAAGAAACCTTTGTTCTGATGTTGGGCCATAGCCTGGGGAGAGCTAACAGGAGAGCAGTTTTTATACAGGATACAGAACACATTGTTATTATTGAGCAGTGAATCTTATGTGGCAAGGCACGGATATGGTCAAAAAATAAAAGGCTAGCCAGCGAGGTGGCTCAGTGTGTAAACGCACTTACTACCATGTCTGATCTCTAGAACCCAGGTGATAAAAGCAACCTGTTTCTGACACATATACCTTGACTGTGTAGCCTCTCGCCTTCCCCAGAAACCCTAATGTGTAAATGCTCAAAAGTTGCTTAGATGTCATCAGAGACTGGATACATATTTTCCTTGCTTTTGTTTGTTTTGCTTTTCTGTTCTAGATTTCTCTGGTATCTCTCTTTCCTAGAGGTTGAAAGATAAAAGCATTACCTGAGGCTGGAGAGATGGCTTAGTCATTAAAGTGCCTTGGTGAAAGGATGTGGGTCTGAGTTTGGATTCCCTGGAGCCATGTAAAAAGCTGGGCATGGTAACATGTACCTGCAACCCTAGGTTATCAGGCTTGCCAGTGGTATGGCAAAGGAAAATAGGTGGATACCTGAAGCTCACTGGCTAGTCAGCCTAGCTGAATCGATGAGCTTCAGGTTCAATGAGAAACTTGTCTCAAAAATAAGGTTGGAGAGAAATTAATGAAGGACACCTGACATCTACCTCAGGCCTACACATACGAGATTACACACACTCACACATCTACAATAAGTACATACACCACACACACACACACACACGCACACACACACACACACATACACAATATAAAAAATAATATAAAAAGAATTACAAGGCTGGTGAGATGGCTTAGTTAGTACCAGTGCTTGCCATCAAGACTGAAGACCTGAGTTCATATCCTGGAACCCACAAGGTAGAATGAGAAAATTAACTTTCACAGGCTGTCCTCTGACCTCCACATATGTGCCATAACATGTGGACCCACATGTACATACACACACACACACACACACACACAAACTCACACATACACACACCCCCACATAAAATAGATTTTATTTATTTATTTAGGGTTTTAAAAAATTATTATTTTTATTTTATGTGTATGAATGTATTGTCTGCTTGCAAGTGCATCCGTGTTGTGCAGTGCCCAAGGAGGTCAGAAGAGGGTGTTAGATCCCCTGGATCTGGAGTTACCGGTGGTCGTTAGCTACCTTGTGGGTTCTTGGAACAGAATCTAGTCCTTTGTAAGAACAGCCACTACTATTAACCACTGAGCCATCTCTGCAGTCCCATTATTTAAGTTTTATTGAGACAGGGTCTCCCTGTACCCCAGCTCACCTAGAACTCACTATGTACAACAAGTTGGCATCAGTCTCACAGAAATCTGACAGCATCTTCCTCCCAAGTGCCGGGATTGAAGGTGTTCACCACCATGCCTAGCTTATAAATATTATTTTTTAAAGATTACCTAAGCAGATTCATTCCTCACTTTTGTATATACCAGAGTCACAGAAATCCAGTCTCCCCTACTCAGGAGGAACAATACTCCTTAAAGGATTACCCCACCTTGGCCTTTATTTTATATACTGTCTATTTTTATAGCTCAGAAGAGCTTTGAGTAAAGCTTTCTACCTATATGAAACTTTAGTCTTAGTGGATTTAGAGCTAGAAAAATCCATGTTGTTTAAAAGTGACCAAATTCTGGGGCCACATAGCTAATTTATCCAAATAAAGCATGCTGAGTCAAGGTCTATGTATCCAGCTAGCAAATTTCTTACTCGTCTAAAGGGAGGAGAAAAATGACTTGGATGGCTCCCACTGGTCAGGTGATGTGAAGGGAGAAAGCCCAGTGAAGTCAGATCTTTCAGTTTTTCTTGAATAGCCAATAATTAAATGCTCCATATTTTCAAAATATTGTCCAATAATTTCAATTTTCTGAAAAATCATAAGTCTCAAATAGATTATATTCTTAGGCTAAATTATACCTCCAATATCCAGCTTGCAACTATTATTCAATGGCACCAGGACTTGAATCCAAGCATTTCAAATCCTCTGTACAATACTTGATTTTAGTCTTGGTCTAGTAATTCTAATGTCTTGAGACCTTCTAGTATATTTTCATTAAATTTATAATATTTATTGGTGTGAATGGGCCACATTTTCCCTTTTCTTTATAGACCTTATAATTTTTGTTGAAAAATGAGCATTTTGAACAGTACAGTGTCGTAACTCTAGGAAGCACATTCCTTTATTTTTCCAGAGCTTGCTGTTATTGATTATTAAGGGATTCAGTTATCCATTTATTTAATGCCTTTTCTATATTCTACTTGCAAAGGTTATATTTTTTGTCATCTGTGGTTGCTGATGTATGTCACCTATTATCGCATTAGTCAATCAGTGATCTGACAGAAATTTCCTTTACACACTTGGAACCCAGGAGAAAAAGAATATTTTCCTGAGTTTGGTAGCTTCAGTTTGAGCTTGATATGCCTTCAGTGCTATGTGAGATGTGCTAGACATATTTGCATTGCTCTTAGAAAATACCTGATATAAACAATTTAAAGAAGGAGAAAGTTATTTTGGTTCACAGTTGCATAGGTTTTCATTCATGTTTGACTTTCTCCACCGCCTTTAGATCTGCGATGAGGCAAAAACATTATGGCAGAAGGCCATAATAGAGTAGCTAATCTTAGGGAAGTCAGGACTCAGTGATAGAGAAAGGGACCAGGGATAAAGTATATCTTTCAAGGACTTATTTCCTGTGACCAACTTACTCCAACTTTGCCTCCTAGTCTCCAACAGCTGCCAATAATTTCGCCAAATGACAAATTCATTAAAGGAGTAGTCCTTTCTGCTCGAGTCCCCATGATCTTATCATGTCGCTAAAGCCCTGACTGTGAGCTTTGAATCTGGAAACTATATTTCAGCATATGAATTGTTAAGTTTTTTGCTTTTTATTTTTTTATAGATAAGGTGCAATTCATATCTAAACTATATAATCAAGTCATCTACAGCTCTGTGCTAGATTCCTACTCTTCCTTACATGGCTCTTATAGATCCTACAAGAATACAAGTCTGTGGTCCTCTCTGGTGTGCCAAACATATCTCTGATCTAAGGCTTGTGTGTTAAAGTCCAACCTCCCCATTATACATACGGCCCTTCTGATTTTTTTACTAAACTGAGATAATTTCTGTTCATTCCTTCTCTTTCTTGTGCTATTGCATCTGTTTGTTTCCATATTCACTACCACTTGCTAAAAATGGTCATGGACAAGGTATTTTACTTAAATCTTTGTGTAGAGGTAGCCTTTGTTAAACCACTTCATTTCTAAGTAAGTGTGGTTGTTTGAATGATAAATGTCCCCCATATGCTACAAGTATCTGAATACTTGGCCCTAGTTTGTATCACTGTTTGCAGAGATTAAGGAGGTGCAACTACACTGAAAGAAACACATCACTTCAAACAATCGTGATAACTTGCCCTACTTCCAGGTTTTTTCTCTCCTTTTCTTATCTACTTGAAGATATGAGTTTTCAAGTTTTTGCTGAGCTGCATCCTGCCATGCCTTTCCTACCACTATGAACTCTTATCCCTCTGGAACTGTAAGCTCAATACATTTTTCCTTCGATAGGTTGCCTTGGTCATGGTGTTTTATCATAGCAACAGAAAAGTAACAAATACACATGTTGGTACCAGAGAATCAGCTGTTCCTGTGAACAACCCTTGTGGTTTTTTGGAGTAATATGGAAGACTTTAGAAGTTTGGACTAGAAAAAGCTGCTGAATGTTGTGAGCAGAACTTAATAGGCCATTCTAGTAGGATCACGGAAGAAAGTAGTGCTGGGAACAACATAATTCCAGAAGGAAGCAAGGAATTTGCTAAAAGACAGCAACTGGACTACAGGTCATTTCTGTGATGTATTGGTAAAGAATCTGGCAACCTTCTGCCAGAAGCCTGACAACTTGCCTGAGGTTGAATTAAGAAGTAATAGATTAATTTCTTTGGCAGAGGAAATTTCAAGAGAGCCTTAAGCTGAGTCTATGACTTTGTTATTACTGATAAATTTTATGCAGATCTACAATGAAAAAGAGAAAATGGGGCAGAAAGTAGAACAAAATGTACAGTTTGGGGAGAAAAAGAACTCTAGGAAGCTTAATTTTGCAGTAAAGACTGGAAGAAAGGCACTTACTGTTAAGGAGATTTGCACCATTAAAAAGAGCCCTCCTGCTCTACAAGGGAACTGAGAGAGTCCCATTAGGGCAAGAACGCACTCAGCTAAGCTTCCAATTTGTGAAAGGAGAAAGCTTAAGGTATTTTTTTTTCTGTTCTAAGAAAGTTATACATACAAAAGGAGCTGCTTATAATGTGATGAAGGGGTCCAAGGCCCATGCCAAGTTGGCAGCAGAACTTGTCAGTGTCATCTGTATGGTACTGATTTTAAAGGCATGAAAGATGTAAGAGTGAGGGGATCATAGATTCTTCTTGATTTCAAAGATCCTGTGAGACCAGGTAGCATGCATCAGGGGAGTCCTTGAGCATACAAGGCTATGGAAGACCAAGAGACACTCTGATGTCATTGTGTGAAGCTGTGAAGGTGAAGCCTGTGTTGCAGTGGAGACCCCCAAGATGTTGGAGATAGCAGATCTAGGAAACATCTGCAAAGGAGAGATGTACACAGGGAGTTGAACCAGCACAAGAGCAAGATGGATTTTTCAGGCAGCAAAACTGGAAGAAGAGAGCCATTTAAGACCTTTGAAACTAAAATCCCAGAAATCAGACTTGAGACCACCGGATTTGGTGTTTTCCCTGCTGGTTTTCAGTCTTGTTTTGGTCCACTATTTCCTCACTATGTCCCCATTCCTTCCTTTTGGATTGGGAGTGTATATTTTGTACCTTTGTATTTTAGAAGTATGTCATTAAAATTTTTTTTCTGTATGTGTGTATTTGATGTTGGAAGTATGTAATTTTTAAAAATTTTGTTAAGAGATTGCCATGAATCAGACTTCTGAATAGTGCTGAGACTGTTAAAGACTATGGTGACTTTTGAATGTGGATCAAATGCATTTTGCACTGAATATGTTCATGAACCTATGGGGACCAGGGAATGAAATGTAATGGTGTGAATCAGAATGTCCCCATAGGCTGCAAGTATTTGAACACTGGTCAGCTGGTGATGTTGCTAGCAGAAGTTTAGCAGGTACTGCCTAGCTGAAGGAAATCTGTCACTGGGGGGCATACTTTTGAGAGTTCTTAGCCTTGCTCTACTTTCAGTTGCTCTGCTTCCTGTGTCTTTTTGAGTATGTGAGCTCAGCTTTTTGCTCTACTCCATCCTGCCATGTATCCTTCTACCATGATGCACTCTTACCCTCTGGAACCGTAAGCCCCATAAACTCTTTCTATAAGTTACCTTGGTCATAATGTTTTATCATAGCAACATAAAACTATACAAGTCAGTCTCTGTATTTATTGCCTAGGGCCTATCAAAATGAATAATCACAGTATTTTATGAATTAATTCATTAGAGTCCTGTTGTCATCAAGCCATCTCAGTCACTGGGATAGAGAATAGTAGGAAGACGAGCAAATGTGGCTTAGTGTACTCTTACTAAGTTTTTGCTGTTCTGTTAATTAAGTAGTCCTCTGCTTGCTGACTGTTTTCGATTAGATTCCAAGGTTGAAGAAAATGAAGAAGAGGAACAAAATGAAGAAAAATGAGGAGGAAGAGGAGAAGGCAGAGAAGGAGGAGGAAGAGAGGAGAAAGGGTACTGAATCAGTGTTTGCCATCTTAAAGTTACTTCATTGACATGAATTAATCTTCTTATACCCTATTCAGAAGAGAAGGAGGAGGAGGAAGAAGAGGAGGAGGAGGAGGAGAAGGAGGAGGAGGAGGAGGAGGAGGAGGAGGAATAGGAATATTTTATCAGTCTTTGCCGTCTTAAGGTTACTTCAGTGGGAGAATTACTATTTTTGCACCCTACTTGGTCAGTTTAATGGTTTTATCCCTTCTTAAATCTCAGTCCTATAGTTTATGGGCTATATCACAATCAGCAAAGCGAAAATTTTGGCTTCTAACAACTCTGCATTTGAGGATATAACTACTTTTACAGAATAATGGCAATAGTGATTTTCTTTTTTAAATATGTTCTGATATGCCATCCCTTGCTTGTCTATCCATTCAACCATCAAATGTCCTTAACTAGCACTATAGAAGGTTCGGTTTATGGCTGCACAGGTAATGCATTTTTGGCTCTGTGAATTAAGGCTACTATTAGAAGGAAAGGACTTTACTTGTATATCATAGAGACTTATTTTCCTTTAATAGAATTATGAATATCATTGCTGACACTTAATTGCATTTACATGATCCATTTAATGGTTTCTCATTATGTATGTATATTGGATTGCATTATTAAGTACATTTTTCAGTTTTTTTGTCAATATAGTTATCATTGAGATTCAGGCTTCTAAATATTAATTGCTACTGTTATCATCCTGCCACCACTTACTACACTCAGAAAAAATTATTTAATAGCTCTTAATAGCAACCATCTCCTTGAGCAGGTAAGACAAATGTTAACACTATCTGGAATCATGAGACGCCTCTTCCCAAGCTTCCTGTCTTCTTTATTGTAAGATTATGAGAGAAACAATACTCAAAGCAAATTTTTCTCTTTGGTTTTCAGAAGTTGGTTTCCTTTAAGGATGCTTCTGAGTAACTAACATGTCTTATCTTAGCTTGGCACCACAATGTACTTCATTTGTCAAGTTAACAAAGAATTATGGATAGTTGCTCATCTATTGGATATGAGTTTCAGTTCATAGTGTGAAGACTCCGGCATCATGTACATCACTGCTATTAGATATTCAACCAGTGTGGGAATATGATACCTGATAGTTTAAAGTCTAAATATTTGTGTATGTATGTTTGTATGTGTGTAAGCAAGTGTATATACACAGCACATACATATCTCCATCTATCTATCATCTATATATCATCTATCTATCTATCTATCATCTATCATCATCTATCTATCTCTGCCATTGCCTTTCAGAGTCTTTCTCCATTCCTCTAGGGGCTATGAGTGCATTTAAAAGACCAATTCCTTACTTATGAAAAATGAAGATTCTACTACTTCTTGAGGCTAGCATCCTTTGAATTCAGTCAGTTGATGGTATTATTCATTATAAGAATTAATTGTTCTGTCCCTTTTCTTGACTAGACTTGGAACTCAGATTCATTGATATTTTAAGGCATTTGCTAATTTTTTTGCTTTACAGGTTCAAAAAAGATAGGCAGATGGTGCAAAGAGGTCAATAGAGACTTTTGAATGAGGAATATAGTGTCAGAGTTTGGTCTCACCTTTTGAGTCCTTTTTCTAAATAGAAATATTACCTATGGGCATGGCAAATATCAGTGTTCATATTGGAAAGGGGGCACTCTCTTTAGAGGAGTAGGAAATGTTGGAGTTCCTGGGGATAAAGAGATGCAACACATGACAGGTTATGAAGCAGTAAAATAGTGATGGAAACCGAATTGGTCTGAGTTGAGTAGCTCTGCTACAGTAATATGCCCTCTTCTAAGCTTCAGTGTCTTAACTGTCAATTTAAATATTTAAACGAGGTGGGTTTCCAAGGGCACTGTTCTTCACCAGTCTAAAGCCCTTCCATTATTCTAAAGCCAAAATCATCTGTGCTTTCTACCTTGCTACAACTTGGAACAGTATATCGGTTTCCTTTGATGAAGTTGCACAGTGCAGTAGGAAGTGTTTGTCATTTTAATAGAATGGAGGGGATCATTGATACTTTGACAAGTAACATATTACCTGTTCTCAGATAGCAAGTCATTCTCATGTGGTTAGGTTGTTTCTGTGTATCACCTATGGATAATTACTACTAGGGAAGATGACACAAGGCAGTATGAAGAAGCAGTTGACCTCAAAAGCCATGCATTGATAATTGAGTTAAATTTTAAGTTACTAAAATGTAAATGCATGTTCTTATCTAAAGTAAATTTCCCCTTGTCACATTCTCTACCCAGGTCAACCAGTTTTAAACTTTCTGTTTTGTTATTTTATTGTTGTTGAGACAAGATCTCTCTATGTAGCCCAGACCATTTTCAAATTCGCTATCCTTCTGTTTCAGCATCTTTATAGGTAGGAATTATAGACTTGCATCCTACCTCCCACATCCTCATTGAGCAGTTATTCAAATGACCTAGGAGATATGGAAGGAGATTTAGCAAGTTAGAATACTATACTCCTATGAGAAAGTTTACTTTTTCTTCATCTAAGAAAGAAGGTTCAGGATTAAGTTAGCTATAGATAGGACAGATGGTCAGGTCAGTGAAGAGGGCAGCCTAGCAGCTGAGGCATATCTTTATTACTGTGAGTGTCAGGTCATAGTCACCTGGCCTTGGTAGCTCTCTCATGGCTTCTCCTTGTCTTTGACTTCCACGTCCATTATGACATTATTCTTAACTCCCACTTACTTGTGCATGGCATGCTTCTCTCCAGACCTGGAACCAAGGTACTCTTTGGCCAATCCATATAAGAGCTAGGCTAGGGTGTTGTTCTCCAGATCTCTTCATGAGTCTCCTAAGTGGACTCTTACTCTTTTTTCTTTGGAGTTTATTTTGAGACAGGGCCCCACTATGTATCCCTGATTGGCCTAGAACTCAATATATAAGCAAAGCTTAATCTCAAACTCAGAAAGGTCTGCCGGCCTGTGCTTCCTGAGTGCCAATACCAGTTGCTTCTCCTTTCCTTTATTCCTTCAGGAAACATTCTATGAACTTTCTAGTGCTACCAAGTATGGCTTTGGCTTATACCCATCTTTCTTTTACATTCTCTTCTCATCCTTGGTCTTTGTGTTTCTCAGTCCTTGGGATAACTTGTTTTCAGTAAGGATGAATTTGATCAGGGGAGATACTGACCAGAATGGATAATAAATTCACACATAGACTGAGTTGAAGCCACAAGAGGCCAGAGATAGTTTTTGCCAGGCATAAAGAACTAAAATGCTTATCTCTGGGTATCACTTATTGACTACAGATAGAATACTTCTCTGAAGTCCTTGAATTATCTGATCATAGACAATTGAATAGCCATGCCATCCTATGAAGTTATAATGAATAGAGCAGGGTAAACCATACTCTTCCCTATGATCTCTCTCACTTTTTAAGGCAAAAACAATGCATCTCAGTCCACTGACCCTCACAAAAAGAAAGACTATTGTTTTCTTGCCTATGTTTTCTTTGTTTCTCTTTCTTAATTGGGGCAGTCAATCCAGCCCATCTTCAAACACACCTCTTTAGCTATGGAGAGAAACAAACGAATGTAATAGGCTGATTCTCTCAACTGAATTTCTGTTTCCTCAGTTAAGACACTAGATCACCATGGCCAGTTGAAGGAGATGTCAAGGTATTGATCCAACACTGAAATGAGATTTTATTTTTAAAAGAACAAAAAAGACAGCACTATTTTGAATTTCCTTCTCCTCAGTCGTTTAATAGGGAGGCACTGGAGACGGCAAAGCAAAAAGCTTGCTGTCAGTATAGGTGATTTCCTTAAAGAGTTACATCACCTTTCCTTTCTAGACTTATAAATATATCAGTTTCACTTTGTTCTTCATTTTCTGATTAAGAAATTCATACATGTATATATTGTGTTTGGTCAGATCCCTTCCAGTGTAATCCTTATCCACACTACCACTATTCCTCCCCAAATTCATGTTTTCTTTCTCCCTTTTCTAAAACTTTTATTTATATTTATTTTACGTGTATAAGTGTTAAGCCTGCGTGTTTGTAGGTACACCCATGCAATGTAAAGCCCTCAGAGGATAGAAGAGGAGCTTAGATCACCTGTGACTAGAGTTACAGACAGTTGGTAGCCACTATGCAGGTACTGGGATTTGAACCTGGGTCTTCTTCAAGAAAAGCTAGTTCTCTTAACTGCAGAGCCATCTCCCCATCCCCTCTCTCTCCTTTTTTTAACACACATAGTACACTTGTCTCTATGTACATGGGTGTAGGGTCATCTTCTGGAGCTTGGGTGCACACTGAATGAATCAAAAACCTGATTCTTTCTCTCCCTACTGTCATCAATTGCTAATAGTTCCTCAGGAAGGGGTGAGACTTTGAGCCCCACTCCCTTAGTGCTAGAATTTTGTCTGGCTTGATCTTTTGCAAGTCTTGGACATGCATTCACAGCCACTATCCAATGATATTTTTTATGTGCAACTGCCATGTTATGTGCAGAAAAACTGTTGCCTGTCATCATCTACTGCCTCTGGCTCTTAGAATCTTGCCATTCCTTATTCTTTGATGATCCATGAGCCTTGGGAGGAGGGGTTGTGATATAGATATCCCATTTAGGGCAAAGCACTCCACAATCTCTTATATCCTACAGACTGACTAGCTGTTGATCTTTATTTTAATCACCATCTACTGCAAAAAGAACATTCTCTGTCAAGGGCTGAGGAATGTACTTGTCTATAGGTATAAACATAAGTCTTGAGGATGTGGTTTAATATTATGTCCTTTTAGCAGAATAGTATCACTGGATTCTCCCCTTTGGCCTGTATTCTACCTGCCCATTGATTTTTTGGCCTTGTTAACGGTTCCAGGCATGAGTTCTGTCTTGTGGAACAGCCTTAAGTCCAATCAGATAGTGATTACTTTCATATTTGTAGCATCATATGCCGGTGGCATATGTTTCTAGGCCAGTCATTATAGCTTGAAGCATGGAGAAGCTGTAAACTTGATAAACAACTGATGATTACTCCCCCTTTCACCCCCTGAAAGTGCATAGAACTTACGTGCACTATGAAAGCTAACCAATATGAATGATATCTCCAGAGCAGTACCACCTTGATTTCTCCATGTTCTATGACTAAAGTGTGTGATGTCTTCAGCAATATTATCTTACCATTAGGTTCTGGAGTTTAACCAAATGTAATGGCAATAGCTTGTAATGATCATGTTGGCTTCATTCCAGAGATACAGGGATGGTTCAACATATATAAATCAATACATGTAATTCACTAAATAAATAGGCTCAAAGCCAGCAAGCACATGTTCATTTCAATAGATGCAGAAAGGCTTATGACAAAATCCAAAATCCAGTCATGAAAGGAATCATGGAGAATCTAGAGGTAATAGGCACATATCTCAACATAACAAAGGCAACATACAACAAGCCCTTAGCCAATGTCATGGTAAATAGAAAAAAAATTATCTTCACTAAAGTCAGGAACAAGACAACCACATCTACACTTTCCATTCTTCTTTGATATGGTGCTTGAAATCTTAGCTAGAGCAGTAAGTAACTAACAGGGATACAGTGGGAAAGGAAGTCTTTGTATATGACATGATTCTATAATTAAAAATCCTAAAGACTTCACCAGAAAAACTCCTAGAGCTGAAAAACACATTCATCAAAGTAGTAGGATACAAAATTAACATACAGTGTGTTAAGCAGCTTTCACATATACAAACAGCAAACATACCAACAAAGAAATTAGGGAAACAATTCCATTTAGAATAGCCTCACAGGCCTGGAGAGATGTTTCAATGTTTAAGAGCACTGGCTGCTCTTGCAGAAGACCCAGGTTGGAACCCCAGCATCTACATGGTGGTTAACAACCATCTGTAACTCCAGTTCTAGAGGATCTGACACCCTCTTTTGGCCTCTACAGGCACCACATGACATGGGTGCACTTACATACATGCAAGCATAACACTCATACACAGAAAAGAAAAATAAATAAATAAATAAATAAATAAATAAATAAATAAAGTAAAATAGCCTCAAAAAATATCTTGGAGGAAATCCAATCAAGAAAGTAAAAGATTTGTGTAATAAGAACTTTAAGAAATTGAATATGAGATGGAAGATGAAAAGTCTTCCCATGCTCATACATTGGTAGGATCAGTATTGTGAAAATTTCCATGCTACATAAAGGTATCTGCAGATTCAACACTATATCAAAATTCCAATGTGATTCTATGTAGAAACTGATAAAACAATCTTAAAATTCATATGGAAACACAAAAGACGTAGAACAGAGGAAAAATTCTTGAACAGCAAGAGCACTACCAGAACTATCACTATCTTTGATTTTAAGTTATATTACAGTGACATAGTAATCAAAACAACAGCTACTGACATAAAAACTGGCACACTGACAAACAGAATAGAATTAAAAGTTCACATATAAGCCCTCAGCGATATAGCCATCTGATTTTTGACAAAGAGGCAAGAGGCAGGTAGGTTGCTGTAAGATGGAGGCCAGACTGGTCTACATAAAGTTCCATGCCAGTAGGGGATGCAGAGAAATCCTGCCCCTCCGCCTGCCCAAAATCCCTCAACTTCGTATGGATCAAGGACCTCAACGTAATACTCAATACATTGAATCTTTTGGAAGGAAAATTAGGTGATATGCTTCAACTTATAGACAACATAAAGACTTTATCTTTTGGACCATTATAGGCATTAAGGTCAATAATTGACAAGTGGAACTTAATGAAGCTGGAAAGCTTCTTTACAGCAAAGGATATCATCATTTGAGTGGAAGAGACAGCCTACAGGATGGGAAACAATTTTTACCTGTTATGTAGCTGACAGAGGGGTGGTGTCTAGCATATATAAGGAACTCAAAAAACTAAGCACAGGAACACAAAAAAATCTAACTAAAAATTGGGGCATGAAGCTAAGCATAGAATTCTTAAAAGAAGAAATGCAAATGGATGAGAATTATTTAAAAATGTTCAACATCCTTAGCTATAATGGAAATGCAAATTTAAACAACATTGTTGAGATTTCACCTTACCCAAGTCAGAACGGCTAAGCTTAATACAAAACAAATGAAACCAAATGTTGGTATTAATGTGGGGAAAGGTGAACATTTCTCCTCTGTTGGTGGCAGTGCAAACTGGTACAGCCACTATGGAAATGGTTGTGGAGGTTCCTCAGAAAGCTAGAACTAGATCTACCATATGGTCCAGTTTTAACATTCCTGGGCACATTTCCAAGGATTCTGTAACCTACTACAAAGATACTTGTTCATCCATTTTTATTTCTATGTTATTCACAGTATCTAGAAAATGGAAACAGTATAGATGTCCATCAACTGTTGAGTGAACAATAAAAGTGTGTTACATTATACAATGAAACATTATCAGCTATAAAGAAACTTGAAATAATTGAAATTTGCCGATAAGTGGATGGAGCTGGAAACAATTATCCTAAGTGAAATAAACCAGACCCAGAAAGATAAACACCACATATTCTCTCTCATACTTGAATGCGAAATTTGAATCTTTACATATGAATGTTTAAATTGGAGTACCCGAAGAAGTCAGGAAATCAGTAAAAGGTTATAGAGAAGGGCTTTCAAGAGAGGGATGATAGAATGCAGTTTATTAAAGGGGGGTGAGGAATCGAATAGGAAGTATTATGTGGGATGGGGAATGGGAGGACAGGGTAGAGGAGAGAGTATGCTGAGGTACCACTAACACTGAAACTTTCAAACAAGCCAAACAGAATCCTATTACTGTAGAAACTTCCTAAAATATACACATGTAAGTATACATAGAAAAAGAGTTTATGTGGCATTTTCCTAACAGAGTACAGTATGTGATAATGTCTCTTTTAGATACCATGGGCTATCAAATAAAAGTCCAATTCCAAGAATGTGTTACCCTTTTCGAATTTTTTGGTTAGTGGCAAGATCATAGCCCCTCCTCCCTTTTTATTTCAAAAAGAAGACTACATGGTTGTGTGTGGATAAATGCACTTAGAGTAGTAGAAGCATTCAGTTCTTGGTTTGAAAGTTGCTGAAGACATTTAGAAGATTGAAGTATGCTGTTTTCTAGTCCCTCTTTTCTTCTACCATCATTGCTTCATCATGTCCTTTTCCTTGCCACTGTGCATTATGTAATGTATACTATCTTATGAAAACCTTTCCTCTTTCCTCTTCCCATCTCAATTTCAAATGTAAAGTAAGAGAATTAAGGATTCTAAGGTAGGGTATTATCCATCTAGTGATTCTGTAGGTAATTAGAATTGCAATGTATTATCAATCTCTAATTTAGCAGCTTGAGTTGAGTATTCATTCAGTGTTGTTTATGTAATATTACCTTGCCTATTAGGGTGATGGTTGCCCTTATAAAGACACATGGAATCTGAATCTGTATATATGTATGTGTGTGTGTGTGTGTGTGTGTGTGTGTGTGTGTGTGTGGTTGTCTGTGTGTGTTGGGGTAGTGATTAGGGACTTTTTTTTTATTATGTAGCCAGGGCTGACCTTGAACATATGATCCTCTTGTTCTGAGATTACAGCCATGTAATCAGCCTTTATCAGGATTTTCTTTTAACTAACAAATAGTCTCTATCAAGGATATTGAGCTCTCTTATACACATAATATGATCATTTAACTATAAATTTTTTTCGCAGGAGCTCTCAGTACTGTTTATGTTATCTAATGTTGCTCTTAGTCAATCTTTGTGATTGCTCAAGTGCCCTCTTTAAGAAAGTGAGTCCTGGTCTATGTTTGCATTCAATTGAACTTGGTTAAATTGAATTTACTAACAAGTCTAAATTTATTGATCCTTCTGTAGGGGGTCTGTGAGCAATGGTTGTTGACACATAGGGACAGAGAATTTCAACACTTGTAAGAGAGCTTAGTCATCTCTTTTAGCTCTCTTTTGTTTGAACATCTGTAATATGTCCATGCTTTGCCACTTGTCATCTTTGTTTTCATCTTACAGATCTAGTGACAGGAAACTCTCTGACTTTTCAGGCCATAGCTTATGGCTTAGAGCATTTCTAAGATATTTTATTTCTTTCTGGAACTTCTTATGGAATGGGCACATGTGGCTATGCTGGCCAGCTGCAGTTGTCAACATGATGTATCTGGAACAAGAGAACCTCACTTGAATAACTGCTTTCATCAGACTTACCTATAGTTATACCTACAAAGCATTTTCTTGATCATTGGTTGATTTAGGAAGGTTCAACCGTTGTGGGTAGTGCCATCCCTGTGCAGGTGGACCTGAGCTGTGTAAGAAGGATAGATGAACAGGAAAGCCAAGAAGCAGCATTCTGCCATGATCTGTGCTTCAATTCCTGCCTCCAAGTTCATGCCCTTAGTTCCTGTCTAACTTTCCTTGAAGATGAACTGTGATGTGAAAGTCTAAGCCAAATAAACCCTTTCCTCCCCAAGTTGGTTTTGGTTAGTATTCTATCACAGCAACAGAAAGTGTTACTGAATCATTATCTAGACCACTCAATCTAGAGATAATTTTTCTGGGGTAGAATTTGAACCTACTCGTTTGCTAATAAATGTGTAAGAAGCCAGGTGTGGTGGACACACCTTTAATCCCAGCCTTCAGGAGGCATAGGCAGGTAGATATCTGTTAGTTCCAGGCCAGCCTGGTTTATATAGGGAGTTCCAGGCCAGCTGAGGCTGTAGGAGACCCTGTCTCAAAAAGACCATTAAAAAAAATAAAAATAATGTATATGAGCAGATAACCTGTACTCTCTGTTCTTCAGTGAACTTTACTTATGTAAACTAAAGATATAATATTGCCTACATCATTATGTTTTTATGAAAACTGAACAAACTTTTACAATGTAAGTACTCAACAATATGGTCTGTCATAGAAAAAGTGTTCAGTAACAGTACTACTAATACATGTAAATGTCTAATTCTAATATCAGAAATAGTGTCATTATTTTCCATGTTTCACATTCCCTGCTTGAGAACATTCTGTCTCACTACTTTGTGTATTGCCCATCAGATGTGTAGATTCTGAGATCAGATATTCCAAGCCTCTGTTATCCTCTATGCTTTCATTTTTACTCATCATTTAGACAAGTTATTCCATCTGCATCATGGTCTTGCTGCTCTTACATGTACATGGCTAAAATCAAAGTTAACTGAACATGGAGGTCTTCTGTACCATCTCATGAATCTCCTTATTTATACAAGGACACAGACTACATGAAGTCCTGGGGATGCTAATAATGTCAGGATTTCAAGTAAATAGGAATAGCATAGTGACTAATGAGAATGCAGCACATATAATTAGCCAGTGTGCTTTTTGCTGCTGTGGTTTCTATCAAGAGACATAATGTTACTGTAGTGGCACCTTGGTACTTAGCCTTCATTTATGAGCAAATACATTGGAAAACTATATGCTATATTAAGTGGACCAAGAACAGATTAGAAAACTGCTTTTATATGATGTACTAAGGAATAGAGTTATAACAATAGACCTGTGAATCTGCTACTTGGTCCAGCTCTTCAGTTGTTTTGATAAGGCTATTATAGTAGGAAGATTACTGTCAATGCTTTTTAGTAGGCCTTAGGCATAATTACATGTGTGGGTAAGACTCGGGAGTTACTCTCAAGGGACACATTTAATAACTGGGGACAAAATTAAGAGTAGCTCTGCAGTTGGAGGGTAGTCAGCTAAACTTGAGTTGAGGGCAGTCCTAAAAGTCCACCTTCCCATATGAGTGGATAGCAACTAGGTAAAGTCAAGACCCATAGGTAGAATGCAATTTTAATTGACATGAGACAGAGTGTGGCTCTGTTGTCATGGCAAGTTCTTGGTATTAATGAGTCCCATATCAAGTTGTTTAGAATGTTTTAAAAAACAGGTAATGCATGATAATTAGGAATCCATAGGCAGGCGATATGCAGTTAAATTATAAGTTCATTTATCAAACAGGTAATTTTCAAGTGGCCAATGAAAAGACACAGAATTATTTTAGAGCACTCTCTAAGAGCCTGGTTGTGGAAATAAGAACTTACACAGAATGGAGATTAATTGCCTAAGCTCTGTGACTTTAGTGAATTTTTTCCATTTATCAAGGCTAAGTTTTCACTCCAGGAAGATGGAGGTGTTGCTCATAGTCAGTAATCATTTTATCAAGGAAAACAGAAACATGTGTTTAACCACATAAATAATTAAAAATGTACAGTTTAGTACATTCACAGTACTTTGCAACAACACTTACCTCTTTGCAGTTACAAAGTCTTTTTATAGTAATGTAGAGGGTAATAACCCTCTAAATAAATTACATGCCCTCCAACATTTGCTCTCTATTACTCACCCTTTACAGTTCATGGGTGTTTTGTACAAAGCTTAGTAAGTGGAATGCAGAGGGCAGTGGGGATTGGACTCAGTAAGGATTGGAGTCAGGAAGGACCATATGACACATAGCCACTAGAGACTATCTCAACCTATAAAAGGGACACAAAGGGAAATACAAGGAACTTATATTTTGCAATATATTAATTATATTATATTATATTATATTATATTATATTATATTTTGCAAGAGAACACTTTACATGGAGCAAACAACATTTGGCATATCTGTAGAGTTCTGCAGGACTAGAGTGAATAAGAGCCTCATGGACCTACCTATGATCAATAGATGGCAGAGCCCAAACATGATTCACCAAGTTGTTATTATGCCCTAGGTTGACATCATCTGCCTCCAGCACTATAAGGTAAAATCTGAGAAAAACCTGTCCTATATAGTCATGTATAAAGTATTTCAAAAAATATTGTTGTAATTGCTCTTCCAGTTTCCACACATCAACCATATTTCAAAAGTGATCTCCTTCACAGCCAGTATTTAAACAATCCCCTAATCACCTATGCCACCAGGGAAAGGAGACTAAGAATGTTGATATCCTTTCCCATGCTAAGAATTGCTAAGCTGAATGCTCAAGGCATGACTTCAAAGCCAGTGCTTTACTAAATAACCACACTAGATTGCCTTTAACAAAATACTTTCTGAATATCACTCAAATAATAGCAAGTTTTTTGGGAAATCAGTACCTCAGATCAGGTTGGTTTTCAGCAGCCTCTCTTATTGAGACTTTCATTATGAATTTAGACTTTGTATGTCCAAATTTGATAGCATTATTAAAAGTCTTCTAATTTTTTATTCATACATGTACAAAATGTATCTTGGTCACATCTGTCCCACCACACATGCCTCTTAACATATCTTTATGTTAACATATCTTTCTCTCAAATTAATGTCTTTTTATTATAATCCATTAAGTCCAGTTAGAACTACACATATTCACAAATGAATGGAGTCACCTGGTAGAGCATGGTCAGCTTACAAATGCCCACTCCTCATCAAAGAAAACTGAATATCTTTCATCAACCATCATTAACTCCTTAGAAGGGGTAGTGCATTGGGACCTTCCTACCCCTATGCTTGATTGTTAACTCCCTTAGTCTTGTGAGGTCTTGTGTGTAGCCTGCACTGCTGTGAGTTCATATGTGCAACAGTTTTCTCAGTTCCATAGATCAGCCTTTCACAACAGTCCCTCCCATTCTGCAGCTGTTATATTTTTGCCCCCTCTTCCACAATGTTCTTTGAGCTGTGTGTGTGTGTGTGTGTGTGTGTGTGTGTGTGTGTGATAATGATGTTTCATATACTACTGAGGACTTGTAGTCACTTATTCTTACCACTCTGAGCAGTAATGCACCTCTGCATTAACTACTACTCACAGCAATAAGAAGTTTCTCTGACCAAGGTTGGAAGCAGCACACATCAATGGACATAAACAAATATTCAGAAGAGAGTTTGCCAACACGACCATTAAGCAAAACAGTATTAGTAGGTTCTCCTCTAGAGCCTATGCCTTCTCTAGTCCTGGGTTTAAATCATGTTTGCATTACCAGGCACGAATTCTGTCCTGTAGATTATGCCTTAAATCCAATCAAAAGAATGATTGGTTGCCCAAGTATTAGTTATTTTTCTGTTGCTGTGATAAAATGCCATGACCAAGGCAATTTACACAAGGGTTTATTTTGGCTTATGGTTCCAAAGGGAGAATCCATAATGGTGAGGGAAACATGGCTATGGGCAGCCAGTGCAGGAAGCAGAGGGCTCACATCTTCAAGCAAACACGGGATACGTAGAGGGAGGTCGTGGATGTGAAACAAAGGTATGATTTCTCCAAGATCACCCCCAGTGACATACTTCCTCCAATAAGTCCACACTTTCTAAACCTCCACAAACACCACCACCAACTTGGATCCCAGTATTCAAATATATGAGCCTGTGGGGACATTTCTCATTCAAATCACTAAACTCCAAATCAGTCTTACCACTGTTGTACCAGTGGGTACATTTTGCTTAATAAGCCATTATTGTAGCAGGAAAGGTCCAGCACTGTGTAAGATCATCAATGTCTCTTTCCCCAGCAGCCTCTATAGCACCTTCCAGCACCATGAAAACTAGCAAGCAGGTGTACAGTGTCTTGGTCAGTTCAAAATTTCTCTATGTCTTGAAACTGAAGGTCATGATATTTTCAGCAACAATAACTTACCATTTAGTTTTAAAGGAGAACCAAAAGCAATGACAGTAGCCTTTCTTATTTTGGGTACCTCTGGGGCCTCCATAACCAATAACTCATAGAGTGATAACCTCTGCTGACACTGAAATTTTTATTTAGTAACTCATAACTTCTGGGAGTCGCATTGTTCTCCAATGTGAGATACATCTATTCAAGTTTTACTTAGCTAATGAACGAGTAAAGTTTTATAGAACTTTTTCATATATCCTTAGTTTTTATTAAACTACCTGATACCCCTCATTTCCCCCACCTCTTGCCCTCATCACCAATTAAACCACTGGCTTTCAGTCTCATCTCCCCATTCTTTTAAATCACATATGTTCTACTATCCACTTTTATTATACTTTTTACTTGGGTTGAAAGTTTATAGGTTCCCATGTAGATTCTTCATGCACATTGCCTTCCCCTGCACTTTCCCTTCCAAATACTCATCACTACACTACCTGTTTGAATCTTTCTGCCCTCTCTATTTCTACTCTCTTTTATCTGTAATCTCCTATCTTCTCATCCCTAAATGTATCTCCTCACCCACTGGCTCATAATTAGTTTCTTAAATACCAAATGTACTTCATGATAAAGACAGAAAATACAAGACTTGAAACTAGTACCCATATATGAAAGAAAACATATAGTGTTTGTCTTTGGAGCCTGGATGACTTCATTAAACATATCCCCCTCCCATTTCCATATATGTACTTGAAAATTCCATGATTTCATTTTTCTTTACAGATGAATAATACTTCATCATGTATATATGTATCAAATGTTCATTATCCATTCATCATTTTAGACATCTAGGGTAATTTCAATTATTAGATATTGTGAAGGGAGTGTCATTGAATATAGATATGCAAGTATCTCTGTAGAAAGATACAAAGTCTAGTGAGTATATGCCCAGGAGTGGTATAGCTAGATACTATGAGAGATCTAATTTTAGTTATTTGAGAAAACTACAAAGTGATTTCCAGAGTAGCTACAGTAGTTTACACTACCACCAACAGTGTATAAGGCTTTGCCTTTCATGACATTCACACCAGCATTCATTCTTATCTGTGTTCCTGATGATGGCATTTCTGACTGTAGTGAGGCAGAATCTTAAAGTAGCTTCCCTGATAACTAAGGATATTCAGTACTTTTCAAATATTTGCTGGCCATTCATATTTCTTATTTTGAGAACCATTTGTTCAGAGCCATAGCCTGTTTTTCATTTTTAATATTTTATTGAATTTTTGTGCAGTTCATATAATACATCTTAATCAAATATAGACCCCTTCTCCCTTCCTGCCACCCATAATCCTTCCCACACCAGAGTTCAGGTATTCTGTCATATATGTTACGTCCTGCCTGGTCAAGCATTTCTATCCAGATATCCCTCAGTGCAAGTTTATCCACTGGAGTCTTGTCAGCCTATCTAGAGTCACTCTCTTATAGAAGACCTACTCTCCCTCACCTGATGGTAATCATTTGCCAGTTGTTCCGTGGCTAGGATTTTGTCTGATTGAATTTGTGTTATCAGCATTACTACAAGTTCATATGAGTGACCTGAATGGCTCTGTTTTCTTATGTTCATGCAGCACCCCTGCCTCTTACAATTTTTTGACCCCTTTTCTGTGGTTCCTGAGCCATGGTGGGGTGATAATGTTTAATGCAGGAATCCTATTCAGGAACACACACTCTGCAGCCTCTTATGCTCTAAAACTTAGCCAATTGTGTCCTTCTGTGTGCATTACCCTCTGTTATATAAGGAAGCTACTGGTGAGAGTTGAGCAGTCTATTAGTACTCTCTCTATCCCCTGTTCCACTACCTTCCATAGCCTAATTTTTTAAATTGGGTTGCTTGTTTTTTCTAATTTTTTTCTGATTCCATCTGATTTTCCCCCTTATGTGGTTGGAAAATTCATATATAGATTATATAGTCAGAGTGGTTTTGTTTAGGTGGAGATTAAGTAGCCACTTATGTAAGATAATTTATTATTTTTTAAAAGACAATAATTTTTACTAATTCTTTGAGGATTTCACCCAAAGCATTTTGATCACATTTTCCCCACACACATCTCACAGATCCACCATGATATCCCTACCAATCCAACTTTGTTTCCTTTTTTTCTTAAAACATACAGAATCCAATTTATGCTGCTACATATGCTTTGGTGTAAACCACTGAAGTATGGCTGTCTTGGAGTAACTCTTAGTTAATATGTCAATGGTGTGTCAGAAGTTAATGGTGGTCCCAGTACAGCTAGGGATAGATGCAACTTTTGAGCCCAAGAGTAAACCTTTAGGGCTGAGTGATTCTTACTTACTACCTATTTTTGAAAGTCCGAGGAGGTGTCACCAGGTTCTGAAGGCTGCTCTTGGATGAGGACTGGGATCACTACAGGAGTGAACAATGGTTTCTGGTTGCCCATTGTAGGATGTCATCCTTTCCTCAATAGGAGGTGAGTCGAGGGGTGACCTGACTGGGTGACCCTTGTTTGGCTTGCAGTCCCTGGATAAAAGCTGTCCCCTGACAGTACCATTGGGTTCAGTAATTTATGGGTGGATAGAGTGGATGTGGGATTACCTACCTGGAGTTGGGGTCATAGGAAAATTGGAAGTTTTCATGGTGTCCAGTAGGTGTGGTGGCTTGTGAGCAAGTTCATGGATTCTAGAGGCATCTAACTGGGGTTAGGATCACAGGACACAATTTGGTCCCTGGGTTGCCCAGCAGGTTTGTGCTTGAGTGGACTGGCTCTGTGGGTATAGACCTAGTAATGGGATCAGAGGATGCCACATGGTCGTGGGCTTGTTCCTTCTCTTGGTAGGTCGATTTTTTAGTTCTTTTTAATTTTGAGACACTAATCTTCATTCATATGTATAAATGGAAAAGACCTTCTCCAATTCTCTTGGCTGCCTTCTCACTCAACTGACAGTTTCCTTACTGTTTCAAATAATTTTAGATTCATCAGATTCCATTTCTCAACTGATAGTCTTATTTTGTGTACTCCTGGAGTCGTATTCAGAAATTTCTTACCTGTTCCTATATGTTTTAGTGTGCTCTCCACTTTTTCCTCTAGATGTTTCAGGGTATAAGGACATATGATGACATCCTTGGTTCATTTGAAATTGAGTTTTGTTCATGCAGGCTAAGAGGTAAGGATCCAATTTAAATTTTCTGCATGTTGAAATCCAGATTCCCAGGCACCATTTGTTAAAAATGATGTCTTTTTTTCCAATGTACATTTTGATATCTTTGTCAAAGCTCTTAGTTGTGTTAACCTGTATCTGAGTCCTCTATTCTATTCCACTGATTATTATCTCTGTTTTTGTGCACTGCTGAACTGCTTTTATTATTATGGCTTTCTAGTACAGCTTGAAATCTGGAATGGTGATACCTACAACAATTTTCTTTTTGCTCAGGATTGCCTTGGTTATCCTTAGTCTTTTGTGCTTCTATATAAATTTTTGGAATGTAGTTTTCCATGTCTGTGAAGAAAGAGCCTTGTCTTTTGATTGGGACTACATTTAATCTGTAGATTTCTTTTGGTTGGATGGCCATTGAGCATACAAGGTCTCTTTATCTTCTAGTGTCCTTCTCAATAGTTTTCTTCAGTGTCTTAAAGTTTTCATTGTAGATTTATTTTCTGGGTTAGGTTTATTCCAAGGTATTTTATTTATTTATCTATCTACTTATTTATTTATGACTATTGTGAAATGGGTTTGTTTCTCTGATTTCTTTTTAGCTCCAACAAAAACATGTCAAATGAAATGCAGAAGTAGTGGACCTGTAAAGGCCTGGCAGAACACTCATTTTGGCTACTTTACTAATGAACCTAAATTCTATCAAGGTCCAAGCAGGATAGGTCCATGAAAACCAATGAAAAGAGAAAACTTAACGGTAAAGTGGATTTTTTTTTCCTTAGAGGCATGTAGGGTTTTTTTTTTTTAATTTGATTGAGCAAGAAATCTGTGAAGAGTTTCTCAGCACATCAGCTCACCCCCTTTCACTTTGATTTATTATATTAAGAAGTTTTATAGTGGATAAAAGATTTCAAGATTCTTGATCCAGGTTATGGAACTCTCCCTTTGGTAGTGGGTGGTGGTGAGGCAGAGGGGATGTAAACCCTAGCCATGAAAGTGTTGGCATTTGGTATGTGAGAGACTGAGAAAAAATTGGAGAGTAAAAGACTTTCTAGAGTATCCTGACTAGAAAAGGATACTCACAGATGTTGCCTTTTGTCTCTAGGGGATGGTGGAATTAATTTATGGGATATTTTGGACCTCATCCTTAACTCTGTGCCAAGAACTATTTTACATGCCTCGTGTACAAGTTTTACATTCATTTATATGATTCTCACAGCAAACTATGAAGTGGATGTGTTTTACACATGAGGTCACTGAGGATCAGAGTAGTTAAATAAATTATCCTGTGTTTTAAACATGATGCTTAAACCTAAGGTCCCAAATCTGTATTCCATTTCCTCTATCAGACTTCTCGTCTGAATTTGGCCTAAGAATTTCAGAGACTGCTTCAGTCCTGGCTTCTACTTGTTCACTATAAGAAACACTGTAAGTTTTCTCACCTGGAAAGTGGAAATAATAAGGCATGTTTTGTGTGCTCTATTAGTTGCTTTTATGTAGCTGTGAGCAAAATATCTGAATGAAGCAATTTAATGAAAGGAAGATTTATTTTGGCTCATGCCTTCAGTTATATCCACGGTACATAGCTTCATTGATTCCGAGTCTGTGGTGAGGTAGAACATGTCAATTGTAATGTGACAGAGTCTACTCATCTTGTATTAGTCAGGGAGCAGAGAGAAAGGGAGTTGGGGACTACTAAAACTTAAAAAAAAACCCAGTGGCCTATTTATTCTACTAGTCCCTACCTCTTGCATTTTTCACTACCTCTCAAAATAGCTTTACAAGCTGGAAACTAAGCATTTAGTCTATGAACCTTTGGGGAACATCTCTCATTCGAATCCTAACAGATGCCACACAGGACAGTTTTAAAACCCCGACTAAGAGAAATTGTGGAAAGAGATTGTTGAACTAGGTTTTAAGATGGCTAGGGAACAAAGAGGAATTATAGAAAAGAGTAGGAAAGTCCTTCTTCTTGGTCAGGAGTTGCAGTTCACACATTGGAAGATGTAAGGAAATGCTCGAGAAAATAAAAAGATGTGTTGGTATGAATGGATATTATGGTGTGGCTGAGGTCAAGGGTGAGTTGTGGTATAGTAGATCTCAGTGGACCAGGCTGGTTTAGTGTGTGATGGAGATTTATAAATGCAAATACAGGGTGTTTATATGGGTCTTGCCTCTTCTTCCCCCTCCCCTGTTCTCCCCTCTCTTCCTTACATAACCAAAATCTTCATTGTTTAATTGGAGATCATTACTTATTATTATGTATATCCTGGAAGGAAGAATTTGTTAGCAACCTTTTTAAGATAAAACATTTTTCATATAATTAATAATAGCAATTCTTTTTCCCTTGATGGGGCCAAGGAGTAGTGTCTGCCTGACTGTACATTCCATGCTGATTATCTCTGTGCCAGGCAGGAATGCTAAGTGTTTCCATGTATGCTCTCTTAGGGATTAGTAGGTATGTCTGATCCTTTGCAATGGAGACTAGTACTCCAAAACAAGTCTCTCTGTGTACATGTCTTTGGGTGTGTGTTTGAATGAGTGCTGTGCTTTTGGATAACTGAACTTTCTTTCAGTTTCTCACTTCCACCCAATATCCACAATTTGTCATTTCTTCACTGGCAAAGAAAGCCATTCTGGTGAGTTTTGTTATAGGAAAGTTCATGTTCCCCTTAATTCTATTCCCTTATTTGTGTTTTTTCCTTTTTTTCAGTGTTAGCTAAGATTTGGTGGTGGTGCCTTTATTAAAAGCGAAGCAAAACATTGGGCTCTCCTCATGATTAGACTTAACTGAAAAAGAAAAGGGCTGCCTTGGGAATAAAGTGATCTTATCACTGATGGTTCATAAGTTGCTGATGGGGGATGTTTTCAATGGAGTTTATGTATTAATTAGAGTGGCAAAGGTTGGTTGAGGCTAACCATACTTCCATTTCCTTTAATGTGTTTATTCTGTTTGATATCATATTATTTAATGTGACTCACAATAGCTTGTGGTTCATCAGAGGACGTTACAATTTTATGTACATTGTTGATTGACTAGGTATGCCCTATGAAAACACTGAGGTGTGAGTGAGACAATGTTGCTTACACATTTCCTTCTCAGAAATATTATACTGCTAGATTAAGGAATGAAGAGATTTTTTTTAAAAGATACTCAGTATGCTTTCATTGAATTCATAAGGGAGATACTAGGTTTTCCATCCCTATGACAAAATTCTTTGGGGAAACAATTTAAAAGGAAAAACTTTCGGAGCCTAATGTGCTGGTACACACTAATCTCAGCACTCAGTGAACAGAGGCAGCTGGGTCTCTGTGAGATCGAGGCCAACCTGGTCTACCTATAGAGCCAGCCAGGGATACCTAGTAAAATCCTATCTCAAAAAGAATAAGAAAGAAAAAGAAAAGAGAAAAATCTCCTTTTGGATCATCATTTTCATGGTTTCAGAGATTTCTGCATATGTTTAACTGGTGGTTCCCTTATAGAGAGAAAATAATGGTACTAAGAACATGTGACAGAAGAGGCTGTTTTCCACATTGTAGACAGAAAGCAGAAAGAGTGACAGCAAGCGAGCACAAGACTATGAGACAGAAGAAAGGGTCTGAGGATGAGCTCTAGCCCTCAAGAACATGCCTAAGAACCTACTCCCTTCCGGGTCTCAACTTTTGTTTCCACCACCTCTCAATGGTGTATCAAATTATGAATCTGTCAATTGATTAGCTCATTGATGAAGTCACTAGCTTATGAACTAATCAGTTTTGCAGTGACTCACCTCTGAGCATAACTGTCCTGGGGACCTATAATTCAGGAAGACGTGAATTTTGGGGGGACTATTTCAGATGCAACCAGATGAATGTTATAGTACTTATTTTATAATTATCAGTTTATTTGGAGTAAAAGGCTGCTAAATATGTACAAAAAATTTGTAATTGCCAAATTTACTCATAACTGTTTATTTTTGATGCTATGTGAATGCAGCAATTCAACTTTCTTTCCCTCTTCCTTCCCTCCCTCCCTCTTCCTTCCCTCCCTCCCTTCCTCCTTCCCTCCCTCCCTTCCTTCCTCCTTCCCTGCCTCCCTCTCTTCTTCCCTCCCTCCCTCCTTTCTAGAACAAGGACAATCTTTTAGTGTTTAAAAAAGAAACCCCAAGGCAAGAACACTAAATCTTGGTGCTTCTTAGAAGGGAAAAATGGAGAAGAGAAAGAGAAAAAGTTATGTGATTTGAGTTCAGCTGGTGTGGAGGTAGCCACATGGCAGATAAGCAGCCACATGGCAGGGAGGGGAGATTTACAGAAAGAAAAGAAAAACCCAAAGTACTAACAACAACAAGCATCTGCTATCCAAAAGAGGGAGACAAAAGTGAACGAAAAGGAAAAGTTATACCTTTTGAGCCAGGACTCAGAAAGGCAGGTACATGCAACAGAACAGCATGGACGTTTGTAGGGTTAACATAAGAGGGGAGAAATTTTAGGGAGAAAAATATATTATCTTATTAAAGGGCTACTTATTCTTATTTCTTTAGCATGGCTTAAGGTGAACTCACCTTCCTGAGGAGTGATCTTTTGCCCAGATGACTGACTAGCCCAATTGGGTTAACTCTTAAGGGAAGGGACAATAGCATGTTATCTACATGGAGGCAGATTCCATTTTTTATCTATAATGTAGTAGCTTTCCCTTACTGGGCTGTGAGTGTTGCCCTAACAAAGTATTCTCCCAAAATTTTACATCTTACAAATCTTATACAGTGCAAGTGGTACATAAGTAATGTTAACATATAAATGAGCCAGCAACAGTTATCATAATTACCAATAACTACATAGAACTCCTTATATAAGTAACTCGGCTTTGAGTTTGAAAACAAAACCAAACCTAGGATCTTTGGCTCAGTAGAATAAAAATAGCTTCAATAACTTCAAAATATTAGGACTCTTACAAATGTAGGAATTAATACTATTGACTATTGAATATAAGTACATCCATTTGCTGATGTAAAAGTGCATCCCATATATGAAAGACTAAAATAATTATTTAGGTAGAGCAAATAAATACAGGTCAGGGTTTCAAATAGCAGGATTGCCCAAAATAGTGCATTTTTCACATGACTGAAATGCATTAAAAATAGCGGAAATGAAATTAAACTTTTCAGTGACTACATTATTTGTCTTCATAGTTCCTATTTTTGTCTTTTTCCTCTGTTAACAAATATTTTATTGGTTCTTGAGAATTACATGCAATGTAGTTTGATCATATGCAGGCTTTGCCCCCTTGACCCCCATCTTACTACCCCATCCCCCTGCTTTATGTCCTCTAATATTATTTTCTTCTTTCAAAACCCTATCTATCCTAATTTGTGTTCCTCAAATGCTCTTGTGGTGTGGGTCTTGCCCTTGGAATCTAATCAACCTACTAGGCCTCATGCCCCTAAAGAAAAACTGGCTCTCCCTCTCCCAGGAGTTATCACTTGCTAATAGATTCTCAGCTAGGGCTGATCCTTCTTGCCCACCTCCCCTATATGTGCTGAGTTTTTGTCTGGCTTGAGTTTACAAAGGATTTGTGCATCGTGTCACATGCACTTTGGTTCATATGTGCAACTACCCATGGTTTCTAGACAGCACTGTTTGAGAGGTAAAGGGCAAATTAATTTTGAGTAGATGTAGTTTAAAATTCTTGCTGTCTGTGTAAAAGTTTTTAAAACAATGCTTTCTAAAGGATATAGATAGGGGGAAGAGTAGAGATGCCATATATAGTACATTATATGAGTATATTCTTTAGGGCTAGCTAACTTTTTAGATTTTGAGGTTGAACAGTAGAAAGAATTATTCATTTAAGATTATATTTAGTCAAAGCAGATCAATAAATCTAGTACTAAATAAAGAATAATTTCTCTAAAGTTATTCTGCCATTTGTTTTTGTGGCACTCAAAATGCCAAACTGAGGAGAGAATGACTTAATTCCATAGTTCTATTTGTACATGGCTTTTCCATTTGGTCTGTTTGAATCGAGCTGTTCTCACTCAATTATTTATAACTGCAGAGTTTATTTTTCCAGTGCTCTTTTAGCAGAGCTGCTGAATCCTCCTGCCAGACACATTTACTCACCTGAGTTCACCGGAGATATTTGGAGATTAATTCCTCAATAAAAAATTCTGCAAACATGTTTTCTTAGAACTAGAATTTTGCCTCAGATAAATAATATTGGCAGCCATGGTGTCACACACACACACACACACACACACACACACACACAAATAGCAGAATTTTCAAAAGTATTTCATTGACCATGTTATATGTTGTCAGTACAGATAAATTGCATATTGTACATAAAAGCACTTATTGGTCACTTCATAATATTTTTGAAAATAGTGTCAATGACCATAACACTTTTCAGGTTTGGGGTTCTGTGGAGGCACTAAGTTGGAATGTCTTTTTTGACAAAAAAAATATATTAAGAGAGCTATTAATGCCGTAGACAGCAGATAGCAACCTTTGAGGAGAGTTCAAGACTCAGTAGCATAGACAGATGAATAGGAAGGGCTGTGATTAAAGTTCAGGTCACCACAACAGAGTGAAGGTTCCTTCTTATAGGTCTCAGAGGAAGGAGGAGGTTGATGAATAGCTCACAGAATGAGACTACATTTGAGGAAAAGGATGTGGAACTCCTGGAATATGTTGTAGTTGGGTGGAGGGTCACACCTCGTTCAGTTGTACCTATTATATCAGTAGCCTTTTGGTGTCCTGGAGTTTATTGGCCTCAGTCTATAAATGTCCTTTGATCAGCTGAGAATGATGGTTGCCAGTCTTCTGAAATCTGGGCACCTGAGCACTCTGTTAGGGGTTTAGAGATTCACAGAGAGGCTCTCAGAGGGCTTGCATTTGCCTTTACAGGGGCTGTAAGAAAGAGGCTTCTGCAGGTAGTTGTAACTTGATTATTCCCTATCCAAAACCTAATATTTCCAGCCTTTTGGTTTATATACAAATGAAACAGAGGAATGATTTCATAGAAAAGGAAGGTAAAGGAGGAGAGCCAACTGGTAATGGATATTGTCTGAAGTCCAGCTTCTAATCAGAATTTGGTCATCATAAGATTAGGCTGGGGCTTCTTTGCCAAGAGGGGTAGTCATTTGTTGTTACCTAGGGAAGACAGTGACATCAGAATTTATGTATCAGGATGACATCATAATATAAGTCCGTGTATCATGTTGAATAGGTTTTTGGATAAACCAAGTTAGCAGATGAGCTAGAGAATGAACTTGATGATGGCAGGTGTCCTGAAGACTGAGAGATTCACGAGATGAGAACAGAGGTCAGTATTGGATATGAAGCAACGAAGGTATAGTGGTTCCCACAAAGTAGAGTTCCTAAAGTAGAGCTCAGTAGAACCTTCACCTGAGTCATGGCATCGTTATAAGAGGTTTCAGGTTTGTAGTTCCAGGGTGACATTGAGGTGGATCGCTTTCTTCAAGGAGAGATGTTTTCATAAGAGTTATTAATGCCATAGACAGACAGACAGAAAGACAGCAGCGACGGTCATTGTAATAAGAGTTCAGGCCCCTCTTTAAGTATAGTAGTTTCCTTAATTTTCTTCTTATATTGTTAATTGCTATTCCTTGGAAAGAACAGTTGATTTTTGCCTATTTATCTTTAATCCTACAGCATTTCTGAACTTGTTTGTTACACTTTTTTGGTGGAATCCTTAGAATTTCCTACATATAAGATTATATGACTTTTGACTAGATGTAATTTTTTTTCTCCTATTCAATCTGAATTATCATTCTTTCTTTCATTCTTATTTATTTATTTAATCTTTCTTTCCAATTGGTTGGTCTAGAATCCCCAGTACAGTACAGAATGGATAGGATGACAGCACACACCCTTGTCTTCTTAATTATATAGGGAAAGTGTTCAGTCTCTCACCATTATGAATGATATTACCTATAGATTTGATAAGTTTCTATTATCATTTAGAGGAAGTTACCTTCTTTTTTCATTTTTTGTTAAAGTTTTTCAAATTTCATACAATATATTTTGATCATATTTAGAACCCCTCTCCTATCTGCAGCCCCTTGATACCTCCTGAGTCCTGATTTCATGTTCTCTCCCTCTCTCTCTCTCTCTCTGTTACTGTTTCTCTCCATAGATATATACATATATATGAATAGATTAGATAGATAGGTGATAGACAGAAATATAAATAGATAAATAGATAGATAGATGATAGATAGATAGAGATAAAGTCTATGGAGTCAAATATGTGTCCCCACATGTCCACTGGAGTGAGTCCATCCACTGAAGCCTGGTCAATCTATCCACTGCCTTAGGGAAACTGACTTTTCATTTCCTAGCAGGTACCCGGGGCTGGGTCCTCCTGCTCACCTCCCCCTTCTACAGTGGGATTCTGTCTGGCTTGAGCTTCCGTGGGTCTCGTGCATACTGTCACCACTGCTTTGAGTTCATAGGAACATCTACCCAGCTGTCTGGAAAACTCTGTTTCTTAGTGGTCATCCACCTCCTCTGGCTCTTACAATCTTTTCACCCCCTTTTCCACTGTGACCCTTGAAACTTGGGAGGCTGAGTTTTGATGAGCTCTCTTCCATCTCTTCTATTTGTTGTTTATTCAATATATTTTTATCATGAATGAGTGTAGAATTATTTCCAAGCTTTTTTTTTTCTGTTTTGAGATGATCTTGTTGGATTTTATAAACTTTCTTTTAATATTATGTCATTTTGCATTAATTTTCATATGTTAAACCAAACTTTAATTTCAGAGATCAGTACCACTCAATAAGAAATCTATATTTTAAAATATGTTTCTTGATTCCAGTTGCTAACATTTTGTTGAGATGTCTGAATTTCTATGTTTTCAGGGTTTTGCCAAAGATGAATAATGATTCTTTAAATACTTGGCAGAATTCACCCAATATTCAAACTATCAGACCCTGTCCCTTGCCCCCATGTGAGTAGTTTTTCATTACTCAGCTTTTTTTTTATTTCTTACTGCCCTAGTCAGATTTTATATTTGTTCTTAAGTAAGCTTTTGGCTGGTATATTTCTAAGAATTTGACAGTTTCAACATTTTACATAATATTTTAGATACAATGTTCATAATGTTCCATTTTTATCATTTTTCTGTAAGTCCTGTGCAATAATTCCCCTCTTGTCACTGTTTCTGATAATCTCTATATGCCTTATTTTCCACATTAAGGTTTACAAGGAATCTATCTCCTGTATCAGCTATATGACTTAAAAATAAGAAAGGAAAGTATAAGATACCAATACTTAAGCATATCAAAGATATATTCCATAGCACTATCTGTAGGTATCAGTTTCTTTACCAGAAAGTTAGGAGCTGAGTTATTATTGCTTAAGTTTTAAAAATCTTTGGGTTATATCATTTCCGTGTTCTAGCATAGGTGTAAGGCATATAAATGGTAATCTGTGGGCAGAAAAAGAGCAATCTGAGAAAATCCTAGTATTTCTGAAGGGAATAGTAGGTGGTAAGGGTGGAAATACAGGTTGGAGTCAGATAATGATATTTCTTTTAATGTCAGTATGAAGGATTTGGACTTGATTAATAGGCAGTGTGAAGCTATTGAGTGTTTTAGGGTTTGAGGTCGGTGAATCAAACTGATTGTCAAGGAAACTGGTCTGATAATTGCATGTGGGAAGAACTGGAGCTAGGAGCTTATCCAGGAATGTGTCCTAATATAAAAAGACAAAGGCAGTAACAGAGAGAATGGAGAAGGGAGAAACAAGAACTAGATATTGTCTGTGATCTAGATCTAAAAGAAGAAAGGAAGTCAGGCATGGTGGTGCACTCCTTAATCCCATCACTCTGGAGAAGGAGTCAGGTGGATCTCTGTGAGATAGAGGCCAGTCTGATCTACATAGTTGGTCCCAGGCCAGCTGTGGCTACAGGGTGACCCTGTCTCAAAAAGTCCAAAAACTGGAATGGAAAACGAAACAAGAGGAGGAGGAGGAGGAAGAAGGAAGGAAGAAGGAAGGAGAGAAGAAAGTAGTAGTATGTTTCCCTTACAATTATTTTGTGATTAGTCACAGAAAATATCCAATATAGATATTTGTTAAATTAGATTGCACTAACTCAGCCTTGCTTCACAATGCAATGAAGGATGAGGAAATCAGCTTTTAAGTGTTTTCCAAGGGCTTCTAGAAAAGCCTTCCAACAAGACAGATTCTGGGCATTTCCATCTTCTTAACTGTCACTCAGGAGCCTATGTGTGCTAACTCCAGCACTACTGAAAGCATTATTCTAGATTTTTTTATTTTGTATTTGGGGTGGTGGGTGGTTTTTTTTTTTTTTTTGATGTAAGGGTGGGACAAGGTTGACATGGCATTCTGGTATGAAGTTTTACCCAGTGAAGTTATCTGTTGTGATGACCTGTGTGTGGTTTCATTCTGGTATACTGATAGACTAGGACCTATATTGACATAGAATAGGAAATTTCTCAAGAGCAGGGGACTAGAGGTTAGACGAGAAAGTCATAGCATCAAGTTCAGGAGATCTTTCTGAGACCTTTGCAATGAGGCACACAATAATTTTGGCCTTATATGACATTTTTTTTCTAGGTTGATAAGGGACAGGTTAATAGTTACTATGGAATGAGATTTATCAGTATTATAAATACAATCATAACTATGGAAGATTTCTCAATGTCTTGGCATCACTTTTTACAAATGCCCATTCCTTTGAGTAACTGTATAAAAAGGTGGTAGCTATTAGGGGATCAAAGACACATACTGACCTTTTGGATATAGATTTCCATTATAGTATTTGCAGGAGATTCTAGATGAACGTGAATTTTACTCATTTAGTTGTATATGTGAAATTAATTAATACAGGGTTGCCTGACTTGCTTTGGCCCACAGTAAGTAAGTGCAACACATTCTGGTGATATTGCTTGACTCCCTGGATAATAATCCTGTTTCCAGCCCTTAAGGAAGGAATGTGAGAAGGAAGAATACAGTGTTTGGAAGTAGCTACTATTGCTCTAGCACTGCCTCAAAATATCTACCATCCTAAAACTACTCACCAATAAACTATACTGGTACATGTAAATTGCTTTATCTCAACTTCTTGAGATAAGGATGTAGAAAGCTGGAGAATAAAGAGAAGAAATATAAAGCATTGATTAATGCTGTTAGAGTAATTACCAAGCTGCTTTACTAATTGCCCTGACAGATTTTGCCACTTTTCTTGGCCAGCTCACCTATCTTTGTTTCCCTCTCTTCATAGATTTTTCTCATTCCTAGTACTAGAGTAAATTGAGCCATCTTCTTGATTCATGCTAAGCCACCCACAATCTAGACATTTCACTCTACTTCCCTCAAAGGAGATTTTCTTCAACTTCCCTTTAACATTTATCATTCTTTCCCCAACCTTGCATGTCTCAGAAATTTTACAGTCAACATTTGAATATTGTTTGTACATCTTTTTATACAAATCAATACCAAAATTATGTTTTGAGATACCTACTCTTATATCCAACTAAACATGTTTCAGGAGGAAAAAGTTGTGTTTGCTGTCACTTGTCTCTGTGAGGCACTCTTGAATGAGAAGTCTCTTAGAAATCATTCAGTTATGCCTCATATATTTAATTTCACATGTAGGTTACAAGAGACTTAGAGATGAGTAGACCCACGTTTAGGGCCAGTAAGTCATTGTAGATTTAGGTCTTAACACCATATTTTCAGAAGCTTCTGATGGAAGACTCTGTGAATACCTAAGTTCTCATTTATCCTTTTTTCAGCATGGCTGGAATCTCCTCAAAAAATGGTTAACCCATTTTTTTTTTTTGCTACTTCTACAGCTCTGGGTGAACCAGGAAGATGGGGTGGAGGAAGGGCCCAGTGATGTGCAGAATGGGCACCTGGACCCCAACTCAGACTGCCTCTGTCTGGGCCGGCCACTACAGAACCGGGACCAGATGCGGGCCAATGTCATCAATGAGATCATGAGCACTGAGCGTCATTACATCAAGCACCTCAAGGACATTTGCGAGGTAGCCATGCTGTTGTATGTGGGGGCATGCAGGGTGGGGCACAGGGCACATGCAGAAAGAACTGGCAGTCTTCAGGGGCCTGCTTCTGACAGTCCCAACATGTTGGAAAAGGGAGATGGACTAATCTACCAGATTCTTTTCAGTGGGATGAAAATGTTCCATATGAGTTTCTTTCCTTCTCTCCTTTGTTTTATCCGCTTTTGTTATTAATTCATTCACATTTACTTTCTCTCCTTACACCTCCCTATCTGCTCCTTCTCTCTCTCTCCTTTCTTTCCTCACCTGACCTTTAACTTTATACTTTCAAATCCAGTTTACCCATGTAAAGATCTAATTTACCTCACTCATTAAAGTAAGTCTTGTCTCTCCCTAAGCCAGTTATTTTTAGACTTGAACTTATAGAAGAGTCCCTAAAGATAGCTTATTAAACATGCAAACCCTGAGGCTCTCACTCCTGCCATCCAAATTGTGAATTATCAAGCTAGGGTAAGGCATGAGTGTCTTTAAGTTTCAAGCAGATTCTTGTTGATGCTAATGTGTTGATCCTTCTCCTTTATTTGGAGAACTCTGATCGTTGATGTGAACAGAAAAGTGACTAAGAAATGAATCAATTGGAGAAGAAGGCAAAAAACAACAAACCTCATCTCCTTTACTATTACACTATTCTCCCTAGGACCGGTGTCTGTAAGTGTCCTAATTCCTTCCTTTTGTCTCTTTACACTGACTATGAAAGCCATTTTCCCCTCACATTCTTTAAGATTAGTAGAGGCAAGTTAGCACACTCAAGGGTTTATTACTAAACAGTAAGAGAAAACCAAGAGGAAACAGGGAAAAGAATGTCTTAAAAGGGTTAAACACACACACACACAGACACACACACACACACACACACACATATTCATTTTTGAGCTAGGAAAATTTTTTCATTCACTATTTTTTCCTCTTTAAGGGGGAAATTAGGTCCTACTTTCTGTTTTCTAATCTGGGGCTTACTTTGAGGTTAGTGGTATAACACTAACATTTTCAAAGTCATATTTCTCTATGGCAGTGTTGGCTTATAGAATTTTCTGCAGTGATAAAAATGCTTTATCTCCATTCTCCAATACATACCCAGTGGGCACTCAAACATTTGAAATTTGGATGATGCTACTGAAAAGTAAAATTTTAAATTTTATTTAATATAATTGATTTATATTTAAATAATGTCATTACTATATGAAATCACACTGAACAATATAACTATGGAAGGATCAAGACCAAGAATTTGGAATATAAAATTTCACCTCAACTCATTTTCATATCTTACTTGGGAAGGTTAAAAATTATCTTCTTTATGTCACGAGGCAGCAAGAAAGGATGGAAAAGGCAAGGAATCTAGAAACATAACCTAGTCACAGAGTAGCTCTGGAGCGACTGACCTTCAGTTTTCTTATTTCTCCCTTAAGCCTTATTTTACACCTATTTTTAATGTTGCTGAGGAAGTAAGGAAAGGAAATACTGTTTTCATTTCCACATGAATGACACTGAGGTATTTGAACTGAGACCTTTGCCCATGTAGTCAAGTATACTAACACTGAGTTATATATATTCCCAGACCATAAATGTAATGCTGAAATTATATATGTTCCAGGTATTTTAGAGAAGGTCATTTTCCTTTTGAAAGTTTATTTTGTCTATTCACTCACCTATCCACATCGCTCATTTTTTCTCAAAGATTTTTACTATAGACCATGAACATCTGTATCACCTGGGAACTTGTTAGAAATGTAAAATTTGTGGCTCTATCTCAGACCTCCTGATAAGATTTAGTCTTTTAATAAGCTTCCCATTTGATGTTCAATACATATAAATGTTTGAAGAGTAGTATTTCAAAATCATGCCTAGATTATATGTTATGGCATCTGTAATAAACTAAGTCCAGTCTGGTCTTTACTTGATGGCTAGACCATGCTATCATGACCTAAGGTCATTTTAGCCCTTTGTTCACAATCTTCTGATGGCTCCTCATTTCTTTTCAAGTAAGAGCTAGACCTCTTACTGCATGCAGGGTTGTATATGCTCAGCTCCTCTTCACTTTAACTTCATCTCTTGCTTGCTTCTTTACCTGTTCTTATACTCCAGCCCCACTGACTTCTTCATCTTCATTTAACATGCTAAACATGCTCCTGAACAGAGAATTGAACTTATATTTTTTCTGCCTAGAATAACCTTCCTTCAAATATCTATGTAGCTGCCTTAGTCAGGTGCTTCAAGTTTTACTCAAATATTTTTAATTAAAATTATGAGCTTTCATTGTTTCTCCCATTTTCCTATCTTAGTTTTCTCCATTACACTTTTGGCTATGGAGCAGAATATATTTATGTATTCAGTTTTGTTTATAGTTTTTCTTTCTTATTAGAATCTAAATTCTGAGGCTGGAGAGATGGCTCAGTGATTAAGAGCACTGGCTGTTCTTGCAGAGGACTCAGGTTTGAATGCCAGAACTCACATGGCACATGGCAGCCATCAGTTCCAGGCTATCTGACATCCTCGTCTTACCTCTGTAGGCATTGCATGACATAGGTGCACTTACATACATGTAGGCAATACACTCATACACATAAAATATAATAAAAATAATGAATAAAAATATTTAGACTGTAAATTCCATGAGAGGCAGATTTTATTTTTTGATTGTTATCCTAGCCCAGTGCCTGACACAACAGATGTTCAAGTTTTGCTAAATCAAAAATAAATAAATATAATCTCCTTCATGTCTATACTACTTTGCCATATTTCATATGATTTTATCTTCAAAGAGGGAAAATGTTGCTATTTTTATTTTCTGTATCAACAGATATTCTCTAATAAGAAAACATTTTTTTCTTAGAGCTGTTAGTCACTGGCTCTGTAAGAATCCTTTAGTCTTAGAAGTATGGTTCATTTGTGCCCAACTTTCAAACCTCATGACCTTTTCTGACAAAACACAAGACATAGTGGATGTGTTTATCTGTTTAAAAAGAGGAATGCTATGACCCTGCTTTGAGGATTTTCCCAGTGCATCCAAACTGTCCAGAGCTTTTGTTGGAAAAAATATTGAAAACTCTTTTTTTCTACCAAGCAAGTTTGGGTATCAAAGAGAGCTGGAGAAATTAGTGTTTAGCTGGGTCATGTACAAGTATTCTCGCTCTAGGTTTTATCACCTCTCATACAAAACCTGTAACAAAACATTGTCAGAAAGAATTCCAGAAGTAGAATTGAAAGATTAAATACTATCTTAGTCACTGTTTAGAGCACTTCAGACGAGTCTTTTCCAACTTAGACTTGATTCCCAGTGTCTAAAATGAGTAGATTGAAGTGCTTGCTCATTTCCTTTCTCAAGACAGTGTCTCACTGCATAGCATTGACTAGGATAGAACTCATTTAGACCAGGCTGGCCTTGAACTCACAGAGATCCACCTGCCTCTGCCTCTGCCTCTTGGGTGCTTGCATTAAAGATATGTACCACCACTACTGGAAAAGGGCCTGCTCTTTAAGGGATATATGGCACTATGGGCATACGGTAGTGGGGCAGATATTTTCTGTCTTTTCCTCCTTAGTAGTTATGGAAGCAAATCTTACTCAAGCGAGATTGTGTCAATATGACAATCTACATTAAGGAAGAACTAGAAATACTTGTCACTCTTGTACTTTTGAAGGGCAAGGGGGAGACACTATTCATTACAGAAGAAAGGCACACTATCTAGTAGAGCTCTTATAGCTACTAGATCTACTATCTACTATCTAGTAGAGAATGGATTTTTTTACTTCTAATGGCAGAAATTCCTTCATAAATATTTAAGTAACAACCACCTCACTTATTAAATGAAAAAATTGGAAATAAGATTAATTAACTTTAATTAATTAATTGAGTGATTCGGTATGAGAAAAGATATTTTAAAAATTTATGTACAGAAAAAACACATTCTTTATTTCTAAATCTAGCTAGAGTAAATAAACCTCAACGTTTAGCTCTAGATCGTTATGAGCAATCACCTGTCATAGTGTCATCCATGACCATAGAATTAATTTTGCAATAAGAGAAGCTATGTACAAATGGAACTAAAGATGCCTTATGCTGCTGTCCTTTCTGTCTTTGAGTGTGTGTGGGGAGAACTAGCTCTGCCTTATGTAAATTTGTAACAAGTTCTGTTCTCAGTTCCTCCAGAGAAGCTTGCCTAGCTTTCACCAGTGATTTGTATTAGTGTCTACATTTAGTTGAATAAAATTTATCATACTGTAGTTTCAAATAATTTTCACTTGATATTTTTAAAGCTGAGGCTTTGGATACATGGAGTGGCATATGCCTTTCATCTCATGATTCAGGAAACAGAAGTGTGAGGATCATAATTTTGAGGACAGCCTGAGAAACATAGTAAAACTCTCTATGTATATAAAAAAAAGAAATAACAGCAGCAACAACACAAATGGCTGAGGTTTTCAGCCATTTTGTTTTTTGTGAGATTTCTGACCCCTGTATTTCACAATTGTCATTCCACTTTGGCACACATAGATAATGATAACACATTTTAAAAGTAATAATGTTTATGTAGTATATTAGAGTCAAAGGATAAGACAGCTAGTTAGCCTAAAATGAGCAGCCCACGGTTTTATGTTTTTCCTAAACCTTACCTTGTCCAGGCCTTCTGAACTTTTCCAGTCCTTGTTCCTATAGGTGATGAAGGAAATTTTTTCTTATGTTTTCATTTTTTATATGTAGATACAGAGTTGTAAACTTGTAAGAATGCTTCCCTAAATGATTTATCTAACTCTAGTTGAGTCGTATGCTGTTTGATATATCCCATTTTCCAGAAGTACTAAGATTTTCCTTACAAATCTAAGCTGTTGTGTCTACCCTGCATTAAGTCATTATTTCCACATTGTTTTTAGTTACTTTCTATTGCTGTGATAAAAACACTGACCAAAACCAGCTTGGGAAGTGAAGGATTCATTTTCTCTTACATCTCCCAGGTCAGTTATTCACTGAGTGAGCCCAAGGTAGGAACTCAGGAAAGGAACCCGGAACACAGACCATGAAGAATACCTGTGCATTGGCTTGCTCACCTGGCATGTGGTCAGCCTGCTTTCTTATACATACAGGACAAACTGACCAGAGATGGCAATGCCCACAGTAGGCTCACCCTGCCACATCACTCAGTAATTAAAATGAAACACAGACATGGCCACAGGCCTTGGAAAATTGAGGCAATTCCCCAGTTGAGGCTCCTTCAACTCAGGTGTGCCAAGTTCAGAACTAAAACTATCCAGCACACACATCAATGCCAGTGTGTGTATGACAGTAAAAAAATTGGAAAAGAAGCAAGAGATGAGATGAAAGCAGGGAAGAGGGGTTGACCACATGTGACCTTGTATGTAATAAGAATTTTAGTTTTCTTTGAAGAGAAATGAGCCATTAGAAGGTTTTGAGCAAAGGGATTAAAAAAAAACCCACTTAGGTTTTATAACCCTTGTTATAACATCCCTTGTTAAAGAAAAAAATGAAATAGATAAACAGGATTACTTGGCTATTATCACAGAAATACCATAGCTGATTCATGGCAATTGTGATGATTTACTGGCACCCAGAGAATGTTTAACTACTTTATTGTCTGTCCTCCGATCCATGGTCACTTTACCCCTAGGAAGCAGAGGTGACCCTCATGAATCAGTTTATATGTTGTACCACAACATGATATTCACTCTTACCATTCAGATGAAGAGAGAATGTATTTAAAGCATGCATGACAGTGAGAACCATATATCCTTTCTCATTCCTCTCTGTCCTATGACAGGTCTTCAGAAACTTTTAATCCTGGTTACTTTCTATTTTTCTGATAATACACTGACTAAAACCACCTTGAGGAGGAACTGGTTTATTTCATCTTATACTGCTAAGACATAGTCCATCTTTCAGGGAAGTCAGACCAGAACTCAGGGCAGGAGCCTGGAGGTAGGAACAGAAGTAGAGACCACAGGAAATGCTGCTTACTGGCTTTCTTCCCCTGATTTGGTCACCTAGGTTTCTTATACAGCCCATACCCACATTCCCAGAAATGATACCACCCATATTGGGCTGGGCTCTCCAACATCAACCAGCAATCAAGACAGTAAACCCTGCATTCATGACCACTGGCTACTCCTTTAGAAGAAATTCCTCAGTTGCGTTTTCTCTTTCCAGGTGTGTCAAGTTGACAACTGAAGGCAACCTTTACGCTACTTCAGTCTTCTACAAGACAAATATGCCTGACCCTTTCCACTGTTCTTCATGGTATTGCTTTTCCAGGCCCCTCTATTGCCGGCTTAGTTGTTTTTGTTTTTTGGAGTTTTTTTTTTGCTGTACACAGTTTTTTTTTTGACTCTGAAAGACAAGGGTGTCTCAGAATATAATGCTACTTTTCACAGTAGTATGACTACTTTCCAATCACCTCTCTTCTCTTTTGTCTCTCAATCTATCATTTTGTATTTTTGTCTGAATCAAGATACCACTTAGTATATTTGCCCTTCAAATTCCAAATTTCATGGACAACTTGTCTTAAATGCACATACTTTCAAAAATATATTCATGTGAAAAGACAATATTACATAAATTATAAGCCAATTTGATTAGTCAAGCCAAAAGAAGAGAAAGTAGTCATCTCTCCTGACTTTTCATCTCTCTTCCATATTCTTATGTCTCTTATCTTCCATTTTGAGGATAGTGGAAAATACTATAAACCTTAAGTCTTCAGATATTAAGAAAATATTAAATTTCTTCCCTCTTATACCTGTATTTTTTTCTTTATATTCTCTGGGAAAGACTTCTTGTCACTCTGAATAATGAAAACTAAATATATAATTAATAAGGAGTTTATAAAGAAAAAATGAAAACAACCAGAATCTACACATACAACAGAATGATTTGTGCTGTTGAATAATCTATTGTACTCTAATCTTAAAAGTGTATGTGTGTAATTTGAGAAAAAGTGTCTGTAAGATACTTAACCATGAGTGACACATCTTTACTGTAACCTCTATCTACACTTAGGATGAATGCATCTCTTAACTCTCACCAGAGAAGTTTCCTTATGCAGCAGATGGTGATTAACACAGAAAACCACAATTAGTCAATGTTCACAGAAAAAGAAGCTGCAAAGTACTTATCCCTGAATAGGACAACTATTTCAAACCTCTGCCTACTAAGGTTCAGGAATCATTGGGGAAGAGTAGGTGGAAAGACAGTAAAAGCCAGAGAGGGTGGGTGACCACAAGGAAACAGAGTCTTCCAGAGAGCTGGTCATTTACTCATATGAACTCACAGCAATGGTGACAGCATGCACATAGTTGAGGACTGCCGGAAGTACAAGAAACAGTGTCTTATAGGGATGGGACTGTTATTGGTCCCAGTGAATGAATCCACACTGAAGGACTTTTGGGGACACAAATCAGACTCTATAGGCCATATATGCATATATAGAATATATACATATACACATATGTGTACACATATACGTATGAGAGTTCATTTGGGCGAGGGGTTATAGGGGGAGGTGCAGAGAGGGGAAAGAATCTAAGTGCTATCAAACTATATTGTATGAAAATCACAAAAATTCAACAAAAATTATAAACGTTGATAAAGCATTTATATTTTCCTATTTATAACATAACCACATTTTTCAAGCATGTATTCTGGGTGGGTCTGTATAGATGACTCAGTGGTTAAGAACACCTGCTGTTTTTCCAGAGGACCTGGGATATGTTTTCTAAATCATGTTTCTCTAGTCTTCTTGATAATTTTAATATCTGCATAATATTCCCTTAAATTTAATGTAACAGTGTATTTATTATCAAACATTAGCTTTAAGAAAACATGCTAGGGACCTACCATCCTGTGTGTAGTCACACTCTTCTTAATATGTAGTTTAATATCAACATAACTAAAGAAACCATTTCATTTACAATGATAATGAATCGCACATTTGGGGAATTACAAAGCTTCATTGACATTGCTTTCCATTGTCTTTTATCGGCACTACTTTCTTCTGTTTTTTTTTTTTTTTTCTGTTACATTCTACACTGATTTTCAATTCTAGCTTCCTTGCTGCATACTGAATATATTATGATATTTATAGTCTTCCTTAACTCTTTCAAATGGGAAAAGTGGACATAATTATTAATTAATTTGTGAACTGAATTTTCAGGAAATGAGTGAACTGTCTAGGTTGAACCTTTCTGTCACCATAATTTTGGGATCTCTCATCAAATGATTTCTTTTGTGCCTTCTCCTTTCATAAGTGGTGAGTGTATGATTCACCTGTGTATTCCTGAATGTATTCTAGATCTCATGGCTAGTACTCTTGGGCTTCCTTGCTGAGAATATCTGTGTTCTTTCCTGGCCAGCTACTTCAGATAATGAAGACATTCATTTAAAAAGTGGTTTCAAATGAGCTGAACTTCCTAAAGTGAGGGATGCTGGGTAGGCTGATAGACCTCAGTAGATGAACCTGCACCAAGGTCACTTGGGGACACTAATTTGACATAATAGACCTTAACACAGATGAAAGAATGTATGGATTCCAGTTGAGGGAATGTAGGGCTTGCTGGTGGGGAAGGGGTATAAAGATGATTAAGCCTGACTGAGACATTATGTATGAAATACATAGTAATTCAATTAAAAAATTAAAGAAGTGGTTTTGAGCCAGTCATAGCGGCATGTGCCTGTAATCTCAGTTCTTGTGAGTATGAGGCAGGAGGATTATGAGCTCAAGGTCAGACTGTACTATACAGAGAGACCTTTACTCAAGAAAAGAAATGGTTCGATATTCTCAGTTCCTGTTTCATTATTGGAACTTTTCCTGCCTTGACTTCATTTACTAGATTGTTGTAAGTAATAATTATGAAGAATTTGGAGAAATGGTGCATATGTATGTCACCTGTAGCACATTTTCCTAGAATATTATTAGATCCAAGTTCAACTCCTAGGACCAAGGAAGTTTCCTTTTTGGTAAATCATATAAAGAATATAATTTCAAAGGTTTGAGTGGCTCAAGCTAACGCAATAGCTACTCAGATGAAAGTGTTTGTATTCAACCATCTTTTGATAAAGGACCCTTTTGCCTTTTGAGCTTTTTCTCATAGAAATAGTGGAAAAAACTGTACTTCAGAGACAATAGACTCTGAACTCGTAGTAATGTAGTGAGTTCCTTTTCTAAATGTCAGTTTTCTCTTTTGAAAAATGGAAATAATCATTACTTGCCCAGCTCGTGGAACTGAAATGAGGCTCCCAAATACTTTTGAAGTAGTAAATCCATCTGTGATAGGAAGATTATCCTCATCCCAAGCCTCTCCTTTGTCTGCAGGGCTATCTGAAGCAGTGCCGAAAGAGAAGGGACATGTTCAGTGATGAGCAACTGAAAATAATCTTTGGGAACATTGAAGACATCTACAGATTTCAGATGGGCTTCGTGAGAGACCTGGAGAAGCAGTACAACAATGATGATCCCCACCTCAGCGAGATAGGTCCCTGCTTCCTAGAGCACGTAAGCATCTTACTTTGGCTAGGTTTTAAAGATACATTAGGAAGTAATAAAAGTGTATGAACTTTCTGGTTTTAGTCAGCTGCCCTATCTTGAAGCTACGGATGAGTCCTCAGGCCCTGATTTTGACTCGATCTTTAATCAGGTTATGAGAATTTATGCTATGACTTGACTTTCTTTTACCATCTCCCTATCCTTTTGGGTAGTTATCATTAATTATTCTTTCAAACTTCACTTTTCTTTTCCTGCTGGGTTCAGTTTATAAGAGACTCAATGTTTTGGGTAAAAATCAATATACTCATTTCACAAGGATTTGAGAAATTTGAGAAGACAGACCATAGTTCTCAAGAAAGTAGGCACGAAAATGAGTTTAGGGGTCAGTATTACAGTATAAGAAGTAACAAGTGTAAGAAAAGTGGCCATATGCTTAGAGAAAACAAACCAGTGTGAATTTCAGACTCAGACCTGGGGTTAGTAGGTAACTTCAGCTCTGTACATTACTCTGAGCTTCAATCTCTTCATATAGAATATGATAAAATTTCATTATAATTGCTTTGTGATTTTTCTCTTTGTGTAATTTATAAGCAACTTTTCCCAATATTTGACGAAGTAGCTTTTTGAATAAGTAATATATACACATGCCTCAAAATTCAGATAACATTCTCACAAGTTTTGGGGGAGGATGCAGAAATTGAAGAGGTCCCCCAGAGTACTTTCACATTCAGTGATTTGCTAAGAAAACTCACCTGACTTTATATATAGCTTCTGTCTGATTGTGAATTATTACAATGAAGTGACTGAAACAACCAAGCAGACGCCAGGCACACAGTTCTAAGAGTAGAATAAAAGTTTTCCATAAAATTTAATTAAAGAATTCACAGGAGGGATTCATAGGAGATTGAATATAGAGTTATCCTTTGCATACCATGCACCCAAAACTTCAGATTTGCAGAAGCAAAGCAAATATTTGAAATAAAACACATTGTTTATACTGTTTATGCACAGCAAGCTACTCTTACCTAGACAGTGTAGAGAATGCTTTTCATGTGTAACCTCCACAGTGCTTATGAAGGTCAAAATTTTCAAGGAAGCACTTCTAAGATTAGTATTCTCAGGCCTGCTATGATAAGTCTTCCTACATGGGATATTAACCAGTAAACCATTACAGATAGTACATGAGTTAGCTTACAAACATTCAACAGGTCTATGACCTGTAGTTCCAATCCTACACACGCTTATAGGACTAGAATGATCATATACAAGGCTGTTGATCGTATGTAGTGTTCCATGTCATTGAGTAGAGTTAGAAGCCAAATACATATAGCACGTGATTATTCTAGGATATTACCTAGGAAAAAGTAACAAACCAGATATATGTGATTTATAACAACATAGAGATATCAATTACATAGTGTTGGAAGAGAAAGAACATAGAAAAATGCCCTCAACTAGATTGTCATTTGTGCTGTAGTGTGTATTACTAGCATGCTTTGTCTCTAACCACTAGATGTCAACCAACATCTTCCTTTCCATCAATTAATATGTTATAGGTGCTATGGGGAGAAAGATGAGATACTGAGGTTTTTCCTTGGAAGTAGTTTATTCATTCTAAAATCTGGCTCTGTGTGTCTATTAGATTCCTGTTACAGTTCAGATTCTCTATCTCCGACATATGCTAACACACATATCCTGATTGGGTGCTTTGTGCTACTAGGTCATGACAGACAAAATTGTATACTTGCACTCAGGCGTAGACCATATTGCACTCCTTTTTCTTTGTTTTGGGGGCTTCCTATCACATTGTTTTCTTTGATTCTTGGAACCCCCTTAGGGTCATAGTGTATCAACTTGGTTTAGAGTTTTGGACAGGCGAGAGAACAAACTATAATGCAAGAAATTACCATTGCTATGTTAAGAAGCAAATAAAATTAAGGTATATACTGATTCTAAAACAAGGGTATTGTGAGGGATAGATGGCTCAGCAGTTGAGAACATTTGCTACTCTTCCAGAGGAAACAGGTTCAGTTCCCAGCACCCAGATGGAAGCTCACTACTACCTGCACACACATGGTACACATACATATACTCAGGCATACACACACATACACATTAAAATAAGCTTAACAAATATTTAAAAATCAAAATAAGAATACTTAAGAGGAAGATATACAATATAGTTTGAAAATGTTTCTGATTAAAGATATTTTATTTATTTTAAAAAATTTTAATTAATATTGCCTGATACGTTTATTCTGCAGTACTCATTAGTAATACATTATGATAACATTGGGAGTTTTCCCATTTACTGTTGTTTGAATTAATTTTTGATGCATGGGATTATATATAACATCCCATTATTATTATGACTTCTAAGACTATACAAATGGAAGACCATTTTGGTTTTTAAGCTATTGTTTTACAAGATTAGAAAAAGGGTCATTCAATTCCAAATTTGTGGCTAACTCTTTGGACAAAGTAGTCCTGAAGAGATTTGTAATTGTTTAATCAAGAATTGCATTATTGAGAATAAAAGTATGACATTTTCCATCAATCATAAGACAAAATCCTTTCTTTTTTAGCATTGAGTATGATCCTTTTCTTCTGCATCATTCAGCTGGTGGCATCCAGCTTGCAAGATACACCTTAAAAGCATTTTTCATATAACTGACAAATCTTTGTTGATTAATTTACATTCATTTTTGTTGTTGACCACCAGAATATGGTCTATTTGAAACCCTTAGCTATTTGGTTTCTAGTCGTAAATACATGTGGAATTCCCCTGGGGACTCCTATTGAGTCAATGTGGACATTAAAGGATCCAAGTAATGACCTTGTCCCTGGGATTAATTTCACTATGACGAAAAGACTTGAAGGCCAGGGTAAAGAGTATAGCCAATTGAACTTATGTGCAGGTTCCTCACCAGTTCGATGGTAATCTTGAGCAAAGGTACTCCTATTAACAGTACCAACAGATGCCAGCTTGGGTGACAATGAATGTAGAATAATTTTTCTTTGCCCCTTTGTTACTTCAAACATTTAGTTTGTGGGTTTAAACTTCTCAGTCTCCCATAGACTGACAGAATACTGTGAGATATGAGGGGTGATTTATTCTCCTTGCTGATAGGGAGACAGTGACTGACGGGCTGGCCTATATGGCCAGAAATAATTCTTACTGAGCACGTGTGCTGCAAATGTAACCTATTTTTACCGAAGTATTCAATTCTCTATGTCTAGTCTCTATTTCTAAGGTCACTGTAAATCCCTTGATATTCTCTCTCTCCCCCCCTTCCTTTTTTTTTCTCTCTCTCTCTCCATATGTATGTATGTATGTAAGTATGTATATCCTAGATAACAATAATTAACGTTCCATGGATTAAACACCAGAGATGGAGCCTTATCAGTAATTGGGGAGATTTCATGTTGGACTTTTTAATTCGATTTTCTTTTGGATTTTGGAATAGAGATATTCTTTTAGATTAAGATGTTATTGTTGTTATTTCAAAAAAACAAGGCAAATGATGAAAAGCACATATTTAGCAAAACTGAAACAAAGATAATGCATTATGCCCTCTGGGTAATAATAGATCATCCGGCTCTTTTTGCAATGGATTTTAAAACTTCCTTAGATGACCCATGGGGGAAAACATCAGGATACATGTACTTGTCCATCCAAGAAAATCCTCTTTGATTCTCCATTGGATAAAACCAAACACGCGTCGGACTGAAGAGCTAGAGGAAATGATGTTTTAGTTGCAGTAATTACCAAGTTACTCATTATTTATCCCCATAATAAACTAATTTAAAACAGTTTCTTCTTAGTCTTAATTTCAAAGTATCTCTTCTGGTGATGATACTGTCCATTTTTCCTGGTCAGTGTCATGATGAACTTCTAATGTATTCAGTCTGTTTCAGCCACCTTAATTATGGTTTTGGTAATTAACAGAACCTTGAAAATGGTCTCTCCAAAGTCAGCTCCAATTTTTTCACTTCTCAGCTTTTTTCAGCATTTAGTAACCCTGCTGAAAAGGATGGGTTGGAAATTTGAATGAAAGAATCTGAATGGGAAGGCTTTATATCCTAAGGGAAAGTAAAGATTTCTTTCAGCAAGATAACCATTTATACAACATTAATTCTGCCAATCCAAGACCATCTGAATTCTTTCCATGTTCTAATGTGCTTTTTCAATTTTTGTCTTACATGTCCCAAAATTTTCATTATAGAATTCTTCCTGTCTTTGGATAAGTTTTGTCCTAGATATTTTATTTTATTTATTTTTTAAAAATTTTATTGAATTTTTGTTCATTTCATACAACAGTTCTAAAAAAAATTTAGAACCCTTGTCTCATCCATACCCCCTAACTATCCACTGGGCCTCATGTATTTTGTCATATATATTTGTACCCAGATGCCCTTGTGTGCAAATTCATCCACTGGAATCTGGTCAGCTTACCTAGAGATCATAAGTAAGGTATACGCTCCCTGTTTCAGTAGTACTCAATTCCAGTAATTCTCAGTCTAAGTCTGGCTCACCACCAATTTCTATCACTCCACTCTGGACCCTTGTCTGATTGAGTTGTATGGGTCCTGTGCTCTGTGTTACCATTGCCACAAGTTCACATGTGTAAGCTTCCAGTGGCCCAAATGCCTGTGCTTCCCTGAGTTCATGAAACAGCTCTGGCTCTTACAGTCATTCCGCCCCTCTTCTGCAATGATCCCTGAGCCACTGGTGGGTGAGGTTCAACATAGGATATGTTAAGAAATTTCATTTCTCTAGAGATACGACAGAGGTAGGAGTATCTCTAGGATCTTGTCTTCTCCAACCATGTATATTTGGTTGAGTTTATAGTGCCACCCATGAGTTCACTTCCACTGAGAAGGCTTTAAGTCCAATTAGATAGCTGTTGATCACCCCCCACTGCACCAATAGAAGTCATGTGCTGTGTCCATTGTTACAGTTATTAGAATTCAGGTTTAGGTTGGACCATTGACTGATTTTCCCACTTAGCAGCCTGCATGTTATCATCTAGCATTATGGGAACTAAACTTCAGGTAGATGGCTTCCAGGTCATTTCCTCCTCCATTGCTCCAAGTCCTGTATCTGAAATATGGCCTGTCTTCAGCAGTAGGGTCTTATCTTCTAGTTTTGGGAGATAAATGAGAGCTTTGGCAATATCTTGTACTATTTTGAGAGTCTCTTGGACCACTCTCACCAATCACACAAAGGCAGGTACCTTCAGTCTGACACTGTGTTCCTTGCCAAAGAGCCTCCAGGTATATAGATGTACTAATGTTTACACACTGCATTTTTCAGGGGGTTTCAGTGGTATCTTGTCTCCCTCTGGGTTCCCTAATCCTCCAAGATTCATTCATTTCTGCTCTTTTTCCTCCCATCCAACTTCCTTCCTCCTTTCCCAGTCCCAGCACCCACGTTATCCCCACCCTCCCCCCAATAATACCCATCTCCTGTCATCTTCAGACTTCACTCTCCCCCACACTGTGGGCTCCTGCATGTCCCTCTGTTCTCTCCTCCATGCTGAACTCTCCCATTTATTTTTAGACTATTGAGAGTTGGTTATTTTCCCCAATTTCTTTATTAACAATTTCATTACTGACAAATAGTGAACCTACAGATTTTTTTGTATGCTGATTTTATATCCTGTTACTTTGTTGAAAATGTTTATGGTGTTTAAAGTTTTCTGGTTGAGGTTTTAGAGTCTTTGAAAGAAATGTAGGATATCTTTTATGTATTAGAATATTTAGACTTGTCCCTTTCCTATTAGTAACATATTTATTTAGCACTGAATTGGGTAACAGTGGAGAGAGTTGACTCCTTTTTCCTATTTCAAATTTTTATAGGAAATATATTTAACTTTTCCCATTTGATATAATGTTCACTATAGGTTTGTCATATGTAACTTTCATTGTGTTAAATTGTGTTCCCTATATTCTTCACTTCTTTAGGAATTGTATCAGGAAAGAATTCTGAGCTTTGTTGAAAATATTTTCTGAATTGATTTAGATGATAATCTGATTCCTCCTCAAGTCTGATTATTTGCTGCATTACATTTTTTCATTTGTGTATGTGAACCAACCTTGTCTCCAGGGGATGAATGAGACAAGTTCAGTTATGGTGTATGATCCTTGTTTGTTACTGAATTTGGCTTCCAAGAAACTTATTGAGAGTTTTTACACTTATCTTCACTACAGAGATTGGTCTATTTGGGGTGTGTGTAACTGTGTTTTTGTGATGCATGTGTGTTTGTGTTTCTGTGATGTGTGTGTGTGTGTGTGTGTGTGTGTGTTTGTCCTTATTTAAGTATCAGTGTAATAGCTTTGTACAATGAGTTCAGTGGTATTGTTTCCCTTTCTATTTTATGAGACAGTTTGAGAAACACGGATGTTAGTTTTTCTTAAAAGATTTGGTGGCATTCAATAGTCAGTCTTCCTTTGCTTTTCTTTATTGGAAGAATTTATATAATTGCTTCATTTTCATTAATTAATTATAATAAATATGTTTACATTGTCCCTATCTTCTTTTATCTTCAATTAGCATACCAAGAAGCAAGTTTCTTTATGGCATTTTTATATAAACTTAGTTTTGGTTGGACCTCAGCCCATCTCTCCTTCATCCTCATTTCCCTATCCCCAACATACATTTATGACACTTCACCTCGGTGTTTCCCTGCTCCAATCTCATATCACACACGTTCTATTACACATTCCCTGTCCTTCTCTCTTAAAGTCACTTTCCCTCCTTCTCATAGGCTCCTTTCTTGTTTCCTGGACTCTCTATATATTCATTCCCCCACAGAAACACATATAAAAATTAGAAATTGGGATCTTCATAAAATTGAGAAATTTGGGTTTTGGAGCTCAAGTGACATCACTGAACATAATATTTCTAGTACAATGCATTTTTTTCAAATTTTATTTTTTTTACAGTGAGGCAAAATTCTGCATGTATATACCACATTTTCATAGGCCATTGAACAGTTTATGAACATCTAGGCTGATGCCCCTTCTTTACTAAATTGTACATATAATAGCAATAAACATGGATATGCAGTTATCTCTTTGCTAGGATATGGAGTCCTTTAGAAATGTACCCAGAAGTGGCATGGCTAGGTTATTCACTAGTTCAATTTTAGGTTTTTGAAACTTCCATTATGATTTTCATAGTTCCTGTTCAATTTAGACTCCCACTAACAGTGAATACATTTTTCCCTTCTCCACATATTCTCCAACATTTTGCTTTAATTTTCACTTTTATGTGTTAATACACAATTTCTTCTCTTTATAAAGTGTATATATAAAAATATTCAAGGATTACATGTGAATTCTGAAATTGAAACAAATAATATAATTTATGCCAAATTATCAGTTTATATTATTTTTTATTTCTTTATTATCCAATTATATTTTATTTCTTTATTTGACTCATTTTGTGGAAATGGAGGGAGGAAAGAATTCATTTCATCTTATACTTTACAGTCTATCATTGGAGGAAGTCAGGGCAGGAACTCAAGGCAAGGACCTGGAGGCAGGAACTGAAGCAGAGAATGTGGAGGAATATGGCACACTCACTTGCTCCTAGGCTCAAATTAGCTGCCTATCTTTAAAAAAAAAAACTTCTTTACTTTGAGACTGGAGAGACGGCTCAGTGATTAAGAACACTGGCTGCTCTTGAGGAGGACAGAGGTTTGATTCTCAGCCCTCACATGGCAGCTCCAGTTACCATCAGTAACTCCAGTTCCAAGGAAATCCAACGCCCTCTTCCCACCTTCCTGGACATTACACAGGTGTACTTACATACATGCAGGCAACATACTCATACACATAAAATAAAAATAGCAGAATATTTTTAAAATTGCTGAAATTTTTATTTTCTAACCACTGTTGTCTGATTGAGATATTGTTGTCCCACAACCCCGTTATTAGGTAACATCATTTAAACCCTTTTTAAATATATGCACATCTGTATAGTTTAAGAAGCATCTGTGGTAGTAGGCTTACATATAAATTATTCAGAAGAGCCTTTATGTTAGCTATGCCTCTCTATACTCACACCTCTGTCCTGCCCTCGCATTCTCCACCCACCTAACTTACTTTAGTAAATAATTTCCTTCTCCTTCTTCATATCACATTGTGTGTTCACTCCCAGAAAACCCCCTTCTCATGGCCTCGAATTAGTTTCATTACCTCTATGGGTTTCCCAGTTGAAATACACATACCTGAAGATTTAAAGCTGGCATTTACATATGAGAGATAATATGTGATATTTATCATTCTGCATGTGGGCTATCTCACTCAGAATGGTTGTTTCCTTTTTCTACTCATTTACCTGCAAATTTCAAGATTTCATTTCTTATAAGAGATGAATAATATTTTGTTGTGTAAATGTACCATAATTTCATTTTCCATTCATCAGATTATAGACATCTACAGTTTGTTCCACTTTTTGGCTATTATGACTAGAGCAACCATGAACACAGATGAGCAAGTATCTCTGTAGTAGGATATAGAATGCTTTGGGTACATGACCAAGAGTAGTGTGACTACATCGTGTGGTAGATGTATTTCTAGCTTTAAAAGGAAACTCCACACTCACCTCGGTCCAGGCTACACCAGTCTGCACTCACACCACTCTTCCCTTACTTCAAATGCTCACCAGCATTTGTCCTGATTTATTTTTTGGATATTAGCCACTCTGACTGTGTAAAATGAAATCTCAGTTAGTTTTAATTTGTACTTCCTTAATGTACAATAGGTTAAACGTTAAAAAAATTTCTCAGTCATTTGCATCTCATTTTAATGGAAATGTCTGTTCTTTCCCCCAAGTCTCCTTTTTACTGTGAAAATTTGATATTTTAATAAATGCTAAAATTATATGTATATCAAAGGATTGTTTTAAAGTAAGATTACTTTTGATTCAATAACAGTAAATATTTGATTTCTATACTTTTTTTTACTGTGAATGATACTTTAATTAGTAATTTCTGTTTATAATGCAAACTATAGGAATTCAAAATTAGCATTCATGCCTCTGATCTTCCTAAACATACCAGAATGTAAATCTTGTGTTCTGCTTTGTTTAAATTGACTTTATGAACCTACTCCTGTCCAGCTTCACATGAATCATCTTGTCTAGTTCAGCAGTTAGAGTGCAGTTTCTGGGATGCTTATTCTTTTAAAAAATTTTTGTTTTACTGAATCATTGTGTATTTCATATAGAACACCTCAAGGAATCTTAATCATCTTTATGCCCCCTTCCACACTGATACCCCTCCATAGCCGCGCCACTGGAATCCATACATTCTTTCTTCTGTGTCAAGGTCTATTGTGTCAAGTTAGTATCCCAAAACGTTCTTCAGTGCAGTTTCATCCACTGAGTTCTACTCAGCCTATCACCCTCACATAACAGAAATCAGTTGCCAATCTTTCTTCAACAAAGATTGGGGTCTGGTACTCATTTCCCCAGTTCCATGCTGGGTTTTGTCTGCTTGAGTTTGAATGGGTCTTGAGAATGCTGACACCATTGTTATAGGTTCGAATGAGCAAGGTTCCAGGAGCTTGTAGGATTCCATTTCTATTTATTCATGCACCTCCTCACTGGCTCTTACAGTCTTTCTGCCACCTCTTCTTCAGTGGTTCCCTCAGTGGTTCCTGAGCTCTGAGTGAGTGAAACTTAATAAAAGAGTCTAATCCAGGGACTGTCACTCTGTAGTTTCCTAATCTCCATGTTGAAGCCATTTGTGACCTTTTGTGTTACTGGCCCTCTGTTGCATGAGGGAGTTTCATTAGGGAGAATTGAGAGATTCATTAGTGACTTTTTTCCCCATGTTCTTTATTGTCTGAACCTTGGGTGTAGAGGCTGCATTGTAGGTGTACCAATTAGGCATGGGTAATTCACAGACAATGTCTGTGTGTGACCAGCATTGGTACTCTGTAGTAGTCTCTGGTGCAAAAGAAGCTTCTTTGATCAGTGGTGACTGGGATACATGGCTATAAGGATACATATTTTGCATTTAGTATAAAGTTACATTAGCCTAGGGATGTGACAGTCTTGGAGATTTCACTAAGTGCTATGATCTCTTCAGATACACGTATTTGGCTATAATTACAGTACGACACATGAGTTTCCTGCCATTGAGGGGGCTCTAAGGCTAATTAGGTAGCTTTTGATTGGCCCCAAGATAAAAATACCACTACTGCATCAGTGTCTTATGCTGTGTTCGTCATTGGTGTAGTTATTTGATCATCAATATGGTGTTGGGTCACTGACTGATGTTCTCCCTTAGCTGTCTGCATACTGCTCTCCAGAGCTATGAAACCTAGCTTTCAGGGGAAGTGACTTTAAGGTTAGTTCCAGCTCCACTATTCCAAATCCAGTCTCCAAAGTGTGTCCTATTTTCAGCAATAGGATCTGATTTTCAAGTTCTGAGAAGCAATCAAGGGCTGTGGCAATAGCCTGTGTAATTTTGGGAGTCTTTTGAACTAACCTAGCCAACAACTCAAAGGAAGGTTTCTCCTCTCTGGCACTGTTTCTTGCTATGTAGCCTTCAGCTATGCACATGGACTCCTACAGAAATATTGTAGGTGGAATTTTTCATTAGGTTTTTAGAATAAAATACCTCTGGTATTTTACACTAGCTAGGCATTATTTATCTCTCCTCTCTCCCTCTCTCTCTCTCTCTTTCTCTCTATTATCATCCCTCCATGCCTTCCTCATTTAAAGTGTCCCCAGTTCCCCATTTCTCCCTTTATAATACCTGTTCCCTATGAGCCCAAATCTCTTGAAATTCTTCTTTTCTTTTATCCCCATATGTCCTTGTATGATGCTCCATTCCCCCTCCCTTTTAAAGACTCCCATTCTATCTACTTCTTCCTTACTAACACTTGTATACTAGTATTTTTCTCTCTCTGATTCCTTCTTTCCTTTTATCTCGCTGGGTCCTTTCTATTTTCCTGGTTCCTGCATCAGGATATATACTCACATACAAGGTTTTGGTGCTCGGATCCACAAATGAGGGAGAACATATATATGTCCTTTATTTTTCTGAGTCTTGTCACTTCATTTAGCATAATACTTTCTAGTTCTGTCCCTTTACCTGCAAATTTAATGATTTGATATTTCTTTACCATTGAATAGAACTCCATTGTATAAATGTACCACATTTTCACTATCCATTTCTCAGTTGAGGCACACTTAGGTTGCTTCCATACTTTAGCTATTATGAAAAGAGCAGCAATAAACATTAATGTAAAAGTATCTTTGCAATAGGACAAGTCCTTTAAGTATATGACGAGGAGTGGTATAACCAGTGGTAGATTTCTTTTCAATCTTTTAGGAGTTCTCCACACTGCTTTCCATAGGAGTTGCATGAGTTTACAATAACACAAGCAGTGAATGAAGGTTCCTCTTTCCCAACATTTGATCCTCGCCAATAGTTTATATCATCTGTTCTTTTGATCTTATCCAGTCTGTTTGGGGTAAGATGAAATCTTAAAATGGTTTTAACTTATATTTCCCTAATTATTAATGATACTGAACACTTTTAAAGATGTTTCTTAGCCATCTTTATTTATTCTTTTGGAAACTCTCTGCTCAGATCCTTAGGCCATCTTTTAATTGGGTCACTTGTTTTCTTGATTCTTTGTTTTTAAAGTTCTTTATATATTCTGTATGTTAAATCTCTATCAGATGTGTCACTGGTGATGATTTTCTCCCACTCTGTGGGTTTTCTCTTCATTTCCTTGGTTGTTTCTTTTGCTGTACAGAAGATTTTTATTTTAATGAGGTCTTACTTGTTGATTATTGACCTTAATTCCTGAGCAAATAATATCCTTTTCAGAAGTCCTTTCTTACACCTATGTCTTGCAGGTTACTGCCAATGTTTTCTTCTAACATTTTCAGAGTTTCAGGGTTCACATTCAGGTCCTTGATCCTTTTGGAGTTGACTTTTGTGCAAGGTGAAATATAAGGGTCTATTTTCATCTTCTAATGGTGAAATGAATATCTTTTTGTAATATAGTTTGAAATCTGGTATAGTAATTCCTCCAACATTGCTCTTTGTGCTCAGGGTTTCTTTGGTAACTGCTGTCTTTTGTGATGATATATGAAATTTTGGATTTTTTCCCTAATTCTGTGAAGAATGTCATGGGCATTTTGATTGGGATTGCATTACATCTACATACTGATTTTGGTAGGATGGTCATTTTTGCAATATTAATTCTTCCAATCCATGAGCATGGGAAGTCCCTCCATCTTCTGATGTCCTCATCAATCTCTTTCTTTAAAGATCTAAAATTTACACTGTAGAGTCTTTAATGTGTTTGGTCACATTTATTCTGAGATTTTTTTTTGATGCTACTGTGAATGAGAGGGTTTCCTTGTAGTCTTTCTCCAATTTCTTGTTATTGGTATGTAGAAAAGATCCTAATTTTTGTAGATTAATTTTGTAACCTGCCACTTTCCTGAAAAGGTTAATCATTTCTAGGAATTTTCTGGTGGGATTTTTGACATCTCTTAGGTATAATATATCATCTGCTAAAAGGGGTAATTTGAATTCTTCTTTGCCAAAGAGGGTTCTTTTAACTTCCTTCTATTGTCTTACTTTTCTAGAAGGAGTTTCAAGCATTACATTAAAAAGGGCTGGAGCAGTGGACAGCCTTGTCTGGTTCCTGATTTTAATGATAAGGCTGCCAGTTTTTTCTCCATTTAGATTGATGTTGGCTGTGGGTTTCTTGTATGTAGCCTTAATTATATTGATGTATGTTCCATTCAAATCTGGGTCAGTAGTTTCCTTTATTGGTTGTATCTTTACCTGGTCTAGGTATAAAGTGATGCTGGCTTCATAGAAGAAATTTTGGAATTGCCTCTTTGTTTATATGTTTTGAATAATTTAGGTCATATTGGGTATAGCTCTTCTTTGGATATCTGGTAGAATTCTGCTGTAAATTCATCTGGACCTGGTCTCTTTTTAGTTGGTATATTTTATTTTGCTTTTTGATTTCCTTATATGTTATGAGTCTGGTTAAACTGTTAATATCTTCTTGATTTAGCTTTGGTGATTCCCATAATTGTAGATATAAATCCATTTCTTTAAGCTTTTCAAGTTTAATGGAGTATAGACTTTTAAGGTATTCCCTTATAATGTTCTGGATCTTGTTATCTGTTGTGATTTGTCCGCTTTCATCTCTGATTTTCTTGACTGGGAGTCTCTCGTCTTTCTTTTGATTACCTGGGCTAAGGGTCTGTCTATCTTGTTCATCTTTTGAAAGAATCAGCTATTGGATTCATTGGTTCTTTTTATTGTTTTTTTTTTCATTAATTTCTGCTCTGATATTTTGTTAATTCTTCTTGTCTGCTGGGATTGGATTTCATTTGTTGTTGGCTTTCAAGATTGAGTTCCAATATTAAATCATTTATTTGTGCTCTTTCCAATTTTTTAATGTACTCACTGAGAGCTATTAACTTCCCTCTTAGAACTGCTTTAAAAATGCCCCAGATATTTTGTTCGTTTGTTTAATTCCAGGAGTACTTTTATTTCTTTCTTCATTTCTCCTTTGATCTGTTTATCATTCAGATGTGTGTTGTTTTATCTCCATAGTTTGTGAAGTTACCAGAGCTTTTTTCAGTGTTCATTTTAAGCTCTATAGCATTGTGGTCTGATAGCATGCATGGAATTATTTCAGTTTTTTTTATTTGTTGAGGTTTATATTGTGCCCCGGTATGTTATCAGTTTTGGAAAAAGTTCCATGGGGTGCTGAATAGTATGTGTATTCTTTGGTGTTTGGGTGGAATATTTGGTAGATGTATGTTAGGTTCATTTGATTTATGGTGTTGTTTAATTCACGTGTCTCCTTGTTTATTCTTTGTCTGATTGACATGCCTAATGCAGACATTGGGATATTAAAGTCCCCTACTATTAGTGAGTTGGGATTAATCTGTGTATTAAAGTACTGTAGTACTGTTTTTTGAAGTTCGATGCACCAGGGTTTTATTTATATATGCACATGATTGTAATATCTTTTTGGTTAATTGTTTCTTTGATCAGAATACAGTCACTCTTTATCTCTTCTGATAAGTTTTAGTTTGAAGTCTATTTTTTCAGGTATTAGAATGGCAATTCCTTCTTGTATCTTAGTGCCATTTGCTTGGAATATTTTGTTCCATCCTTTCTCCTTAAGATAGTGCCTGTCCTTGAAGAAGAGATGGGTTCTTGCAGACAACAAAAAGTTGAATTTTATTTCTTGATTCATTCAACTGGCCTGTGTCTTTTGATTAGGTTTTACTGTTTACTATTATTTAAAGTTATTAGTGAAAGATGTATATATTGGTTCCCTTCATTTTAATTTCTCTTTGTGTTCTTGGTCTAACTTTGTGGTTCCCCAGTACACTTTATTTAGTTTCTTATTTCTGCCCCTTTGGTATAGTCATTCTTTCTTCAGCTCTTTGTATTGCTTCAGGTATCTTTTGAAGGCCTGGTTTTTTGGAACATGATTTCTTTAAACCTATTCATGTCATGGAAAATTTTTCTTTCCTCTTCAAAGATAATAGACATTTTTGCTAGGTAAAGTATTCTAGGTTGGTATCTGTGGTCACTTAGTCCAGGAAATACTTTGGGCCATGCTCTTTTGGCTTTCATTGTTTATATTGAAAGATCAGCTGTAATTCTTATGGGTTTTCCTTTATATATAACTTGTTTTTCTTTTGCAGCTTTGTTCTGCACACATAGTATTTTTACAATGACATGCTATGGGGAATTTTTTCTCTAGTTCGGTCTGTTTTGTGTTCTATGTTCTTCCTGCGTTTGTATGGGCATATCTTTCCTTAATTTTGGCAAATTGTCTTCTTCAGTCCTGTTCCATATCTGCTGTATACCCTTATCCTGAGATTCTTCTCCTTCCTCTGTGCCTATAATGCATAAATGTGGTGTTTTCATGGTGTCACACATTTCCTGAATATTCCATTCCTGTCTTTTTATTTTTCATAATCTTTGCGTGAGTGCTCTAATTCTTCAACTTTATTGATCGGTCTTGATATTTTCTTTTCCATCTCACTCTTTCTATTGGTGAGGCTTTCTCCTGTCATTTCAAATTGGCTTATTGGTTTTTCACTTCCTTCTTCATTTCAGCCTGAGTTTTCGTCAATATTTCTATCTCTTTTGTGAATTCAGCCACAAGTTTATCACTATCTTCTTTTTGTTCTTTGATTCATGTATTCTTTAAATTCATTGAATTATTTTTCTTTTAGAAAAAATAATTGTCCTGGGTTATCTCTATGGGTTTCTCATTGTAGAATTCTTTTATAGGACTGGTGATGCTTGACTGGAACATATTATTTGGATTTTTCATATTATTATTTCTTCTTTGTGATCTTGGCCTGTGGATTTCTTTTGTTGTTTGTGATTCTGATGTGAGACTCAAGCCTTACTTTGTTCAGTTGAAGTCTGATTCTGTTAGTATACTTGATGTGACTTGGTTGTTTGCTTATTGAGTATGAAAAGCTGGTTGTTCAAGGCTTCATGTTTTCTTTTCATTTTATATTGGAGGGACCAGATGGCTGTAGTCCAGCTGCTCAGTAGTTCCCTCAGAAGCACAAGTCAGGGGAGATCAGATGTTCTCAGGCTTTCTCTTAATGTCTAGGCCCCTCTAGCCAACAAGCACAATAAAATTTGGAACGATTACTAGGCAGAAACTGAATTCAGGCTTTCTCAGACAGTGTGCAATATTCTGGACCCCTATTAAATGACGCATAAGTGTAGCCCTACAGCAATGATGGGGGCTGAAGATAGTATCAATCAAGGGGGAATGGCAAGGTGAATTTGGAGAACTCACAGCTGGGTAGAGGTAAGAAGGTAGTCCAGAGATCTTGGGGGTTAAGAGTAAAATGTGCCAGTGCCCAAGCCTAGAAAGAGAACAGGATAAGGGTTGGGGGAGTTTGGAGTTGCTGCTATAGTAGGAGAGTGGAGATAGTGTGCAGGTTCAGATTTACCAGCAAAGAATACTGTTCTCAGGAATCCAAGGCAGGTTGGAGGAGTAGGGATTGCCATGGAAGAAGGCTGTTCTCAGGAATGCAAAGGCATGTTGGGGTTGGAGGCAGCTTGTGAAGTAGCTAACAAACTAAACTGAAAAATTGAGCTGGTCTGATGCAGGGGATCAGAACACATTGTGCATGTTTGCATTAAGAGGGTAGTCTAAAGATCTGGGGTGCTAAGAGTAAAAGCAGGTATGTGCCCAAGTCTAGAAGGAGAATAGAATGTGGGTGGGGAGGAATGGAGTTGCTCAGCTGGTAGGGGAGTACAGAAGCAGTGGGCTTGATCAGACTTACCAGGGAAGAAGGCTGGTCACAGGAATTCAGTGTCGATTGGAGGAGATGACAGCCATTATAGCTGACCAGTCTAGGGCAGGCAAAAACAAGTTGTGGATGGGCACAGTCTGTGAAACCCTTAACAAACTAGACTGAAAAAAAATTGAGCTGGTCTGAGTAAAGGGGATCAGGAAGTATTGGTTAGGTCTGGACTAAGAGTGTAGTCTAGAGATCTGGAGTGCTAAGAGCAAAAGCAGGCCTGTGCCTACAGCTAGAAAGAGAACAGCATGTGGCACAGAGGAGAGTCTGCCTCAACTTTTAATTGAGTTATTTGGTTTCTTGATGTTTACTTTTTTTAGTTCTTAATATATGCTAGATACTAACCTTGTGTCAGATGCATAGCTGGTAATGATTTTGTCCTATTCCACTGGGTGGCTCTTCAATTAAATGATGGTTTCCTTTGTTTTACAGAGCATCTTATTTTCATGAGGTCTCATTTGTCAATTGCTGGTCTTAAAGCCTGTGCTATCAGGATACTGTTCACAAAGTCCTCTCCTTGCCTATAAGTTTGAATGTATTCCTTACTTTCTCTTCTGTTAGATTCAGTTTATCAGGACTTATTTTGTTGTTGTTGAGCTTTCTTCAGTGTGAGAGATACAGATACAGCTTCATCCTTCTACATGTAACTATCTAATTTGACAAGCACCATTTGTTGAAAATGATGTTTATTTCCAATGTGAATGTTTGGAATCTTTGAGAAATAAAATGGTTTAAGTGCATCAACTTAAGTCTGTGTCCTTTATTCTAGTCCATTGATCAATGTGTCCGTTTTTACTCCAGTACCATGATGGTCTTATTATTCAAAGTCTGTAGTATAATTTGAAATCAAGGATTAGGATTTTTCCAGCCTTACTTTTATTGTTCAGGATTGTATGGCTATCCTGCTTTTTTGTGGCTTCTTGTGAAATTTGATATTATGTTTTCAATTTCTATGAATAATTGTGTTTGACTTTTAATGAGGATTGCATTGAATCTGTAGATTCCTTTTGGTAGGATAGCCTTTTTCACAATATTGATCCTATGGATTCATGAGCATAAGTCATCTTTCCATATTATGGTATTTTCTTCAGTTTCCATATTCAGTGTCTTAAAGTTTTTATTAGACAAATCTTTCTCTTTCTTGGATGTATTGCTTCCAAGACATTGTTTTGAAATTACTATTAATGTGATTGTTTCCCTTATGTCTTTCTCAATATGTTTGTTGTTACAAAGTAAGACTACTGAGTTTTCTGTCTTAATTTTATGTCCTGCTACCTTGCTGAATGTGCTTATTGTCGTTAGGTGTATTCTGGTGGTTCTTCAGGGTCTTCTACGTATGGAATCATATCATCTACAAGAAGAATTTGTCTTCTTTCTTTCACCTGTCTAATTGCTGTAGCTAAAACTTCAAGCATTATATTAAACAGGAATGTAGAGAGTGGGCACATGTATCTTGTTTCTGGAAATGCTTTTCTCTGTTGAACCTGATGTTGTATTTGGGCTTCCTGTATATTGCCTTCATCGTTTTGAAATATACCCTCTCTATTCTTAGATTTTCCATGACTTGTACCATCAAGAGATATTCAATTTTATAAAAGACCTTTTATACATGTAATTAGATATTTATGTGTTTTCTGTCATTGTGACTATTATATGGTAGATCATGTTTTCGAATTTACATATGTCAAACCATTCCTTCATCTCTGGGACACAGGCAGTGTCATCCCAGAGGATAATCTTTTTGATGGGTTATTGAATTGAGTTTGTACATACTGAGAATTTATGTATGCATGTTAGTGGTTAGAATGAGAAATGCCCCTAATGCGCCTGGGTATTAGAACACTTGTTGCCACAGTTGGTGGCAATATTTGTGGGAGGGTCTTTGAACTTTTAGGATTTATGGGCTTGCTGGAGGAAGCAAGGCACTGGGGGTGTCATTGAGTATTCTTAGTCTCATCATAATTTCACTTTAATTTCACCATTTTTAGGTTAAAGATGTGAGCTCTTGACTTCTAGGTCAACCTGCCAGGCTTTCCTGCTACCAGGCTTCCTCCACTATTTTTTACTCTCTCTCACCCTCTGTAACCATAAGTCAAAATAAACTTTTTTTCTGCAAGTTGTTTTTGGTCACAGTGTTCTATCAAGCAATAGAAAAGCAACCAATAGCGAAGTTTGTATTAAAGAATGAGCTGTTAACTGTCAAGAATCTGACCATGATGTGTTTTGAAGAAATGTGGAAGACTTTGAATCTTTGTAGTAGAAAAACAGTTGAATGCTATATGCAGAGCTTCATGGGATGTTCTATTAGGAGCCTGAAAGGCAGCAGTGTTGAGATTAATACATTCTGTAAAGGCTTGCCTCATGAAGTTTCAAAAGTCATATGGTCTTTATTATCCACTGAGCTAACAGGCCATTCATGTGATATTTCAGCAAAGAATCTGGCTGCCTTCTGCTTGTATCTTAAAAACTTGTCTGGTCTAAATCAAAAAGTAATACATTAATTTATTTCATAGAGAAAATTTCAAGATAATGTAAGGTTGAAGCTGTTTATGGCTTTTTTATTATTGAGAATACATACTCAGGTCGACAACGAAAAAGAGCAACTGGGACAAAAAGAAATGCAAATTGTGCAGTTTAGAGAGGAAAACAGAGGTAACAAGTTTACTGTTGCTTCTAAGGCAGGTGCTGGAAAAGAGACTATAATTATTAAAGAGATTAGTACCATTAAGGAGAGGCAATTTGCTCTATACTGGAGTAACGGGGTGAGTGCCCTCAAATAAACACTCCATGTATGAAAGTAAAAAGGCTAAGGAGTTTTATGCTTTTAAAAATCAATTGCACACCAGAACTGCTGCAAATATGATTCAAGGAAGTGAGAGTCCTTCCAAAGCTGGCAACTGAACTTGACAAAGTTGTCCACATGGTACTGGATATAAAGACATAAAAGATGCAAGACTGAGGGGGCCATTAGTATTTTCCCCATCATTTCACAGGGCACATGAAGGCAGGCAACCTGTGACAGTGCTGGAGTTTCTCTGATAAGACTGCAAGAGTCTAGGAGACCCTAAATGGATATTGTGTAAAGCTATGAAATTGAAGCCTGGGTTGTGGTAGAAAATCCAAGATTTAGTCATGAACCATCTTCCACAGAGAACTGTATAGAGAGGGCATTGCCTGTCTAAGACAGCTATATCGTGAAAATAGCAAAACTGAAAAATTGAAGCCAACTGGGCTCTTTAAATGTGGAAATCAAGGTACATGTGGTGCTTCCACACCAGGTTTTGAATCTTTATTTGATCTGACATTTTGTCAGTATGCTATAAGCAGATCTTAATGGGCTATTGTGGTAGGAGTCTGGAAGACAACAACCCTGAGAGTAATCAGGACTGTAGAGGCCCAGTTCAATAAGCTTCAGTGAGGAATAGATCTTAGCAACTGGGCTAGAGACCATTCTTATAATATTTTGATAAAGAATATGGCTGCTTTTTGCTCAGGTCCTAAAGACCTATGTGTGGCTAAATTAAAAATTGATGGACTAATTTCTTTTGTAGAGGAAGTTGAAAGACATACGAACATTGAATCTATGGTTTTGTTATTACTGGAAACTCATGCAGAATTATAACAAAAAAAGAGGGTGTGTTAGAAATAAATACAAAATATTCAGTTTGGATAGGAAAAATGTACTAGAAAGTTTAATGTTGTAGCCATCTCTTTTACTGGAAGAGAAGCTTTAATTGGTAAGGAGATTAATATCATTAAGGAAAACTTTCTGCTGTAAATTGAAACAATGGGAAGAGTGTCCTCAGGGCAAGACCTGACCTATCTAGGCTTCCAGTTTGTGAGAGGAGAAAGTGCAAAGGGTTTTCTGCTGCTAGGAAACAGTAACATATAAAAGTGCTGGTAATGTGGCCAAAGGGATCTAAGAGCTATCACAAACTTTCAGGTGAATTTGGCATCGTCATTCACGTGGTGCTGGATTTAGAGGCATGAAGAATGCAAGTGTGAGGGAGTCATTGATTCTTCTCCAGAGATTGAGAGCCACTGAGGCCAGAGAGAAAGTATTACAGGAGTGCCTGAGTCAGCCTGAGCCTGGGGACCAAGCATCCCTGACATGCCAAGAGCTCCTGAAAGACCATTGTGTGACGTTCTAAAGGTGAATACTGGGTCTCAGTGGAGACCCTAAGATGTTGGTGATGCCAAAGTCATTAAATATTTGCCAAGGACAGCTGCATATTGGGAATGCAACCAACCCAAGAGAGAAGTTAATGTTGGCAGCAAATATGGAGGAGCAAAAACATATTAGCACTTTGGAACTAATGTCCCAGATATTTGACATGAGCTCAAGGATTTGCTGTTTGCCCTTATGGATTCCAGCCTTGCTTTGGTCCTGTATTTCCTCAGTTTGCCCTGATTACTCCATTTTTGGAATGGGAATGTATTCTGTACAGTTGGATGTTAGAAATTTGGTTTCTGACTTGATAGGAGGTTAAGTGATTATGTTGAGCCTCAAAAAAGTATTTATACTTTAGTCCTTTAAACAATGCTGAGACTGTTAAAAAGCTTAGAAATGTTAAAACTTAGACAAAGTACATTTCGGATTATGATATGGCCTGAGTCTATGGGGGCCAGTTAGTGGAAAGTGGAGGTTTGAATGAGAAATGTCTCCCATTATACTCAAATATTTGAATACTTGGATCTCAGTTGGTAGTACTGTTTGGGGGATTCAGGGAAGTTTTAGGACAAAGTATATCATTGTGTTTTGAGAGTTCTTAGCTTTGCCCCATTTTCAGTTTACTCTTTCTATTTCATGCTAGTAGCTTAATATATGATTCCTAACCTTCCTGCTCTAGCTTCCCTGTTTGCCTGATTCTTTGCACCGCTGCCCCATTATGGATTTTTCTTTGGAAACCATAAGCCAAAGTAAGGACTTTAATCTATAAGATTTATTTGCCTTTTGGTCATGGTGTTCTATCAAAGCAATAGAAAAGTACCTAACATACATTTTCATCTGAAATATTTTCCAATAATTTTCACTTTTTTGCTGGGTCTTTGTTTGATTTTGGAATCATGGTATTATTGACTCTGTAAGAAGAATTTGGAACTATTCCTTCCTTTTTGATTTCAAGTAATAACTTGAGAAATATTGGTGATATTTCTTCTTTGAAGGTCTTGTAGAATTCTGTGTTGATTTCATCTTGCCCTAGGGATTCTTTAGTTGGGAGAGTTTTAATTTTCTCTTCTACCTCATTGGATTTTATGGTTTTTTTAAAAAATTATTTATTACAAGACCTGGGCATTATAGCTCACACCTTTAATCTTAGCACTCAAGGCTGGCAGAGGTAGACAGGACCTTTTTGAGATCAGGACCAGACTGATCTACATAGTGAATTCCAGGCCAGTTATGGCTACATGGAGATGCTGTCTCCAAAATATCACAAAAAGTATTTATTACATTTTGATTTAGCTGTAGTAAGCCATAAATATCTAGAAATTCAACTGTTTTCTTTAGGGTTTCCAGTTTGATAGAATATGGTTTTTAAAATTGTGTCCTTATGATTTTATGAATTTCTTTAGTGTCTGTTTTAATTTTTTCCTTTTTCATCTCTGATTTTATTAATTTAAGTGCTCTCTTTCTTTTGGCTAAACTAGCTAGAGGATTATCAATATTGTTAAACTTTTCAAAGAACCATTTCTTCATTTTTTGATTTTTCAATTTTTCTTATTTCCTTAAATTCAGCCCCAAATTTGATTATCTCTTCCTATCTACATTTTGGGAGGAGTGAGCATTGGTATTGGTTTTCCATAGTTTTCAGGTACATCATTAAATAATTAATTAGAAATATCTAAAAATGTTTCATGTAGGCCGTTAATGCTATAAACGTCCTCTTAGGACTGCCTTAATTGTGTTCCATAGATTTTGATATGGTTTTTCTCATTTTTATTAAATTTTAGAAATTAAAAAAATTTCTTCCTATCCTCAGTCCTATGCTATTTTTAGTTTCCATGTGTTTGTGTACTTTCTGCAGTTCTGTTGCTGTTAGTATCTAGTGCCATTCCCTTGTAGTCAGATAGAATGCAGTATGCTATTTTAGTTTTCCTACATCTGTTGAGACTTGCTTTGTGCCCTAATATGTGGTCAGTTTTGGTGAAAGTTTCGTGCTCTTCTGAGAAGAATGTGCATTATTTTGTATCTCTGATGTCCATTAGATTTATGATGTCATTTACCTCCAGGATTTTTCCATTGAGTTTTTTGCTGTATGACTTGTTTATTGGTGAGAGTGGGATTATTTAATTTTTTTGCTGTATGCCCTGTCTGCTTGTGAGAGCGGGGTATTAAAGTCACCCATTATCACTGTGTTGTGGTTAATCTGTGGTTTTAGATCTAATAGCTTGTCTTTGATGAAATTTTTTGCTCTCTGATATTTATATGTTTAGGATTATAATATCCTGTTGGTGGGTTTTTTCCTCTAATGAGTAGAAGTGCCCCTCCTTATCTCTTCTGACTAGATTTTTGCTTTGAATTCTATTTTTTCAGGTATTAAGATTAGCTATGCATGCTTGCTTCTTAGATTTATTTATTGAAATAAGTTTTTCCATCCTTTTACCATTAGGTATTGTTTATTGTTGATAATGTGTTATATTTCTTAGAACCAGCACAAAGATGGATCCTATTTTGTAATCCAATTTGTTAGTTTGTATCTTTTTGTACTAGAATTGAGACCATTGTTATCAACAATTATTACTGAGCAATGTTTGTTAATTTCTGTCATTTTATTGCACTATTGTTTTGTAGACTGTTTTTGATTAAATATTGTGGAATTATTTAGTTATTCCCTGTGCTTTTTTGGTATGTTTAACCTTCTCTTCAGACCTTAGTATTTCTCCAAGTATGCTTTGTAAAACTGGCTTAGTGATCACAAATTCTTCAAATGTGTTTGAATCATGAAAAGTTTTTCTTTCTTCTTTATTTACTCTTCACAGTATTGCTGGGTATAGTAGTATGGGTTGACATGTCTGGTCTGGTCTTTCAGAATTTATAGAACATAGGTCCAAGTTTTTGTGGCTTTTAAAGTCTCCATGGATAAACAGCTGTTACTCTGATGTATCTGCCATTATATATGACTTCATCTTTCTCTCTTGAAGGTGTAAATATTCTTTCTTTGTTCTGTGCATTTGGTATTTTGATTATTGTATGACATGAGGAGTTTTTTTCGGTCTTATATATTTCAGGGTTGCTTGCCTCTTATTCCTTGATAGGTGTCTCTTTTCTTGATTAGGGATTCTTTTCTGCAGCAATTTTGTTGAAAATATTTTCAGTGACTTTGACTTGGGATTTCTTCTCCTTCTTTAATAACTATTATTTATAGGTTTGGACTTTTTTATAGTGTCATAGAGTTCCTTCATGTTCTTTTTGTTTTTTAATGGTTTGTGTTGGTTGTCAGTTTTTAGATTTAGGATTTTCTTTGAGCGATCCAATTCCTTTATCTTGTCTTGCAGACGTGCTACTCTTTCTTCCACTTGGTCTAATCTACAGGGGAGGCCTACCTCTGAGCTTCTCCTTTAAATTCCTGAATTTTTCTTTTCGAATTTTATTTCAGTTTGGTGGTTTTTAATTTTTTCAGAGATTTTGCTTCTTTATTAAATTCTTTTTTAATGTCTTGTATATCATGAATTGTTTTCATTGTTTTCACAGTCTTCATTCTGAACTTATTCATATCCTGTTTGAGTTCCTTATACAGATTTATTGTTGGTAATTTGAAATCATTGTCTTGGAGGGTAGGGTATGTATTACTATCTTGGTTACTCATGTTGTTTATGTTTCTGTGATCTGGAGTTACATTTTTGACAGTGTTTGTTGGTGTGGCTACTTGGTCTCTCCTTTTTGAGAGACTGTTTCTATCTCTGTTTGCTGTTCCCTCAGTTTGACAGATTGTAAAGCACATGAATTGTGTTTAGGGTTCAATCTTGTTAATGGAGAAAAACAATCAATCAATAGTCCTACTTATCTGTAAAGCCCAAGAACCACAACAGTGGCTTGGCAAGATATCCCCACTTGTGCACAAGTAGCAACATTAGTTTTGTAGATTAATCCACAGGTGTTTAGTTGGCATTAAGACAAGGATAATAGGAGGAAATTTATGCATTTTAGTGAAAACTTAGCCAAGTACTTGTGGCTGCAAAAGTCTTCAACCCTAGAGGAGAAGCTACTACTGTCGTTTTCCTACGCCTATGTAAATTCTAATAGTATCCTTATACCCATAGATAAGTAGAGCACTTAACCTATTTTTTGCAACCAATGGAGACTATTACAGAGATCTAGTACTGATCATAATGCCAAGAACAAGTGATTGTGGGGTTCCCAAATCACAACTAGCACATCTAAAATGAAACCCCTACACCTAAGAATGTGGAAACACAGTGGAAGTGGGTCAAGGAAGACTGTAAGATTCAGAGAAAGATACCTATCTTCAGAGATACTTTACCAGGGAAGAATGTGGAGGGAGGGACAGGGAGAGGTAGAGAAAAGAGATAAATAATGAATAGTTACTGTAAAAAGCCAGAGGGAATCATATTATTCTGTAAACCTACTGGAATACTACACATAAAATATCTCTACATAACTCCATGTGTATAGTATAGCTGAAGGCTATATACCAAGAAACAGTGCCAGACAGGAGACATCTTGGCCAGGGTAGTCCAAGAGACTCCACAAATACCACAATCTATGGCCACAGCCTTGATTGGCTCCCAGACAGGAAGATTGAAGATAAGCATACTTCGGACACTGGATTTGGAGCAATGGAGTTGGATTGACCTGGATGCCATTTCTCTTGAAGGAGAACTCTCATAGATTTGGAGAGCATTACACAAGATTCTAGGAGAGAACATCAATCAGTGGTCCAACCCCAGCTTTAGGGCCTAATAATCACAACAATGGCCAGCACAGCAAACTATATTGGGGCAGTAATGGCACTTTTTCCTTGGGGGTAATCAACAGCTACCTAATTGAACTTAAAGCCTACTTAGTGGAAGGAAACTCATGTGTGGTATTGTAAACAGCCAAATATACATGGCTGGAGAAGTCATAGATCTTAGAGAAAACCCTAACGCTGTCATATCCCTAGAAAAATATAATTTCTTACTATGTGCAAAATATGGATCCTTATATTTACAGACAAGTATGCCAGTCAACAATCATCAAAGAAGCTTCTTTTACAATAGATTATTGTAATCTCTTTTACAGAGATTATTAGAGTCCCACAACTGGACATACACATAGGTTGTCTGTGAATTGCCCAAGCCTAAGTGACACATCTACACTGCAACATCTACACCTAAGACTCATGAAACATAGTGAAACTAGGGGTAGATAGAACTCTAATGCATCTGTCATCTCTCATCAATGAAGATCCATTGCAACAGAGGACCAGGAAAACAAAAGAGCAAAAATGGACAAAGTGTAAAGCGGAGTCTGCAGAGTGGGGGTCCTTGGACATGGCTCCTATATTAAACTCCATCGCAGGGCTCAGGGACTATTGCAGAAGAGAAAGGAAAGGTTGAAGAGCCACTGCGGAGATGCATGGCCATATGGAAATAGAGTCGTACAGGCTCCTGGGACCTTACTAATATGAACTTACAGCAATAGTGTCAGCATCCACAAGACCCATGCAAACACAAGCAGACAAAACCCAGAACAAAACTGTGGAAATGATCAGCAGGCTACAATCTTAGGTGAAGAATTATTGGTAGCTGATTACTGCTGGGTGAAGAAGAGCTTATTTTCTTAAAGTGAGGGAATCTAGGTAGATTGACTAGATCCCAGTGGATGAATTTGCACTGAGGGATGTCTGGGGATACTACCTTAACTCAATAGCCCTTAACACAAATGACATGATGTATGAATTCCAGTGGGAAGTCCTATGGGAAGGTGGTAGTGGAGAAGGGAGAAACGTGTATACAGATGATTAAGATAGTCTGCATGAATGAAATACACAAAAAGTCAATAAAAATTTACCAAAAAGTAAACTATTTACTTCCAAAATAAAACAGGGGCAGGGGCAGGTATAGTACCAATATTCTGATACTAAAAGTGAGAAATTAGAAGTGGGTCCTTTATGTCCCCAAAGCATCATGTAATCCCATGTCAGTTTATCCCAATCTGTATTATGCCCTGGCAAATCTATAATTCTGCTGTCTCTATAGGCAGGCTCTTTTCCAAAATTCCACTAGGTGGTGACTCTACCACAGCATCAAGGTTTTGCCTGATTCTCCTGGCGGTATTACAATATGCTTTGAAATCTAGGTGGAGAAGTCATTCCTCTTACTTTTGAAACCTGGTGATTTAACGCATGAATATAGGCAAGGGTTACAGCTTATAACTTTTGGAGTAGCAGCTGGAGGTATGCTTGAGCTCACCAGAACCATAGCTTGAGCAGATATTGTTCCCTTTGCCCAAATGTGGAAGAAGATGCCTGAGGTAGCTCAGGCAGTAAGCCAGTTTAAAGAGTCCTGCACTCACAACCCAAACAATTTTAGCTCTTAGTACTCTAGTCCTGTAGTATATAGGGCAGGTTGGAAAAATCTCAGAAATATCCTACGGTCCTCTCATACTGACTTGGTAAATAGTACTTAGCTTACTCACATCTGTTTAATCTGTTTAAGAACTGGTCATATGGCAATGTTCTTAGTAGTAGTTCTCCAAAATATCATTTTTCACATCTCATGGCCAGATTGCAAATATTACAAATTCAGTCTCTTTATTATCTTTTGAATATAGAGCATAACTGGATAATATTTCATATGGATTTGTCAACAGTTTGTGATGGACTGTTCTATATTATGTTTATCTGACCAATTATTTTTATATGTGATCAAAATCTAATGTTTCTTTATTGATTTTTCTATCTGTATGGTCTGTCTGTTGTTAAAAATAGAAGTACTGATGTTCCCTACCATTACTACATCACTACTTCTTCAATCAGATTTGTTAATATTTGCCTTAAATATTTATTTGTCAGTGCTATTTATATGTATTGAAAAGTGTCATAGCCTATGGATGAACTGAGATGTTTAACGTTTGTAATGGACACTCTGTAATATCTCTTTGCTGACATAAGTAAAGCTAGCTTCACTTGTTCTTTTTTTGATTGCCATTTGCATGGAATATTTTGTTCCCATCCCTTCACTTTTAGTGATTGCATAGACCCTTGAGTCAGAAATTATTCCCTTGGTAATAGCATAGAGTTGAGGTTTATTTTTAAATCTATTCAGATTCTGTGTCTTTCAATTAGAATCTAATCCATGTGCAGTTAAAATAATTATTGCTAGGAAAGGATTATATTTTTGACACATTGCTTACTGTTTTCCCTTTCTTACATCCTTCCTTCCTCATTATCTTCTTTTATTTTCTAAAGATTTTCTGCATTAGTATGCTTTTATTTTTTTCCCTTTGTCTTTTTAAATTTTGTATCTTATAAAGGTTTGTGACTGTTGTTACAGTGAGACTTGTATAAAACATCCTATATTAGAATCTATTCTAAGCTGAGAATAACTTAACTTTGAATACTGTTTCTAGATATTAAATTCTCCCCATATCTTATGATTTTGATACCATGGTTTATAAATTTTGATACTGTTTATCCACTGTAATGTGGCTCTAATTACTATAAGAAATTTTTCTTTAGCTCTTATATTTATGAATGATGTACTCAAAATCATTACAATATTATAGTATTCTGAATTTAACTATGAATTTTCCATTGTGATACATGATTTCCTAAATGTTCATGTTACTAATAGATGATCTTTCATTTCTATTTGGACTCCCCTTAACATTTCCTGTAAGGCAGGTCTAGTTATGATAATTGCCCTAATCTTTTCTTCACCATATCTTCAATTTTAGTCAGATTTTATTCCCTTGTAGATAGTATATATTTATTTATTGTTTATAAATGCATTATTGCTTGGTATAAAGGATTCTTAGTTGGTAGGGGTTTTTATAATTATTTCATTTTCTCCTGTCTACCATGCATCTGTTGTAAGTCTATTTTAATAATATTTCATTGAGTCTTTGAGAATTTCATACATTGTATTTTGATCGTATTTGGACCTCTTCCCCCATCTACTCTCATATCCCCATCTACACCCCCTCTCATAATGTCCTCTATTAAGTCTAATTTCTGTTCCTCAAATGTACATGAGTATGGGTCTCTGCCCCCGTAGCCTGGTCAGTCTACCCAACAACACACACTTAAATTATCTAGCTCTCCCAGAAGCTATCATTGGACAATAGTTACTCAGCTAGGAGTTGGGCTTCTTGCTTACCTCTCTCATCCATACAAGATTTTTGTTTGTCTTGGGTTTGTGCAGGTCCTGTGAATGCTGTCACAAACACTGAGAGTTTGTTTGTGCAACTGCCCTGTTGTGTACAGAAAACACAGTTTCCTCATGTTCATCCACTGCCTTTCACTCCTAAAATCTTTCTGCCCCTATTCTATAAGGATCCCTGAGCCTTGGGAGAAAAGAGTGTGATACATGTGTCCCATTTAGGGCCAAGCACTCAGACGTCTATTTTCTACATGTTGACCGGTTGTGGGTTTCTGTGTTAATCACCATCTGTTGCAAAATCTTCTCTAGTGAAAATTGAAAGATGTACTAATCTATGAGTCTAACAATAAATAATTAGCAGTTAACTTAATTCTGTTTCCATTTAGTATTATAGTAGTAGTAGGTTTTCCCCTACAAACTTTGCCTCTTTACCTATAGGTTCTTGACACTTATTTCTAATTTTAGAACTTAAGAAAAATTTCATTTAGTATATTTGTTGTACATGGTACCATGTTATATTAGAACACTTTCATACATATACGTATGCTCAGCATATTCTACCCATGCTACCTACTCTCCTCTTTCTCAACCATCTTTCTCTCAGTCTTCTTTGTTCTCCTAGACAGTTTCCCTTTTACTTTCATATATGTACATGACTTGGAATCTCTATAAAACCCAGAAACCAAAAAAGTGAGGAGAATCACACAATAACTTTCTTTCTGAGATTGGCTCAAAGCATTTAATATGATAAACTCCAGTTGTATTGGTTTTCCTGAAAATAAGATAATTTCATTCTTCTTTATGACTAAAGGAATCTCCATTGTGCTTATTTACTTTCTGTATCTTGTCTTCTGATGGCTACCTAGGTTGATTCCATAGCATAGTTATTTTAAACAGTGTTACAGTAAACAATGATATGCATGTATCTTTAAATATGTTGACTTGGAGACATGAAAGTAAATGCCCAGGAGTATACCTGGGTGAAAAGATAAATCTACTGTGAATTTATTTTGACAGGCGTAGCTTACATTCCCATCAGCAGTGTATAAGAGTTCACTTTTATTCAGAACCTTATCAGCTCTTGTTGTTTTCTTAATTGCTGACATTTTGACTAGAATGAAATGAAATAGTGTAATTTTAATTTGTACTTCTCTGGTGGCTAGTGAAGTTGACCATTTTTTCTGTGCTTATTAGAAAGTTGTATTTCATTTCTGAGAATTGTCAGTTCATTTCATTAGTTCATTTATTGATTAGATCATTTAATTTCTTATTCATGGATTTAAAAAATAATTCTTTGTATATTCTGATTTTCTTATATTCTGTCAGATATACAGTTAGGAAAGATTTTTCTTCAATTCTTTAGGTTCTGTTCATTCAGTTATCTTTCCTTTGCTATCTAGAAGCATTCATATTTTATTAGATCCTATTTGTCACTTGAAGAATGACCTTATTTCCTCAGTATTTAGACTCTAATTTAGAAAGTCTTTCCTTATGCCTATATCCTGAAGTGTTCCTTGTACCTTTTCCTGTAAATGTTTCAGAGTTTGAGGTCCTCCATTAATGTCTCAATTCATTTGGAGTTGATATTTTATAGGATGAACAGTCAGGATCCAGTTTCATTCTTCTACACGTGGATATCAGTTTTCCTACCACTATTTATTGAAGAGGCTGTCTTTTCTCCATTGTGTGATTTTGCTATCTTTGTAAAAATTCAGATGCCTGTAGCTTTGTGGGTTTATACATGGGTTGTATATTCTATTCCATTTATCAATATGTGTGCTGTTGTACCACTTCCATGTTTATGCCATTATGGGTGGGTCTGCAGTGTAATTTTAAATCAGGTATAGTGATAATTCCAAAATTATCCTTTTTGCTCAGGATTCATTTGTCCACTTAGGGCCTTTTGTGCATTTGAATTTTAAGATACTTTATCATTTCTGTGAAGAGTAACATTGGACTGTGGTGGAGATTGCATTTAGTCTTTAGATTGCTTTGGGTAGTATAGCCATTTTCACATATTAATTCTTCTAATTCATAAGCATGAGAGGTCTTTCCATCTTCTACTGTCTTCTCGAATTTTGATGTGATTTATGTTCTTGAATTCATTTTTATGATTCGTTATATGTATTTTATTGGTTTATGTTGAACAATGCCATATCTCTAGAATGAAGCTAACTTTATTATGGTGAATAAAGTTTTTGATGTGTTTTTGACTTTGGTTTGTAAGAAGTTTACTGATAATTTGTGCATCTGTGTTCATCAGGATAATTGTTCAGTGTGTGTGTTTGTGATCTGTTTTGGTATGAGAGCAATACTGGCTTTATTAAAAAGGTTAGGGTAGTGGTATTACTTTTGTATTTTGTGATGTGCTTTGAGAAACACTAGTGTTAATTTGTTTTATTAAAGTTGTGATAGAATTCAATCTGGGCCTGGAATTTTCTAGCTAGGACATTTTTATTACTGCTTTAATCTCATTGCTGTTTATAGATCGTTTGAATTCTTCATACCATCTTGGTTTAATTTTAGTAAATCATATGCCTCTAGAAATTCATCCATTCCTTTTAGATTTTCCGATTTAGTGCATTATAAGTCTTTAATGTATATCCTCAGGATATTCTGGCTTTCATTATTATCTTTTAAAAAATATCTTCCTTTTCAGCTTTAATTTTATTAATTTAGATCCTCTCTTTTGCTTAGCTTGGCTAAGGATGTCAGTTTATTTATATTTTCAAAGAACAAATTCTGTTTCATTATTTGTGTCATATTCTTAATTTCCATTTCACTAATTTCTGCCCTGGTCTTAATTATTTCTTTTTACTGATTTTGGCTTTTACTTGTTCCTGTTTCTTCAAGGTCCTAGGTACATTATTAAGTTATTTATTTGAAACCCCTCCAATTTTCTACTGTGGCACTTGTAACTATAAACTTCTTTCTTAGGACTGCGTAAGATACAATAAAGAAATTTAATATTTACAAAATGTAAAGTAGTCTCAGAACAAACAGAGAAAGAAAGATAAACACATTTAAAGAAATAATGGTTAAAAACTTCCTACATCTGGGGATAAAATACAGATATCTATGTTCAAGGAGCCCAGAAGTCAAAGATAGTTTACCAAAAAATTATACCATACTCAAAGAATTCTAAAAGCAGCAAAACAAAACAAGTGCATCACATAGAAGGGAGTCCGGATACAATCAAAAGGTTTTCCATCCACGTGTGGTGGTGCATACTTTTAATCTGAGAGAGAGAGAGAGAGAGAGAGAGAGAGAGAGAGAGAAAGAAAATATATTTTCAGATTCTGTGTCTTAAAAGCCTAGGTCAGGTGTGGAACTAGCATCTATCAGGAGGCAGAGGAACATAGAAACTTTCAGGACTAGATGGAAAGGCCACATAGAACATAGATTTTTTTTTACATACCATGGCATATTATTGGGTTCATCCCATATTGAAATTTAGTGGGAAATCTGGGGAGCTGAAACTGGCATTTTATTTTAAATTCACAAAGCATGTTAATATGCAGTAAATTCTGTTATCCCATCTGTTCTCTTTGCCTTTGCTTGGTTAGGGTTCATGTTGTTTGTTCAGCCTGAAAGATGACTTTGTTTAGAAGGATTTAACAAATGTGTTGATCACCTAATGCTCTTGACCACTCAGAAGTGTGACTGGTACCTGTGACTTGAGCTCACAGTGGACCATCCAGGGACATGACTGACCTCTGGGACCCTGGACAGGTACACATAGTTAAGGCTAAATGCAACAAGCAGGCAAAAGACTGTATTCAGACTGTACTCCCATCTACCTATCTCTCTGTTCACATTTATTCCTCCTTTATTTACTACCTAATGTCAATTTACCAGTCTCTCTCTCTCTCTCTTTCATCTCTCACTCTTTTTCTTTCCCCCTCTCTTCTGTTTCTCTTTGTCTCTCCCTTCATCTCTTCTTCTCTTCTACTTCCTTTATTTCTCTCCCTCTTCCTTCTTCACTTCCTCTCATTACCTCTATTCTTTCAGTTTTCATTTTCTAAATAACATAGGCAGGTGTGTCTGTGGAATATACCTGTCTCAAAGTCTTGAAAGCTGGGGATGTTCTAAATTATCTGATTGCATTTCTGCATTCTTATATTTCATTTTACATTGGACCCAAACTGTTTCATCCCCCATACTTGCCCCTACAGTTCGCTCTTTCTTTTTAGATTTCCCTCCTTCACATTTGAGTTACCAACCCAATAGTCCTTACAATTTTCCATTATTTTCTAATGCTGTTGGCATTTAAGGAGTGCTTGATTATTATGTAACTACTACTGTATGTTCAGAGTGGGATAAGAAGAAGACATTGCAATTTAAAATACAATCAATTAAAAATACTAATACAGGTACACACTAACCACAATACAACACTGGATGAGTTCAATAAAGATCATCTTGACAAAAAAACAATACAAAACAAAAGAAACACACAGAGAACAGTCTGTGTTAAATGATAAAAATAGATCAAATGAACCTAAAATGATCGGCAAAGCATTGTACCTAAGCACTTAAGAACAGACATTATTCTCAGCAATCCATGGAATTTCTCTAAAATAAATCATACAATACAGTATAAAGCAGATCTTAATTACTATAGGAAAATTGAAATGATTTCTTGTATAATGTCTGATCATAAATAAAACTCAAAGTCAACAAAAAACCCTACAAAATATTTACAAATTCATGAAAACTAAACAGCACATTATTAATGGGCCATTCTAGGAATCAAGAAGGAAATAAAGAAATGTTATAATTTGAGCTGGGCTGGGACTGTAGAACAGATGCTACAGTACTTACCCTTTACTTCATAAAGCCTGACTTGTCTTCAGCACTGAGGAAAACTGGGAGAAGTGGTGCATGCTTGTATTTCCAGTACATGCCTGTAATTCCAGGTAAGGAAGAGTTCAAGGTCATCCTTGGCTAAGCAGCAAGTTCAAAGCCAACTTGGGTTACCTAAGAGCCTACATTAAACAAACTACTCCTCTGGGTAGGTTCAAATAATCTGTTGTCAATCCCACTTTTTCCTACTTGATCTTTTTTTTTTCCTTTTAAACTGTGCATGTAACTTCACTAACTATAGTCTTAAGGTTCAAATGTTTTATTTGTTTCTACTTAACACCTCCTATCACTTCTACTTTTCATTTTGTTCTCGCATTGTTTTCTGAGTTTGTTAAACTTTTTATAATTTTTTTATTTTAATTCACTTGACTTCTTCAAAGAAGAATTTTAACTTGTTTATCAAGTAAATTTGACTCTTACATTCTTTGGGTGGGGGTGGTATAGAAGGGTTAGTTACTGAGGGTTTATTGGTGTCTATTTCAAAGACCTTTCCAAATCCTTATAGTCTTGCAAAGAGGACTATGTCTTTTAAGAAATAGTTGCCTCTTCCAGAATTTATGAACTGGCTTAGATAAGGAAAAGCCTTTCTTCTTGTGGGGCACTAGGGAGATTCAAACTGTGGAACATTGGGGTACTACATTCATTTTCATCTGGAAACATATCTGGAATCATAAAGTGGTTCCTTGTTTGAGTGAGAAGATTATCTTGTTGATTTAGGAACCTGATATATGGCATGTTGACAACTGCAAGAATTATAAAAAGAACACAATGGCTTCGAGAACTGTTAGGCTCCTCGTATATACCACTGTGTATTTGGATAGATATTAAGGGTAAAGCCAACATATTATGGCCAGAGCTATTTGTAGGCATGTGCATCATGGCAGAGACAAATGGTGGATTTGTTTAAGGTGGCAAGGCCTTGAATGAGTGGTAATGGATTGGGCCAATGGTGGTGGGGAACATAATAAGAATTTGCATTCCCCTTAGTTACAGAACCAAGTTTAGGCTAGTGGAATAGTTTACAGTTTTTTTTTAATGTATAGACAGCTGTATGTCTCAGGTGAAGGTATCTGCATAGATACCTCCAAGGGCCCCTTTGAATACCAGTATGGAGATAATGAATTTCACTGGAAGGCAAGGCTGGCTGCTTATGTATGCATAATGTGTGGGCTAGGACTCTCAGTGTACTAGAACACAGATATATGTGTTGCACGTGCAGTGAAGCTGGAGTTGGTGCATACATGCTTGGTAGTTACTCTGAGTGACTGGACCAGAGCATTCAAGGAAGACGTAGTTAGCATGACTATAGGAACTAAAGGTTGTGACTTAGGCAACTAGAAAATGTGAAAAGTGAGTTTTGGGGCTGCAATGACTGTGATAAGAGCAGGTCAGACTGCCACAAGCACCTAAAAGGAAGAGATCTTGTGAGTCAGCAACCTGGAGAATATGAAAGCTACAGTAGGAGGTCTTGGGCTGAAACAATTGTAGCAGGAACAGGATAGTTCTAGGTGACTTCAGAGAACAGAGGAGAGGCAGAGTTTATCATATATGTGGAGAATATGAAGACAAAAATTACCCCAAACAAGCGAGCAAATAAATAAACAAATAGACAACGTCTGGAGCTCTCGTTAACATAGGCTGGAGTGGGGCTCTGCTAAACTAGCAGTTCTCTCAGCAGGGAATGCTACTAGGGCTACAGGAATTCTCTGAAAAACTAAGCAGTGCTGTCTGTGACCCTAACATTTAAGTGTCCTTGGTGGCGAAAGCCCAGAGGCCATGAGGACCGCTGAAATTGAGAAAGAGAGATTTGTTGGATTCTCGTGTCAAGCATGTCACCCAAAACTATGGGGATAGGATATGTGGGAAAGTTAAACTTTTGTTCCTAATTGTATTTTCAGGTTTTTCTTTCACTGTATTGCTGCATCTTCCTAAGTAAACTCATAAAATATTCTAAAGTTATTTTTGTCCCCAGTAGTTGCCAAATTCTATTCTTGTAAGGAAAAGAGAGGCTGGCATTGCATACTGTGCCATCTTGCTGAGGTGTTCTACCTAAAAATTGATTTCTAAGTATTTAATGATTCCTGCTATTATGGAAATGGAATTTTCTTAAAATTCAATTTTCTATAGTGTGGAATTGTATAGAAATACAGTTCATTTTTGTATATTAATTGAATTAATATACAAAATATTATTGTTATTAATATATTATTGAAATTACTTGTTTTTTGAGATTTCTTATTATTTTATGTGTATATAATGATGCAATCTCTAGAAAGACACAGTTTCTTTATTCTTTTCCAATCTATATATTGTCTAGTTTCTCTTTGTCTTCTTTTTTTCTTGTTACAGTGACCATTGAACACAGTGTTAAATATAAACGATGCAGTCAACTTTGTCTTCTTCATCATTGTAAGAAAGCATTCAGTATTTTGCCATGGAGAATTTCATTACTTTTAGATTGTTTTGAATCATTTATAACATTTTTTGTTGTTTGAGAATTACATACACGGATATCATTTGTTTTAATCTGATCCACTTCTTCCTCTATGACCACCACCACTATTCCCTCTCAACTGCATGTGTTCTCTGTCTTTTTTTAAAAGCCATTGAGTCCACTTAGTACTGCCTATATGTGGATGGATGTAGGACCATCTACTGAAGCCTGTGTAGTCTTTCAGGGGCTCCATCCCTGAGGAAAGCTGACTCTCCAAGCCCCAACAGCCACCAATTACTAATAGCTCCTCAGCAGGGGTGGAACTTCATGAGCCCCTCATCCAACCATACTGAGATTTTGTCTGGGTTGATTTATGCAGGTGTTGTGCATGTAACTGTGGTAGTAAACAGCCCTTGTGAGTTCATGTGTGCAATGGCCATGTCCTGTCTGGCAAATATTGTTTTAGTGCAGAGGTTCACTACTTCTGGTGCAGTTTCTCTTCCTCCTCTTCCGCAATGATCCCTGAGTCTTAGGGGAAAGGAGTGTGATATAAATGTCCCATTTAGAATTTAACATGCCAAAATCTTTTATTCTCGTATGTTGGCCAGTTGTAGATCTCTGTGTTAATTGCCATTCTCTGCAAAAAGAAGCTTCTCTGATGGGATGCTCTTGGTATAGAGATAAGAATTTATGGGGCAGTTTATTACTACATCGATTTAGCAGAATAATAGTATTAGGCTCTCCCCATGACCAGCCATAAGTTACTTGGTTCACTTAATAGTAACAAGTATGAGTTCCATCTTGTGGAATGGGTTTTAAATACAATCAGAAGGTGATGCATTACTTCAGTAGCATTTGTACCACTGTTGTACAAGTGATCATATCTTGCCAGATCAGTCATTTAATTATTATAGCTCCCAGAGTTCACAGCTGGACAAGAATGTTCATTACTTTTCCCCTGCTTAAATATGTATAGAGATTTCCAATATCAGAAAACCTAACTAGTAGTGATGAAGCTTCCAGGTCAGTACCAGCTTGATTTCTTCATGTCTTATGTGGTGTCTTCAGCAATAAGGTCTTATAATCAAGTTTTATTGGGTAACCAAGAGCTTGTAATAATTCAGGGAGGGTACCTATGGGACTGCACTGACCAGTAATTGGAAAAGAGGTAACATGTACCAGGCACTGGGCTTTTTATTTGATAGCATATGATGTCTGGGAGAGGCATTCTCTCCCTGTTACAGAGTAACTCCATTTACTCTCATTTTGTATATGTTTTAGGAAGCTTCTATAACAGTAGGTTTTCATATGACGTTTTTCAAAGGCATTTAGTATTAAATATACCTCCCTTTACTCTCTCATCTACCCTGTCCTCCCAGCCTTTAAGCCACATAGCCCTTCTTGCTCCTTTTTGTCCTTTCCCCCTTTATACCACTTGCATTCTATCTCCCTTCCTTTGAAATTCTTCTATGGCCTTTACTGATTTCTTGCCTTCTATGGGCAATCAAATTTAAACACACATATCTGCACATTCAAATCCAGCACTCATATATGAGACAGAACATGCTGCATGTGTCTATCTGGGGCTCTGTGACCTAACTAAGAAAGATTATTTCCAGATCCATCCATTTACCTACAAATTTCACAATTTCATTTTTCTTTATAGCTCAGCAAAATTCCACTGTGCATAGTACCATATTTTCATTATCCATTCATCAATTGATAGACATCTAGGTTGTTTCCATTTCAATGAAACAGCAGTGAACATATATAAACAAGTATCTCTGTATTAGGGTATAGGTTCCTTTTGCTAGTATGCCCAGAACTTATATAGCTAGATCATATGGGAGATCTAGTCCTCACTTTTAGAGTAACCTCAACATTGATTTCCATAACAGATATACCACCAACAGTACATACAAGTTTCCTTTTTTGTCATAGCCACACCAGTATTTATTGTCATTTTTATCAATCTTAGCCATTCTGACAGGAGTAAGATGAAATATCAAAATACTTTTGATTTGAATTTCATTCATGGTTAAGAATGTTGAATATTTAAAAAATATTTCTAGGCTATTTGGATTTTATTTTACTTTTTAATTATGTGTGAATGTGTCTTTCTATGTGGCTATGCACATCAGTGTAGGTGCATGCAAAGGCCAAAAGAAGGCATCGTATTCCTTGGATTTGGAGTTATAGGCTAGGAATTGAACTCCATTGCACTGAAAGAGCAGTGCATGCTCTTAATCACTGAGTGACGTCTACAGCCCCCATTTGCATTTCTTCTTTTGACAATTCTGTTTAGTTCCCTGTTCTAATTTTTAATTTAGTAGTTTGTTTTCTTGGTGTTTATTTTTCTTAGTCCTCTACATATTCTGTTAGATATATAGCTTGTAAATATTTTTCCTATTCTGTAGGTGGTTTTTTCACTTGACTGATTGATAGCATTAATATTATGAAAGTAGTCATCCTACAAAAAAGAATCCACAGATTTGATAGAATCCCTATCAAAATTCCAATGAAGTTCTTCACATTAATTGAAAAATAATCTTAAAATTCATTTGGAAACACAAAAGATCCAGAGTATCCTATAGTAATAAAATAGCAAGATTTTTGACATACAAACAGACACAATGATAGAACAGAATGGCGGACCTGGATATAAATCCACACACCTATATAGCCACCTGATTTTTGACAAATAGGTCAAAAATTCAGATTGGAGAAAAGATAACATTTTCTCTTTATTCATTTATTTATTTCTGTTTTATGTGTATGAGTGTTTTTGCCTGCATATATGTAAGAGCACCCATGTGTGTAGTGCCCATGGAGATTAAAAGAGAGTTCGAAATCCCCTGGAACTCGAATTATGGATAGTTTTTAGCTGTCATGTGGGTACCAGGAACCGAAAGTAGATCTTCTGCAAGAGCAACCAGTGCTCTTATATTCTGAGTATCTTTCCACAAATGGTGCTGATCAAATAGTTCAGCGTGATGCTGAAAAGTGAAACCAGATCCCTGTCTTTGACCCTGAATTCCAAATGGATCAATGACCACAATATAAGACCTGATGCCCTGAATCTGTTAGTGGAGAAAGTAGTGAATATGCTTCAACCCACAGGCACAGAAAAAGGCCTTCAGAACAAGACTCAGGTAATTCAAGCAATAAGACCAGTTGACAAATGAGATCCCTTAAAACTAACTTTAGCTCTTTCATGGGTGCAGTTTATTACTTTAAGGTAGTTGCTAATCTTGTTTTGCTTATGGCTTTGATTTTAAACTAGTCCTCTATAATGCTTATTCTCTCTTGGTCAACCACATTGTTTTATCATTCAGTCTAACAATTTGGTGATTTGCATAAAGATAAATCCCTCATCGTTACAGTACATTGTTTTATGTATTATCTTACTTGTTTTAAAAGTTCATATTAAACTCTATTTTGACTACTTGTCTAGCAGTTTCTGTGGCCTGTTTTTACTCCTGTATTTTGTTCATGTTTTATATGCTCATGCTTCAGATCATTTCTGGTTGAACACTGATCAATATAAAAGAAAAATTTAAGAATTAAAATTTTACTTAGAATTCATTTAAAATTTACAGATGACTAGAACAAGAGTAGTACAAAGAAGAGACATGTTCAACCCAGATTTACTTGTTGTTGGCATTTCGCTATTTCTCTTCTATCATTTGAATAGTCTCTTCCTTTTTCTTGCCACTCTCCTTTTCCACTTTCTCAGTATACATATGAATACATTTTCCACTTCAGTGTTGTCTTATATATATCTTGGTCTCCTTAGCTGTAATACTCTAAGATTTAGTTCTTAAAGGAAAATGTGAGTATGAAGATAATTTTGAGACTTTGGATAATAATGTTTTAGGAAAATTCTACTAGCATGATGTGTTAGTTTGACATTGCCAGAAGTAGAATCTCTAATCTATTTCTTCTCATGACCCAGTACTAGAATTTTATTTGCCATATTCTGTTTAAAAATGTTAATTTCTAGCTTTCTTAACTACTGTTTAATTCCAGAATTGTGCTACTTTTTCCATATGCTCATTTTTTCTCTCTGAATTTTATCAGTAATTTCTTTTATTGTTTTATTATAAAATTACGAATTGTTTAACTAATTGGCTTCACTGGTATTATCTTAATAATCTTATAGAGGAACAAGATCTGCCTTTCTCTTATTTCAAGACTTTTTGGGGGATACTGAGTAGCCTTTCTTTTCCCCGTTTTCTTCTTTCCATAGCAAGATGGATTCTGGATATATTCTGAATATTGTAACAACCACTTGGATGCCTGCATGGAGCTCTCCAAGCTGATGAAGGACAGCCGCTACCAGCACTTCTTTGAGGCCTGCCGCCTCTTGCAGCAGATGATTGACATTGCTATTGATGGTTTTCTTTTGACTCCAGTGCAGAAGATCTGCAAATATCCCTTACAGTTAGCCGAGCTCCTTAAGTATACTGCCCAAGACCACAGGTAAGGAATTTAGGGACACAAAAGTGAACTTCTTTTAAAATATTTTATTTATTATTTTTATTGTATGTGTATGATTGTAAGAGCACCCATCTTGTATAATGCCCACTGAAGGCAGAAGAGGACATCAGATACCCTGGAACTGGATTTAAAGACTCTTGTCAGCTGCCATTTGGGTGCTGGGAACTGAAGCTGGGTCTTCTGCACGAGGAGCCAGTACTCATAACTGCTGAGTTATCCCTCAAGCACTGTGGATTTCTTTTAAACATTGGTGCATTTTGACAATTTTTAGTCTTTTGCTGTTCTTGAGGTACTGTTTGTTTATCGGAAAAATAGGATAAAGTCTTGCTTACCTCACAAGGCTGCTGTGAACTTTATCTGAGTGTGGCCATTGAGTAATTAAGGTCAGCTAATTCAATTGATGGACTATATTTTTAATCTTATTTAAGTTTAATCAGATGTGATTACAATACCATACTGTACAGTATAGCTCTATTATTATCTCCCAGAAAGTGGTTTAAAACACTGAGATCCACAAATTAGCAACACAAAAAGGCATAGGGGATAGGGAACTTGGCCCAAGTAAATGAAATACTTACTTCTGTCATTTTCCTACCCTGTTTCTAAATGGCAGGCTAAAACAATATTGCCAAGGAGAAAATTTGGCATTGTTAGGTAACCTAACAGATCATCCACAGATGAACAAGCAACTGTGAAGGGATTAAAATCACAGATAGAAATGTGAAGCTTTGCAGTTAAATTCAAGAAATCAACAGTTCAAGGACAGACTGAGAGATATAGATTCTAGAACGCATGTTTTGAAAAGAGTCTGGAAGTGTCATTAGTTGACAATAAGCTCAATATAACTCATCATCAAAGTCCACCAGGGAAACTGATAATAGCTAATATTCAGTAAGGTTCACAAGAAAGAAGACTTCTAAGAGCAGTTTCTTGAGAAAAAATAAATTGGATAAGAGACACTGCAAGAGATAAAATGTAAGTGTTTGGGGTTCATGGTTCTGGAATGTGGACAAGGCACATATTGGAGTCATGACTACTACCTACGAGGAGATGCCACATAGCCTCTGTCCTGGAAGCTGGAGATCTCCTCCCCTTTTTAGGCCTATGTTTCTTCCATCACCCCATTCTCCAATACGTTAAGAAGAAAGTAAAGATTTTTGCATCCTTCTCATTTCTTTTTTTCTTAATCAGTGCTGGGAAACTGAGGAGGTTAATTCATGACCCTAAAGTTTCTGCTTTGCTAACAAAAGGAATTAACATTGAATGTGATGCATCTCATTGCCTTCTTTGTTCATTCTCTACCACTGGCTGAGATCTCACATTTAATCTGATTTTCTCAGGAGCTAATCAGTTGAAAATAAAATCAGAAAATCAAACAATTGAGCAAAGTTATATGACTCTCAGCACACAGGTTATCCTGTGTTGCTAGAACCAAGGATGTAGGTTGCACCTCAGGGAACAAGACTTCACATGGAGGCATTCCACATAATGTGTACTAGAGAAATATTTTATTTTTAATAACAATAGTAATAACACCTACACATAAAAAATAAAATGGTATATATGAATGATTATATTTAATTTAGTAAACCCCTCAATAAAATCTACCCAAATTCTCTCATTTTACACATAAAAATTTTGAATCAAGTTGGCATGAGTGATATTTGATAAAGGCCATCCAGATAATTAGTGATAAATTTTGGGTGTGAGCTCTTGGAATCTGGTTTCAAACTCTACATTCTCCTGCATTACACTACATTCTATCTCCATATTGTACCAGAGGAAAATTACCAATCTTATTCTGCATTGATTATGGGCACAGGCTTCTTAGAAATACTGGTAGAAGATCAGGGTGTCTGGCCTATAATGCTTTTTTCTTGGTCATTCTCTGGTTTTACAAGCTAAAATACAAATACAGAGGCATAAAAGAAAGGTGTCTGTTTCTCCTGTGAAAGAAATCCTTAGGTAGGAAACCTATGGCGAGTGTTGTTTCTGCATTATTGTAAGTCACATAATAATCCTTGCCAAACAGGATAGGAAATGTTGTTTGCTCTAGGTGATGTGGATTACTTTTGAAAATCAAGACTCTACTATTAAGAAGGAAGAGGAAAATGGATTTAGGACTGGCCTTTTGTACATTGGATTATCCAACATGTACTCTTCTGTCTTCACAGTGACTACAGATATGTTGCAGCTGCTTTGGCTGTCATGAGAAATGTTACTCAGCAGATCAATGAACGCAAGCGACGTCTGGAAAATATCGACAAGATTGCTCAATGGCAGGCCTCTGTCCTAGACTGGGAGGTAGGACCTTTATCAATAGGGTTCTTGGCAGGCCCAAGTAGTTTGTTGAAAGCTTGTCATGGATTAACCATGGATTAACAAAGACATATTAGATTTAAAGAGCATAAGGAAGGATTTGTATTATACCCTAGGGAAAGTTTCCTGCCAGTAAAAAGGGGTACTTACTGATTTTTAAGCTGAGGGCTTGAGAGATGGTTCAGTGGTTGAGAAAATTGGCTGCTTTTCCAGATGATCTGTGTTCGATTCCCAACACCAACATGGTGACTAAGAGCATTCTATAACTCCAGATCCAGGGAATCTGACAACTTCTGGCCTCCATAGGCATTGCATATATGTGGTGCACTTGCATACATGCAGGATAAACAGTCATAAAAATAAAATTAAAAAATAACTAAGTGAATACATTTTAAGAGACACATGATATGGTCTTTTTCATATCCATGCAAGATAGCAAAGTATTTCTTCCCCTATTTGTGCATCATCTCATCCTAGTATATCAATTAGGCTATTGAAACTTGCATAATGTAGCTCATAACTATCATCCCTGCCAAATGCAAAGGCCAAACTCTATTTCCATCATCATCTAAAAATAATCTTTATTAAACATCCCAGTGTAGACTCCTAAAGCTTCTTTGAAATTGGAAAAGGAGTGACTGAAGTCATTCAAGCCTTCCTTTTTCAATGCCCACAAAGAATACCAGGAGTAATGATATTTCATATTTATCTTTCAGACCAAGTTTGTACAGTTTGATAGTCTTTAGGCTGATATATCTAAGATGAAAAATTCTAGGCAATAGGTGACATTCTTAAGCCTTGTGGTATACAGAGGTGTAGTACAGTGGTATATTCAATAGTGTTTTGCACTGGCTTCAACTCATGTATGATTTTCTGTGTTTAAATGATAATATTACTTTTAAAATTTCAAATTGTTTAACATATTAGAAAGGGACCAAATCAGTCTTAACAAATAGTTCACCAAGGTTCAAATAGAAAAAATCATTTTTTCTGCTATCTCTGGTCTTCCTAATGTAGATTACTAGAAAAGACCACAGTTATGATCAACTGATATTTTTTATCTTTTTTGACAGGTAATGTTCCCATAAGTGTGAAATAGCAGTTATTCCTTGAGATAGAGAAAAGTGAGTGTAGGTGTATAAGTCAACACTCTAGCTTATAAGAAGTCATCACTGGCTCAAGATTACTAAAAATACTAGATTCTCATTTACTTAAATCTTTTTCCCTCTATCCTTTTATTTTACTAGAATTCGGGGCCTAGAAACATAAATATAAGCAAACCTATCAACCGAGGCACCCTGAAGTTGTGTCTATTCACTTTTGTATGTTTCTCTATAAGAAAAAGCTCAGAAAAAAATGTCTTTCTATACTTTAGAATATTTTACTTGTTCTCTGGAACATTCTCCTTCTTCTAATTCTTCAGTATGCTGCTCTGTTTCTCCAGTGTTGGAGAGATGAATACTTAGAAAACTTTTGATCTACTCAGGGAACTTCATTTATATCAAATTCCATAGCTTTGAGCTATGGTCTAGAGAATCAGCATCTCAGAAGGCATTTCCTATATGTTACTTCTGGTGGGGGGGAGGGTCATTGAGTGAACACATACATTCTGGTAGTGTTTCTGCTTAGAGGGGGGAGAGAGAGAGAGAAAGAAAGAGAGAGAGAGATTGGAGGCGAAGGAGGAAAGAAGAGGGTAAGAGGATGAGGAGTGAGGAGGGAGTAAAGATTGTGAGGGAGATCTTGGAGACTGCCATGGACAAGCCTTACAAATCAAGTTCAATGCTTACCAGTCTGCCACTCCCTTACCTCTCAGATGCTTGAACAAATAGGGTTGCTATGAAAAACATTCTCATGGTATTTTCAGCTTCATTTATCATATGAAGAACAGGAATCATAGGGAAAACTTTCAGAACCTAACCTCCCTTGAAGAGGAAATGGGAGGACTAGTGACATGTGGGCAACTGTTACCAGACTATCTGACTAGAGAGTGGAAAGTCCTTCATTAAATCAAGGTCTGCCTCTCCCTCCTCATATTTTTCCTCATACATTCAGAGCTTCATTCCCTAACTACAGTTACCATCCCTGTCACGTGTTATATCCTGTGAGGGCTACCTAAATTCTCATGGCTGCTGAAAATTAGGGAGGTAACAAAGTGTCATATATTCTGTTAGGTGATTATAAAAGTACTTTAAAAGTATGGGGTAGCAGAAGGGAGAAGAACCTGTTTATAAGCCTTGTGAGTTCTGGGAAATTTCCATTTCTATTATCTGTGGTGCTGAGGTTTGAACAAGCTGTCACTTTTCCTCCTATCACATTAAATTATTTTACTCAAAAAGAAAAGGAACAAATATATCCCTGACAGCTTCTTTTTGTCTTTTTTTTCCTAAAGACTTTCAGTAGGAGCTCATGTTTGTAGCTCCTGTTTGGTAGATAGATTATACAGTCATAATTTCCTCTATATGATACTGCTTCCTTCCTTGTATGGTTGTGTAACACCCAAGGTCTTTTTCCAGTTTATCACTGAACGGTGAAATCTAAAGAAATTGAAGGAACTAGCAATAATCAAACAATGTGTTAAGCACAACAAAATATCTATTTAAAAGTGAAAGTGATTTGATGAGGTATACTCTTGGAATCAGAAAGTCAATTTTGAGATTAGATAGATTTTCTGCTTCTGTACACTTATGTCAACAGACATCATTGAAGATGATTGAACTGGTTGGAAATGATGACATTTCTTTTGCCTTTCATTCAAGGATGTTCAAACTTTTTACCTTGGAACATGGTATTGTTAACTGCAAATGTGTTGCGTCCCATGCATAGTTGTTTCAGGATGCACACGGCACATGGACCACAGTTTGGAGATGTCTGCTAACTTGTTCAAGCTCCAGCCTCAACATCAATTATCCTGTAATCAGAATGAAGTAGAGGTGAACAAAATGGGTTAAGTTAGAATTAATTACAATGAGACTAAAGTTTCTTCTTTGAGACTTTAACATCATATGCAAGATGTGTCACTAAAACTCTGGTTATGGTATAGTGGCCACTACTCATTTATTGACCATCAAAGTATCTTTTGAACATCTCCTCTTTGCTTGGTCCTGTGCCAGCCAATGGGGTTATTAAGATGATTGAGATATGGCCGTATTCATCTTGGGTAAACAGATACATTCCTCAAAATGTGAATGGTCTGAGGTAAATGATAGAAGAAAGCACAGAAAGTAAATGATGGAGGCAGTGGGAAGGGGTTACACTTTTGGGGCAAGACAAAGAGATGTGTGGTGCAAGAGGGAGAAGAGGCAGAACTCTGAACAGTGAGAGGGCCCTTTTCCTTTTGTGAACTTATTTTCCTCAGGCTAGATGATTTGGTACTTTAAAGCAGCCATGTGAAGTGGCTCTCACAGGAGCTCTTATATTGCTCCCATTACAAATGAAGGAAAAGATTGAGAACACAGAGTGAGTTGGTAATAGCATTGGACATAGAACACAGATATTTTAAAATTCTCACCCCACAAATCTTCCATTGTAGCTGATTGTTCTACTGGGCAAGGGACCATCATTCTAATAAAGTTTTTTGGTTAGTCACTTGGCTCTGGAGGGATTCTGAACTTGGTTCTGCTCCATTAGATAAATTACTCCCAATTTCTCTGATTAACAATTTGGGTCAGAATCATAGTTTATCATTTATCAGTTTGCTCTATTAGAAGGAAATATGAAATATATAGCATGTGGGGATCACAGTAATACTCAAGATAAAAAAATCACATATGGAGAGTTTGTAATGTGATGTGTATATTCCTAAGGACTTTACATATGTTAATTTAAATATTCTTTACAACATCCAAATAAAGTTGATGTCGTATTCTATTAAGAATGATGAAACTAGCCAGGAGTGGTGGTGCATTTCTTTAATCTCAGCACTTGGGATTTATGTGAGTTTGTGGCCAGCCTGATCTGTGTAATGAGTTATAGTTTGGCCAGGACTATGAAAGTGAGGCCCTGTCTCAAAAGAGAAACAAAGAAGAATGGTGAAACTGAGGCACAATGTGTACATCTAAGTTACAACTTAGTGAGCATAGAAACATATTTTTCTTACGCATTTTTGTTATTTGGCATTCCATGCAACAAAATTTTAAATAAGTTTGGTCGTCCCTGGATGAGAAAATACTGAGTAGTCCCCTGAGTCTGATCATCCTCAGTTCAGCAAATAGTACCTTGTATATGATCAAAATACTTTGTATGAAACCTTCAAAGAATCAAAAGATATTAAATATCTTTAAATCTAGCAGTGCTGGCACACAACTATAATCTGAAAATTATATAACCTTAATTGGGAAGTTGAGAGAAGAGAATTGCAAGTCTTGGATCATAATGAGCTATATATAGCAAGTTCCTGTCTACCTGAGCTGCATAGTAAGATCCTGCCTCTAAATTAGCCATGTTTTCAATCAACATGATATTACCCACCCCCTCTATGCCTTCTTTCATTTTATATATATTCAAAGTAGATTGTGACATAGCTTCCTATCTTATAGCACTATGTGAGTATGCGAGTGTGGTAAACTAATATTGTGCTTTTTTTAAAAAATCCCTCATACAGCCCAACTTTGAGGAGAGTTCAGTTCCCAGTTAACCAAAGGTTCTGTGTTAATATGTCAACTTCTCAAGGAGTATTATTTACCTACTTCTTGGATAGTCCCATTACTAAGCCACGATCCTAAAGTCAAAACATTACTTCTTTTTGGTTGTAAGACTGAGGGTTTAATGTCTGTGCCATCAGTATTTGTGACAGCATGCACAAGACATGTACAAGTGTAATCCAGGCAAAATCACAGCATGGATGGGAGAGGTGGGCACAATGGCCCACCCCTACCTGAAGAATTATTGTCAATTGATAGCTTTTGGGAGAGGGAGATTGAGTTTTCTTTAAGGGTGTGACACCTGGTATGTTGACCAAGACTGATGGGATGGACCCATACCCAAGAGAATTTTGGGAATACAAATTAAACCAAAAGGGCTTTTAAAAACTCAAAAAAATGGTAATAATAGAGGACATGAAGTTGGGGAGGATTCTGAATGTAATCAGACTAAATTGTATCAAATTCTCAAAGAATCAATAAAAATATTAAAAGTAAAATAAATAATCACTATTTTGTGGCTATTAAAAAAATCCCACCAAAAATACGTCTGAGCTGCTTTCAAGTTCCATTATTGGAAGATAATTCCACTGAGCTCCCCTTTTCTCTCCAATTCCTTATACCAGAGAAATGGCACACATAAGAATACAATTTCCTGATGCACCACTCTTTGAGATATTATCTTCCCTGGCCTGTTCGCCTCTTAACTTTTCTGAAGAAATATAGGGGAGTTCTATCTCTAATCTAGCCTCTAACTTTGGGTGTAAGCCTAGTGTTTTATTGTAGTGTAACATGACTGATAAAGGTCATTCTTATATACTTTATTTAACAAGTTGAGGGAGAGGAAGGGGTTGGCCATCTAAGCACTTTTCGATCTAGAGGCAATAGAATATATGATAAGGAATAAGGATGCTCTCTGTAGCCACACAGATTTGGGTTGGGTTTTGGATCTGTAGCTAACAAGCAGGATGAATCTGGATGATCACTTGAACTTTTTGTACTTGGATACATAAAATAGGATATATAAAACGAGAGCAAGAATATTCACCTGCCAGAATTTCTGTGAGATCCAGATAAGATAAAATGAAATGCGTCTAGCACAAGGTTGACCCACATAAGTTCTCTGGAAAGATGAGTTATGATTTTTGGGCCACTGCTCATTTCTTATGCCTTCATATAGGCTAAAGCATGTGCTGTGAACTTTCCTATTTAGTTATAAAACATTTTCCCTTATTCCTTCCTCATATGGGAAGCAGAAACATTTTTCCTACCTTCTGAGGCGTACTCTTAAAGTGTTAAAAAAAAGAATGAGGGTCTAGGGCAGCTACTAAGATATTTGAGCAAAAGAGAGACTGACTGACTGACTCCCTGACTGACTGACTGGTCTCACTTAGCCTCAGAGCAAATAAGAATAGCAGAGATGAGAGAGAAGTGGAGGGAGACTGACTAGGGCATAGGTTTCATTTAGCTTTGGAGCAAATAAAAATGAATATTCTCACGTGAAGTGTTAAAAATCTTTTGAGGGTGCCTAAGTGATCTCCCTCCTATGCAGCCTCTTTTGGACTCAGTCTCCCCTCCCCAGTCTATATTCATCTTTGGGTGTCTGTAAGTAAAGAATAGTACCATCTCTCCTACCTGGCTACCTCTCATCATCACATGTCCTTCCTAGGGCGAGGACATTTTAGACAGGAGCTCGGAGCTGATCTACACTGGGGAGATGGCCTGGATCTACCAGCCCTATGGTCGCAACCAGCAGAGAGTCTTCTTCCTGTTTGACCACCAGATGGTCCTCTGCAAGAAGGTAAACTTATTCTCTTCTTCCCTGAGAGAGATGGGCACCTCAGGGAGCAGCACCAGCTCCATCCTTTTCATCATTCCCAGGCTTTCGATAAAGTAGGAAAAAAATGACTGGAGGAAAAGCTGGCAGGAAATTGGCAACAATTCCTATCAAAAGCATTGACATGAAGATCCTAAGCAAGGAACAGTGAAACTCTGTGACTAACACATTTTCTACTGGTATCTTTTATACCTTTGCTCTCATAACTCTTTAGATGCTCCTTCTGCATACCTTCCACCCCTACACAGCTGAGAGCCAGCCAGTTTGTGCCAGTGATTAATAATATTGTAATATTTGTATCCCAGTTAGCAAACAGTAACTTTTCTGAGTGCCATCTTTCATTCCACTCTGATGGGGCTACCAGCCCCCTCTGTACAATAGAGACCAACAAGAGGATTACCACTTTTGTCAAGCCAGGTAGGTACCTCTTTTGACACAGGATTTTCTCTCACACCTCTATTTCCTACACTTTCTATATTTTTCTACGCATCCCTTCACTCAACCATGTTGTCTCCCACTATCCATTCCTTCTAATCATTTAAGAATACTTCTTGTACTTGTCACTGATCCTTACTTGTCACTGATTCTGTACTTGTCACTGATCTCCATGAATGTTGGTTTAAGAGCCACTTCTCTTTGGTAAAGACAGCTGTTATATGTTCTACACATAATTTCTCCTAAGGTATCCTAAGGGGATACAATTCCTGTTTTTGGGATAGGGGGTTCAAACCAGTTTTGTCTGTAATAACTGGCTGGGAAGAATTTTGGACCATGGCTGTTTAAATTTTTGGACCAGGGAAAGTTAGAAGAGAAGGGAGAAATCAGAATATTAAGAGTGTCTTTCTCTGGTTTTCATCCAGGCTCCTAGCACTATCTCCTACGGCCACTGTTCCAGACTTCAGTTTAACATTTTACTTAGAGTAACTGCAGACTTTGGGGACAAATGTCTAAAGCAACAGTATATCGGGTAGTAGGGAACCCTAAAATAAACCAGATTCCTAATTGTTTTTTTTTTCCCACTTTATCTCTCTCCTTGACTCGCTCTGCTTTATGTCTGTTATGTAGCTGTTTGCTATCTCCCTTACCCAGTAAGGAATGCCTCTGAAGAGGGTATTAAGTCCTGACGTGTCATATTAAGCACTCTAATTTTGTTTCTGGGAGGAAACATGAAGCACATGTCTGTTTTAACTCCCCTGTTTGCTCTGTGTTTGCATATATGTACTGTATCCTGCATTAAATCTTTTTGTGTTTGCCTTTAGCATTTTGAAAGAATAAATTGAATTGAGGTTCAGACTGCCTCAGTGTTTGGAGATAAGCTCTGAATGTCATCTCTGGAACCAATAACCTGCTAGTTAATGGGGATAATTACTTAACTCTAGATCTGACCCTGGAAGAAAAATTGTTTGTGAATCTTGGACTCAATGAAACACAATCTCTCTTTTTAGCTCTCCCATCTCGTATTAGGACTTTCATTCAATCAGGAGGAAAAATTTCTGAAGGTTGTTAATGTAAGCAACAAAGAAGTTTTCAGATTGTCATCCATTTCACAAATGGGCATGTGCCCATTCTTCCCACTAAGGAATGTTCATGCTTGGAAAAATTAGTCAAGGAGAGAGATAGAGTGGGAAAAAATCAATTAGGAACCCGTTTTATTTCAGGGTTCCCTACTACCTGAAATACTGTTGCTTTGGACAGCTGTCCCCAAAGGCTGCAGTTGCCTTAAGTAAAATGTTAAACTGAAGTCTGGAATAGTGGCTTTAGGAGCTATTTCTAGGAGCCTGGATGAAAACAGTGAAATAGAGGCTAGGAATAAGAGAAAAGAAATAACATGGAGCAGTGGGCTCTATTTAGGAGCCAAGATACAGCAAAAGACCAAGATGGAATGACAAATAAACTCTTAAGACACCTAGTGGGAGAGATGATTAAGAAGAACCCAGAAGCTAAGGGAAAGCTTCAAGGCTCAGAGCACTCCAGATGGCGGCACAGGAGAAGCAGGCAACAGGAAGGCAAACAACAGAAACCTGGATGTAGCCAAAGCTTCCGCCACATTCGAGTTGTCTTATTGTAGTGAGACCATAGGAATTAGCTTCAGAGTAAAGCCAGCCTAGAGTCAGGGGTGGGACGGGGGGAGTTAAATGCACATACTCAGATATTCTTGACACTGGCTTCCAAGCACTGAACAGCCACAGCTTGATTATATCAAGGTCATTAAAACTGTCTGATATTTATGTGTATCCATGGTTAAGGATTTCCATATAGTATCTACAATGAGTCCTTTTAATTATCAAATAGGGGGAAAATCTGAAACAAGGCTTTCATGTGCCAAGTTGTTATTATCATTACCTCAAAAGCCTAACTCTTGATAACACTGGGAAAAAAGGTCATGGCTTCCTGACTTGAAGATTCCTTTGACAAAGGAAAAGATGTGGAAGCAGTAATTGTAGATTGATGTGAATATGACTCTCCTCAAGAACAGTAGCAAAAGATCAGGAATTTATTTTTATGAAGGAAGAATGGGCAAAGCAAACAAAATAATTAAGTATGGCTGCATTCAGTGCATCAGCTCATATTTACAAAGAGGAAACAAGGGGCCTTCACAGGCACAGAATTTTACATACACAATATTTAACAGAAGAAACAAAAATAATTTCCTGTATTCCAGAATGAGTCAAAGTTAGTTAAAAATATTCAAGACAATATTAAGGATTTAAAAATATCTATATATTATTTTAGAAAGCTAAGTAATGATATTGACCAGCCTGTGCATGAGGTTTAAGTTTTAGCATTAACATGAGAATTCTAAATTCCTTGACTACAAGGAACTGAATCTCAAAGGATTTGAGGTTTTCTGAAAACACTTCACTGCTCTGAATTTTCATGTTGAGTCCTTACTCTGTGAATGCCACATCTGCCTTAATGGAACCTATAATTAATATTTTATTTATTTAAGTATTTTGATGTATATTTTTTATTTCATGTGTGTGAATGTTTTGCATGAATGGACGAAAGTCCACCTGTGCTGTCCAGTGCTCACAGAGTCCAGAAGAGTGTAGCAGTTTCCCTGAAACTGGAGTTACGGACAGTTATGAGCCACCAATGTGGGTGCTCAGAACTGAACACAGGTCCTCTAAAAGACAGATAATGCTGTTAATGATGGAGCCATCTCTCCAGCCCCCAATCTAATAAAATTTCAACATAGTGTGATATAAAAATGTACATTTTAGGCACTGAAAAAATCTCTGGACTATCTCTGGTAGAATTGATGAAGGTAAACTTGGCTACAGATAGGAAAATGTACCAGTTTTCAAAACAAAACAATATATTCTAGAAAATTACTATTTAACTATAAAGTGATAGTGACTTATCATTGTTTGAGTCCTTCTGTGATTCTATTCTAAAAAGGTTATATTCAATTAGTTCAGTTTGACTCTCACAACAAATTTACCAGGAAAATATTATTATTCCTAAAACATATGAAATTGAAACACAGAACAGTTAAATAATTTTTCCATGGCTGATAAGTGATGGTACCAGAAATTGGCCATATTTTCTTTGCTCAGCCTAAGGACTGGCCCCAGGGTTTATACATGTAAAGCAAGTGGTCTACCATAAAGCTACATTTCCTAACTGTGAAGACAGGATTTTAAACTAGTTAAACTGCCTTTAGAGTCTATTCTAGCAACTTCCGTGTCACTATTGGCACTGCTTGTCCAAATTCTATAATCAATTATGAAACAGCCTATGAATATTCAGAAAGTTATTAGTTGACCATCAGTAATTCATCATTTTTATCTAAAAGAAAGTTATATTACACTAAAATCTCCATTAGTATCATACCTGTAAATTTGTCTTGTAAATTGGAAGATTGCATTGAACAGAGATAATATGTATTTCTGGGATTCTTTTATTTGTTTTTATTTTGAGACAGGGTCTCTTATACCCCAGGATATGCAGTGTAGAAGATGTACTCAAACTTCTGATCATCTTGCCTCTACTTTCCAAGAGATGGAATTGCAAGCACGTGCCACCATACCTTGTTTTTATGATACAGGGAACAAGCTTACGGCTTCTTGTACACGAAGCAAATACTCTATCCACTGAGCCACGTACCCAGTCGCAAGTATTAGAATGTCATTTTGACATTTTAGATTCTCCCCTGATTTCCTTTCAGAGACAAGAAATGTGGAGTGATAGGCAAAATAAAATTACTCTAGGCTTAGGTCCTGGTTCTAGCAACTTTGCATTTCCTGTTACTCTGTTATATAATTTATAAAATAGAGATAATAACTACTTATGAGAATTATTACAAAGTATAAATGAAATCAGTGCATGCAAATAAAGTATCTGGAACCCAGCAGGTTGCATGAAGCTTAGTTTTCCCCTACATTCAAAAGAGAAAAATAAACTTATAAGGTAGTGAAGTGTCCATCACTGCATATACCTAAATGTAGACCGAAAAACTGCCAGCTAGAGGTTAACACAGGAAAGATTTAAATACTCATTCTGATCTGTAAGATTCAACTCCTGATGTCCAGCTACTAAGTTTCCATTCAACTCTTGTGACCTCTTAACTTCCAGTCAGTTATATAAAAACTTGCCAACTTTGTACATTGCGAGATGGGATTGAATAAACAACCCAGTAGAGTTTGAACAGGTTGCACAAATTGTAGCTTGCCTTGGAGGGGAGAAAGTGAACTGGCAGTTATATTGCCCATGAAAGACATCAATGGCTTCTTTAACTATTGTTATGCCTTTTCTTTCCTTGTTATATTTTTTCATTTTGGAAAATTTGTAAGATGTCTTTGTTCTCCTTACTCTTTGTATTGTCTGTCTCTAGTCTGTGCCTCATTATCTTGTTGCTTTAGTTTGTTCATGCTCTGCTATTTTATTCCTGATATAATATTTTTGAAATTATTTTGATGTTTTGGGAGATATCCTCTCTTTTTTAAATACAAAAATTACTATATTGTAATGAACTCATAAATAAAAGCATCAAGTTGCTAGATTAACAGTCACTCAGACAAACCTTTACTCAGTCCCAAACATCTCAAACCACTTGTGTACAGTTGGAATAGTGGTTATGATGCCACAAACAAAGGTTTATGGTTTCATACTTTCACTATAAATTACATTTATATTCACTTACCCACCATAAAAAGGAAAAAAACATGACAGAGTTAATACCACAATCACTTTTTTGTTGTCATTGTTGCCCTTCCTTTTCAGTATTTACTGTGAAAGAGAACAGGCCTCTTTTCCCCCATTACCTACCAATTTTCCTACACATCTATCATTGTGTCAACCAGCCTTTCCTCTGCATGTTTTGCTCTTAGTTGTGCCTGTCTGGACATGTTCCATTGTCACTTATCATAACTGAATTTATCATAAGTGCATCTCCCATTGTCATGTATCATAACATCATTTCTGTTGCTCTCACCATATTTTGATGGATCAGAACAAAATAACCCAATAATGATGCTGTGGAAAGTAATTCAAGGCAATTTCTGCATTTTGACATTTCTTCTTGTACTGAAGGAACAAAAAATTACATTATGAGCTATTTGGAACAACTCATATACAACAGTAACAGCAGGAGATAGGTGTAGGGGTTAGGAGAGATATCTTAGTGATTAAGAACACTTGCTAATCGTGCAGAGGAGCTGAGTTTGGTTCTCAACAGCCATGTGCCTAAGTTCAATAATGGCTCTATGTCTGTCACTTCCTTATTAAATGGAACTATAACAGTACCTCCCATGTAAGACTTTCTGTCAGCATTATTTAAGGTGATAAATGCAGAACAGTTAGGATTATCCTTGGCGGATAAAACATACTGTTAAGTGCTCACTATTGCTGTTGTCATTGTTATTATTTTGTTTTGGCTGTTAGGCATACACTTTACATGTTGGAATACGGTAGTGACTATCTTAGTCCTATTTGCTTTCCCTCAAATCAGGGAGACTAGTAAAGAGTAAACAGGACCCCTAAAGTAGCAAAGACAAACTTACTGATAAAAGATAAGTCAGGATATAAGCTTGAACGCTTTATACTCTAGATTGCAGCATATGTCATTTGTATAATATGTACTATGAAGTCTTACTAAATACCTTGAGTAACTAGTGAGATCAAGTTGAACTAGGTGTCATCTGTTTGAATTCTGTAATGTCAAAGATTACAGTGGCTCCACTGTAGGAGCCAAAGGCTATGACCAGAGGTTTGGTGTCTACAGAATGCTAAAACCATCCTAGAGAAAAACTAATACTAATTACATTCCCCAAATCAGAAAAGCGAAAAAGAAAAAAGGTAAAAGGCTAGTATCTTATCATAAACAGGAAACTTCACTAGGCAAGGAAATTATGCTGATCCAAAATTTATCTATTTGAGGTACATAATCATCACATCCCAGTGAAGGCACTCAGACCACCAGTAATGTGAAGAGCCTGATCCTAATAGCACCACAAGTAGCCAGGGCTCAAGAGAGCTTTTTTCCCTTGCTATATTCAGAAGACCAGAGAAAGCTTTTCTGGACAATTCCTGAATAAAGCAAGAACAAAGAAGGCAGAGATCTGAGTACAATCTAAATGGATAGATGACTAAATGTCAGGTGTGTCCTCTGCAAGGGCCTTTCACAGCCAGTGTTACAGTTTAGACAAGGAGAGAAACAACAACCACAACTGGAGCATTTAATTGAAAAACGCTTCTTCGGGGAAGAACATGCAACTTTGACCTTAAAGATTAGAAAGATTGAAATAAGACAGCTTATTGGGGAGAAAAGGATACAATTTAGTGAGCCCAAGTAGATTTGAGATTTGTGTGATTGGGTTAGCAAGTACTATTCTTATCCTAATACTGTGTCAGATTTCTAGAGATGATTGCCACGTAAATTGAAATAAATTCAAATGTGCTTTTGCTTTGACTTTAAGTATTTAACTCAATATTTAGCTTCCTTGGACAATCTGAAAGATGCATATAATGTTTATGTTTATTAAATGGGTTTTAAAAGGAGAAAGTAAATTCAAGGCCATATTTAGTGCATAAGACTGGACTTGCATGTAGAACCTGCATATTTAAGTTTGACCTTGGGAGAATTTTCTATGATAAGGGCCACTTTTCTAATTTCCTAGTTGGGGTAATTGATGCTGAAAGAAGTTTAGTGGCTTGCCCAAGACCACATAGTGTGTTAAATATCAGGGACTCAAACTTAGTTATTTGACTTTTACTTCATATTCTTTTCACTACTCCGTGTTCTTACATCACTTTAGCTATCCTTCCTGATTGTATTTTCTGAGCCAGTAGCTCATTAATAATCATTTCTATCATACACCCACACTTAGCTTATAACTAATATGATGCCTGAATACTCATATTGAGTCTTCTAATAACTACAAATGGAAAAATTGAGTAGCAGAGAGTTTCAATAACATATCACTCTAGTCTCTGTTCTACTGTAAAAGAAACAATAGTTCCTGGTTGTTTTACTATAGTTAAATACCTAAATAAATTATAAGAATTTCAAATTGATACTGTTAATGGAAACTGCCAAAGGCATTGAAGAATAAGGATGATTATGAGGTACTAGTTTGATAGACAGGAGAGGAATATTTTGAACTGAGGTTAAAAACCAGGATGTTGAAGTTGTTAATATTTTAGGTTGGCAGGTACTCCAGTATTAACTGTGCTATCCAGTAATGGCTTTCCAGCTGTATATGTATCATATTACCTATTCAAAAGCAGAATTTGAACCCTTAAGAAGTCAAGATAGATTACATTCATCCATTTTCTCAAACTGTCCTCCTCCTGTCTAGTCATATTAGCAGTGCTCAGTTTTTGAGCATATATCTCACAAAATCTTCCTGAAAGTTTGAAATTAATGTATGTAAGCCACTCCATCCTTTGCACCAGGACTGAGCTTCTGTACTTTGAACAGGGTCAAAGGAAACAGAATTAGATCATCAGTAGCTCTCTCTCAGTACAACTGACCTTTTCCTTGCCTGTGAGATCGATGTGATGTTAAGAGTACCCAAGGGATCTGTCTGAGTTTAATGTCAGGGCTACCCAAGGGATCACAACTCATATGTGACCTAAGTCTATATATATATATATATATATATATTTATATATAGTTATATATATAGTTATATATAGTTATAATAGGAAAAACGCATTGTCATGTTTATTGTTGGCAAAACAATTCAAAATTACCTGTATTTCCAAACCCGAGGCTTTGACACTAACAGAGTATCATTCAATACCAAGTTACAGTACCCAGCATATATTCCCTCCTATGGAGCAGCCCTCAAAACTAATCAGAATGTGATTGATTTCTCCCAAAACTATCATGCTACTATTGTAATACCAGGCACATTTTGCCTGTTAAGTCATTATTGTAACATGCCACATCCACAGCTTGGTAAGATCATTAATGAATTTACTGCTGATGTTTCTGGTAAGTAACCATGTAGTCAAACTTCAGGCTTCTCAGTTTGGGCTGCAGGAGCTTTCTTTTTTAAGAGAGTGACAGTTAATGTAGAGACTTGTCAAAGTGCTGAGACTATGAACTCTTACATTCTGATAGTGTCTTAGTCTCATTGTCTTGCTTGAGCTTCTCAGCACATTCCAGCAAGACCATTTTATGCTTCTGATAGTCATGCTAACTTTCTGGGTGGGGAAAATTCGTGTTAGTAGTGCTTTTGTAACAAACTGCTTTCTACTTCTTAGCAGTTTTGCACACCTAACAATTGATGCTGGGACCTGAGAGAGTGCATGTAGGACATTGCTTAGACCTTCTAGTTAACAAACCTGTCAGTGTGAAACTTTTAATGTCAAATGCTGAAATTTAGACCATAAAACCTCCATTTATACTCCAGAAAAATGATGGTGTTTGAGTCCTGTTATACCCATGTGTCACCTCTCCTGGCACCTAGTCTGCATGTATCTCCAACAAAATAATGTCTTTCTTCCCATCTAGGATCTAATCCGGAGAGATATCCTATACTACAAAGGCCGCATTGACATGGATAAATATGAGGTAATTGATATTGAAGATGGGAGAGATGATGACTTTAATGTCAGCATGAAAAATGCTTTCAAGCTTCATAACAAGGAAACAGAAGAGGTACATCTATTCTTTGCCAAGAAATTGGAGGAGAAAATTCGTTGGCTCAGAGCTTTCAGAGAAGAGAGGAAAATGGTACAGGAAGATGAAAAAATCGGTAAGTGACCTGAGAGGAAAAAGAAAAATACAACTGTGAAAAATATAACCTTCCATATAGGGTTCTAATTGATTTTCATCTCTCTAGAGTCAAAGGAAAGATTTTTGTTGCAAACTGACCTAAGTCACTATGATGGTTCCTTATTATAGGTCTTTTCTTTCCATAAATACCAATAGGTGGAAGTTACGGATTGGCCATGCCTAATACCTTAACACTGAATAAGAATAATGCAAACCAAAAACCAATTGCAGGCTTGAACTTGAACTTTTACACACCAACCATAGAAAATATATTAAAATAAAAATCCTTTATTTAGTTTAGATTTACAATAAAACATTTTTTGGATTGAAATAGTTTGCGTGGCTATAGTTCTGTAACTTATTAAATACTATCAAGTCTCTTCCTCAATGTTCTGGTTCTGTCATTTAAAAAAAATATCTTAAATATTAGGCATGGTAGTACACATCGACATTCTAAAGTGGAGGCAGGATCCCAAGCTCAAGGCCAGCCTGGGCTGCAAAGCTTTGAAAAAACAGAGATTTAGAGCAATGATAGAGGGCTTGCCTACCATGCATATAGCTCTGTGTTCAGTCTCCAGTACTGAGATGGAGGAAGCAAATAAAACAAAATTAATCAACCTTTCTATTTCCTGAGAAATTTCTTGTTTTGTCCCATGTTTTATGGTAGTAGAATTGCACCTTAAAAATCTCTGTGTTCAAGTTGGCAAGAAACTGCCTCTAGAAAAATGGGCTTATCCATTGAGTTCTGACACAAATGTTTTTTCATATCATGCTATGCTGGGGACTGAAATGGCCCAGAAGGAACGATTGATGGCTGGCAACACACAATAGTTCTTGTCTTCGCATACCTTAAAGGACACTTTGAAAATTCATGTTGTCTCATGAGAGTCAAATTTCTTTTAGTTTATGGATACTGCATTGAGACATGAAGGTAGTGCTAGCTACTTCTCCCAATGGAAGCCTTTAACCTGTTTAGGCTGATGGAGCTATTAGTTGAATAGTCTTGGTTCATAGACCATGAATCAATGAAAAGGTCCTTACTATTACCTCTGACTACCAGCACCATTGCGTCCATAAATTATTCTTTGAAATTTTGGTTGGGGCTGAAGAGATGTCTCAGTGGTTAAGAGCACTGGCTGCTGTTGCAGAGGACCTGGAGTTCAATTCCCAGCACGGAAATGGCAGCTAACAACTATCCTGTCTCCAGTTCTAGGGATTCTCATACCCTCTTCTGACCTCCACAGGCATTGCACAACATGGATATACTTACATACATGGAGGCAGTATACTCAAAAACATAAAATAAAAATAATAAATGAAATACTTTTTAAAAACAATTCTCTGAAAGCCTTATATCATCTGTTTTTTACCTGTGTGGGGCAATTACTTTTCAATCTGATTATAATAGTAATTCACTATCAATGTAGAAATCTTGGTGAAACAGTAGCAAAAATAAGAAAAAGTAAAAATCACACTAACATACAATGCAATAAGAATTTTACAAATAGTTTGATATATTTACTTCTAGTCCTTTCTTACATATGTCTAAATAGAAAATTTAGAAATGCTGACTATTTCTCTTTCTCCCACAACTGTACCTACATGGTTCAGAGATGCAATTTTGTATCCTCATTTCTCATTTCATATAATGTCATTAGCATTTCCAAGTTAATATTTTTATTATTTTATGGCTGACATGTGTATTTGACATAATTTTATTGTCTTTTATGTTTATTATTTAATTGTGTAGACTTTACTACGAAGTGTGAAATAACAGGCACTAACAACCAAATGTGCTTCTTTCCATACTTATCCCATGCTAATATGCAGCATTACTGAATCACATTATAGTTATACCTGAAAAAAGAAACGGTCTGACCCTTAGCATTAGTTTTAAGGCCAAGAGTGAAACTGAACTCTGAGAACTGCCTTTTCCTTCAGATGTCTCATGGAGCTTCACTCATTCTTTTACTTAGACAGTATTTCCATCATGAATTGGGAAATTTGAAGTTTGGATTGACCCTTATCTTACCAGAGAATTATGCCCTTTGATTCTTAGACCTAAAATAGCATACATACACAATTACAGACAGACTTATTAATTCTTCTCATTACTTTCAATGGGAAAAACACTTTCCTTTTAGGACGTTAATATGTTAGTCAAGCATACACACATTTCTTGTATAGCGGACTAGATGGAGTCAGGTGCCCAGGTCACAAGAGGAGCACATGGCTCAGTGAGCTTGTTTATATTATAAACAATAACTTTTGGGTTGGAAGATTACATAGCAGTCATTAGTCCTGACTATGTCCATATTGTAAATCATTCCTACATTTATATAAATGTATACATATATATATGTGTGTGTGTGTGTGTATAATTTACAATATATATATATATATGCACCCATATATGTATACCTACAAAAATGTGTTTTATACATATATATATATATATATATATACGATTGCTCTACAACTTGCTTTTATTAAAAAAAATCTAAAGTATTTCATAAGTAATTCACCAGGTAAACAATATAGAATCTAGTACTCTTTGTATCAGCCAAAGTTCAACCAGAGATGTATTACTATTAAGAGCTTTATTACAAAAAAATGGCTTATGAGATTATAAAAGCTGGCCAAGGTCAACTGATCACTGCCGGGTAAGGGAGAGCTGGTCTTCTTTAAGAGATATGCTGACCAGGCTCCAGTGAATGAACTTGCACCAAAGAACATCTGGAGATTAAAAACTTGACTCAATAGGCCATAATATATGTGACAGATTACATGAAATCTGGCAGGGGACAAACAATAGAGGGTATATATAGGGAAACAGGTCTAAATATGATTAAGATATATTGTATTCAGTACACAAAAACTCAGTAACAATAGATATTATAAAAAGTCTGGCCAAGTTATTTATGAATCTATAGAGCAAGTGGTTGGCCATGGGCAGTTATGGGCAAGATTAATCTTGTGGATATAGGACAAAGTTGTCAAGTATAATGAGTAAAAAGTACGGTACTTTATGGCCATGGGATGAAGCTCTGGTCCACTGGTCATAGTTCTTTCATTAGAGACCCTGGTGTTCTTTTAAAGCCTTCTAACAGATTCTATCTTGTCCATTCAGATTATGTAGGATATTGTCCTTACATTTCTCTGATTGCATCTGATTACATACCTTCACATCAATACCTATGTTAGTAAGGACCATAGTACAGACACATTGCCATATCAATAATGCTATCACATGTCTCTCTTTAATAGCCATATAATTCTCTATATGACAAAGTAGCAATCATTCCCCTTTCCCTAGACATTCTGTTTTTTTCCATGAAAGATACTGGTGTAATACATGCTTATGATTATTTCATTACACATTGTTGCTTTTATTCCTGAAGAATAGACACCCAAAAGTGGAATGACTGGGTAGGAGAATATGTACAATTTTAATCTTAATATGTAATTCCATAGTGTATCTTGAAAAATATCTATAATCTACTTCCTCACTGTGATTTTGTGGGTCCCAGTTTCTCCATACCCACATCAGCACTGTATATTGTCTACATTTCAATTTGATGTCTCCGTAAGGATGAATGTTAATTTTTCATATACTTGCAGGTTGTTGCCAACTTTTTAATGAATTGCCCGTTAGATACTCTCTAATTGTTTTTATTTTGTCTTTTTAAAGTATATAATATTTAATTTAAAATAAAATCTTAAACAGTACTTATCATAAATGAATTTTCAGTTGCTTATATATACTGGTAGGGAATGAAGAAAACTGTCAATTTTAGACTGAATTAATTTGAAAAGCTTTTAACAGAAAAGCTAGAAGCAGAAGTAAAAGTGTAGATATGAAATATATAGAATATACACATGTACTTATATTGCATGATGCTGAATTTTTATATAGAAAGAGCCTATGAAATTATATCATTAAATCTTTGCGTATTTTGTGCTCAAATATGAGGTCATTTGTGAACTAGAGTGTAGCTCAGTAGTGACACATTCCCCTGGTATCCTGGAGTCCATGCTCAGCATTGGAGAGAAGAGGAGGAAGAATACGGAAACAGAGAAACTTGTGAGGACTCTATGTTGAGTGTTAATAACACTTTGCCAATTTTGAGTTTCACACAGCTTTGAGAGTTTATTTTCTTTCTAATTTGTTTATAGTGCTTAAATCTACAGACATTTAATTAGGATAAAAATGAATCTATTATTTCCCTAGTTTCTCCTAGGTGTATTTTGCTTAAGCTTTCCTCTGATGGGTGTGGTGGCACATGCCTTTAATCTTATCACTTGGGAGGCAGAGATAAGCTAATCTCTGTGAGACTGAGGCCAGTCTGGTCTACACAGTGAGTTCCAGGCCAGACGGGACTATAGGACAGCTATTTCTTTAAAAAAGAGAAAAGAAAAATTATGATCTCCACATCCAACACTAAACGATTCCTGAACTGTTTTATTGAATTTTTCTGAATTTTGTACACTATATTTTGATCATACCAAGATGTCCTCTCCTATCTGCACTTCCTTACTTCCCTCACCCTATTTCATGCATATCTATCTATCTATCTATCTATCTATCTATCTATCTATCATCTATCTATCTATCACCCCCAGTGTATGAACTAACACTGAAAGGCATTTGGAGTTGAGGAACCAAATTTTGGTCTAAGAACCAAATTCTACCCAGAATTTATGCATTGAATATAGAAGACTCAGTCCTGTTTCACTTTTTTTCAAGTGAACAGCCCATTGTACTTATTTCACAAAGACAAATGGCCCATTTTCTCAGATGGTGTCTCTCCATACATACTTTGATTCTTTCTGTTCTATTCTGATTGTCACTTTCTATGTGACAATCTTCTTAAGTCATTGTTTCTAAGTAATTCTTAGATATTTATTCCTTGATATGAATATCAAATTCCTTTTAACTCCAAACAGCACACATTTGAATTCTGATTGACTGTATATTGAATTTGTTAATAATTGAAGGCTCAGCATTTTTATTATTTCTTCGTTTAAAAAGAAGGCTCCTTCTCTTTAATCCAATCTTGTTTTTACATAAGTCAAGAAAATGTTATAGTTTTCTTTACATAGATTCTTTACCTTTCTCCTCACATTGATTTTGATAATTTATACTTTTCTAGGATACAATTAATGTTCTTTGAATTTTAAATTTATTGTTATTTGCCTACACATATTATTATATTTTAATATATTCTATAATTATGAATATCTCTCCTTTTTATTTCTTACTTTCTGCCCTTAGCCACAGCTGTCCTGGAACTCTCTATGTTGACTAGCCTGGCCTCAGTCTCACAGAGATTCACTTGCCTCTGCTTCTCAAGACTAGAGGCATGCACTACCCTATCAGTCTGTTCCTCTTTCTTTCTTAATAGTACATATTTTTTGTATTTTAACACTTATTCATTGAGATATACTTTTATGAGACATTTTATAATCATTTAATATATATGCAGTGTGTAATAATTAAGTCATCTATAAATATTTCCATCTCTTCAGTCAAACATAGTCATTTTGAATCATGTCATAGAGTGTTTAACTTATATTCTACTGTGATAAATAAGAACTAGACATAATTCTTCTACTCTGTTTCTGTATGTATGTTTGAACATCTTTCTTTTTCTCTCTGACCACATTAGTCTTATTTTTTAATAATTAACTCATTTGTACTTGGCTAGTAAATAATATTTCTTACTAACATTTTATCTTTATTTTCAATGGAAACATTTTTCTGGGGCTTTTTCTTTAATTTTTCTTTTGAGAATGTCATACATGAGATTGTATTTACATCATTTCCACCCCTCCTTGTCCCCTCTCCAGCTTTCCCAAGGCTCCTCCAATTTGATGACCTCTTGTTTGACTATTATTGTTACATACACACACACACACACACATATATAGCAATAAATTATAATGTATAACTTATATAAGAATAATTATATATAAATATGTATATATACAATTTGCCACATACATTTATTGGTGTTTATCTGTGCATATGGTTAGAACTGACAACTTGGGATTAGATAACCTATCAAGGAGCTCATCCTTAGAGAAAATTGACTCTCCTTCCCTCAAGAGCCATTAACTACTCATCAAAAATGCTGCTTTTTGTAACAGAAGACTATTAGAAAGTCCCCACAACTGATCAAAATGCAGAGAATTAGGAACGGTGTGGTGCCTAGTTCCAACTAACAAATCTACAATGCATTCCTACTACACTGAAGGCTCAAGGAACTTACTTGAAGAAGGCACAGAAAAAAGTTGTAAGAACCAGAGGAGCATGACATCTGCTACTGGATATATCTTCTAGACATGACAGGGAACCTGGACTCATGAAATCTCAACAATACAGTTGCCTAAAAAAGGACCGCATAATGAAAATACCTGTTAACATGCCTATATGAATGGGGGAAATTTCACAAGCTCCCACCTCTAGATGATATACTATATTAGTCACCTTTAAAAATAGTGCTAGACCAGGGAAGATGGTACATACCTTTAATTCCAGCACTTGGTAGGCAGAGACAGACAGATCTCTATAACCTGGTCTACACAGCGAACTCTAGGCCAGCCAAGGCAACACAGTGAGACCCTACCTCAAAAACAAGCTTATCATTATTTCTAACTAATTAATCATAAAAGAGGCAAAAATATTCATTAGAAAAAAAGAGCTTATTCAATAAACGGTGCTATAAAAACTGGATTTCCATCTGCAGAAAAATGAAATTTGATTTACACATTTGCCTTGTAAAAAAGTGAATGTTAAATGGATCAGAGACCTTAACTGAAAACCTGAAGCCATGAAACTTCTTGGTAAAAACATACTGAATACTCTTTAGGAGATCAAGGTAGATAAAAACTTTTATCTTTATGACAGAACACCAATAGCATGTGAATTATCCCCAATTTTTAAGAGAGAACACCATATGAAATTTTAAAAGATATTTTTATTTATTATTTTTATTTCATGTGTATGAGTGTAATTCCTGCATTTCTGTAAGGGCAGCCACGTCAAGCAATGCCTGCGGAAATGAGAAGAGAGCATTGGATTCTCCTGGAACTGGAGTTACGAACAGTTGTTAACCACTGTGTAGGTGCTGGAATTGAACCTGGATCTGCTGCAAGAGAAATCAGTGCTCTTAACTGCTGAGCCATCTATCCAACTTGAGACAATATGAAATTTTTAAAAATTCTGCACAGCACATAAAACTATCAGTAAAGCATCCAGACATCCCACAGAATGGGAGAAAATCTTTAACAGCTTTCTGGCTAATATCCAGAATATACAAAGAAATACAAAAATTAAATACCAAGGAAATTAAATTACCAGCCAAAAATGGGATAGCAAATTAAATAGACTGTTGTTGGGGGGTTCCAGCACTCAGGGCCAGCCCTAGGGGGACTGAAGGATCTCTACCATGGGGGAGGGGGTGAGTAGGCACAAAGTCAACACACAGACTCTGGGAGTTGAGCAGAAAGCCAACAGTGGTGGTCTGCTGCAAACTCATTTATTCAAGAAAGATCAGAGAGTATTATAGGTCTTATTAGCCAAGAGTCTTATGGGGTGGGGTCCTGACTACAGCCAATTGCTGTTTGTTCCCAGGTGGATTAGGTTCTCTCCAGGTACTGGGCAGAAACTGGCTTCACAACCAATTGGTGTGGAGCACCACACCTATGAGAGACATTCCTCCACTCCTCCTGGCAGGTGGCCTAGCTAAGCCCCCCTGCATTATGCGCAACATATCCCCTTTCTTGTTTTTATGAGTTGTTTTTGATTTTTAGCCAAAAAGGAAACTGGCTACTATTCCTTGAGGTCTTTTTACCCTAATCTGCCTAACCAAATTTTATCTCCTATTCTTACCACATCACCCTCCGAAGAGGTCACCCCAATTGCCAATAGGGAATTGGGGAGATGACTGCTCTAGCTTCTTCAAAAGCTGGAAGGGAACGTAGATTGGAGTGGCAGTGGAATACCCCGTCAGTGAGCCTATCTAAAAGACCCCTAAGTTGCATAACTATTAACTGTAGGGGGAAAAGAAAAGTCCTGAACTCGTGCCTGGGAGATGCAAAAAATAAAGACAAGAGTATTCAGAGAGATAGGAAACCAGAAAAGTCAAAACAAGGAAAATTCTCAAATGTAGGTTACTCCTTGTTTCTCTCCTGGTTGCCAAAGCTGGTCTTGAGATTTCAAGTCAGGACTTGCCCTCAGGCACTTTGATAGCTTGTTGAAATAGTCAGAACCAATACAAGGTCCCTCCTAAATGGTTTCTAGACAGGGAAAGAAAAGAAATTATTCACTGGTTAGGTCAGAACAACAGTGGTTTTGACTTTCTTGACAGGAGGTATGCATTACTGTGTTGAAGATGGACTCTTTGTTTATACTTTCCTGTTGGATGTTTAAGACCATACAGTTGGCCCAAATAAACTAACTTACTTTTACTTTTAAGGTCAGTTGAATATCTGTTCCTCGGGGGGGGGGTCACATGGGCTTAGAAGAAGCCCCTGGCTCCCTAGGCCTTTCTTTTACCAGTTCCACCTGTGTGAAGATAAGTCAGAAAGTCCTGCAGGACCATAGCTTCAATTAGAAGCATTTAAGGAACCATTTTCCTGTGCTGATTTTCTTCTTTACAGACTGCACACTGATTTCAGTCCTTTTAGAGGAGTCTCCATGACCTCCCTGAACAGGGAGGACAGGTGATTCATCACAGTTACAGGACACTTTGAGAGTCACCTCCTAATCCCCTGGAACTTAGTTGACCTTAGAGGGCAAGAGATAAAAATTTGTCCCTTTAAATCCCTCTGACCAAATTAATATGGGCCTCTAAATATGATTGTTAAATACCCAAGAAGGTGAGTTACACCAATCCAGCACCTCCAGTCACCATATACTATACAGCTAAATCATTCACTCCCTCCTCTAAGGTGGAGTTATTGAATCCACTGAAACACGCAGCCAAAATGCTGGCAAAAAAACAAACATTCCTGAACAAATCCCAACCAAATTGAAGTTTATAGTCTCTAGCATAATCAGTAACTGAGGAATTTTAGGCAGAGGTTGCTATCTATCTTCTCCAAGAACTGTGACTTGTACTAGTGACTTGTTTGTTGGTGAGACCATAAGATGAATAATAACCTTTGTTGAAATTAGTTTATCCCTTAGTTATTCTCAGCAGCACAATGTCCTTTCTCTGAGGCTGTTTTGTTCTCCTTTTTTCCTGTCACATAGTTAGGTGGCCAGCCTGAGCCTGAACAAGAATCTTGACTCTGAAGTGGGATGGCCAATCCCAGCTCCAGAGTCAACTTCTCAGTGAACAATATGATTTATACACACACACACATTTGAACTCAGTGGTTTACATGGGACAGAGGAGCTGTTGAGTTCAGTCACTACCAGCAGGAATGAAAACACCTGTCTTTACAGCAATTTCTATTGCTATCACCTCTTCTGAGTAGCAAAACACAGTAGTACAGATAATACCAGGTGCTGTTAGGACAGGATACAGCTCTCTGACTGGGAAAAAATCAATTGTTCTTGCATTGTTTAAATGCTATGCATAGGAGATGTAGGTAGAAATTGAACTCACAGCCTTACATATGGTAGGCAAGCATCCTGCCAGGGAGCTATTTTCCCAGCCCAGCAAACTGTGAAGTGAAAAAAAGCTGAAATCCTATTAAGTAGTTGTTGAGGAAAGTAAGGTACCCCAGGGCAAGGCATGTGGAGCTGGTGGAATTTATATGATCCACCTGGTAATTAAGGAACCTAGCCAGGAGTAATTAACAAAAGCCTGATTAAGCAAAGGGGGAAATAATGAAGGTCCAAAAATGCAAAAGTCAATGTCCAAAGTAAAATAAAATCTTAAACAAGGGGATGAAACTGTTGCCTGAAAGTCTGCAGGGCAGGTTGAATGAAACTCCCTTCAAGGGCTAAGAGAAGCCAATTGCAGTTTGTTCCCAGGTGGATTAGGTTCTCTCCAGGTGCTAGGCAGAAACTGTCTTCACAACCAATAGGTGTGGAGCACCACATTTACGAGAGATATTCCTCCACTCCTCCTGGCAGGTGGCCTAGCTAGGCCCACCCTGCATTATGCCCAACAGACTGTTGGACACACACACACTCACCATACACACACACAAATTAGAATGGTCAGCAACTGTTTTACAAGTGTTCAACATCCCTAGTGATTGGGGAAATGCAAATTACAACTTCTTCAAAGTACTACCTTACTACAATCAGATTAGCTATGATTATGATATCAAATAAAACAAACAAGACAACATCCTAGCAGGGGGTAAGAAACCCCAACCCTGCTTGAGGAACTATTGACAAACAGCAGCTGAAGGGAGAAAGTCACTCTCTTTTAAGCTTGAGACCCTTGGTTGGTTGACTAGGCACCTGTAGATGGACCCATAATGAAGGACGTTTGAGAACAAAAGATAGACTCTATAGGCATGCAAATATAGAGTACATAGAGTACATGAAATTTTTCAGGGGCTAGTATGTACAGATGGGGAAGGGGATCTAAATGCAGTCAAAATGTATCATATGAAATTTGCAGAATTTCAATAAATAACTACATAAATAAAAAATTTTGTAAGAGTCAGTGATGAGGTACGTGATAATACAGAAAAATAGAATCCTACAAGCTCCTGGGACCTTGCTCATATGAACCTACAGCAATGGTTTTGGCATGCTTAAGACCCATGCAAACTCAAGGAGACAAAAACCCATCATGGAACTGAGGAAATGGGCAACAGACCCCAATATTTGCTGAAGAAATATTGACAACTGATTACTGTTGGGTGAGAATGAGCTAGTCTTCCTAAATCAAGAGATTCCATATAGGCTGACTAGAACTCAGTGGATGAATCTGCATTGAGGAACATCTGGGGACACTAAATTGACACAGTAGACCTTAACAGAGATGAAAGTATGTATGGATTCCAGTTGAGGAACTATGAGGATATTGGTGGGGAATAACATGATTAAGATTGAGATAGTCTCTTATTCTGTATGAAATGCATAACAATTTAAATTTTTTTAAAAATAAAATCTCATAATGAAAAACATTTAAATAAATCAGACTACATATGTTAGAGTTGATGTCGAAAATAGAACCCTTATTCATTGCTGATGGGAGTGAAAATTCATACAGTCATTATGTAAATCACTTTGGAAGTCTTTCAAAAAATTAAAAGCGGAGCTATCATGTGACCGAACTATTTTCTACCCGGGCATATACCCAGAGAACTCCATATCTTGCTATTCAGATATTTGTACTGCCATGTTTATTGCTGTTCTATTCACTATAACAATGAAATGGAACAAGTCTTGTTGTCCATCATCTGATGGATAATGAAAATCTGGTATATATACTGGACTTTATTCTGCTTTAAAGAAAAATGAAATCATAATTCACACCAAAATGAATGGATTCAAAATGTACAAAATTAATTGACCTCACCTAATCTCAGAAAGTAAAATATCACATATTTTCCATGTACACATGTAAACAAATGTATGTATGGGTTTACTGTAAATTTTGGAATCAAGAATAAGAAAGAATAATCTGACAAGAAAGGAGCCTAGTTTTTGACTTTTTTCATGGTGGATGTGCAAATAAAGAATTTTGTATTCTGAAGTAGCAGGAACCATCTCTGCATTCCACAAGAGTTCAGTAAGTGTTGTTCATTTCGGTCAGTAATTGTGAGAGTTGGACTTCCTTTTTTATTCCATTTACCAGTAGTGCAATAGGAATTGGGCATGAATGGACTCTGAATGCGTTATTCACATTTGCCCACATGACTTTTTAAAAACATTATTATTGTTAAGGTTTGCTATAGTTCTGTGCTGGGATGTTTTTATAAGTGTTGTCATTGTTGGAAATTTGTAAAGAGTAAAAAAATTAAAAATAGTGCTTTGCAATAAACATTAGTTTTAAAAAATATTGTAATTATTTTATTTTATTTGCCTGAATGTAGGTAGGTGCACCTGTATCATGCAGTCCCCTTGGAGGTCAGAAGAGGGTGTTGTATCCCCTGGAACTGGAGTTACAGACAGTTGTTAGCCACCATGTGGATGCTGGGAATCAAACCCAGGTTCTCTACAAGAGCAGCCAGTGCTCTTAACAGCTGAGCCATCTCTCTAGACCCAAGCATTAATTTTTAAAGTACTTGTTTGGGTTATTTATACTTTGTGTAATTTATTTTTGTTTTTAAAATGAATTTTTATTTTCTATAGATGTTTGCTTTTCTTTGTATAAGTTCACTGTGTGAGTACTGTATTAAATAAGACATTTTCTTTTTTAATTTTTATTGAATGTTTAGGATTTTCATTCAATATAATTTGATGGTATTTAAATCACCTCCTCTATTTTCACATCCTCTAATGTCCCCCATACAATTCAGTGTGATTCACTATATGTACAGTGCACCCTATAGAATCTGATTTGTGTCCCTGCATGTCCTTCAATGTGGATCCATCCACTAGAGCATAGTTAACCCACTAAGAATCCCATCCTTTTAACCGATTGTCTCTTCCCCTCCTGGCAGCCATCAGTTGCCAAAATTTCCTTTTGTTGGGTTGGAATTTCTTACCCACTTCCCCATGTATATATTTGGATTTTATCAGATTTGAACTTGCATTGGACTTTTGTATTTTGTTACCATTGCTGCGGATACTTTCATGCAAGAATATATGACCTATTGTGTATATATTACCCATGTAAATGCCTATCTTTTGCTCTCCTGTCTCCTATTAGTCTCTTTTGTATTGTACTTGCTTTTTTGCTTGTTTTATCCTTTGGTTGTTTTTCTCAATGTATATTTTTCATTGAATTTTTGTGCATTTCACATAAAATACAGTAATCATTTTTATACACCTGACCCCATCTTCAGCCCCTTATATTCCCCTCACCAGTTTTTATGTATTCTGTTGTGTATGTTAAGGCCTAGAGAGTCAAGTTTATGTGCCCAGATGTCCATCCATGCAAGTTCATCACCTGGATCCTGGTCAGCCTATTTAGAGTTTCTCCCTTAAAGAAGATCCAAATTTCACTCACCCAGCAGTAATCAACTGCCAATAGTTCCTCAGTCAAGTGTGGGGCCTGCTGCCTGTTTCCCCATTTCTATACTGAGTTTTTGTCTATGAGTTTGCACGGGTCTTGTGCAATCTGTCACTACTGGTGTAAGTTCATATGAGCATGTTCCCAGAGACCCAGAAGATTCTATTTCCTTCTGATCATGCACCAACTTTGGCTGTTGCAATCTTTTAGTCTCCTCTTTCACAACAGTCCCTGATTCTCTGGGTGGGTGAGAGGTTTAATATACAAGTCTTATCTAGGGGCATGCAGTCTGTAGTCTCCTATTCTCTACACTTTGGCTAACTATGACCTTCTATGTGCATCCCACTCCATTGTATGAGGAAACTCTGCTGGTGAGAGTTGAGAGATGAATTACTATTCTCTCTATACCTTGTCCTACTATGTTCCATGAGCCTCAGGTATAGAGGTTTCATAGATATATCACTTAGGGCTGGGTATCTCTCAGATACTTATTCTCTGTATGTAACCAGTTGTAGAACTCTGTATAGTCTCCATCTGCTACAAAGAGAAGCTTCTTTGATCAGTGGTGAATGGTATACATGTCTGTAAATGTAAGGATCCATATTTAGCATACAGTAAGAAATTATATTTGTCTAAGGAAATGACAGACATAGGATTTTCTCTAAGATCTAGGACATCTCCAGCCATATGTATTTGGTTATGGTTATAGTGTCACACATGAGTTCCCTCCCACTGAGAGGACTTCAAGTCCAATTAGGTAACTGTTGAATACACCCAAGCTAAAAGTGCCACTACTGCATTGATATAATTTGCTGTGCCGATGATTGCCTGACCTTCCTCCTCCCTCCCCCAGTTTAAATGCCCCCATTTTCCTCATTTTCCCCTTCAAAATAACTGTCTCCTGTTATCTCCCTTCTCTTGAGCTCCTTCTTCCATTTTACCTCCATGGTTCCTTTTATATCCTTCCCTTCTCCATTCAATTGAATACTCCAATTTTCCTCACTTCCCCTTTGATAATATCTGTTTTCTAGATTCATTCCTTCCCTTTATCTCCAAGGTTGCTTTCCATTTTCCTGGCTCCTGTGGTTACATCAGGATATATACTAACATATAAAGATTTGTGCTAAGATCCACAAATAAGGGGGACCATAGGTTCCTTGTTTTTCTGAGTCTGTGTTACTTTACTTAGTATAACAGTTTCTAATTCCATTCATTTACCTGCCTGCAAATTTCATGATTTTTTTTCTTTTTTGACAATGAGTAAAACTCCGTTGTGTAAATATACAACATTTTCATTATTATTAGTCAGTTGAGGGCTATTTGAGTTGTGTTCATTTCTTTGCTATTGTGAAAAGAGCAGCAACAAACATGGATGCACAAGTGTCTCAAAGCAGGATGAGTCGTTTGGGTGTATGCCAAGGAATGGTGTAACTGGTAACTGTACATTTGACAAGGCATTTGTTGTATAAATTTTCTTCCTGATGGGAATATGCCAACCTCTACCTTCTCATAAGGTCTTAATGATAAACCAATGTTCTTCCCAAGGAATCAATGTTTATTTGGCCTGCTTATAGAAGATGGGCCAGAGGTTACAAGTACAAGTTTAGATGACCCTAAAGCAGCCACAGTGGAAGGTGTATACCCAGCATGGATGCTAGCTTCCCCATTGCTGCCACACACACTTCGTCTAATCTTTCCCAGCCTATATACTATAGCCCCTCCCTTAAACTCCTAAGGCTACATGCAGAGAGGGCAGAACTGCATACAATTCATTGAGAAGGATGACTAATCTCAATCATCAGGTACTTGCAAATCATAACCACAGTGATATATCATTTCATACATTTTGAATGAATGTTATTTTAAAAAAAACTAATGATCAAGGAAAGAGAGAAGGAAGTTTTATGTACTATTGGTATGAATGTAAATTAGTGTTGCCATCATAGCAAACACTATCGAGGTCTATAAAGAAATTTAAAATATATCTGCCTTATGATTCAATAGTACCATAATTCCTGGGCATATACTCGAAGGAGATGCTGGCTGTTTATCCAAATTCCAAATAAATTATCTTAGTGAAATTTCTAGAAAGGATTTATTAAGTCAAAGATGGTGACCTTGCTATCTTTCTGCCTCTCTTCTACAGTGGTCAAGCCTTAACATTTTAATAAAAGAATGCATGAAATCCAGTGGTGGGGGCTGTGGGATTGTGCCTAAGGGGAAGGGGAGTATAAAGATGATTAAGATGTTATGTATAAAATACACAAATTTCAATAAAAATATACAAAATTTTAAAATATTAACTTTTGTGGTTTAATTTTTAATGTTTTTTAAAACTGATAATATTTCATTTCACTGTGACATTTTGCCTCTGCTGACCCTCTTTCCCCAGTCTCCTCATCTATCTCTCTGTCTCCTTTATACCTTACCACCATCAGCAGCCTCTTTTCTGCTTGCATGTCACAAGGATTCTTTTATTTCCTCCCTTCATAAAAACTTTATTTTCTCTTCTCATGGTCCCTTTCCTGACTTACACACACACACACACACACACACACACACACACACACACACTAAAATGTAGGATCCACATATAAAGAAAACATGAATCATTTGTCTTTCTTAATATGGGTTATTTTATTTAGCATAATTTTTATCTTCAATACATTTTCCTGCAAATGTTGTATTTTAGCTTCACCTAATAAAATTGTGTATGTATATACCATGTTTGCATTATTCGTTTATCAGTTGAAGGACATCTTAAACTGCTTCCGTGCAGTTGCTATTGGGAACAGAAAAGCTGTGATCATGGCTAAATATTTGCCACTCTAGACACACACACACACACACACACACACATGCCCAGGAGTCATATAGATGAGCCATATGATAGAGATATTTCTAGCTTTTTGAGGAGTTGCTACATACCAATTCTGATGATGCTCTAACACTTTATATTTCCACCAACAGTGAATAAGAGTTTATATTTCCACACACCTTTGGCAGAATTTTGTTACAATTTCTTTGATAGGTTTACCAAGTAGCTTTGGAAGAAAAGAATGTACTAATTCATGCCTTCAGGAGGCGTATCTGAACCCATACATTTTGGCATACAGCTTTAATCCCATACTCAGGAAAAGAGACATGTGGATATTTGTGAGTTCAAGGTCAGCCTGGTCTACATAGTGAGTTCCAGGACAGCAGGACTATAGGGAACCTGTGTCTCAAAACAAGTATAGAAAGGAGTATATTTTTCATAACAAAGTTCTATTTATTTTTTCTTTTAGGCTTTGAGATTTCTGAAAACCAGAAGAGGCAGGCTGCAATGACTGTGAGGAAAGTCTCTAAACAAAAAGGTACATCTGCATTTACTCCTACAGAACCACTCACTGAATAAGTCTAGGAATGCATAGGCTATGTGTTTACATATTTTTGCCTCCTTTCTATATTGAGGCCTACTTGGAATAATTTCCAGATACCTAGCTATCATTAATAACTGGTAGCAAATGGGTCTTAATGTCCTAATTAAATAGTGTAGGGTAGTGATGTTCATGTCAGTGTCTACAAAAACAAAGTGATAATAGTTTTTCTCTTTAATTTTACTTCAAAATGAGAGAAAGCTATCAATTTAGAGATGAGTAAACAATAGAGAATGTATATAAATTATTTAATAGTTGGAAATATAGACTGATATGTTCTCAGCTTTCTTCCAGTTTTCTAGAACTACTTGCCAATTAGTAGCCTGTAGGCAGAATAAACAAGCAGCTTCAAACTGGAACAAGTTAGCCTACTCAGATAGTGTTTGTCTTTCTCTGAGGCATGCACTGAAGTACTTAAAAAAGAAGATACATATAAAATCAACTTAAGTCTGAAATAAAGCTTTTCTTTTTAATGAACCAGAACAAAAATAAATGGCTCAGCTGAGCAAAAAGAAGGGGCTATGTTCTGCTTTCTGATGTGCCTAGTTAGTGTCAAGTTTCTGAATTTCTTTCATTTCATCCTCATGGTTACTCAAAGAAAATGGCACTCTTAGCTCCTTTCCCATGTGAAAACAGTGAAAACACCCAAGATGGAATGATTCTGAACCTAAACCTTCTTGACTCTGAGACCTCTGTTCTCTCCTTTCCAGCTCAGGGTTCTGATGATGATGTCTCTTGTTTGAAAGAGAAGCTCATTTTACTTTATTATCTTAATTACTGAAAGCTATCTCTGTTGCTAACAGTACTGTCCCTAAGAGTAGGTAATATTAATGAGACCTCATTTTTCTGAGTCCTTTGCTTCTGCTCTCTCTCATGAACTCTTTTATTGTGAATGAATTGTAGAAAGGAAGGAGACATTGTCAAGATATCTCCAAGGCAGATGTCATTGTATACATCATGGCTGTAGTAACTCCTTCTCGTCCCATCTATGACGCCATGAAGCACTATCAGCTCAGTCTACTTTTGGGGGAGAAGGGATATATGGCTAATAGGAAGGTCTTTCTCCATTATATTTGACTTCTACACTGTCTTGGTTTTAAGAATTGATAATAAGGGGCTGGAGAAGGTTCAGCTGTTAAGAGCACTGGCTCCCCTTATAGAGGGCCCAGGTTCGATTCTCAGCACCCATATGGTGGCTAAACACTGTAAAACCAGTCCCAAGGGAATATGATGCCCTCATCTTACTTCCGTGGGCATTGCACATTACAGGTGCACATAGGTACATGCAGGCAATACACTCATACACTAAAAGTGGAAACTAACTAAGTAAAATATTTTAAGACTTGATACAGAGCTTCTAGGGTTTAGCTACTAATTCCTCATGTATCAACCCAATTGAAGTTAACAACACAAAAGACATTAGGACCATATGCACAACTTCCATCTCCTTAAGCTTTAGGGCCAGCTCAAAAGCAAACAATCCTCTAAAATAGTCAAAACAATGTTTGAAAAGAAAGGTAATATGGAATAATTATTTTAACTAATTTCAAAACTTATTATATAGCTCAGAGAAAGAGATAAATGAATGGAAAAAACTCATAAATAGACCTATAAAATTAGATATAACTGATTTTGACAAAGGCACAAAAACCATTGAGTGGACAAAATGTAGCCTTTTCAATTGGGCTAAAAGAATCAATTTCCATTCACAAAAATAAACCCATATCTTGTACAAAACTAAGTTAAAATTCATCACAGATTTAAATATAAAACTATAGAATTCTAAGATTTTTTTTAAAAAATTAGGGTCTGAGATTAAGCAAAGGAGTTCTTACATTAGACATTAAAACTTTAAACAGAAAATGAAAATAAAATTGGTAGAGTGGGATTTCCTCCCTAGTATCTCCATTTTATCTGTTAGCATACTATGTCCTCAAATTTCTGGCACCTGCTACGTTTCAAAATTGCCTCATACAAAATAATCTCACTCTTTCTACTGGAGCGCAAATCGCTGAAAATAGTGTAATGATATAACTACTTCCAGGGGGGTTGGTTCTACTCATCAAAGGCAAATAAAGAAGCTATTATGTTGGAATTTTAGAAATTGGATAGCAGATGAGGAAGGCATTTCGAAGCTACAGAGGCATGTTGAAATTATATGTTGTGTGTCCCTGAATTGAATATACATACATATATATATGTATATATATATATATATACATGTATATATATATATATATATATTCTTTGGATTATATGGATTATTCTTTGATTAGGTCCCCCAGGTCTGTAGAATCCTCCTTTTGTTTGGTGATGGTAACTGCCCTTAAAATTTTTTAAAGTTTGGGGTTGGAGAAATGGCTCAGAGGTTAAAAGTACTGGCTTCTTTTGCAGAGCACCCAGGTTTAAATCCAGCACCCATATGGAGGCTCACCACCTTCTTAACTCCAGTTCCAGGGGATCCTGACACCCTATTCTGACCTCTGTGGGCATAAAACTGTTCCCTTTGGAAAATAATAACTATATTCCATTTTTTCCTTACTTTCCATGAACCATATCTTCTTGTGATAAGTTTTCTTTTTACATCAACTATTTATTGTCAGTTTTCTATTGAATAAAGGTTTTTCACTGTCAACCTAGGGCAGAATACTAAATCAATTGTGCTTTACGTATTTTCAAAAACCATTTCCCCTCGATAACTGTTCTGAGGTCAGTAGTTCTTAACCAGATTTTTTTTTGAAAGTTACAGAGAATGTTGGAGAGGAAGAAAACCAAAATCTTTGGAATTAAATGGGGTTTATTAGGTTCTTCACAGGAAAAAGCTCTTCATTGGTGATTCTTGGAAAGAACTCTTAACTGAGAAGCCAATGAACTTGGACTCTAGTTCTGGCTTTGTTAAGCATGAAAGCTTAGGTATAACTTTTCTCTCTGGTTCTTGGTGTCACTGTCTGTAAAATGAGTCCTAGTAACAGTCCAAATTTCTTGGTGATACCTGATTAGATGGGAAAAGGTGTGCTGTTGAGAAATATCTATGCCACTACAAATCTCTTGGGGAGAGAAATAATTTTCAGTCATGTCGGTTATCTTTTATTTCAAGTACTTGGGACCAGAAATGCCTCAGGTTTCAGAGTTTTCCGAATTTTGGAATTTTTGCATGACCTTTTTTGATTGAACATCCATAATCTGGATATCTGAATTGTTTTAATCGTTTTGAAATATTGAACTTGCTCATTTCTAGCAACTTTTGGGTTTCATATTTCAGATTTGGAGATTATAGATGTTCAGTCTCTTGTGCATTAAAATTCTCTAAACTAGTAATCCCCAAATCATTTCCTCAGAGAAGTCACTGGGAAATTTGAGAACTCACTTGATGCTTAACTTATACATTTCCCTTTTGATCTTCTGTTTACTCTAGGTGTCAACTCTGCCCGCTCAGTTCCTCCTTCTTACCCACCACCACAGGACCCGTTAAACCAGGGCCAGTACTTGGTCCCCGATGGCATCGCTCAGTCTCAAGTCTTTGAGTTCACTGAACCGAAGCGCAGCCAGTCACCATTCTGGCAAAACTTCAGCAGGTTAACCCCTTTCAAAAAATAATACCTATAGGGAGGCAGGCAATTTTAAAATAAAGTAAATAAAATTATATTTATAGATGGACCTTTTTTCGGAAAAGCACTGTTGAAAATTTATATTTGTGTGTGTATGTGTGTGTGTGTGTGTATATATATATATATATGCATATATATATATATATATACACACACACACACATAGACCTTTAAGTATGCACATGTGTGTGTGTGGGCATGTGTGCACTTGTGCATGCACATGCATGCACACATACATACATATACACACAGAGAGAAGGACCAAAAACATTTTCTGTTGTTTTGGGGAATTGAAATCTATAGTTGATAGGAAGAAGTACCACTGACTTCCAAACATGTAATCCCTTCCTAAAAGTTTTTAGTTCATACCTTGTTCCTCTCCCCTTTCTTTCATAAATTGACATTTCTCTTTTTTCCTTTCCCTGTTAAGATAATCTCTTTGCTTCTCTTATTCACTGACTTGTCATTACTATCATAGAGTATTTGCATTGTTTTATTTCACTTTCCTGATGATACTGATTCTGATGACTTTTGAATTTAATTTGATGTGGTGGGTCTAGACTTTCTTTTCTCCCTCTGTCACTTTTCACTGAGAAGGGGAGGATTCCCATTTCCTGTACCTCATACAACCATCTGCAAATGTTCCTGTAGCCCTGCAATTATCCCAAACAGCCTTTTCCCAGCATCCCATGTCAACAGTTGTGCCAGTCTAGACATGTTCTGTTGTGCCCTGTGACTAATCTGCTTGGTATTTATATTGCTTTCACTGTGTTTTAGGTATTGTGGAAGGATATTAAATCAAACAGAAGCAAGGGAATATAAGAGTATAATGATGGTAGAGAAGATTTCTGTTCAGGGAATATGCTTTATTTAGGTTTTTTTTTTTTTCTAAAAGTAAGGATCCCCATGTAACAGTACTGCTGTTGATTGAAGTGCTCCATCTGATGGTTATTTGGGGCAAGTTGGCCCCTTTTCCAAGCCCCCTTTATTATGAGACTCCTTTTCAGCCTATCTCTTCTCTAGACAAAAGAAGATCTGCACTGGGAATAACGAAGTTGCGATTCAGCCTCCTGGCAGAAGGATTTATCTCCACCCCTCACCCCATACCCAGTAGGTAGGTGTCAGTTGGGGATCTCTGTATAGCAGCCATTTCAGTGTCCTGGTCATCCCTCCTTCCATTTGTAGAATTTTAAACAGCACTGATAGGAGTCTACGGAGGGGTTCAAGACAGAACCTACCTGACCAAGATCATCAGCTGCCTTCAAATTATTAACCTGGACAGAGTCCAAGACTGACAAAAACATCTTACAAGGAAATATAAGGACCATCATCGAAAGAGAAAGTCTTGATCCAAGATAGTGTACTTGTAGTTTTTATCACCCCTCTTACAGGAGATATCCCTCATTGTTAACAGATTGCATGGATAATCTTCCTGACCCCTTCCTTCCCTTTTCTGTATTCCTTTTTTTTGTCTTGTCTTCCTGGCAGAGGAGGATTTATGAGTATTGGCACAGTAACAGCCATTCTGGCACTCAAAGAAGGTCTTGTTTCTGATGTCCTCCCATCCCAGGACAACTGAGGCAAGTGAGTGAGAACCTGAGGGCTAATTTTCCCTCTGGAGGAAGGCCTCAAGCAGAACACTGAGCTTCATTCTTCAGAGGCTTTCCACTTGGCCAGAACGGTTCCTGCAAAATAGCAGAATCCCTATGAGTATTGGAGTAGCCATCTGTTCCTCTTCTCCACACTCTTTGAATAGTAGGATCTAAAGGAGTGAGGATAAGCCATACTGGGAGAAAAGCCACCCTATCTGGTAACCTGGAGACTGAGTCTATTTTGGACCTCGCAGGAGAAGACGTCATCATGAAAGGACCAAAGCTTATCAAGCAGTAGCCATAGCTGCTGCATAAGGGTTTCAATATAGTTAGCTTGGGTACTGCTTTGTGCTTTCTGATGTACACTAGGCCCTACCTAGCTTGGGTATCTTAAAAATTACAAATTGTTGAAGCTTCCGTCCCACTGTAGATAGTTCAGTCAAACTTGTACAGTTATTAAGGCTAGCTAGCAGAGGACCAGGACTTGTGATTGGTTACCACTGCTCAGCATATGACACAGCTGCTTAAGCCCTTGAGGAAAGGAGCCTGGTATCTCGCACCCAGACTAAAATGTCATCTGTGGCAAACTGAATGTTTCCGTGTTATGCAGGCCTCTCTTAGTGTACCTTTTTTCCTACTTTTCACCCACCTTCACTAGGCTTGGCCTTGCCATCCTTCTCCAGGGCTTAGGGGCACACCAGGAGGGGTTGCTTCAAGAAGTTTGTAGAACTATAGTATCTTTTGGCCAGACTCTCTCATTCTCTTCCTCTTTCTGAGGCCACCATTCAGGGCTCCAGGATCAGGGGTATCATCTCTCATCATCCCTCTTCTTTACCCACTGGCCTTACCAGACATAATAATTCATGAAAGTATTAAGTAATCAGCTCTCCTTTGATTGGAATGCCCCATCCCATCCCCACACTTGTGGCTCAAAGTGGATCAGTGGCCAATAGCCCAAAAACAAGTCCAGTAAATACTTGGGCTCAGTATCTAAACCTACTGTATCCCCACAGCAATGCTATCCCCAAGAACGCTATAATCTCCTATGTTTCTGCATGGCCCTGAGCTCCCTTTTCCTCAACTCAGTGCAGCCTGGATTTTCTCTGCAAAAGGCTTTGCTAGTTTGTTCTATGAGTCCCATTGTGGGGAGGCCCTAATACAGAAGTACAATTGTTCTCTCCTTCTCTCATCCTCTTTCTATGTGTATATCTTTAATTGATCTATTAAGGACAGCAACAAGAAAGTTCTAACAATTCTAGTATGAAGCCAAATAGTGATATTTTAGTGCTTTGGGGGTGGGGTGGGATGGGTGGATAGATGGGCAACAGTGATTTTGACTACCCCTGCTGCTCTGCATTTGCCAGTTTATTCTTTTGTTCTATTATTCGACTGTTTGACCCTGTCAAACAAGTGTCAAAATTGTGTATTTAAAAATGTTTAACAACAAAAAAGATGTTGTAATGACACAAAGCCTTATGAAAATATTTATGGAGTTCAATAAAAGAAGTAAAAAGACTTTCAGGCACAGCTTTTGTGCCATTTGTGTGCGTGTGTGTATGTGTGTGTGTGCACGCACGCACACAGCTAATTGCAAAATAAAGGAAATTTGTGTGCTGTGAGATGACTTATTCCAACTATGCTGACTTGCTTGTCTTAGTGTTTCATTCCCAAACACTTCACAGACTTTTGGGAGACACTGTGTGTCATTTCTGGAAGTAGAAACTAAGAACAGAGCTTGAACCTGCATCCACACACTTAATATGTTTTTATGAGTGGGATTTTCTTTCACATTACCTGATATTTTGCCAAAATGTAAAGGTCCATTCCAGACATTGCTCATTTACTTGCAGCTACAGCTCTAATACTAGTCCTGGATATTTGTGGCATCTTTAAATTTTAAAGCTAGTCAAAAGGGGGGATGGTTTCCAGTTCCAGCGAATCTGATACACTCATCCTACTTCCACGGGTACCAACCTATGTGCAGGCAATACACTCATATACATAAAATAAAAATAACAAGATATTTTTAAAGTATTTTTAAAAATAAATAGAATTACTCAAAGGACCTAACACAAAAGTCTCCTACTATGAGTTCCTTCTTAAAGCCTTTGCTCCTGATTTGTCTAGACCTTAGAAGTATCCTCCTATACATAAGAATTTAAGGAGAAAAGTTAATTTCAGCATTCTTCTCCTTTACTGCCCTTTACCTTTGTCCTTTTACTGTCACTGCCCTATCTCTTTTACCTGGAATTTGTCAATTTTCCCCATCCAAGTCAACAAAATTTTGTACTTCTTTTTGCATCTTTTTGCATCTTGCCTATTGCTAACCTGCCTGGATTGCAGAAGTAACAGACATTTACCTCCTGCAGAGCAAGTCGACAGAATCTAGTCTTAGCCATCCTAGACAGCCTTCAAAGGGTTGCAGAAGTAGGAGAAAAATGATAGGAGTCTTATAGTCTGGGATGCTGCTGGTTCTTCATTACAGTACCTGATATTAAATATATCACTAAAATAATTATTTTTTACACTCCCAATGTGGTTGGTCCATATGACAATTCCTTATTGTAAAGAATGACTATTGCCAAAAGCCTGTAGTACTGCCTTTTTTGCCTTTGGTTTTATTTAATAAAGAAAAAAAAACACCACATATTCACTGACGAAAGGGCCACTTGTCTCTCTATATTTCTAATTTTCTTTCTTAAATTACTGCTTATCTACCAAACAAAGACAAAAAAGCAGTAGATTTAAAGTATTATTTTGAAGAGGCTTTGGAAGGATGATATCAGTCAGGGGAGGGCCACAAGGCCTTAGGCCTTAAGAGGCCCTTGTACTGAAAATGATAGATTTTCTCTATAATTTCTTCATAGGTTCATGGCAGAGCCATGTGGTTACAATAGTTTTTGTGGTGTTTCTACTTGTCCAGAACTCGAATGGAGAAGGGATTTGACAAGAATAGGGCCTTGTCACTGATTTAAGGGAAGGCCTTTCTAAATAGTCAGCTCTGGCCTTTGTTCTTTGAAGGCTCTTATAAGGTTTGATACCAGAGTCTACGACCTGTCTCCAGACAGCAATCCTTCATACTTACAAAAATGAACTTAACATTTATGATATCTTATTTAGTCCTTATGACTACCATTAGGCAATGATTTTATTAACTATATTTGATAGGGAGAAGACAGGTCAAAAAGTGACTGACCAAGGCCACCTACCTTTAGAGTGGAAAGGAGCAGTCCTCTGGGGACAAAGTATGGTTTATTGGAAATATTCTGCCATGTCAATAAAAGAAGACTGGCTGACATCAACATGCTTGTCTGCTCTATGATTTGAATATAGAATATACTAGAAGTAAGGTGATCATTTTCTGACCAACAGGATAAAGAACAACAAAGTAAGGGTGGTATAGTAAGGGGAAAGTAGGAAAAGACTGGATTCCTGATGGTACGAGCAAACTATAGATATGTCAGCAAGCATCTACCTCCATTATTATGAGAAGAAAAGAAACCCCAGTTAGATAAGTTTGATGTTTCATAAGGCCAAAGAATTTCTAATACTATGGGGAATGTTATGGTGCTAAAATGAATTAATATAAAACAGCTTCAATAATGGCAGCACAAAGTGATATTTTTATTGTTATTATATTAAATCTCTATGAAATGAAAGGAGGTGACTTGACGATTGCTGAAAATCATGTCCATCTCACTCTTCACTGAAAGGAGTTGTAGAATGACAGACTTAAGAACTGGTAGGATCTTGAGAGATTCATACTATCCTTTCCTTTCAGAGTATACAGTCCAGTCATGGGTGAAATAAGGAGCCTCTCGTGGTCTCCTATGCTAGTCTCAGCTCTGATGAATAAAAGGAGCTCATTATACAATATCAGAGTGAAATAATGAGAATATTCTCTTTATCTGGTAAAGGGTAGGAGTTTGTGAAGTATTATTGGCTAGGCAACTAGCCACTTCCTCCTGAGTAAGAGAAAACAGATTATTTTTTTCTGTTCTCATTCCTTCATATACTCTTTTCATATATACACACAGCGAACACATATCCAGTCCCTTCATATCATAATGGCAGAGAACTTGAAAAATCATTTCTGTCCCAACTCCAGGCCTAATAACCTCTCTGAAACTGGGCCAGTGATCAGAGTGAAATAAACAAATACCCACATTGTATGTAATGCCTATTGACCACAATGACTGGCATAAAAATCTGTCTCTACTGGTGCAGTAGTGGCACTTTTATCTTGAGGATAATCAACAGCTTCCTAATTGGGCTTAATGTCCTCCCAGTGGGAGGGAACTCATGGGCAGCACTGTGAATATAACCGAATATTCAGGACTGCATAGTTCATAGATCCTAGAAAAACCCCATCTCTGTCATATCTCTAGACAAATGAAATTTCTACTGCATGTTAAGTAGAAATATAAGAACACTTGTATTTACAGACAACTACCATGCAGCACTCATCAAAGAAGCTCCTTTTTGCAACAGATGAAGGCTATTGTAGTATACTGATCATACACAGAGAATATATGTCTGAGAGAGGCCCAGCCCTAAGTGACACATCTACATTGTAACCTCGATACCTAAGGCTCAAGGAAAATAACAGAGCAAGGAGTAGACCGAATACTAATACATTCCTCAACTGTCACCAGTCAAGCTTCCACATAACAACAGAGTGTGATACACACAGAAGGTCACAACTGGCTAAGTTTTACAGAATAAGAGACTGCACTGTGGGTGTCCCTGAATAGGACTCCTATATTAAACCTCATCCTCCCTTTGTGAAGGGGAAACTTCACAAAGTTCCACCTCTAGATGTTGAGCTACAGGCAACCAATAGCTGCTGTGAGAGGAAGAATCAGTTTTCTCCAGAGACAAGCTCCCTGATATGTTACGTACTCAAATGGGCAATCTGAAACACAAGTACTCAGTAGATTGTTAACACACACACACACACACACACACACTCACAGAGAGAGAGAGAAGGGGTCAGGATATTGAGGAAGATAACGTGTGAATATGTGGGAAGAGAGAAGAGGGTGATAGAAAGATGGAGGAGTGAAAATTATATAAATACAGTGCTCATGTATGAAATTCTCAAAACAATTTAATAAAAAGAAAATTAAGATAGAAAGAAATCAACAAGTGAGAGAAAAAGATCAGATGTTATAGGTATGGAAATTCATTTCTGTTAAAAAGGAAATGCTTTTGGAAGTGAAAAGATTTTAAATTGTAAAATATGGCTTTGTTTTGCAAATAAATGATTGTTCCAAAATTGAAATAGAAAGTTAGATAAGAACAAAACAAGTAAATTAAAGCATGTCACAAGAAGATTCATGCAAGTTAAAACTGAACAAAAGGTGATACTTAAGTGAGTTAAGTTGAGTATTAAAATCCATATGGTTAAAATTCAGAATTCTGAAGCTGAATATGGCAGCACTCACCACTAATCCCAAGATTTTCCCAAGTGGATGCAGGAAGATCAGGAGTTCAAAGCCAACCGCAGCTATGTGGGAACTTTGAAGACAGTCTGGGAAACACGAGATACTGTCTAAAGATCTGCCTCCCCAATTCAATGCATGCGTATAAAACTAAAATGCACTTCTCTATTAAAGCAATAAGATTTTAGCCATTTTATATCTTCTTTTTGAATATATATTTTTCCTGAGATTTTGTTTATTTCATATAATAGATCTTAATCAAATTTAGCACCCCTCCCCCATCCTTACGTCCCACAGAATTTCATGCTTTCTGTCATATATGTTAAGGCCTATCTGGTCAAGGATTTATACCCAGAAGTCTCTTTTGTGCAAGTTCATCCCCTGGAGTCTAGTCAGCCTATCTAAAGTTGGCCACTTAAAGGAGATCCACTCTCCCTCACCCCGCACTATTCATTTGCTAATAGTTCCTCTAATACAGTTGGGGCCTGCTGCCCATTTCTCCAGTTCTGTGCTTGGTTTTTATCTTATTGAGTTTGCATGGGTCTTTTGCATGCTGCCACTATTGTTGCAAGTTCATAGGAGCAAATTCCCAGAGACATGGAGCACTCTGTTTCCTTATGTTCGTGCACTGACCCCTGGCTTTTACAATCTTTCTGCCACATTTTCCACAATGGTCCCAGAGCCATGGGACAGGATCCACACTAGCATGCCAACTAGTGTATTGATGTGGGTCTTGTTCAGTCAATCATGTTGAGATTTCTGGAAGACATTATCTAGCAACAGCATCTTGATCCTGTCACTTATTCTCTGCATTTTGATCAGTTGTGTCTCTCTGTAATCATTTCCATATGTTGCAAAAAGAAGCCTTTTTGATGAGGGATGAGAGCTACATTAATCTCCATGTTTAAGGGTAAGTTTTTAGAACACATTTAGAAATCATATTGGTTTAGGAAAATGAAAGTAGTAGGTTCGCCTCTAGAGCATGTGACCTCTCCAGCCATGGTTATTTGTCTATATTTATAGTACCAAGTATGAAATCCCTCCTATTGAGATGTTAAGTCAAATTAGACAGTTGTTACTTTCCCCAAGATAGAAGTGCCACTATTGCACCACTAGGGATATCTTGTGGGATCGTCATTGTCCATTTGTATGCTTTACAGTTAGGTAGGATTCTTGATTGTTTTAACCCTTGGAAGCTTCTATAGCACCTTCCAATACTAAGGGAGTTGCTCCTCAGGGAGGGGGCTTCTAGGTCACCTGCAGTTCAGTTTCTTCAAATTCTGTGATTGAAATGTATGATGTCTTCGGCTATAGGTTCAAGCTCTGAGAATCAACTAGGGTCTGTGGCAAAACTACATTATTTGGGGGATCACTTGGACTATCCTTACCAACGACTTGAAGGAAGGTATCCCATGTCTGTCACTAGGGGGGGAGGTTATTGATTATCAACCTTGTATGGTGATAATTCCATTCATATATATATGTTATATTTAATAAACATATTACATATTATATTCATATATACATGTTTATACACATAAATATGTTTTATTAATTATGCTTATAAAATAATGTTTCCTTATGGAGTTTTCAAACATTATTGGTATTAGTTTTCTCTCCCTTCCCAATAAATATTTCCCCCCATATTTCTCAATAATAACAGAAGGGGAATTTTCCATCTAGAAAACAAAGACTTCAAGGATCTAGCAGATAAAGCATTCCTTGAACTTTAACCTCATGAAAATAACAGTGAACAATTGGGGTGCCCCTTCAGAAGTTTGTGAAACAGGTGTAGTTTTCCTTGCTCAATTCTTGTATTGTTTTGACCATAGGAAAACAAGTCCCCCACCAAGTTCCCTAAATATAGCTTTGGAATCAGTTGTTGTATATCTTGTACAATTACTGAGTTTTCTTGGCTGGCATGATCACATTTCAAAAACTCTAATAAACCATTGTGGTTCTCCCCTTCTTGGAACTGTCTTCACTGACAGTTGTTTATGTTTTTTGATATGTAGTAAAGGTATGGTTTCCTCTGTCATATAGCATGAGTTTCTGTTAAGCAAGGTTCTACAGAGATTAGGAGAAAACCTAAAGAAAAGAGAAGATTGCCCTGACCACATTGTACTGGGGACTAATGGTCCTTCAGTTTCTCTTCTGAATCAATTTACTACATTATGCCCATAACTATTATGCCCAATAATGCTTTAAAAATAGAAGGGCCTATCATTTGTGCTCTGAAGTACTTATCTCTTAGTTAAGTTATCATAGATGGCAAAACAGGAAACATTCTCAAAGGGTGAGAATAGACAATGGTAAAAAAGAGTACTGTGGTTTCTCCTGTCTTAAAGGTTTAAATGTAGTACAGTGGGTGGCAGTTAATACTGAGAATCATTACTGGTCAAAGTTCAGAGAATCAGTGTCTGTGGAGTGCTCAGCCATAAATTAGATATCAATGTCAGATCCTTGCCCCATCATCACAGAAGAGAAGTGAAAAGATTGTAAAAGCTAGAGAATGGGGAAGCTCAGACCAAAACAATGTCTTTGTGATATGACAGAACTACTGAACCCATGGACTCAAAGCAGCTATGATTGTCTGCACAAGACCTATATATGATCAAGGCAGTCAACACTGTAGCACGGAGGGTCTCATGAACTTCCATCACCTATTGACAGGTGATGGTTTCTGGTATAGGAAAAGTCAGTTTTTTTTAACAGTGTGGCCAATAATAGGTTGATTATGCTCCACACTCATTTATATATGGGCAGCACAAATTCAACTTGGTAGGGTATTTTTTAAAAAGTGACACAAATTTGGGTTGATCTGTCAGGCATTATAGGAAGGAGTATGGGTGAATATGATCAAGATACATTATATACAAGCATGAAATTCTGAAAGAATTAATAAAAATATGATACTATACTTTACTTGTATTGGGATTTTACTTTAATTATATGTATGGCCTCTTTCCATCACACTGTTGTAGCGCCCTCGCTAAATTCATTGACTGAGTCCAAAATTGGCAGAGGGTTGTGGATTGAATGAAACACACAAGACAGAGACACAGACACACACACTAGGTAGGAGGAAAGGAGAATGACTGACTGACTTTATTGAGAGGCAGCAAGCCTTATATACCCTGAGGCAGGGCTTTACAAGAGGTTAAAATTTCAGGTTCTCAGGAGACATCTTCTATTGATGACACACAGCTGTACAAAGGAAAAAGGAAGTTGCAATCCGGCTAGCTTAAAGGTCAAGTTGTTTACTTGAGCTTTGCAATTGACAAGATCCAACTAGCTCTTGGCCAAGAGCCTAGCACTAAGAGAGAAGGGCATGCAGGGGGGCCAAAGCCCTACAACTGTAAATTACAATATAATGCAATTAAAATGAGAATCATGCACAGCTTACTGCATGTATTGCAAAATCTGTCTCCTTAAATTTCAGTGTACTTGGTAACAGGTTTTTATGGCAATTTATGGGCAAATGCCACTGAATGCAAAGATCAAGCATTTGTGCTAAAAACACAACACCAGTTAATTTTTAGATCATTGACTTTCCGCCTGTACTTAGCCTGTTGCTGTAAGCTTCACCTTGTGTTCAGTGTAGACTGTTTTGGACACAAAGAATGTAAATATTTGGAAACAGTGAGTATCTACATGTTGGTGAGTTGTAAAATTTCTAAGTTGGTACTAGAGCATTTTAAGGTTATTTAAGTCTAAAATAAAAGAAAGAATTTATGTTTCCTCTAATCCTGACAGTGAGCTGTAGCATGTCCTGTAATGGAACTGTGCTGCCTGAACTCCAGGTCTGTTTCTACTACTCCAAAGTCAGGTTCCACTTCCATTTCTACCCCTACCATAGCATTTCCTGTTTCTCTTTTAAAGTGCTTAAAAGATTTATTATTTTTTTTTCTGTATATGACAATTCTTTAATATAATGATATGTGAGATAATAGAGAATACTGAAAATCATCCAGCAGACCAAAATGAATGTGTTAACTGAATTAATTTTTTAAAAAAAATATGTTTCTTTCTGCCTGGTCATTTTCTCCAAGACTCTATAGCCAAATTATGTGGGTTCCAATACTAGGCCCATCATATATCTCTTAGTTATGGAACACAAAGCAGATTGCATACATTTTCTGAGTCTCAATTTCATTTTATGTCCAATAAGAATAAGAGTAGTTACTAACACAGACCCTGCAGCCCGTATCTTGATTTCCCTGCCCCAGACCAGCTACATTTTTCTGCTCCAGGAACATACCTGCCCCAGCTGGCAGGGCATAAACAGGAGCATGAGTCCTCAGAAACCTGGAATGAAAAGAACAAGAGGAACACAGAGGGCCGACAAGGCAGTTTCTCTGATCAAATCAACAAATCTTTATTTTTTACACAGCTCTTATATACTGCTGCTGCTGCAAGGGGCTAGGTGGAGGCCTGATGGACTAGGGTTTCTAAGAGACAAATTGCCAGATGTTCCAGGAGCCAAGGGCATGTGTAGGGCAGATACGGGTCGGGGGACTTGTTTGTTTAGACAATAAGAAACCCTAAAAGGCACTTTAAGAAACTCCAGGTTAAAACAATTGGTGTCAACAAGTGTCAGGATGATTTGCACCGAGTCACAAGATGTTACATTTGCAGGAAGGCAAGACAGAGGTCATTTGGCTCCTGGCACATACCCACTGTGCCAAGCTAGTTAGACCTTCCCTACACTGTCTCCATCCATACCTTGAGCCCAGGGCTACCCCATTCACTCTGCCTGAGACCTCCCGACTGCCCTCACAAATTTATCTCTTATTGTTCATCAAAGAAGCTTCTTTTTGAAACAGAGACTATTACAAAGTTGCACAACTGTTCAAACACAGAGAATAAGTGTCTGTGAGATGCCCAGCCCTAAGTGACACATTTAAAATAGAACCTTTACACCTAAGCATCATGGAACATAGTGGAACAGGGAGTAGGAAGAATATTAATGCTTCTCTCATGTCTCAGTAATCAAAGCTTCCTCAGGGTGATTAACACAGAAATTTACAATTTTCCAGAATCAAGAGAAATAATAAGGAACTGCACAGTGTGTGCCACTGGATAGGACTCTTATATTAAACACCTACTGTCCAGGGCTCAGGGACCACTATGGAAGAGGGGCAGGAAAGACTGTAAGAGCCATGGATGTTGGAAGACAACAAAGAAATGCAGTTTTCCAGGTACCTGAGAATTTACTCATATGAACTTACAGCAATGGTGACAATATGCATAAGACACATACAAATTCAAACCAGACAAAAATCCAGCATAGAACTGGGAAAATGGGTAAGAAGTTCCATCCTCACCTGGGGAACTATGCTGGGAAAGGGAAAGTAGATCCACTTTAAGGAGTGATGATAGATAATCTGATCAGACTTCAATAGATGAACTCATACCAAAGGACATCTGAGGGCAGAAAATTGACTCATCATTAACATATACGACAAAATGCATGTAATTTGGTTGGGGAAATATGGGAATGCATATGGGAACAGTTTAAATGGGATTAAGATCTATGAAATGCACAGAAGTTCAAAATTTTTCATAGTAAATTTTGGAATGTATCTTTAATATTTTCTCCATGATTGTCAGTTACATTAAAATACAATTAAACACTTTCATAAAAACAGAGTAGTTATCTACTTCATATCACTGTTATTAGGAGTACATCAGTTTACAGCTAAACATGGAAAATGCTGTAGAAGAATGGTTGCAGCAGCTTTGTTCATACTTGGTCTAAGATGAAAACAGATGAATGTCTCTTAACTAGTGAATTGATAAAATGTTAATCTATACAATGCCATATTATTCATCTAAATAATAAAATGAAGTGTTTGTGCATACCATTTACATGAATGAATCTTGAAAATACGTTATATGAAGGAAGCCAAGGCCAATGGGATTTTGAATGATTCATATGAAATGTCCAAAATGGGCAAATTCATAGACACTAAATTAATGGATTGCCTGGGGCAAGGGAATGGATGAAATAACTATATAATCTTTCTGTTTGGAGTAATTAAATAATATAAAATTGGAGCTGGAGAAATGGCTGATCAGTTAAGGGTACTGATTGTTCTTACAGGGTACCTGGGCTGGGTTCCCAGCACACAAATGGGAGCTAGCAATCTTCCGTAACTCCAATTCCAGAAAATCTAATATATTTATAAGGCCTCTGTAGGAACTGCATGCATGAGTGCTCTTGTATACATACACTCATCCATATAAAATAAAAATCAACAACAAAAACTTAAAAGAATCTAAAGTTGATTGTGATGTTGGTGTTTAACTCTGTAAATATACTAAAAACCACTACTAAAATATAATTTTTAAAGGATGTGAATTACATCTCTATAAATCTGCTTTTTTTCATTTTGAAGAAAAGAGACCTTAAGACACAAATTTCTCTTGCCATATTTTTGAAGAATGTCTCAACATGTCTCTCTAATTTTGTCTCAAAGAGAAACTTCTTTACTATGGCCTGTACTTGCTCCAGCATGCCTATATGAGAAAAATTTCTCAAATAAATGACAACTTTGCTTTCCACTTTGGTACACAGCATTATTGACAAGATCTGTTTGTAGTTTTCCATGTCGGCTGAGGTCCATGTCATTAGATTTGTCCATTGGAAACTTAAAGGTATGAAACAAAAGCTGCACAAGTTCGGCTTTCTGGTTTTAAAAAAAAACTTAAGTAAGATTTACTGTTTCACAAGTTTTGGCTTTAAATTGAGCCATTTAAATGAAAAACACACAGGGCATGGTAGCACAAGCCTTTATTCCCAGCATTCACAAGAATAAGAGGACAATTAGATCTCTGTGATATAGAGACTCACCTGGTCAAGTTCCAGATTAGGTGGGGCTACAGGGAGATAGTGTCATAGAAAAACACAACATATAAATGAAAAAAAAAGAAAAAAAAAACATTACAGCCTCCGGCAAAATGCAAAATGGCTCAGTAGGTAAATCTAGTTGCCACTAAGCAAACTGACAAACTGAGTTCAATACCTGGGCCCCGCATAGTGAAAAGAGAGAACTGATGTGCACAATATGGTCTGTGTTCAGTGACCTCCACACATATGGTCTGTGGCATGGATGCACTTACATATATCATACAGAAATAAATAAATAAATGAATGAAAATTAGAAAAATATCCAAAATTTAAGGATATTCATTTAAGGTGAAGAATATGTGATAGCTGAGTATAAAGAAAGCTTGCTATCATGTACCATTAATATTTTTCTGTTTCATTCAATTTATTTCATTTAGTTCCAAATTTATTCAAGAAAAACACAAACTAATATTTTTAAATATGAGAATTACGTTGGCATTTAAAAATGTCTCCTTGTTAAATCATGTGGCAATACGTTGACTCCAGATGTTTTGATTATTTACCTGAGCAAATTCAAGAGTCTGGAAAATTGGGTCCCTTAGGAATCACCAAGGTATAAGGCAAATTATTTGAAGGTGATCAGAAGTCCTATTGGAAAAATATGTTCCCTTCAATTTGTTTTTTTACAAAATAGACTTAATTATGTTGTTCACTTCTCTTGAAAGAAAGTCATATTTTAATCAGTGAAAATAATTTTTTACTAAAAAACCCCATGTTTTCATACTTTTTAAACCTGGTTCATTGCACTAAATCCTGTGCCAGACGTATGTACTGTCTTCAGCAACAGAGTCTTACATTCAAGTTCTGATAAGTAATCAAGAGCTATGGAAATAGCCTGTGCTATTTTGGGAGTCTCCTAGACTACCCTGTCCAACAAGTTGAAGGGAGGTTTCTCCTGCCGTATCTATGTTCCTTTTTTATGTAACCTTCAGGCATATACATGTATTCATGTTCAGATATTGTATGTGTATTTTTCAGGGGTGGGTTAAGTTAATACATTCCCCTCTGGTTTTTTTATGCCACGTAAGATTTATCTCCCTCCTCCATTCCCAGTTTAATATCCTAATTTTCCTCATTTTCTGCTTGTAACATCTGTTTCCTAGTAACCCCACACTATCAGACTATTTCTGATCCTTTACCTCTTATGGTTCCTTTCCATTTTCCTGGCTACTGCTGTTCTATACTCATATATAAGGGGTTGGTACTAAGTTCTTCAAAAGAGGGAGAACACACCTCACTTTTTTTTTCTGAGTCTTTGTTATTTCACTTAGTATTTCAGTCAGTTTCTAGTTCCATTCATTTACCTGCCAATTTCAAATTTCATCTTTCCTTATTGCTGAGTAGAATTCTGTTGTGTAAATGCACCACATTTTCATTGTCCATTTGTTAACTGAAGGACATGTAAGTTGTTTCCATTTCTCAGCTATTGGAAAAAGCAGCAGCAAACATGGATGCCCAGTAGGATGTACATTAGGATGAGTCCTTAGGGTACATGCCAAGGAGTGGCATAAATGGATCATATGGTAGATTCATTTTTAGTCTTTCTGAAAATATTTTATTGAGTTGTTGTGCATTTCATATAATATATCTTATTAAGAGCCCTCCACACTGCTTCCCATAGTGATTGTATGGGTTTGCACTCCCACCAATAGTGAATGAGCATTCCTCTTTCTCCACATTCACACCAGCATTCGGTATCTTTTGTTTTGTTGATCTTAACCAGTCTGATTCAAGTAAGATCAAGTCTTAAAGTGGTTTTGTTGGACACTTTTTAAAGTGTTTTTAACGATTTATATTTCTTTGAGAACCCTCTGTTTAGGTCCTTAGCCCATCTATTAATTGGGTCATTTTTTATTCCTTTACTTTTTAAATTCTGTCTATATTATGGATATGAATTTTCTGTTGTGTGTGTAGCTGATGAAGATTTTTCTCCCACTCACTGGGTTTGCTCTTTACTTTCTTGGTCGTTTCTTATACTGTACAGAAGCTTTTTAGGTTATAGTGACATAGACATCTTGTCAAATCAAACGATAGGAATATTGGATATGTTGGAATTCCCTAGAGTACTGGAAGGATTATCCAAAAATGAGTCCAGGTATTTTTTGATCTGGACAAGGTTAGTAAGGGAAATGGAAAATGGACATGAAGCATGATCTCATTTCATTGGACTTCAAGTAGTAGCTTCTTCTAAAAACTTGACAAGTGTTGGGTTTTTTGATCACATAGCCAAGAAGGGAAATACTGGGATTAGGAAATAGGTAGTGAGCAGAAGTGTTAGTGGACTGATGAGGGAGGAAGGGTCAGGCTCTCTGATGCATCTATGGAGAGAAGGATAATGCAAGGTCTGGATGAAATTGTTTAGAGAAATGAGGAGAAAAAGACTGGGAAGGATATGAAGCTGACTAGGAGAGAGTTGGAGCTTGAGAATAAGGGCTGGTAGTAATCAGAAAGGTCAAATTCATCATATGTGGAGTCTCCTAAAGAAGGAGGCTTTTCTAGAGAAGTACGCAAATCACGTAGTCCAGGATTTGGAATGGAACAAAATGTTTACATAGAGAGGGAAATTGAAAAGGTGGAATAAAGTTCTGATATAGAGAGAAGCTAACCACTTATATTGTATCATATGAAGTTATCTAAGTCTGTAAAAATATTGAGATAGGAGGTACCATCCTTATGGCACTCATTGTCATTATCCAATTTGAGTTGTGGCAAGATAGTGTTACAAAGAAAGTCGGGTTCCAAGGGAGGGTCTGATTTTCCCTCCAAGATAAAATGTTTTGAGGTTATGTAAAAAACAACTGAGAGAAGAGGCATTAGGTCACAAGACAAAGCATTACCATTTGTGAGATCTGGTGAATCAAGTGGTTTTGGTGGAACAAGCAAGCTTATATACCTTCATTCCCACCTGTAGGTGTGACCAACATTATAAATGGTAAACTGAGGTGAGAATAAGTGCTTAAACTCAAATATTGTAAGGCAATGGGATCAGATCCAGGCTCAGAGGAACTTTTTGACTTGGCCACTGAGATTTTACAATATTCAACAGCAAATGGGCTGGGGTTCTGGAGAACCTGAGAAACTAGTTGAAGTAGAACAGAGGCCAGTGTTTTTTGTAGGGAAAAGCATTGGCAAGGATAGAGGGAGTCTTGGTGAGCATTTTGATTTAACTTTATTCAAGTCACAGCTTCATATTAGATTCAATTTAATTAGGACACTAAGTGAAATTGTTTCTCAAAGTCACTTGATTTATTAATGCCAAATAACAAAATGGCAGGGTTTGACCAGAAAGGAAAGAACTTTATTTTTCTCAAGAAGAGTAAACGTGTATTTTAAGACTTTTTCTCAAAAGAAAGACAGGAGATTTTTGCATTGTGAAAAACTCTTGTTAATGTGTGACTTAGAGGATATATAGACATAAGGGCGTGGGCACTTACTTAATGTATATCTATCATAATGTGGCATCCAGAGTCACTAGCTATTTAGTGTCCAGTAACCTAGGGAACCTGCTAAAGTTTTTTGAGGAAGTGAAAATTACAGAATTATAGTAATGTACCTGGTACCTACTAACTTCTATGAGAAGAAAGAGGAGAGAGACAGAGAGAGAGAGAGAGAGAGAGAGAGAGAGAGAGAGAGAGAGAGAGAGAGGGGGAGACATATGGGCATGAGCTAGTCTGATCTCTAACTCTCTCATACCAGCTAGATACTGTTAAGTAAATTGCCACCGAACCTAGGGTTTTTGATTCCTTATCTTTTGAAGAATTAAGAGAATTTTCATTTAGGTTTGACTTTCTTTCTCACTTTACTTGGCCTGGTGACAGCTGAAGGTCCAGAATAGCTGTGGCAAGTACTACCATTAGTGTTTCATATCCCAAGTTTAGTATTCAAGACAGCTGACTTCCTGTGGCTAAGAAAAGTGTGGTTGCATCAGTATCAATTACTCTTACTAGAGGAAGCTATGGGAGAGCTATAGATCTGTTTGTCAGTTCTCACTAGAAACTATTGTGCTCCCCACTGTTAGCAATCTCTAGAACTGTCTCATTATATGGGAAACAGACTAGCGATGACAGCATGCTTCAAATAAGCCCAAAAAATTGAGTTGGAATCACACATAATCAAAAATAGTTCTTAGTAAGAATTATAAGGAAATAAATAAATACAACCACATTCTTTCTTGAGCTATTAGACCCAGAGGTTTCTGTTCAATATAATGCTCTAAATTCTTTAAAGCATGATCCAAATAAGTAAATGACAAGGAAGAGAACCACAGTTCACCTAAAATGGGGACATTTTAGAGGCAGAAAGCATGGAGGGAAGGATAGACATGGAGAGAGAAAGAGAGAGAGAGAGAGAGAGAGAGAGAGAGAGAGAGAGGATAAATAATGCCTAGCTATTGTAAAACACCAGAAGGAATCATATCAGTCTAACAAGCTTATGATAAATTTCACATACAATATCTCTACATGACTCCATGTGCATAGATGAAGGTTACATAACAAGAAACAGTTCCAGACAGGAAAAACCTGAGTTGTTATCCACAGTGGCCCAAGAGACTCCTAAAATTACATGGGCTATCGCCATAGCCTGTGATTGCATATCAAAACATGAAGGTAAGACCCTATTGCTGAAGACAGGACATACTTCAGAGACCAGATTTGGAGCAATGGAACTAGAACTGACCAAGAAATCACTTCCCCTGAAGGTTAGCACTCATACCTCCAGAGAGCACCATACAAGTAGCCAAGGGAGAACATCAATTAATAGCCCAACACTAGCTTCATGACCAAATAACCACACCGATGACTGACACACAATTTGACACTGGTGCAGTAGTGGCACTTTTATCTTGTGGTCAACCAATGGATACATACGTAATTAGTCTTATAGCCCATTCAGTGGGATGAAACCATGTATGGTACTGTAATCATAGCCAAATACACATGGCTGAAGAGGTTATAGATCTTAGAGAGATTCCCAGTGTAGTATCCTAGATTAACATAACTTCTTACTAAATGCAAAATAAATATCTTTATGTTTATACTCAAGTATCCCAGTCACTACTTTTCAAAGAATCATCTTTTGCACCAGACGGAGATTACTACAGAATACCACAGCTGATCAAACACAGACATTGACTGTAAATTGCCCGTGACTAAGTGACACATCTACAATGGAGCCTCTACACCCAAGGCTCACGCAGTAGAGAACAAGGGATAAAAAAAGACACTGATGAATCTCTCAATTCTCATTCATGAAGCTTCTGCATGCAACAAGGGGTTAGCAACACAAAAGATCACAAACGACTAATTCATAGAGATAAAGAATCTGCAGAGTGTGGGTCCCTGGAAAGTTTATAGTAAGTTTCACTCAGGGACTACTATAGAGGAGGAATTGGAAAGATTGTAGGAACTAATGAAGAGGGGTTTGACCATATGGAAATAGAATTCTACAAGCTCCTAGGACCCTGCTCATATGAACATACAGCAATAATCTTGGCATGCTCAAGACCCATGCAAACTCAAGCAGACAAAACCCAGCATAAAACTTTGAGAAATGGGTAGCAGACCCCAGTCTTTCTTTAAGAAATATTGGCAGCTGATTACAGTTGAGCAAGGATGAGCTGGTCTTCCTAATGTGAGGGGCATGGGTAGGTTGTCTGGACTTCAGTGGATGAACCTGCACTGAGGTCACTTAGGGATACTAATGACACAATAGACCTTAACATAGATGACAGAATGTATGAATTCCAGTTGAGTGGCTATAGGGGCATCACTGGAGAAAGGAGTATAAAGATCATTAAGACTGATTAAGATGTTTTATATGAAACACAATGATTCAATAAAAATATTTTAAAAAGCCTTGTTCACAAAGACCATTGTTCACAAAAACAAGTATGTTTAGTAACATATTTAATCATAATCATTAGTGTTATTTTATAATTCTTTCTTCACTGTAAATAATTAAGGACCAAGAATAGATAAAACAATCTCAAACAAGGCCACAGGTTTTCAATTGTTCATCTTTAAGGTTTTTCTGAGCTGGATTTTCTTAGCAGTTGCTATGTGATAATTTCACCATGAGGTTTTATTGGAGTTTCAAATATGTTCCTTTGGTTTCTTTGAATAGAGGTGGAGTGAGGAGGTAGAAATGTTAGGAAGCTGTGAGGATTCATATGGTAAATGTCAGTGCATGGGGAAGTGATAAACACATTGAAATGGGCTGTCTTTTGTGAAAAAAAGGAAACAATGTCAGTTTAAGTTTTTGCTCATGCAGTTTGATAAAATCCTGGAGAAGTCAGTACAGGAGGCTAGGTTTACAATATTTAATGATTATGAGAATTCTGAAAGTCCAGGGCCCAATTAGCATGAGATTTGTTAATTATTGTAATTGATTAGTTAGACCTGTCTGATATATTTTGTGGTTTGGAGGGAATAAGCAGATACATAATAAAAAATATTTACCTTTTTATATGGCTGGATATTCACAATTGACAGACACAAACAGCTTTTTCATTAGTTTCTAACAAAGAGTTTAAAGGCAGTTCCTTTAATTAAATCACTAGGAATTCACAAATTGGTGTGCACAAAAAGATGTGGAACCAGCAGAGGGCAGTGAGGAAAAATGGGGAGTTGGAATTCGGACATGGGGTTCCAGGACTGAATTTTGCTCATTTTCTTCCAACTTAGAAAAAGAAACTGAATTTTGTCCATGGTATTGAGTAGCAACATCTTCCACCAAATAAACTAGGCTTTCTACAGACTTGGACAACCTATGGTTCTTGCGTCGAAGAAGTTATATGAGATCTCAGATTAACACACACCTCATTTTGGAAGAGTCAATCACACTATCACAGCTCTCAGCCCAGATTGTATTTCCCATGATCCTCTGTGGAATGAATTTAGCTGAAATTTCTCTCTGTATTTTGCTATTGGTTTATTCAGTGGCAAGACCCACCCTCTGAACAATAGAGGGCTGGATGAGGCAGACAGAAGAGGAAGGGAAAAAAGAGGAGGAAATGCTAGAAAGACCTAAGTGAGCTGTAGGGGAAGAGGGTTCCAAGGGGAAAAAAACTGTAATGTGGTGTGACCCATCCCAGAAAAAAGCCTCGCAGGAGCCCCTGGAGAAAGGAACGTGCCTTGGCCACACGTGTACAGAGAGGCAGCGACTCTGATGGCTGATCTCCTAACGCTGCAGGCAGCAGCATATGGAGTGACTGGACGAACTTGGGAAGGGAACTAGGTGTGGGTTTATCAAAGGCAGGCCCATCTTGCCAGGGAATGCAGAACAGAGAGCTGGGAGTACCAGCTTCTTCTGAAAATACTAGGTCATCTTCCCTAACCGTCCATGAAAGGAGGTCTTTGTAAGTAAACCCCAAATAAACTAAATCCTCTAATTAGAGGGTATTTTCTCCATTCTGTTCAGCTAAATTGGGATCAGAGGGTGGGGTTTGCCCCACCCACCTAGACACAGACATTTTGAGCAAGATCCTCCCAACTTACAATTAGATTCTTGAGACTTCTAAGTACCCCAGTATCTGAGCCCTGTTCACTCTTGATTTATAAACACCAACTCTAACATAAAGGATAACCTGCTCACATAGAAGGTCTATTTTAACTTGCTAATCCAGAATCCTGAAATCACAGGTCAAAAGTCACATCTCCGTCACTGCTCTAGGGCTCACATTTGCTCTGTTTAGATCGTTAGACCCTCCCCCATACTATCCACATTTCTGCCTTGAACTTAGGTCCACTCATGCTCATCCTATGTGAGAACTTTGACTAGCCTGTCAGAACCCAGCCACTAGATCCTCATAGTCTAGAATTGACTCTAGGGTTCTTCCACTTGCTGGAGATTTCTTGACTAGCCATCCTGGAACCATCTTATCTCACCAATAAAAAATCAAAATTAAAAAACAAGATAAATAATTCCAATAATTCTTTACTTTGTAAGACTCATTCTGTGGCTACAATGTGACCTATCTTAGAGAAAGTTCAATGAGTTACTGAGGTGAATGTGTGTTCTGTGTCAGACAAAATATTCTGTAAGTAACAATTAACTCAATTTTATCAATTATTTAATTTTTTTAAAGTAAAAAAGCATCCAAACTTCATAAAAAATATAAATAGAATCAAAGTTCAACTAAACAAAGGCAACAGAGAATTACATAGTACACACTCGGCCAACAAAAGAATGTCGTATACCTACGCCATAACACAAAAACACAATGTGAAAAACCAAGATAATATATCCCAAGAAAAACTAATCAGTCCTATAGAAGTTTAGTATGAAAAGAAGCACTCAGAGGAACTCCAGGACACAGAATTTAAAAGGACAATCATAAACATGATCCAAAAAAAACAATGATTTTAGTTTATAATTTTTATTGAATTTTTGTGTATGTCATACAGAACATCTCAATCCATCTTAATTATCTTTATACTCCCTTCCCTACTGGCACCTTCCTATATAACAGCCACCACAATGGAATTCATTGTGTCAAGGCCTATTGTATCAAGTTAGTGTCCCTAGATGTTTCTCAATCCAAGTTCATCTACCAAGTCTATTCAGCCTATCTTGAGTTCCTCACTTTCAGAATATCAGTTCTTCCTCACCCACCAGTAATGAGTTGCTTGTTAAAATTCCACTGTTCTATGCTGGGTTTTTGACTGTTGAGTTTGCATGGGTCTTATGCATGCTGTCACCATTGCAGTAGGTTCATATGAGCAGGGTCCAAGGAGCTTGTAGGATCCTACTTTCATATGATAATGCACCTCCTCCCTGGTTCTTACAATATTTCTGCCCCCTATTCTGCAATAGTCCTTGAACCCTGGGTCGATGAAGTTTAATATAGTAGTCCTGTTCAAGACCAGCATTCTACAGACTCCTAATCTCTATACTTTGGCCATTTGTGACCTTTTGTGCTCCTGGCCCTCTGTTGCATGAGGGAGCTACATTAATGAGAACTGAGAGATTCATTAGTTTCCTGTTTACCTCTGGTACTACATTCTGAGTCTTACGTGTAGGAGGAAATTCACAGACAATGTCTCTATGTGACCAGTTGTAGTACTCTCTAAAAGTCTCCATTGGGTGCAGAAGATGCTTGTTGAATGGTGACTGGGATATTTCTCTGTAATGATAAGGATATGTATTTTGCACATAGTAAGAGATTAATTACTCTAGGGATGTGACAGTCTTGGTATTTTCTGTAAGATACATGATCTCTCCAGTTATGTGTAGAAGACCGCAAATGAGTACCCTCCCATTGAGTGGGCCATTAGTCCAATTAGGTAGCAGTTTATTGCCCCCAAGATAAAAGTGCTACAACTGCAATAATGTCGTGTGTTGTGCTGGTTATTGGTGTCGTTATTTGGTCTTGAAACTGGTGTTGGATCATCAGTTGGTGTTCTCCCTTTGCTTAGTACTCTCCAAAGCTTTGAGAACTAGCCTTCAGAAGAAGTGGCTTCCAGGTCAGTTTTAGCTCCATTGTTCCAAATGCTGTGTCCAAAGTATGCTCTGGTTTCAGCTATAGGGTCTTATCTTCAGGTTCTAGAAAGCAATCAAGGACTGTGGGAATATCCTCTGTAATTTTGGGAGTCTCTTGGACTAACCTGGCCAACAACTCAAAGGAAGGTTTTACCTCACTGGCATGGTTTCTTGTTATGTAGCCTTCACCTATGTAAGTGGACTCAAGTATGTGCTTAGTACATATATTTTGCCATTAGGTCATTGGAGGAATATGATTCCCTCTGGTCTTTTTAGAATAGCTAATCTTTATTTATCTCTTCCGCTCCCTTTCTTCCATGACTTCTCCATTTAGGGTGTCCCCATTTTCACCATTTCTCCTTTGATAATACCAGTCCACTATGGTTCCACCTGTCTTGAGCTCTTTCCTTCCCTTTATCCCCAAAGTTCTTTGTATAGCCTTCTCATCACCCATAATCTCATTTTATCCAGACGGTAACACCTGTCTCTTATTGTTTTTCTCTCTGAGTTTCCTTCTTTCCCTTCAACTCCCTGGTCCCTTCATTTATATCAGGATACATACTGACATACAAGGATTTGGTGCTAGGATCAACATATGAGGGAGAACATACTTCATTTGTTTTATGGAATCTGTGTTACTCCACTTACTGTAACAATTTCTAGTGCCATTCACTTACCTGAAAAACTTCGTGAATTCATCTTTCTCTACCGTCGAGTTAAATGCTATCATGCAAATGTACCACAGTTTAATTATCTACTCCTCATTTGAGGAACACTTAGGTTGGATCCATCTCTTAGCTATTGTGAAAAGAGTAGCCATAAACACAGATTTTCAAGTATCCCTGCAATTGAGTGAGTCCTTTGGGTATATAAGAAGGATGGTATAACTGAGTCAAATGGTAGGATCATTTTCAGTTTCTTTTTAAGAGTTCCATAGAGGTTGTATGAGTTTGCAGTTCCACCAGCAGTGAATGAGCATTCTCCTTTCCCCACACTCTCTCCAGAGTTTGGCATCATTTGTTCTCTTCATCTTAGCCAGTCAGACTGGTATAAGATGAAATCTTAAAGTGGTTTGAATTTGCATTTCCCTAATTACCAACAATGTTGAATACTTTTTAAAGTGTTTCTTAGCCATATTTATTTCTTCTTTTGAGAACTGTCTGCTCAGATCCTTAGCCCATCTTTTAATTAGATCATTTGTTTTCTTGATTCTTTATGAGCTTTTTATATATTCTGGAAGTTAAAGCTCTGTCAGATGACTCACTGGTGAGGATTTTCTCTCACTGTGTCGGTTTTCCCTATATTTCCTTGGTTGTTTGTTTTGCTGTACAGAAGGCTTTTAGTTTAATGAAGTCCCACTTATTGATTCTTGACTTTAATTCCTGAGCAATTGATGTATGATTTAGAAAGTTTTTTTCCTATACCTAGCTTGTGAGTTAATGCCAATATATGTTATTCAAAGAGTTTCAGAGTTTCAGGTTTCACATTGAGGTCTTTGATCCTTTTGGAGATATCTTTGTGAAAGGTGAAAGATAGATCTAGTTAATTTCATTCTTCTACATGTGAGGATCCAGTTTTGCCAGCACCATTTACTAAAAGCTCTTTCTTTCCTCCAGTGAGAGTTCTTGGCCCCTTTGTCTAATCTCAGGTAACTGAAATTGTACATACTCACGTCTGAGCCTTCAGTTATGTTCCATTGATCTACAAGTCTATTTTTGTGCTGTTTTATGACTATAGTACTGCAATATAGTTTGAATTCTAGTATATCAATTCCCCCAGTATTGCTTTTTTGATCATTGTTGCTTTAGTTATTTGGGTCTTTTGTGTTTTTATATGAATTTTAGGATTTTTTTTCTAATTCTGTCAAAAATGTCATAGAGATTTTGGTTGATATTGAATTGAATCTACAAATGACTTATGGTAGGATGATCATATGCACAATATAAATTCTTCTAATACATGATCATGGGTGGTCTTTTCATCTTCTGGTGTTTTCTTCCATATCTTTCTTTAAAGACTTTGTTTTCCTTGTAGCAATGATTAATGACTTTGGTTATGTTTACTCTCAGATTTTTTAGACTATTGTTAATAGTTTATTCATGTAATCTTTCTTCAATTGTTTTTTATTGCTATATAGAAAGGCTATGGAATTTTAATGATTAATATTGTAACCTGCCACATTTCTGAAAACATTAATCACTTCTAGGAGTTTTCTGGTGGTATTTTTGGTATCTCTTAGGTATAATAGCATTTCATCTGCCAAAGGGATAACTTGACCTCTTCTTTTCCAATACTTCTTTTCCAATATGTCTGTAATTGCCTACTCTTGTCTTATTGCTCTACCAAGAGTTTCAAGTACTACATGAAAAAGTAGTGGTGATAGTGTACAGCCTGGTCTGGTTCCTGATTTTAATGGGAATGTTTCCAACTTTTTTTCCTCCATTTACAATGCTGTTGGCTATGGGTTTGTTGTATATAGCTACAATTATGTTGGGGTGTGTTCACCCCACTCCAGTGTGCTCCAGGACACTTAACACAACATAAATGCATGTTGAATTTCGTCAAAGGCCTTTTCTGCACCTATTGAGATGACCATGTGAGTTTTGTCTTTGAATCCATTAATATGATTTATGATATTTATTGACTTATATATATTGAATTATCCATGCATCTCTGAAATAAAACCTACTTGATCATGGTGGATGATGTGTGTCTGTATGTGGTTTCCCAATATTTTATTGACAATTTTTGCATCTATGTTCATTAAGTTCTGGGTAAACAGTTTTCTTTTGTGATTGTATCTTTGCCTGATTTTGGTATTAAGAGTGTTGCTGGCTTCATAGAAGGAATTTGAGAGTTTCTCTGTTTTTGAATAATTTAAGTACAATTGGATCTTTATCCAATCTTCTTTAAATGTCTAGAAGATTTCTGCTGTAAAACCATCTGGGCCTGGGCATTTTTCTTGGGAGATTTTGTATTATTATTTCAAGTTCCTTATATTTTACACATCTGTTTAAGTTGTTGATCTTCTTGGTTTAGATTTGGTGATTCCCATGATTTTAGATATACATCCATTTCTTTCAAGTTTTCAAAATATTCCATTATAATGCTCCAGACACTATGTTGCCGTTGTAATGTTTCCCATTCATCTCTGATTTTGCTGATTTGGAGTTGCTCTTTCTTTCTTTTGGCTATCTGGGTTAAACATCTGTCTATCTTTTTTAGCTTCTCAAAGAACCAGCACTTAGGTTTATTGATTCTTTGTATTGTTTTCTTTGTTTCCTGTAGCGCCCGAGCTATGTTTGTTGACCGAGTCTGGATCGGTGGAGGGCTGCGGATTGAATGATGCACAAGACAGAGACACAGACAGAGACAGAGACACAGACACAGACACAGACACACACACACACTAGGTAGAAGGAAAGGAGAATGACTGACTTTATTGAGAGGCGGCAAGCCTTATATACCCCGAGGCGGGGCTTTGCAGGAGGATAAAGTTCAGGTTCTCAGGAGACATCCGGCCACATGATGCACATCTGATGTAGAATGAGGAAGTCTGTGGTCAAATCAATAAAGGTCAAGTTGTTTACTTCAGAACTGCAACTGACAAGATCTGGCTAGCTCTTGGCTAAGAGCCTAGCACTAAGAGAGAAGGGCATGCAGGGGGGCCAGCGCCCTACAGTTTCCATTTCATTCATATCTGCTATAAGGTCTGTTATTTCTTTTTGCCTGCTGGGTTTGGGGTTCATTCATTGTTACCTTTCAAGATTCTTGAATTACAATATCAACTCATTTATCTGTGCACTTTCTGATTATTTTTAATATAGGTGCCCAGAGTTATAAGCTTCCCTCCTAGGACTGGTTTTAAAGTGCCCTAGAGGATTTTTTTGTATTGTATTACACTTTTCATTGAGTTACAAGAATACTTTTATTTATTTCTTAATTTCTCTTTTGACCCAGTCATCATTCAGGAGTGTTTTGTTTATTCTCCATCAGTTCGTGTAGTTACTAGGGCTTCTTCTGGTGTTAATTTTAAGCTCTATTGCATGACTGTCTGACAGAATGCTTGAGATTGTGCATATATATATTTATGATTGTAGTATCTTCTTTGTTAATTGTTCCTTTGATAGTAATGAAGTGACCCTATTTATCTCTTCTGATTTGTTTTAGTTTGCTCTTTTATTGGATATTAGAATGGCAACCCCTGCTTGCTTCTTAGTTCTATTTGCTTGGGATATTTTTTTTTCATCCTTTCACATTTATGGTAGTGCCTGTCCTTAAAGGTAACACTGGTTTCATGCAGGCAAAAAAAAGATGGATTTTGTTTCTTAATTCATTCAACTAGCCTGTGTCTTTTGATTGTAGCATTCAGTACATTGATATTTAAGGTTATTATTGATAAATGTGTATCTGTTCCCATCATTTTAATTTCTCATTTTATACTCTGTTTAACTTTCTGTTTCCACTGTCATACTTTCATTCTGTTTCTTTCTGTTGCCCCTTGGATATTCTTTTCTTCAGCTCTTTGTATTGCTTCAGGAATTCACTGAAGGCCTTGTTTTGTGGATATGAATTCTTTAATCCTATTCCAGTCATGGAAGACTTGTTTTTCTTCATCAACTATAATAGACATTTTTCCTGGGTAAAGTTTACTGGGTTTTCATTTATGGTTATTTAGAACTGGGAACATTTTGGTCCAGTCTCTTCTGGCTTTCATAGTTTGCATTGAAAAGTCAGCTGTAATTCTGATGGATTTTCCTTTATATGTGATTTATTGTTTTACTTCAGTATCTACCAAGTGTTCTATCTGTTCTGTATATTTAGTGATTTTATTATGATATACTGTGTGGAGTTTCTTTTCTAGTTCTGTCTATTTGACATTTTATGTGTTTCTTGTATTTGTATGGGCATGTCTTTTCTTAATTTGGGGAAATTTTCTTCTATAATCTGGTTGAAGATCTGGTCAATAACATTATTGTGATATCTTCACTTTCCTCTATGCCTGTGATGAGTAAATTTGGTCGTAACATTGTGTCCCTCATTTCCTGAATATTCTATTCTTATGGTTTATAAAAAATTTTTCATAATCTTTGCTTGAGCAGTCCAATTCTTCAACTTTGTCATCCAGGCTTGATATTCTGTTTTCCATTTCATTCATTCTATTGGTGAATATTTTCCCATAATTTCAAATTGGCTTATTGAGTGTTTCACTTCCTTCTTCATATCAGCCTGAGTTTTCTTAATATTTCTATCTCTTTTGGGAATTCATTCCTAAATTTATCTTATCTTCTTTTATTTCTTTGATTGATTCTTTTAGTTTCTTTGTGTGTTCTTTAAATTCATTGAATTCTTAATCATGTTTGTGATTGCTCTTTTAAACTCAGTGTCTTGGGTTATCTCTATGGGGTTTCTGTTGTAGAACTCTTCTATTGAAACAATGATGTGTGATGGGGACATAGTATATGTAATATTCATATAATTATTTTTTGTTGTGATCTTGACATGTGAATTTCTTTCATTGTTTGTGTTCTGACGGAACATTTAAGCCTTACTTTTGTTCAGATGAAGTCTGATTATGTTTGTATACTTGATGTGACTTGGTTGTTTTCTTATTGGGTATAAACACCTGGTTGGTCAAAGCTTCAGATTCTTGCTATTGACTTTATATTGGTGGAACCAGGTGACTCTAATCCAGCTGCTCAGGAGTTTCCTAAGAGGCACAAGTTAGGCCAGATTAGATGCTCTCAGGCTCTCTTTTGATGTCTGGACCCCTGTATCTTATATGAATTTGGACAGAAATTTATCCCTATCTACTTTTAGTTCTTTGATTTATTTACTTCTGTGTTCCTTAAATTTGTTGAATTATTTGATCATGTATGTGACTGTTCTTTTAAGTTCCGTGTGCTGCACTATCTCTATAGTGTTCTCCTTGTAGAACTCTTCTATAGGCCTGGTGGTGTTTGATGAGGACATATTTTTTGACTTTTCATATTATTATTTTTTCATTGTGATTTTGGCATGTGGATTTCTTTTGTTGTTTGTGATTCTGTTGTGAGACTCAAGCTTTCTTTTGTAGAGTTGAAGTCTGATTATGTTGTATACTTGATTTTACTTTGTTGTTTCCCTATTGGGTATGGAAAGCTGGTTGGTCTAGAATTCAGGTTCCCTCTTTTGATTGTATATTGGAGAGACTTGATGGCTCTAGTCAAGCTACTCAAGCATTCTCACAGAGGCCCAAGTCAGGTGAGAATCAGATGATCTTAGGCTTCTTCCTATGGTTAGGGCCCATCTATCAGCAGGCACAGCACAGTCTGGGAAGCTTGCTAGGCAGAGTGTGGATTCTGGCATTTTAAGGTAGTCTGTAAGGTTCTGGCCCTTACTAAAGTACAGAGGAGTCTAGCCCTGTATCAGTGGCAGGGGATGGAAAAGATCCCAGTGTAGGCATATGGGTACATCACTATTTGGAGAGCTCACTGCCACATGAAGCTAAGAGTTTATTCAGAGATCTGGTGTGCAAAGAGCAAAATCTGACCCATGCCCAGGGGTAAAAGGAGAACAGGATGTGAGACTGAAGTTGTTCAGGCTGTGGGGGAGGCAAGGAGAACAAAATGTGGGGTCAGGCCAAAATCAATGACTTTAACCATCACAGAAATCCTTGCCAGTGCGCAGGATTAGATTTACCAGAGAGGAATGCTCATCTCTGGAATCCTAGGCAAATTAAGGGTGAAGAAAGACAGATTACATGGTTGGTCTCAGGAGTCTAGAGGCAAATTGGGATTGGAGACAGCCTATGATGCCTTTGACAAACTAAAATAAACAATGTAGCTGCTCTGAGTTCAGGGGAGCAGGACTCAGTGTGTGGGTCTGGACTAAGAGGGTAGTCCAGAGACCAGGGGTGCTGAGAGCAAATACAGGCCTGCACCCAAAGCTAGAAGGAGAATAGGATTTGGGACTGGGGAGATTGACGTTGCTCAGGTGGTAGGGGAGTCAAGGCACAGTGGGCAAGATCAGACTTAACAGGGAAGAAAACCGGTCTAGTAAATTCAAGGGAAGTGGAGGTGGAAACAGAGTAGATGACTGATCTCAGGAGTCCACAGGTAAATTGGGGGTAGGACCAGCCTGTGAAGGGTCTAACAAACTAGAATGAAAAATTGAGCTAGTCTGTGTGCAGTGGATCAGGATGCAGTGGTTGGGACTAGACTAAGAATGTAGTCCAGAGATCTGGGGTGCTAGGAGCAAAAGTGGCCCTATGCACAAGGCTAGTAGGAGAACAGGATGTGGGGTCAGGCCAAAATCAGAGACTTTAAAGATCACAGAAGAACAACTCAAAATACTCAAAGTGGATTAAAAGAAATCCCTGAGTGACACTCAAGAAAATATACTTACAGACAGCTGAATGAAATGACAAAGACAACTCGAGACTTGAAAAGCAAATCACAAAATAGAAATATTGAAGAAAACTCAAGATTAAATGAAGATGGAACTTTAAAACTCAGTAAGCCAATTTGAAAGACAAGAGAAAGTCTCAAAAGAAGAATGTATGAAATGGAAATCAAAATATCAAGACTGGGCAAAAAAATTGAAGACCAACACCTCAAAATAAAGAATATGAAAAATTTGAAAACACACAGGAATAGAATATCCAGGGCATGTGTGACACCATGAAAAGATCAAATCTATATATCATAGACATAGAGGAAGGAGAAGAATGTCAAATCAATGGCATTGACCAGATTTCCAATGGATGGTAGAAGAAAACTTCTCCAAATTAAGGAAAAACATACTTATACAGCTATAAGAAGCCCAGAGAACTCCAAATAGACAGGACCAGAACAGAAACTCCCTATGGCATATAATAGGAAACAAGGAGGGAGTACTGAAAGCTGTAAGAGAAACACAAGAAGTTATATAAAAAGGGAAACAGCTGATTTTTCAATGAAAGCTATATAAGGCAAATTCTTAACCAACAGTATTGTCTGTCATAGTTGAAGGGAAAAGAAGAATCTTCCATGTTGCAAATCAGCCAAAAGAATTCATGTCCACCAAACCAGCCCTGCAGAGAATACTTGAGGCAGTACAAATGGCTGGAGAAAGAAATGACCATACCTAAGAAGTGACAGAATAAAACAAAATGAGACTGAGAATGCAAAAACAAAACAAAACAGAACAAAGTGGCAGTGATCCATCCACTACTTTTAATAAAAATTCTAATTATCAATAGCCTCAATACCCCAGACAAAAAACACAGGATAGCTGAATTGATTAGAAAACATCAATCGATTTCTTGTCTATAAGAAATTCATTTTATCTCAACTTAGGGTGTACAGATGGAAAAATATTCCAAGCAAATGACACTAAGAAGTAAGTAGGAGTCGCTATTACTGCTATTACTATATCTGACAAAACAAACGTCAAGTTAAAATTAATTAGAAGAGATAAAGAAGGTAACTCTACATGCTGATCAGGGGAATAATCAACCAAAATGACATCACAATCATGATCATATGCACAACAAACTCTGTTGCACACAATTTCTTAAAAACAATACTACTGAACTTAAAGACACAGATTAACCCCAACTCAATAATAGTAGCTGACTTCAGTACCCGACTTTTTCCAATAAACAGGTCAACTGGACAAAGTATAAACAGGGAAACATCTGAATTAAATGATGGTATCCATCAAATGGACCTAGCACACATCTACAGAATATTCCACCCAAGCACCGAAGTATGCACATTCTCCTCAACAAACTGTGGAAGATTCTTTGAAATAGATTGCATACTAGGGCACAGAAAAACCTCAACAAATGCAAAAAATGGAAATGATTCCATGTATTCTATCAAACGACTGCACAATAACATTAGAGTTCAGCAGCAAAAGAAGCTCTAGTAACTGCACAAACACATGAAGCTTAAACATCACACTCCTGAATGATCTTAGCACCAAATCCTTATATGTGAATATACATCCTGGTATTATTGCAGGAGCCAGAGAAACGTAAAGAATCATAGAGCTAAAATGAAGGAAAGAGCCCGAGATAGGAGAATAGCAGGAAACAGATGTTATTAAGTTGAAAATGGAGAAAATGGGGTATTCAACTTAGAAGGGAGGAGGGAAGAATATATAAGGAACCATGGGGATTAAGGTGAAGGAGGAGCTCAGGAGGGGGATAATAGGAGACAGGTATTATCAAGGGAGAAATGGAGAAAATGGGCGTACTTTAACTGGGGAAGGATGAGGAAGGTTAGACAGGGAGAGAGAGAGAGGAGAGATAAATAAAGTTTAGGTAATGTGAAAAATCAGAGGGAAATGTATTAACACAAAACCCTACTGAAAAATAAACAAACAATATCCGAACATGAGTGCATATGTGTAACTGAAGGATATATAACAAGGAACACGGTGTCAGACAAGAGAAACCTTCCTTTGAGTCCAGAGATTCCCAAAATAACAAAGGCTATTGTCACAGCCCTTGAATACCTCCGAGAACTTGAAAGTAAAACCCTATTTTCTTTAGAAGAATTAAATGTTCCTCAAAATACTCAGCTGCTCTGCAATATTTCATCAAAGAACGAGTCAAATGGGACATCTGAAAAGGCTTAAGGAGTTTTGCACTAATTCATTGATTTCAAATATATGATACAGAAAAGAAACTGAACTTGGAAAGATTCATTTATTAGAAACTAAATATTTATAACATTTTAAGTAACTCTATAACTTAATTCCTCTATTAGTTCCTTCTCTCAGATCAATTTATATACATAAAAATAGCTTCCTTCTAATAAAAAAAATTTCATTATGGTGTGTGTGTGTGTGTGTGTGTGTGTGTGTGTGTGTGTGCCACTGCATGGGAAAGAGGTGGTTTATTTTTGCCACAGCATGCATATATGACAGCCTGAAGACAATTTGCACGAGTCAGTTCTCTCCTTCCAACATATGTGTCCTGTGAATCAAACTCAAGTTGTTGGGCTTGGTGGCAAGTTCTTTACTCACTGAACCATCTAGCTGGCCCCTGTTGGGTTTCTTAACTCCCTGTCTATCATTATGACCACAGATATTAGATAAAATCTTAAAGCCATCAATGTTGAGAGATCCTGTTTTAGACAATCCAGGCAAGTGCAAATGTAATTTTGTTATATCATATCTTTTATCAAGTTCAGCCTTGTGAGCTCAAAATGACTGTAATAAATATCATGCCAGGCCCAGGAGACTTAGAACTGGAGAACTGCTGTGTGAACTGTTGGGAGCAACATCAGTTCATTTGAGTTGTGATCTGGAGACTTCCATCCACCCCAATGATTAGTGAATCCAGAGCCACACTGTACCTGTTAGATATATATCAGCAAACCCAAAAATCATGCATGTTATTATCATTTTCAACAGTTATAAATTCAAATCATGTACTATTGCAACTGATTGGTAGAACTTAAATGGTCAAAAACCATGGCTGCAGGAACCTTGGGATATAGTTTTTACACTCACTTCCAACTTCATTATTACATTAAGGATCACCTCCTTTAAAATTAGCTACCCAATCCACATATGCCCTGTTTTCTTCCTTAGCTTCTGTATTAGTTATTTTCTGTTTCCATGGCAAAACACTATGACCAGGGCAACTTGTAAAAGAAAGAGTTTGTTTTGGCTTATGGTTCCAGAATGATGAGCCCTTTATGGCAAAGAGGCATGGTAGCAAGCAACACATACAGCAGCAGAAGTCAAAGGCTGAGAGCTCACATCTCCAACCCTGCAAAGGAAGCAGAGAAAACAGCTGCAAGTTGAACAAGACACTGAACTCTCAAAACCTGCATCTAATGACGTACTTCCTCTAGCTAGGCCATGCCTCCGAAGGGTCTCATAACTCTTCCCAAAGAGGGCCATTAACTGACCAAGTATTTATATACTTGAGCTATGGGGGACACTTATTATTCAAACCAACATATTTTCTGTCAAGTAGAATACAAGATAGATTATACAATGCATTACTGTGGCTGGCAAAGACTGCATTTCTCTCACCAGAGCACTGGCCAGTCTGTTTTTGCATACTACCACCCATAGATCACAGCTGGTAGACCATTTCAGCTCCTTCAATTATTAGCAAATTTGCAGTTTTGTTCCATGGCTGGTCTTTTTCTTGATAGTGCTGGGCATTCACTGTAGTTAGGGCCTTGTACATGCTGGGCAAGTTAGTGACAGCTGAATTATATCCCCAACACTGATCTCCAGTTTTAAGTATTTATAAACAGTTTTGAAAACTCTTTATCACATAATATTCATGATAATTTCAAGAGGTGGATGGTATAACAGATTTAGAGCCTTGGGCTTCTGCAAATTTAAATTTTTTCACAGAGTTACATACAAAAATGTAATATGATTTTCCAGGTTGAATTGCTGTAAAGACACAGTTAAAGATGATAAATAGTGGCTGGAGAGATGATTCAACTATTAAGAACACTGGCTACTCTTGCAGAGGACCTGGGTTTGATTCCCAGCACCCACAGGGCAGATAACAACAACCTGTAATTCCAGTTCCAGAGGAATTCAAAACCTTCCTTTGACCTCTGCAGGCATTTCAGAACATAGGTACACTTATATACATGAAGGAAATACATTCATACACACAAAATAAAAAAGTTTTAAAAATTTTAAAAGAGAAAGGTGAAGAATAAAAAAAATGAAAATTTTAAAGCATTATGCTTACATAATGGTACTACTAATATCAATAGTTTATCACATGCATTTATCTATATTTAGAGTAAGAAATTTGGGGGTGGTTACCAGAAATTCAGCAGCAAAAGAAGCTCTAGTAACTGCACAAACATGTGAAGTTTAAACAGTACACTCCTGAATGATCTTAGCACCAAGTCCTAGAGTAGCACACAGGAGTTACAAGAACAAGACAACATATTCATTGTCCTGTGAGAAGTAAGTTGTACAGCAGCTGGTTCAGTTCACTTGTTTTTAGTGTAGCCTATTACTACCTCCAGCACCATAATGACTGTCCTTCACTCCTTGTGATATTTACTGTCCTATCGCAGGAACTCACTGTTTTTCTTAGATAGAGGTATTCACTCCTGACCAATTTGAAAGTATCATTGAAATGAAAGGACACCGGTTGTTAAATTGTGGATGACTATTTAAATATCAGGTTCACTTATTGAAATTACTAGTAATTATTCTTAATGATTTCCACATGATAATCAAAGAAAATTATTTAAAATTTACTGAAGCAAATGAATTACAACACTATAGACCACATCTATTTTTCTAACGTGCCTGATTTAAAAGAAGAACGCTTAACAATTCCTGATGTAGAATAGTTTACAGATAGAAGCAGCTCTTTGAACAAGGGAATCTGAAAGGCATTCTAAGACTCTTCCAAGACTTCAACCCCAAAAGCTGAACTCATCATCTTAAGCAGAAACTTGCAATTGAAAAAATTAGTCAATGTTTACACCAAATCTAAGTATATTTTTCTAGTTTTTTGTGATCACAAAAGTTTGTGTAAAGAAAGAAGTCTTTTTTTAAGGGAAAATTTTCCTATTAAGTACAACACTAAAATTTTCTTTTCCAGACTCTGTATGATAATACATGCAATTATAAATGATACATAGTAAGTTACAGCAGAAAGACAATTCCTTTACTACACGGAAATAAACTGAACAAAAATGCATGTGCCAAACAGGCAGCATTTTAGGACACAACACAGGTGGCTTCAATTCATCTTGCCTCCCAGTTAAATATAAACCTAACTTACGGAGAAGCAGAAAATTAATGGGTCACCCAGTGAAGATAAAAATTACTGAGTAAATGCCGGTTCACTCAAGGGGAACGTAAGACTGTGTTGTACTATGCAGATCAGTGAGAAATTATTAGAGAACTTCATGACTGATGTAACCTGTAAAGAAGCAATGAAAATACTAGTGACTTGCACCTGTGGGGGAAAAATACTAAAGATCATAATCAGAGACTTCTTCCATGTTTGCCCTTTCTTTCTGTAATGACCTACTAAGTGGAGCTAAGCCAACATTCCATTAACTCATTAACTACCATACAAAAGAGGGTGGCATTCCCAGGAGAATGAAGATTACTCTTAATACCTCTACTGAGGATATAAATTCTTTCTGGCATTTGTTGATGCTTTCTCCTGTGCATAGATATCAACTCGCTTGTCTCTAAGGTACAACTTGTCCTTCAAGTACATCTTGAAAATGAGGTTATTTATACAGGCACACTATGGAAGACATAAAGATTATCTCCAAACAGAAGAAAAGGACATCATAACTTCTTATAAAAGAAGACATGGGGGCTGGAAACATGGATTAGTGATTAAAAGCATTTGCTACTTTCACAGAGAACCAGAGTTTGACTCTCAGTACTTGTGTCTGGTGGTGACTCACAACTACCTGTAACTCCAGTTCCAAGGTATCTGATGCCCTCTTCTGAACTCCATGGGTACAAACACACACAACCATATAAATATACATATAAATAAAAATAAAATAAATTTTTAAATAACTTCAAAGCAAATATAAGTTCCATTTATAAATTCTATCAGTTTACCTTGAAACTAACTCCTTTCTGGACTATGCATAACACTATGCTTAACAATATTAATGAAGATGACTGCTGGGTTCATGCCTTACTGTATATTTTTTATTCTACCTTGACTGGTATTCAGCATATAGTGTCATGACTGGAAAGAATTGCAACAACTCATTCAGGACCACCACCAACAGTCCTCCACCCTTAAAATCACTGTACATTTTGTTTCCCTATGGCCTAAAAATGTTACAATTCACCAACCTGGTCACCTGAAAAAATTCCTTGACATAGACTAACTCACAAGCATAGTCTGCAGCTAAACAGCAGTTAGATGACAGTAGTACCTCCCGTTACCCCATTTTATCAACTAATAATAAAGGTAAATATTTTTATATTTGAGATGGTTATATATTGATCACCACTGTGAAAAGGCAAATGAGTCAACTAGCTCTTGTTCATTAGGAACAAAGAAATCATTCACTTGGTCAGTATAGAATTTCACTTCACAGGATGAATTCCTTCCACTAACTCACTAACTGTAATTCAATATTATTATTAGAAGAAATTGATTGGTTTGAGAATTCTTGGGCCTGAAGATCTATAATTAGATGAGTTGTTCCTAATGGCACCAAATGGACTTGTGGTAATAACTTTTGGTTATGTTTGTCTCCAGAAAGTGTTGAGGTAGTTTTTAAGATATCTTAGAATAAGAATCCTGGGGGAAAAACCAATAAAACATCCTTCAAATCTTTTCATTCTACATACAACATAGATGGGCATAATCAGTTTTCCACTGGTATGATCATTTCCCTTGATTTTATTCCACAAATAGAATTACATTAAGAGTTTTGAAGAGTTCATTTACATGCAAAAGCATCTTAAGTGATATAGTCCTATGACCCTTTCTTATAAACATAAGTTGAATGTTGAGGACAGCCATCCTATAAAACTGAAATACTCAACAGCCGTATACAAAGGAGTATGTTCCATTATTTAATAGATACAGATAGATATAGATAGATATAGATGTAGATTGATATAGATGTATGCCTGACAGTTCATACAAAGTCTCCTCAGTCCACCAAGATTTACATATTTAAATTAAATTTACACTAGGTTGTGCCTTAAGTTTTAATGAATTACTAAAATCAAAGTTATCAAGTACCAAATGGTGGAATAAGGCTCTGTTATTGTTGACACTGACCTTAGTATTGGGCATAGCAATCTGTGGTATGATGTACTGTATGTGTGGTTTGATCTTCAGTGATGAAATATTCTATTCTTAATTTGCATTTAAGGATGATTCTCTGATATTCTAATACCTCAGAGCTTCCCATATCTCCTTTTGTCAAGGCAGTTCATGGTCTTTGATGACAAGGTGTAGAGTTTATATAACCATTCAGTCTGCAGACATGATAGATCATTGGCCACCTTCAACCATTAAAACTGAGGAATCAAACTCTCAGAAGGGAAAAATAAGGCAGGATATAGCAACAGGGAAAATTAAGGGAACTTTAAGAGAAAGGAGTTCCTCATTCCTCATTCCAGAGTCTGATAGAAGCTTCTTGACAGCTAAAAATCACGTATTCCAGAATAATTAAGTCATCCAGGAGTGCTGTGCATCAAAAGTTCAGCATGCATTGCATTCTGCACCAAGTAGGAGACCTCAAGTTTCTCCTGCTTAGACCTTCCTTCACCACACAGGAACCTCATTCCAGGCAGTGGCTACTGTAACCCCTTGTTCCAGGGCAACCCACAACTCCAGGAGCCCAACTAACATGGCTTCCTGCTTCTCTTGCTAACATCCACCAATTTGGGAACTTCCAGTCTCAGAGAGGAAAACAGTGTATCAACTCCACTAAGAATTTGTCCTCTCCTGAACACTGGAACTGTTTCCATTTAAAGATGATCTGAAAAATAAAGCATTCAGCAAACAAATTACTCCAGATGTGCAAGTCCCAGAACAAGAAACTTATCAACAGATTACTGATACGCTAGTAAAGGCCCTTAATGAAAGTGACTTGAAATCTGCAAGAGAGAAAGATCATTACATATGAAGGTAGACCCATTAGACTAACACTTCACTATTTGACAGAAACTTTTAAAATCAGAAGAGCCAAGAAAGCTGTCAATCCCAAATATTATATCCAGCAAAAATTGTATATTAAAACTGGAGGAGAATTAACATTTTCCATGATAAAAACAAATTAAAGGAATTCATGACTGCTAAGCCAGCTCTACACAGGATATCAGAATGAATACTTCAATCAGAACAGAGAAATAAAAGCAGTCAATGGGTCACAGAGAACAAATAAAATAAGGCTAGAACAGATAATCCAAAAAGATCTGGAAAAAAATTACTGTAAATAAAATGACTGGAATAAATATTTAAATTTCAATAATAACTCTGAATATTAATGTTCTAAATTCCTCAATAAAGAAACACAGACTGATGGACTAACTGGATTTAAAACAGAATCCATCTTCTTGATGTCGCCAAGAAATACACCTCACATCAAAGATAGACACCATCTTAGGATAAAAGGATGGAAGTAGGTATTATTAAGTAAATGGAACTAAGAAACAAGCAGGTATAGATATTCAAATGTCTGACCAAATAATCATCAAATAAAAACTAGTTAGAAGATACATAAGGAGAGACATCTTCTACTCATTAAAGGTAAAGACCACCAACAGGATATTACAATACTAAATACATATACATCAAACACAGGAGCACCAAATCTCACTAAAAATGCTTGTAGATTTAGAACCACAGATAAATCACAACACAGTAACAGAAGATGATGAGTTCACTATCATTATCCCACTGCTTCTAATAGACATGTCATCAAGAAGAAATTTTAAAAAGAAGCTCAGGACTTAAAATGACATCAGAAATCATAACAGATATCCATAGAACATTCCACCCGAACACTAAAGAATACAAATTCTTCTAAAAAGTCATAGAATTTTCACCAAAATCAACTGCATATTAGACACAAAGCAAGTCTCAACAAATACAGGAAAATTAAAATGACATTGTGCATTCTATACAACAACAAAGAAAAAAAAGACTGATCATCAAGAACTATAGAAACTACAGAAAGTACACAAACTCATGGAAACTAAATAACACACTACTGAATGAAAATTAAGTTTAGGGAGAAATCAAGAAAAAGATTTAAGAGGCTGGAGAAATGGAGAAATGGTTTAGGGCACTAGCTCTTCTTGCAGAAAACCTGGGTTTGAATCCCAGCTCCCACATGACAGTTAACAAATGTCTATAACTCCATTTCCAGGGGGATTCTTTTCTGTTCTCCATTGGCACTGACACTAGTTCACTTACATACGAGCAGGAATAACACATAAAATAAAAACAAATATAAAAAAGTAAAGAAAGGAATTTAAAAATTCCTGGAATTGAATGAAAATGAAAACACAACATATGAAAATCTATGGAACACAATTAAGGCAGGAAAGAAATGAAAGTTTATAGCACATCAGAAACTTATGGGTACGTCATATTAATAACAATGATGCATCTGAAGTACTTTGAAAACATAGCATAAACACCTAAAAACAGTAAAAGTCAATATAATCACTGCTGAAATTAATGAAGTAAAAATAAGAAATATAAACAATCAATGAAATGAAGAGTAGGTTCTCTGAATATTCTAAGAAGATTGAGAAAACATTAGCCAGATTATCCAAAATACAGAGGATGCAAATGAACAAAATCACAGATGAATATGAAAACATTACAACAGAACCTGAGAAATTCAGAAAACAATAAGGGCATATTTTAAAAGTCAGTATTCCACTAAACTGGAAGCCTTAAAGAAATGGATACATTTCTAAGTATCGACAGTCTACAAAAGTTTAATTAAAATGAAGGAAATAATTTAAATACAGTTATAAAAATCAATGAAACAGAAGCATTAATTAAAAATCTCCCAATTAAAAAGAACATAGGAGCAGATAGTTTCAGTGCAGAACAGTACCAGATCTCAAATTATTCTGTGGCATAAAAAAGGAAGAGACATTTTTAGTGTTTCTACAAAGTAAGTCTGATACCAAAACCCAACAAGGATCCAAGAAAAAAAGAAAAATGCAGAAAAATCTTTTGATGACAGAGACACAAAATTTCTCAAATAAATAAGTTTACACTCCCACTGGAATATCAAAATGCAGTATACCCAAAACCGAATAGCAAATGTTACTCAGTTGGGCCATAATGTGACAAGTTGGGAAAACAGCAAGCAAAGACACAAACAAATATTCAGCAAAGACAAGGTCACCTACGCATACCAAGAAATGCTAACAACAAAAAAATGCCTAGGTCTCATCGAAAAAACCAACCAACATTAAAAACCAAGATAATATATCTACTTCAGAAATTAGAACATCTATCATAATGTTTCCAGAGAATGGCAATCTAGTAGATGCATGCAACAATAATTTCAAAATAGCAATTATAAATATCTTCAAGGAGCTCAAAGAGCATATGAATAACGAATTGAATGAAAACTATGAAGAAAAAGTTGAATAAAATAACTAAAATAATTCAAAACATGATATTAGAATTCAGTAAAGTGGAAGACAATCTGAAGGAAAGCTAAACTAAAATAAAACTTAAAATGAAAAACTCAGGAACACAAAAAGCTTAAGAGGAAAGAAGTACAAAGAGGAGGAAATGGAAAAGAGAAATTCAGATCTTGAAGACAAGGTTGAGGAAATGGATCTCTTAATTAATCAAAGAAAATGACAAATCTAAAATAACCCTGGAAAGGAATAGCAAGATCTCTGAACAATATAAAAAAGCAAACCAACCTATCAAAGTACAAAAAGCATATAGAACACCAAAGACCAGAAAAGAAACTCCCCACATCATACAATAGTCAGAACACTAAAAACACAGCACAAAGACATGACAATAAAAATTACCAGAAAGAAAGATCAAGTCACAGATAAAGGCTGGGTTATCAAAATAATGGCTGATTTTCCAATGGAGACAATGATAGCTAGAAGGAACTGGACTCATGAAAGAGCACAGATTCTAGCCAATAACACTGCACCCTGCAAAACTATCAGCTGTAATAGAAGAAGAAAAATTTTTCTATGATAAAAATATGTTTGTGTCCATGAAACCAGCTCTACAGAAAATACTCAATATAACACTTGAGTCTGAAAAGAAGATTATATACCCTCAAGAGGGCACAAAGAATAAATTATCCCAAAACAGTCAACCAAAGAGGTCCAAGAAAACAAAACTACAGAATCATCATAGAAGAATTAATAAACATTAGTCAATAATAATCCTCAATATTAATGGTTTCAACTTTCTAGTAAAAAGACACAAACTAACTGATTGGATTAGAATGCATGATTAATCAATCTGCTGCCAACAAGAAACATAAGTCACCATCAATGATTGACACCTCTTTAGCATAAAAGGATGGTGAAACATAGTCCAAGCAACCAGAACTAAGAAACAAGCTGGTATACCCTTTCTAATACTGAAAAAAAGGCATCAAACTAAAACTAGTCAGAAGAGATAGAGAAAGTAACTTCATATTCATTAAAGGAAAAATTACACCAAGAAGATACTACAGTCCTCAATGTATATGCACTACACAAAGAGGCACCCAATTTTATAAAAAAAACATACTATTAGATTTGAAATCACATATTGAGTACACAGTAATAATGGGTGACTTCAATATCCACTGTCACCAACAAACAGTTCAGCCTGACAAAAAAATGAGAGAAATCCTGGAGATAATCAACATCATAAATAAAATGGATCTAACAAACACCTGAAAAACATTCCATGAAAACAACCAAGAGTAAACTTTCTTTTCAATATCCCTTGGCACTTTCTCCAAAATTAATCACACAAGCATAGAAAGAAAGTCTCTACAAATTTAGGAAAATTGAAATATCCTGTTTACAATCTGACCTCAGTATATAAAACTTGATATCAATAACAATACAATAAAATAGAAAACACACACTCATGCATTGGAGTCTAGTCATCCTATCTAGAATCACTCCTTTGAAGAAATCCCAGATATCCCTCACTCAGCAGTAATCAATTGCCTATAGTTCCTTGGCTAGGATTATTATGAACGTGCACCAAGGGGCATCTGGATATAAATGCTTGACTGGATAGAACTTAGCATATATGACAGAATTCATAGTGGATGAGGATGGGGGAGTCTAAATTTGATTAATATCTATTATATGAAATGCACAAGAACCCAATAAAATATTTTTTAACATAAAAAAGACAGACCAATGGAAACAAAACAACACACTACTGGATGATAAATGGATCAAGGGAGGAAGAAGGAGATAACTAAAACATTCCTAGTATTGAATGAAAATGAAAATACAATCTATCAAAGCCTATGGATCACAATGAATATTTATAGGATTAAGTGCCTAGACAAGAAAATTAGAAAAATCCACATAAATAAATTAATGTTGTACCTGAACGATTTAGAAAATCAAGAGGAAACAGTAGCTGAAAAGAGCAGACAATAAAATAAAATAAAATCAAGGCTGAAATGAATATAATATAAATGAAAGAAATAATAGGTCAATGAGGCAAAGAGTTGGTTCTTTGAAAAGATTAACTAGATTGACAAGCCATTAGCTTAATTAACAAAAATAAAGAGAGAAGACCAAAATTAATAAACTCAGAGACAAAAAGGGAAACATTACAATAGATCCTGAGGAAATCTCAAAAAAGCTTAAGGACATACTTTAAAAATTTATATTACACTAAAGTAGAAAATTTTAAAGAAGAGGATAATCTAGATATATATGACCTATCAAAGTTAAATCAAATGACATAAGTAATTTAAATGCATTTATTGCAACCAAAAAGATAATACAGAAATTAAGATTCTACTAACTAAAAAGTGTACAGTACCAGATGGATACAGCACAATATTCTACCAATCATTCAAAGAAGAACTAACACCAAGACTACTTAAATTATTCTATATAATAGGAAAGGAAGGAATACTCACAGTTTCTATGAAGCCAAGCAAAACAAAGACCCAACCAAAAAAGAAAATAATAGGCCAGTCTCTCTTATGGAGTTTTTAGGAAGGACTTTTATATAATGTAGAAAAAGCGGACTAATGACTTTTAATGAACAATGGCAAATTTTTGAACCATGTTATCTTGTGACCAGGACACCTGATCTTGATTCTTGGAAACCCCAATTTGCTGCTCCACACTAAGATAATGAATGGATGTTTTCATGTTTGAGGATTAATTTGATTATCAAATCTCATTTTCATAGAAACAATGAGGAATTTGAAAGAGTATTTGACACTGTGTGTAAAAGTTTTAGTTCTAGGAATGGAAGAGCAAGATTAGAAAGATAAGGGTGGATCTAAGTTTGTATTACCCAAAACTGAAGCTGGAAAAGTGGATTTGAGTAAAAGTGTGGGTGAAGCCTGATGCTTGGATGACATTCCAGGCACAGTCCCCAAGCATCTGGGGCTATAGCTGTCCTTTGAGTCCAGGCCAGATCTTAAAAACTGTAGTTAAGAGTCTGACTCTTATTAAAGTATTAATTATAATGTGCCATGACAATGACACAGAATATACACACAAAATCCTAAATAAAATATTTGATAACTAAATGCAAGAACCTATCAAAAGGATTATGATCAAGTATGCTTCAACCCAGAAATGAAGGGATGTTTCAACATATGTATATCAATAAATGTATGCCACCATATAAACAGTCTTAAGGACAGAAACCACATGATTGTCTCATTAGATGAAGAAAGGCTTCTGACAAAATCCAACATCTGCTCATGATAGAAGTCATGGAGAATCTAGAGATACAGGAGACATATCTCTTTATACTAAAGGAAAGAGACAACAAGCCCATAGGCAACATTGTTCAAAATGGACAAAATCTCAAAGAATTCCTATTAAAATGAGGAGGAAGAAGACAACTATATCCACTTTTTCCCTTCCTGCTCAGTGTTGTACTTGAAGTTTTAGCTAGACCACTTAGAAAGATGGAGCTAAAGGTGATACAAATTACATAGTAAGAAATCAAAGAATATTTACTTGCAGATGATATGATTTATAACTAAATATCCCACGAGAAATTCCTAAAGTTGATAAACACAGTCAGCAAAGTATCAGGACATAACATTAAAATACAAACCAGTAGTCTTCATGTATACCAGCAACGAACATAATGAGAAAGAAATTAGGGTAATGATCTCATTCACAAGCAACTAAAAAACCAAAAACTATATTGGAATAACTCAGACCAAGAAAGCAAAGTTCTTGTAAAATAAAAATTTAAGATACTGAAGAAAGAAGCCAAAGATACTACAAAATGGAAAGATTTAGCATGTTCATGAATCTGTAGGATCAATACAGTTTAATCTGTAGGATTAATGTTCACTTTACAAAAAGGTATCTACAAATTGTGTGTGATACCCATTGAAATTTCAAAACAATTCTTCACAGAATTTGAAAAAAATATCAAATTTCATATGAAAACAGAAAATAAAAAAAACCCAGGATAACCAAAATAACTCTGAACAATAAAAAAAAATGCTGGAGGTATTGCAATCTCTGATCTCAAATTACTCTAGATACTGTAAGAGAAACAAAATGATATTGATATAAAAACAGACATATTGGTCAGTGGAACAGAATTGAGAACCCAGATTTAAGTACAAGTCTTTATAACCACCTGATATTTGACAAAGGTTACAAATATATATGTTAGAGAAAAGAGAGGATGCTCAATACATGGTTCTGGGCTAAATGGATAGCCCCATACACAAGAGTGAACTTAGATTCCAATCTTTCATCATGCACAAAACTAAACTCTAAATGGATCAAGGACCTTGGCATGAGAACTGATACCCTGAATATCTTAGAGGAGAAATTATGGAATATGCTGGAGCTTACAAGTAGAGGAAATGAATTTCTGAACAGGACTCTGAAAGTACAGGCTGTAAGTCCAACAATTGACAAATGTGACCTCATGAAACAAAAAATCTTCTGTACCATAAAAGATGCCATCATTTGAGTAAAGATGTGACCTAAAGAATGGGAAAATGTTTTTGTTTTCATTTTTTACCAGTTATACCTCTGACAGAGGGATAATATGTAAAATATGCATAAAACTCAAACAAAATGAAAAAGTACAATAAAAATTAAGACAAGAAGTGAAACAGAAAATCCTCAAAAGATGAAATGCACGTGGCTGAGAAATATATTTTTTATTGTTCAACACCTTTAGCATCCAGGAAATGAAAATCAAAATTACTTTGAGATTTCATCTTCCCCAACTCAGAATGGCTAAGACAAACAAAGCAAAACGCTGGTGAGGATGTGAGGAAAGGGAGACTCTTATCCACTGCTGGTGTAAGTGCAAAGTGGTGCAGTCACTGTAGAAATCAGGGTGGAGATTCTGCAAAAAATTACAAAAAGCTCTGCTGTATGACTTGGCCATACCCTTCTTGGGCATATGTCCCCCAAACTTTATATCCTACTACAGAATTGTTTTTTCATTCATATTCACTACTATATGCTTCACAATAGCCAGGAAAATGAAACAACCTGGACATCTATCAACTGATGACTGGATAGCGAAAGCAGAGTACATTTCCTGAAGGAACATTTTTTCTGCTGCAAAAACACCCAAAAATCTAAAGTTTACAGATAATGGAAGGAACTGAAAACAATCATCTGAATTAGGTTACCCAAGTACAGAAGGACAAATGTCACATATTCTCTCTCAGAACTGTATACTTGCTTTGAATTCTTAGAGGTATATGTTTCAGTTGGAAAATCCAAAAAGATCAGTAAATAAATGGCAGACAAGGGATAGTTCATCAAAGGGAAGATAGAATACAGTGATATAAAGTGTGAATGTGGAATAATAGAGCAGGAAGGGTTAATACGTTATGGGAATGGAAGGGCTATGCAGACCACAGAGTATAGGGTGGATAACTAACACTAAAGGCCTTTTGAAAAATCATATGGAAACTTAACACTATAGTAGATTCTTAAAGGATAATATGTATTATAAAAAATTTAAAACGTTTAAGGTAACTTAGAGTCCAGGGACATTGCCCCTACTAGACATCAAAGGCTAACAATATAAAAGCCCAGTAGCATGGATGGACTCCACCTTTTGAAGCTGTTGACCAGAGGTCTCATTGATACTTAATACTCTGCTCATGGTTATCTATGAAAATGTGATGGTAATGCCCAATTGCTGAAGACACTTCATACATAAGCCATATGGGAGAAATCAGACTGGTACTCATTTCAAACTTACTCTCTCTTGGCTAAATTTTATAGTGCTAGATGGTGGCATGCATGCTATTGAAGGAAACTAATCATTTACTTTACCCAACAAAGAATTATGCATACTTCAAGATCAACTGGTCTGGAAAATATGACCTCTGGTGCAATACTGACATTAATATTATGGTGAGCAATTCATCACTTCCTAATTGAATTTAAGTTCCACTTCATAAGATGGAGCCCATACATGACATTGATATGAGTCCTAGAAACATGTGGCTCAACATACCACAGGCCACTGGGAGAGCCTAATACAAGTATTCTGCTAAATACATATCATATTAAAGTGACTGCTAATGACTTACTGTATACCTATAGATTAAAGTATCTCTCAACTCTCACCAGAGAAGCTTCCTTATGGAACAGACAGTGATTAACATAGAAACCCACAACTCACCAATGTGCAGAGAATAATACACTGCATAGTGATTATCGCTGAATGGGACACCTCTATTAAACTTTTGTTCACTTGAACTCATGAATTATTGTGGCAGATGAGTCTGAAAGATGGTGGTGGATGACCTCAAAGGAAAAGAATTTTCCAGACATCTGGGAAGTTAGTAATATGAACTCTCAGCAATGGTAACGGTATGCACAAGTCCCATGTAAGTTCAAGTCAGAGAAAATCCCAGTATAGACATGGGGAAGTGGGTAGGAAATCATAACCCTATCTATAGGAAAACAATGGCTGGTGGAAAGAGGAGAGTCTTTCTTTTAAAGATGTGACACTTAGCAAGTTAATTAGGATGCAGTGGATGGATTCACACCCAAGGACATTTGCACACACAAGTTTGACTCTACAGGCCTTAATATATTTATAATAGAGTATATAAAACTGGGGAGTAGTTAGTGAGATAGGGTGTATAGAGAAGAAGAGAAATGTAATAAAAATATATTGAATGAAGTTCACCAAATTCAATAAAATGAATCCTCTCATCTGGATAGAAGTTGAAGACACTATGTTAAGTGAGATAAACTAGGCACCAGAAAGACAAAAACATGTCATGGAGAATCTAGGGATATAGGAGATGTATCTCAAAATAAGTTCACAGCCAACATCATGCTAACTGAAGAAAAATGAAGTATTTTCAGTAGATGCAGAAGTAGACAAGGATGCCCACTCTTGCCATTCCTGTACAATATAGTCCTTGAAGTTTTAGCTAGAGCAATAAAAGTGAAGAACATAAAGGGACTACAAATTAGAAAGGAATAATTCAAAATCTCCTTATTTGCAGATGGTATGATTCTATACACAAAAGATCCTAAAAATTAACACAAAACCAGTATTTTTCTTATATACTAACAACATTGAGAAAGATACCAGGCTGAAAATCTTGCTTATGATAGTCCCTCAAAAGTAACTTCAAATAAATCTAAGAAGTGAAAGGCACATATACCTAACAAAAGCTTTAAGGCATTGAAGAGAAAAAAAATGAAGAAGATACCAGAATCTGGAAACACCTCCCATTCTCATGGATCAGTGGGATTAATATTGTGAAAGGAGACATCCTACCAAAGCAATGAACAGATTCAATTCAATCTCCATCAAAATTCCAATACAATTCTTCATAGAAAAAATAATCTCAAATTTCACATGGAAACTTGAAAACTTAGAATAGCCAAAACAATTCTAAAAAATAAAAGAAGTGCTGTGGGCAATACCATCCATGATTTCTAATTATATTACAGAGCTACAGTAAGCAAAACAGGATGGAACTGGCATAAAAATAGACACTTTGATCATTAGAATAGAATCGATAGCACCAAAGTAATCTCACACATTTCTGACCACCAGAGTTTTGACAAAGGGACCAAAAATTCACATTAGAGATAAGATGCCATGTAATAAAAATGGTGCTGGTCAAGCCAGTTAGCTATATGTAGGAAAATGAAATTAGATAACAAACTCTTACCCTACACAAACTCAATACCAAATGGTTCAAGAACCTCGATATAAGACTTGATAACTTTAATCTGATATCGAAGAAAGGAATGAATATTCTGGAACAAACAAACACTGGAAAGTAATTTCTGAATATTACCCTTATACCATAGACATTAATTCCAACAATTGACAAATTGAACCACATGAAGCTAAAAATCTTCTGTACATGAAAGGACACTATCATTCGAGTGAAGAAGCAGCCCACAGAAGGAAATAAATACCTTTGCCAGGGAGATTATATACATATATATGTATATATATATTATATATATATATAATATATATATCATAAGGCTAGTATGTAGCATATGTGTAGAACTCAAAAAAGTAAGTATCAAAAAATTAAAACTTCATGCAGGGAACTAAACAAAAAGTTCTCAAAACATGAAAAACAAAAGGCTGAGGAATATATTTGTTAATGTTCAACATATTTAGCCATCACAGAAATGCAAATTCAGACTATTTTGAGATTTCACCTTACCCCAGTCAGACTAGCTAAGATCCAAAAATCAAATGATAAGAAATTCTGCTGAAGATATGGAGAAAGGGGACTACTTATTCAGTGCTTCAGGAAGTGCAAACTGGTGAAGTCACTATCGAAGTCAATGTGGAGGTTACTCACAAAGAAAGAAATAGTTCTTTCTTAAATTCACCTCCACAGTAGCATCAGCACTGTCCACAAATCAGTCACTAATATGCAGCTCTTTGTCTGACCCTAGAATCTGCACACTCTCAAGTTGACTGAACTGAAGACACTCTCCTAGATCAAGACTCATGTGACCCCACTGTAGGACACTGCCACAGAAGATCAAGTCCTACTTCTAACAGACTTACCACTGGAGGGTGAAGCCACCCTAGACCAGTGTGAGGTGGAGGCCCTTACCACTCTGAGAGTAGCTAGACACTTTTAGTAGGTTAAGTCTGTGATTCCCTGACCTGTGCTGGAAAAGGAGAGGTCAAATTCTCAAAGTGGTCAAACAGGAGAAGAAGGCAGGCTAAACTGAGTGGTAGAGTCACTATAACTGATGCTTTGGCAAGAAGAAGGATCCTAATGATAACTTCTAAGTCTTACATAATCCTTGCTTTCTCTCATAAAGTCATTTTTCTTAGACAATAAAAAAGTTATAAATTTACATGTACCGTATGATCCAGCTATACCACTCTTGGCCATATCTCCAAAGGACTATTGATATATCTTCTCATCTATGTTCATTGATTCTCTATTCATAATAGTCAGGAAATTGAAACAGTGTAGATGACTATCAACTTATGAATGGATAATGAAATTTCCTTTGCACAATGGAATATTACTCATCTTTTAAGAAAAATGAAATTAAGAAATGCATAGGTAAATGGGTGGAAGTAGTAACAATCATCCTGAGGAAAGAAACCTAGACTCAAAAACACAAAAGTCATATATTCATTTTCATATGTGGATGCTAGCTTTGAATCTTTGAATATGTGTGTCTCAACTAGAAAATCCATAGAGGTCAGGAAACTAGTAGGTAACCATGGAGCGGAACATAGAATGCAGTGATATAAAGGGGGGGAGCATTTAAATGGATAGAGAATGGGAGGCAGGATACAGGAGAGAGTATGGGGAAGAATAGATAACATTAAAATAAAAATCAAAGTCACATGGAAACCAATTGTAGAAACATTATATGTGTAATTTAAATGGTGTTACCCTATAATGGAGGGGAATGATAACACCCCTACCATATACCATTGGCTACAAATAAAAAGCCCAATGCTAAGAAGGGACTCACTGTTTTGGCACTTCACTGTTAATCAATGAGGTCCTATAGATCATAAAATATACTCGCTATTGCCATTGCTCTTGGTTGCCCTCCAGAATTTGACAGTAATACTATATTGCTAAAGACACTATATATTGGAGTCATGGAACAAACATGAAGAAATTAAGGTAGTACTGACCTCAAGATTCATCTCTACTGATTATCTTTCATAGTGCTGAAAGTTGTTATGCATGCTACTGAAAGAGAAAAGTAACCATCGATATTTATTTGGTTGTAGACCCCCTGGGAACCACAATATCAATTAGCCTAAGATATACCCATTGGTTCAATAGTGGAATGAATAGTATAGAAGTAACCAACCATGTTCTAATTGGGTTAAAAGTCTATTTCTCAAGATGGAGCCAATACCAGACTCTCATTTCAGGGCCAAGAATCTGTGACTAGACATGTCATAGGTTGTATGGGAGATCTTACTTCTATTACCCTGCTAAATGGACATAATATTAAATCCACTCTTAATGACTTGCTATTCCCAAGATTATTCCATCTCTCATCTCATCAGAGAATCTTTTTCACAGCAGATGGTGATTAACACAGAGATCCACAACTTATCAATTTGTATAAAATAACTATAGAGTGATTGGTCCTTAATGGGAAATCTATATCATATCCTCTCCCCCTAGGCTCATAGATCATGGAAGAAGAATGGATCCAAAGATTTTAAGAACTTGAGGTACTGGATGGATGAAAGAGGGCAGTTTCATGCTGGAACCAGCCAGATAGTTCAACGGGTCTTGACTTGGGGGGTGAGGATGAGAAAAAAAAGACAAGAGAAAGATGCAGGAGGGCTCCGAGTCAATACCAAATAGCCCCAATTTATTTTTTTCCCCAAGTTAATGTACATTTTCTCCATCCTTATTTTGTTTACACAAGAGCATGAGAAAGTGGAGGTATTTCTCTTTGAGACATACTAAAAACAAAGACTAATCATATCTAACTTTGCAAACACTTTAAATCCAGCTGCTTGGCAGCATGTCTGTAGGAACTGCTTATATAAGTCTTCCTTGGCTCCCTCCACCTGTGGGAAGCACATATGTTTAACTCTTTCTTGGCTCCCTGCATTTCTCCTTTTTTATTTATTACAAGTGGAGTGCAAGTACGTCTGTCTTAGGCCATCAGGAACTTATCCTACCTTACCCGTCATTAGGATATTCAACCCTTAATGCTGAATTCCTTGTCTTAGGTTGGTGAGGATAATTCCCAAAGTTGCCTGTCTTTGATCATACTTGCCAATCTTCAAGATTCCTTTTAGTTTCTTGAATCTGCAGTATATCTCCGTGCAGTTGCCATATAATGTTAAATGTTCTCCTGATACACCAAGGAAAGCAGAGGAGCACAAGTAAGCAAAGTATAATAAGCCTTAATCATCCTCCACACGTGCTAATAAATGATTTCCATCCTGGAAACAATTGTTGCAATCCATCAATAAACTTTTTTGCCATAGAAGCAGGTAAGGCTGGTCTCAATTTCTGAAGTGCTAATATGTTTTTATGAATATCCTTTATATCTAATTCTGAATGAGAACTAGACCATATGCCAAGCGTATGTCACTTTATTTTTTCCCAAGGAGAAATTGTGGAATTATAAGCATAAGCAGTTACACATATAGCTTTGTATCTTGCATGACATCACAAAGAATTCTGCAGTCAAGGCATTCACTCTGTCCCATATGTACAACATTGTTTGCTCTAAAGCCTACAACTTCTGTTCCACCTTTTCATCCCAAGTTTCTTGTAAATCTAGAGTAGATGTAACATTGCTCACACCTTGGTCTGCTTAAGGCATTCTCCCTCTCTTGGAGTACCTGGAGTCCCCGGTCAGCATACCAAGATTTTGTGACATTTACAGGAATCATAATAAATGAAGGTTGTTTGAGCACCATAACCTGAGTTCCCACTGAGATTTTTGACACGCAGTTGGTAATGTTACATTGAACACAAGATACATTAAACCTGGTGCCATAATGTGAGATATTCAACCGTCCAACATAAGGTTGATTTACATAAACTATCACTAATCCTTGGGGGCCAGATTGTTGTGTCTTGACTTTATCCATGGCTGCTACCAGTTTTCATGTATAAGTCTGCGGAAAGCCATCATCTGACCACCAAAGTCCTGCACTTAGTCCTTTTTCCCATTCATCGGTATTCTCTGTAATAGAGTCCTGATTTCCTGACCAATCCCATGACCTGAGTAGTTAAACCCAGTCTGCTGTTGCATCGCCATTCATCCCTTGTAAGGATGTCCCAAGAGGCAAGTATCATTCGCCATCACTACAGTCTCCTTCTCTTCCCATATGGCTGGATGCAGCATAAGTGGATCTGGTGTATGAGCCCAACATAACTCTCCATGGGCGATGAAGAAACAACTCCCCATCATCATCATCAGGAGCATCCTTTTGTCTAGACTCAGTTCCTGCATACTGGACCAATCTCTCAGGCAACCATCTAGCTCCATCAGTGTCCTGTGGAAAAAACACAAACATGCCCTCATCCCCATATTAATACTGGTTTGGGGCCATATCATTTTCCATCTATGGGATCCTTCCATCTAACTTACACGTAAGTATCTAAAATCTTGGGATGCCACATTCTGTCTGCTGCAGAGTGGCCTTGCACATCCAGATTTAAGAAATTTAAAATAAAAAGAGCATGATTTAAGGAATTCTGTGACAAACTGAAATGTAACTCCCCTTTTAAAATTTTTTAACAATTGACTTTTATAAGGCTCAATGATTCCTTGGCCTTGAGAATTATAAGGTATTCCTATAGCTAAAGCTTGGACAAAAACCAAACATTCTTGAATAAACCTTGGCTAGACATATATTTTGTTCTTTAGACTATTAGAATTATTATTTCAGAAATTTTAAGATTATTTATATGTAAGTTTCTCTCATCTTTCATATATCATAACATATCAGATACTCAGACCTTCAATCACTTGCATAGACTTTCTCATTTTTTTCTTTTCTAGTCTGGAACTATCCAGTCATCATAATCTTCCTATATAGATCCTTCTTAATAAAATGTCTCCATTTCCATATTTTTCTAACATCATCTTTCACCTTATCATTTTCTTTCTTAGTATCATGAGATGTGATAACATGAAAAATTAATTTTGGAAAAATTACATACAGCTGGCTGAGAGGATAGGCTGGATACTCAGGTGAAGGTCCAATGACCCTGCTTACCTCTCCTTCAGTGAAAGAATACAATAGTCAACAAATTTAAATATGATGATCTTTTTTCAAGTAGGTACTGCTGAAGATATGGAGATGGCAGTTATTTATGGTTCAGGTGAGTACTGTGCAGCATCATCTTACTAAAAGAACATGAAATGCAAATTACACACATAAGATAATGCAATGAATTAATATTGCCCATGTATACATTGTACTTTATAAGTTCCTAGTTAAACCTTATAGAAAACACAAAAAACATAAAGCTTGCTTTAGGTCTTGAGGACATGTTAACATCAGGAAGAAAGAAGCAACAGGCATATGAGAACACATTATCAAATTGAAGTTTACAATCTTTATCATAATCACTGACTGAAGAATTTTAGATGGAGGTTACTATCTATCTTTTCCAAGAATTGTGAATTGCATTAGTGACTTATTCATTGCTTTGACAAAATAGAGAATTCCATGAGCTACTTTTGCTATAGACATTTTACACCACAAGATGAATAATAACCTCTGTTGAACTTAGTTTTTACCTTGTTCTCAAAAGCACAATGTCCTTACTCTGAGGCTGTTTTGTTCTCCTTTTTTCTTGTCACGGGTTCAGGTGACCAACCTGAGCCTATACAAGAATCTTAAAGAACATCCTGAGACAGCAGGCTTGAGTCTGAAGTTAGATGTCCAGTCCAGCTCCAGAGTTGGCTTATCAGTGTTATCAAACAGCATATGGAAATTTACCAATATGATTTATATAAAAAAGAATTTGTTTGTCTTTAGAATTTAACTCAGTGGTTTACATGGGACAGAAGAGCTGACGAGTTCAGTCATCTGTCTTTGCAGCAATTTCTGTTGCTATCACCTCTTCTGAGTAGTAGAGACATAATAGTACAGCTAATACTAGGTGCTGTTAGAACAGGATACAGCTGTCTAATTGGAAAAAGATCAGTTGTGCTTGCATTGTTCAAATGCTATGCATGTGAATCAAACTCACAGCATTATCTACGCTAGGCAAGCAACCTACCAGGGAGTATATCCAGCACCCGTACATCCTGACTCAGGAGTACAATCCTTCATTTTTCTGTTTCATGTTGAGGATCCAAAACATCCCTAATCAATGTCCATAAACTAAAAGTTGTAACAGGGACCTTGGATGAACCATGGGCATTGTAAAAACCTTTCAGTCTTTCCCCTACTTTTCACCATACCTTACGGTTCACAGTTCCATCTTCCAGAAACCAAGAACAAACTTTCTCTAAAAATTCTAAAAATTCTACTAATTGCTGAGTAGTAACTTTAGCCTTGTGAGCATGCAACATATTTTTTATCATTCTAACAAAAAGCAAGCGCGTGATTGTTCTCCTGCCCCATGACTCCTGTGAGTTTTCACCCTACCACAATTTTACTTTAATTTAGCTCGAGCTTACCAGTTTCGTGGCATCCTTCACCTGAACTGTAAAAATCCCCAGTAGTCGAGCCTCACGTTGGGTGCCAGGTGCCAGAACCATCCAGACAGTTCAATGGCTCTTGACTTGGGGGGTGAGGATGAGAAAAGAAAGAGACAAGAGAAAGATGCTGGAGGGCACCCAGTCAATACCAAACTGCCTCAATTTACTTTTTTCCCCAAGTTAATGTACATTTTCTCCATCCTTATGTTGTTTACAGAGGAGCATGAGAAAATGGAGATATTTCTCCTTGAGACATACTAAAAGCAAAGACTAATCATATCTAACTTTGCAAACACTTTAAACCCAGCTGCTTGGCAGCATGCCTGTAGGAACTACTTATCTAAGTCTTTCTTGGCTCCCTGTAGTTGCACATGTCCCCTAGTGGATGTGACTGCATGCATATGATCTGCACAAGCCCAAGCCAGACAAATTTCAGCATGAAGGGAGAAGGGATGAAAGACTCCTCATTTCTGGCTAAGGAATGGTTGGCAATTGATAAATTCTGAGAAAACAAGAATTAGTTTCTTGAAAAGTGTGATGCTGGTATATTGACCAGGCTTAAGGGTATGGACCTAACCCCAAGAGACTTTGAGACCACAAATTACACTGGATAGGCTTTAAAAGAAATACAAATAGGGGATATGTAGTAAGTAATTAGGGGGATGGCTGTGGGTCTGAGCTTGGTGAGGGATTGTGACTGAGGGAGTATGATTATGATCAAAACACTTGGCATAAAATTCTCAGGGAAAATTTTTTTTAATTTGTGGCAAGGATGTAAACAGAGTTCTGGAAAGAAGAAATTCAGATGGCAGAAAATGCTTTTCTTTCTTTTTCAATATGTATTTTATTGACATTTTGTGCATTTCATCTGACACATCTTTTTAAATATGTTCAACACTTTTAGGAAAATGAAAATTAAAAGTGCTTTTTGATTTTATATTATATCAGTCAGAACGATTAATATTAAGCTAACAAAACAAATACCAGCATAGCTGTTAGGAAAGGGGAATACTTGTTCACTGATTTGGGGAATACAAACTGGTGCAGCCATAACAAAAGTTAGTGTTTAGTTTCCTCTGTAAGCTGGAAATGGATCTTACATATGATCCAGAGATCTATTTATTGTCATATTTGCCAAGATCTCTACATCATACTACTTTCTCATCCATGAGATAACTGCTCATCCATGCTCTCACTACTTTTCTCACAACATCCAGGAAACAGAAGCATCCTAGATATACATCGAGTGATGAATGAATAGTGAAACTGTTTTTTCATATATACCATGGAATAATATAGAACTACAGAGAATACTGAAAACATGAATTTCCCAGGAAAACGGATGGAGCTGAAAATGATCATTCTGAGTTAGGTAACTCAGACACAGAAAACTTTGTCACATGTTCCCTCTCATACGTAGATGCTATCTTTTAACCTTTAGACACATGTGTTTAAACTGAGGTACTCATAGAAAGCAGGAATCTAATAAGGGGTCATATGGGCAGTCTCAAGGGAAGGGGAATACAGGGCAGATGGTATGAAGAGAAATCATGGAATGGGGAGGGTTAAATAGGCTCTGGAGGGGAGAGTAGGGTTCTGTTTGGAGTATAGGGAGGAAAACTAACATTAAAATCCTTTCAAAATGGCATATGGAATGCTACTACTGTAGAAACAAAGAAAATATATACATACACATATACATCATGGGTGAAATGGACTTATTCTATAACAGGGAACAATTCCTCTGGCAATCACCGAAATTTATCATTTAAAAAGACCTCTGCCAGGTATAGTTTACCTCTTTTTGAGTTGTTGGTCAATGGGTTCCCATATTCTCCCCAAAATGTTACAGATTGTTGCCATTGCTCTTTGTTACCTGCTAGAACTTGATAACAAGATTCCATGGCTAAAGAAACTGCAAACTTGAGTCATAAGACATAGAAAAATCAACATAAAATCAAACTGATTAGCTTTCAGAATGCTGAAAGTTTCTATGCATGCTACCAGGTAGTGAGGAAGGGAAAGACATCAACATTATTATCTAGTTGTGAACTGTGGGAGCTACAATATGACTGTACTGGCAAGATATGACCACTGATGAAATAGTGGCACCAATGTTATTTCAGTAATCCACTATTTTCTGATATGAAGTAAAGTCCACCCCAGAATACAGAATTCATGCCCGGTACCACTAACTGAGCCAAAACCTGTGGCTGTCTAGGTTATAGGCCCTAAACGAGTGCCTAGCACTATTATTCTGTTAAATGACATAGTAATAAACTACCCCCTAAGTTGTTATGCTTATACTGATAGATTACTGGGTCTGTCAACATTAAGCAAAGAAGCTTCTTTTTGTAGTAGATTGAGATTAATCCAGAGACCCACAACTGCTCAACATGCAGAGACTAAGAAACTGTCAGCTCTATATGGGACATCTACACACATACCTTCCCGTTGATCCTCAGAGTTCATCTTGGAAGATAGGCCAGAATGATTGTAAGAACCAAGGGAATAGACTTCTGCAGTGAAACAGTGTATGGTGACTATGATAGTGCCATTGCAAACATGAACTCAGCATTTAGGACTAGATGCATGAGACGTGCAAAAGATCAAGTCAGTGTAAACTGCAGTATGTATGGAGGAAGGATTCATGGAGTCCCGTCCATATCTGAAGATCTATTGTCAATTGATGCCTGTTGAGCAAGAGTGTGTCAGTTTTCTTCAGGGATTAGGTCCTTGATAGGTTACCCATGCTCTAGTGGATAATCCAACAGCCATACTCAAATAGCCAGCACTAAATGGATTCATTTCTTTAAGAGCACATGAAAGGATAAGTGATGCTGACAGGGGTGGAATTGGAGGAAAGTGTATGTGTGATATATTTGATCCAAACTCATTGCATGCGTGTATGAAATTGTCAAATACTATTAACATAAGAATATTAAAAATAATTTGCCTTTTCATATTCATATGACAATCATACTGAAAAATAAATCAGGGAAACAGTACCAGTCACAATAGCCACAAAAAAAAACACTTTGGAATAAATCAAATTAAGGAAATGAAATATGTCTACAGTGAAAACTTTATGACACTTGAAGAAAGAATTTGAGGAAGACACCAGAACACAGAAAAATCTCTTATTTTCATGGATTTGCAGATTAATATTGTTTAAAATGACATCACCAAAAGCATTCTGCATATTCTATGCAATCCTATTCAAAACACCATAACCTTTCTCCACTGACACAAAATTTCTCAAAATTTGTATTGAAGTACAAAAGATCAATAATAGCCAAAGCAATCATAAACAGTATGGCTATGGAGATATATTTACCATACTTGATTTCAAATTATGCTGCAGAGCCATAGTAAAAAAAACAGCATGATAACTGTCACAAAACAGACATATAGATCAATGGACTAGAAGACTGAGATGTAGCTCCAAGTAATTACAGCAACCTGATTCTTGACAAAGATGCCAAAATACATATTGGAGAAAAGACAATGTCTCCCTGTCCCCATCTTTGAAAAATAGTGCTGAGCAGCATGTATTTCAACATATACAAAAATAAAAGTAGATCCTTAAATCTCATCTTGCACAAAATTGAACTTCAGATGGATCAAGGGCATCAATTTAAGACAAGAGACCCTGAAACTGCTAGTCAAAACTTAGGGAATATACTTTAACTTACAGGCACTGGTAAGGACTTTGTGAAGAAGATTCAGATAGCTTAGGAAATAAGACCAACAATTGAGAAAGGGATCTCATGAAACTAAAAAGCTTCTTTACAGCAAAGGAAATTGTCAGTAGAGTGAAGAGGAACCCCACCAAATGGAAGAAACTCTGCCTTGTATACCACCGATAGAATGTTATTGTCTAATATATACAAAGGACCACAAAATTAACACCTAAAAATCAAACAACATTAATAAAGAATGGCATGTGTAACTGAGCTGAAAGTTCTCAAAAGAAGAAATATTAATTGCTACTAAACACCTAAAAAGTTCAATATTCTTAGCCAACACTAAAATACAGATAAAAACCAAGTTAAATTCCATGTTACTCCTGTCAGAACAGCTGGAATCAAGAATACAAATGATATCAAATACTGGCACTAATGTGGGGAAAAGGAAATACTGATACCCTGTTGATGGGACTGTACCTTTCCACCCATTCTGGAAAGCAATCTGTCAGGTTCTTGAGAAACAAGAAATTTATGTACAATATTAACAAAGCACACTACTCCTGGAAATATATCCGAAGGAGACATGATTGAAGAGGAGGTGGACAGAATATAAGGTCCCCATAGAGGCTTGGCTAATAATGCTAAGAAATGTTGTCTTCTGGACATGACATGGCTGTTGTACACATGAACTCACAGCAGATATGGCTACCTACACAAAGCCTACACAAGATCAAACCAGTTAAAAATTCCAGTATGGGGAGGGCAGGAGCTCGCAAGGCCCCACCCCTACCTTAGAAGCTACTGGCAGTTGATGGCTACTAGGGGAGGGAGGTTCAGTTTTTATGAATGTGGTCACCTGTTGGTTCCCCATGCCCCAGTAGATGACCCTATGCCCATTCACTTATGGACAGTATTAATTGAGCTTAGTGGGCTAAAATATACATAATTAAGGAGAGCACAGAGTTGTGAGGAAGATGTGATGGGGTTTTTGTGACAATGTGGAAGGGATGTCTTAGTTTGCTTTCAATTGCTATGGCAAAATACTCTAACTCCAACTTGGGGAGGAAGGGTTTATTTGGCTCACATCTCCTGGGGTAGAGTTCTTCACTTCAGGAGCCAAGGTAGCAACTCAGGGCAAGAATCTGGAGGCAGGACCTGAATAACAAACCATGGAGGAACACTTACTGGCTTGCTCTCCTGGCCTGTGTTCAACCTGATTTTTAAAATAACATAGGACTATCTGCCCAGGAGTGGCACCACCCACAGTGTGCGGCGGGGGGGGGGCTTCCACATCACTCAATAATCAAGAAAATGCCCCATAGAGATTGCCACAGGCCAGTCTTTGAGGCAATGATCCAACTGAGGCTCCTTCCAACTATGTGTGTCAAGTTGACAACCAAAGATATCCAGGAGAATTGACCCTTGTCAAATTAATACACAAACACATCACTATTAAGCCACAAACTTTACATTTTTTATCCCCAAGGTATGATGTTACCATCACTACATAAAACAATACAACTTTAAAAGACCTGAAGCTCTTAAAAAAACTAAAACAATAAAATTTAAAAGTCTCCTTTAACTGTCTCTCAACTGTGGGTTCCTGCAAAAACTAAAAACAAGTTAATTTTATTTCAAAGGGAAGAATCAGGCACACTTAAGCAAAACCAAAGTCCAACAAAGTAGCTCAAAGCTGAATATCTGGATTCACTCATGATCTTGGCCCAAAAGGGTTTCAGCAGCTCCACTTCTCATCTCACAGGCTCAGATCTGCTCCATTCCAAACATGCTAAGTGCCTTTGGAGGTCGTCCCATGTCCTGGCATCTCAAAAAAAGCTGAGGTCTCCACTGAAACTGAGGCTACATTTTCACCAGTGGGCACGTCTTGCCTTTTCTGTTGGAAAACCTCATAGTCTCTCCATGATCCTTTTAGTCCTGGGGGTCTTCACTGCAACTGAGGCTACACATTCACCAACGGCCTTTCCTGAGCTCTTAGGGTAATATTTCTTAGCTGCTCTCTGTGACCCTGTTACACTTTCAACACCAGAACCATGTAGGAGACGTACACATTACCAAGTCCTGCTTCCAGCTTGAGATAGAGGATTGGGCCCCATCTGGACCAGAGCTTCTTTGTCCTAACCCTTAGGACAGTCTTCCCAGAATATTTCACCTCAATGACACCGGTCTGTTACTCACAGATGATTTTTCAGTCCCACCTAACCAGCATCAACTTTCCCAGTAAAACAAAGGTTTTTCTTCAGGTTCTGGTCTCTTAATCACAACTAATTCTTCAGCCCCAGCTAACAAGAACCCACAGATTCTCAATTCAAAATATAATACAAACAGTCCTGATAATTCTGCTTCCCTTTGAAGCTTCACAAGCCAAGATTCCACCATCTATAACTTTCAGTAGAACTGTTCCAAGCTCCACAACAACAAACTCTAAGCACTCAATGGCTTTTCTAGCCCAGTGTTCCAAATGCTTCCACAATCATCCCCAAGACACCAAGATCAGGTTTGTCACAACAATAGCCCACAATCCTGGCACCAATTTCTGTTCTATTGTGGTTTCATTTCCTGTGACAAAACACTAACCAATACCAACTTAGTGATGAAAGGGTTTATTTGGCTCACATCTCCTGGGTCACTGTTCATCACCAAGGGAGCCTGAGGTAGGAATGCATAGCACAAACCTGCATGCAGGAGTTGAAGCACAGGCCATGGAGAACGCTTCTTCCTGGCTTGGTTCCCTGACCTGTGTTTCTTAAACAACAAAGTGCCACATGCCCACCGTGGACTGGGCCCTACCACATCACTCAACAATCAAGAAAATTTCCCACAGACATGGCTACAGGCCAGTTCAATGGTGGTAATTCCCCAACTAAGGCTTCTTTCACTCAGATGTGTCAAGTTGACAACCAAAGTTATCCAGCATAGATGATGAGAGTGGCAATAATCAGGATACATTGTACACATGCATGAAATTTACAAATAAATAAAATTTAAATTAAAACATAATTGCTGTGATGATTTCTCACAAACAGAAAATTTGTCCGTTATATATTATATATTCTGATATATGTTCTAATAAATATTAAAATAACAATAAACCGTGTATGCAACTTGAGGTATATGACCTTGAATATGGTCTTATGTTTTTCCAATTATTGACTACACATCTCATAAGCAAGAATATTAATTCTTATTTATAATCATAGTATAATAAACAATAATATAATAAAATGAAAATAATATAATATCATTAAAAGATAATAACTTCATAGCCCTCCCAGATTGTATATATGGATAATATAAAGGCAACAAAGGGTTACTTTCCTTTGGGCAAGCCAGAGCAACATTCTTGAATGTGGCTTATTCTTTCTGTGAGCACTTATTTTTCTAATAACCCACACAACTGAATATGTGTTTAAAAAATCAAAACTCTAACAAATTCCAACTCTGCATCATTCTGGCTTGTCCAGAAGTTCTCTATTGGCATGAATGCAAGAATCCAGTTTTATCAGAGTTGAGTTCCCTTAAAAAGGAAATGAAATTTCTCAGACTGTTGCTGGCAGAACTGGTCTATAACTCCTGCTGCACTCTCACATGTTGAAAATACTGTAAGTTCAAATGCACGTTTACCACCCAGTAAAGTGATTACCATCGTCTGTAATACAGTATTCAGCAGAAGAGTACAGGTTACTTCCATTTATAATATTTTGATTTCCTAGGAACTGTTAGATTTGCTACCTTTGCTCAGCATCATGATACAAATAGACAGAACAAGGGAAAGTGCAATTGCTGCTCAGTGCAAAATACTTTCATTCCAAAGTAAAATAGAAAAATTATAAATCAAGTAATCTGAAATAAAATAAATTGATATTTGTGTCTTCACTTCCTTTGCCACAGTTTTTTACTCTTTGGTGCACAGATCTTGCAAACACTTTGGTAAAAATTTATTTACAAGTATTTCCTTTGCCTTTTTAGTCCATATTTATGTTATTTCTTTCTTTAATTTTAATTATGCCTTTGTGTGTGTGTGTGTGCATGTGTGTCTGTGTTTGTGTGCATGACTGTAGGTACTAGTGGAGGTTAGAGGTGTTTTATCCTGCAAGAGTTGTAGTCACAGGGAGTTGTGAGCTCCCCAATTTGGTTGCTGGGATCTGAACCCATTTCCAAATTTAAGCAGAATTGTTTTCTTTATGCAGTTTTTGGAAAGTTTGACATTAGCGTAAGGAAATACGGCTATATGCTCAATGTTAATATTTTTATTCAGAACCATTTCTGAATTTTATTACTACTTCTAATTTTTAATGGATTGGTTCTTCTATAAAAGTATATCATTTGCAAAGAGACAATTTAATGTCCTTTCCAACCTGAATGTCATTTATTTCCCTTTCTGGTCCAATTTCCTTGTCCAGAACTTTTAGTAATATGTTGACTACATCTGTCTAGAACAGAAATTGATGACATTCCTGATCTTAGAGAAACAGGTTTCAACTTTTCACCTGTGAGTATGACTTTAGCTGTGGCCTCATCATGTGGAATTTATTGTGTTAAAATAATTATATAAATAATTTGTTGAGAAATTTTATTGTGAGAAAAATTTGAACTTTATCAAGCATATTTTTTGGCATATGATGACACTGTCATATAGATTTTGTTCTTAATTTTATTAAAATAATGTATCATATTTAAATATTTTTATGTTGAATTGTATTTCTGTCCCAAGAATAATATTTTGATTTATTTATTTATTGAAATTTAAGTCTAGTCTAGGTAAAGATTTTAATTTTTTTATTTTTTTCAAAAAGCCAACTCATTTTTGTACATTTCCTATTTTCCATTTTATTTATCTTTATTATATTTATAAGTTCTTGTAGTTTTGGGCTGATTTTGTTCATTATGTGACTATTTCAGGCATAGTGTGAAACTGAAATTTCTTTGTGGTACAAGTATTTGCTACTGTAAACTTCCATTTTATGTTATCTAGACATTATTTATAGAAGACTTAAAACTTCTAATGGCTTTTTAGAATGATAAAAGTGTTTTTTCAGGGGCTGGAGAGATGATTCAGTAGTTAACAGTACTGGCTGCTCTTTCGGAAGACCCAGGGTTCAGTTTCCGGCACCCACACCGCAGCTATCAACTGTTCATAATTACAGTCCCAGGAAAATTCGATCTCTGTTGGCATTGCACCACATGGGTGTATTCAAATGTATACAGTCAATACCATCATATATATATATATATATATATATATATATATATATATATATATAATTTTTAAAAATCGTAAATACAATACTTTCAAAAGTGTTTTTCACTAGAGTTTTACTGGCGTGTCCAGAAGGTATGACAGTATTCTAAAGAGGTACTTGTGTCGCACATTTGGATGGGACAATAGACAAAATACACCCCAACAAATTGGGATTCCTTCAGAAATCTCATGGAGGAGTAAAGAAAAAGACTAAATCGAGGGCAAGCCAGAGGATAAACTTATCTCCCAGAAAGTTTACAGTTTGTCAGATGACCTTGCAAGCATGACTAGACCTGGGACAGTAATATTTTAATAATCTGTGGTACTACACCTTGACCAGGACTGCTTAGCTATGCATAACACTGGGCTTGTTAGTATAAACCTTATGCTAGGATCCCATAGATGGATTTTTTGGGTTTCACTGGATCTCTTTGTATTCCTAATGAAGCCACATTAATTATATCCCGATTTTCTGCTTTTCAGTGTAATTTGGTTTTTAATTCTATTCTTAAAAATGCATGGTTGAGCATGGCTTGCTAATTTACAGCTGTCATGGCACAGTTATTAGCTCTACATCAAGTTACAGGAATCCGCATACAGATACTAAACTTTCATGTTAGAAAAGCATTTATTGCATCCTGAATGTGATTCTTCCATTTTCATTTACTTCAATATATCTTAAATTTTCCTTTTAAATTAATCATTTGACCTGCTCATTGTACAGGAGCCTGTTGTTTAATGCCCACGTTTGTGAATTTTCTAAGATTCTTACTGTTGCTGATTTCTAATTCATCTCTTTGTGACTGGAAAGATATTAGAAATGATTTTTATAATATTGAATTTGTGCAAACTGGTAGGAACAGCTTGTCATAACTGGATGCCAGCAACTGCCCAATTTTTCTGTTCAGAATTATACCTTAGCTTATCTGTGTCCTTTGTGCCTTACTTTTATATGCATTGGGTCTGTTGTGTTTTTATATTAACCTTTTTCATGTGCTCACACAGTCTTAACTCATAATCTGCCAATTTACCTGGATGTTCTGGAAGATTTATTTATGTTAGCCAAAAGATAAAAGTAACCCAAGTGTCTGCCAATTGATTAATGGATGAATTAAAATGTGGTTTGTGCATACAATGGAATCTTTTCATTCACAAATAGAAATGGAGTGCTGATACATGAAGCAACATAAATGAACCTTAAAAACATGTTAAGTGTAAGAAACTAGTCACAAAAGTTTGCATACTTATGAATATGTTAAAAAACTTATTTAGATTAGGCAAATCTGTAAAGAAAAGTTACCAAGAAGTTTGGAATAGATAGGTGAATGAAAACTAATGGTCATTTTCGGGGGTGATTATTCAATAACTGTTTTAGAATTGATGGTGATTATCATTGTAAAATGCATACCTTTTTGACTCTATTAAGAAAATTACATTACACTTTTATGGGTAAATTAAAAGATTTTAAACAAATTATATCTTAATAAACCTGTTGCCAATGAGATAAATTACTGTGACACCTAAAATATAATTTGCCTTAATAATTCCTCCACTGTGAATATATTTGCACAACCAATTCATAAAAATATAATAAACATGTCATATACGTTTCACTCAGTACAGGTGTTTCTCGAGTTATGTGTAAATATGGCCCCTGCAGTTCAGGGAGTAGGAGAGATGATAAAACTACAGTCTATATCAGATTACATAATCCATTTAATCATGTTATCTGGATGACTCACACAGATTCTGTATAGAGATGGTAAACTCAGTAGAGACTCACTGCAACTTTGATTAATTCATAGGTACACAAATCCCATCAGGAATCAATGGATCTTAATTCTGGTTTCAAGTCTGGTATAGGCAATGTTTCTGACATTAAGGTAAGCTCCTTGTCTGCTTTGGAATCACTGATTCCTAAATAATTAATAGAACATTGTCATAAGTCACCCATTAGCCCACTTTTTGGAGAGTTCAAGGCTATGTGTACTGTGGCATCTTTCATTTTATCATCTTGTCTTTCTACTTTCAAATCCATGTAATGACAATGGCAAGGCAACAAATCTCAAACCATGACCCAAAGTGATAGTTGGAGATAGAGCAGAAATTTTCCTGTTTCTTTTTCTACTTGCATTGACCACATCTTTCTTTAAGTTCTTTATGTCTTGCTTACAATAGTTAATAGTAAATAAGTTCTTTCATCATAGGAATCAGGGTGAGAGTTTTAGTGTAAAGCCACATCTAGCACTCATGTATTGCAGGAGCCTATCTCTGTAAATACATGATTCTCATGTTTATTCTGCCAAATGGCATCTGCTAAAACTCATATAATACAAACAATACAAAAGCTCAATTTGGGGCTGAAGAGATGACTCAGCAGTTAAGACCACTTGTTGCTCTTGCAAAGGACCAGAGTTTGGTTCCCAGCACGCACTCTAATGGCTGCTACCAACCGTCTGTTACTCTAGCTCTATGGGGTCCAATGGCCACTTCTGACCTTTGCAGACATTGCACAACATGAGTGCACTTAGATACATGCAAGCAATATATCCATACCCATAAAATAAAAATAATAAATATTTTAAAGAACAAAATCTCAATCTGATTAGCCACAAATAATAAAGAACATTTATTGTTTCATAATTAGAGGTAGATTTCACAGGTTGAATGATTTTTTTAAGGTTGGTTTGTTCTTATGCTACAATAATTTTATGAAGGAAACAATTTTTTATCTCTACAAAATATCCTGTTGAGTTGCTCCCAGATGGCTGTCAAGAATCCTGAACTAAATATACTTTTAGTCCCAAAAAGGAAAATAGAATAATGTCCAAGAACTCCACGTTGGTATTGTGAAATTAATCCTGAGTCCAAAACAAACAATAATTAAGTTAGCACATTTATTATTGAAGATAAAATACATAAAGAAAAAGGGGAATAAAGGATTATCTACTCAGGAAGAGCTTGGTAAAACAACTTATACTTGAAAAACAAATGGGTAAGTCAAATTATACTTTAAATCTTTTAAAAAGCAGCTCATAAAGAACCCAGAGAGCCAAAGCAATCCTAAACACATACAGCAGTGAAAGGAAGACTTCAATCTGTATTACAGAGCTATAGTTATAAAAACAGTATAGTATTGGCACAAAAACAAATACGTAGACCAATAGAACAAAATAGAAGTCCAAACATGACAACACACAATTACAGTCATCTGATATTTGAGAAAAGAGTCAAAAACAAACAACACAGGAAAGAAAGCATCTTCAACAAATGGTTCATGGAAAATGGATCTCCACTTGTAGAAGAATGAAATTTGACCCTGCACAAACATTAACTCCAAATGGATCAAAGACCTTGATGTGAAGATTGAAAAGTTGAAATGATACCCTATAGGAAATAGGTGCAGAAAAAGGCTCTAAATTGAACATCATTCACTCAGAAATTAAGGTCAACAATCAACAAATGGGACCTAGATAAATTAAAGGCTTCTATACAGCAAAGGAAACAACCAATTGATTGAAGATGAAACCTACAGAGTGGGAGAAAATCTTCACTGCTTTTCATCTGATAAAGGATTATTATCTACCATATACAAAGAGTTCAAAAACCAAAGAAGCTTGCTCCTGCTCTTCCATCTCAAATCTCTGGGCTAACTTCCTAAGCCAGACTAGATTAATCCTCCTGCTTAGCTTGTCAGACCATCTACAGTCTGTCCCCATCCCAATATTGCTTGTCTCAGGCCTGCCTACTATCCTGGTATATCAGAACCCACTGTACCTTAATTCCCTTGCACCCTGAGCAGCTCAGCTCTCTCCTTGCACTCATTTCCCCATCTATACATGAGTCCAGGCCCATTCTCACTCTTTCCACCCCAGAACTCTGGGCTATGTTCTTAGTACAGAGCAGCCCAATGTGTCTTCATTTCCTGCACCCAGACCAGCTAAATTTCTATATTAGTTTGTTAGACCCTCCACAGGCTTTTCCCACCTTGAACCTTGTCCTTCCCCTACTGATCCACCTGCTGCAGACTTGCATACTACTTTGGTAAGTCAGATTTGTCCACTGCATATTGATTTCCCTTCACCCTGAGAAGCTCCACTCTCCCAAAACTCTGTGACCCTTCAAGCCCCTGAACTTCTACCTCAGATCACTTAACTCACTTCTTAACCCACACTATCTTATCTATCCTCTAAGGTAGTTTTGTAGACACGTCACAGGCTGTCCCCACCTGAATCTTATGCCTGGCCTTCTGATCCACCTGCCACAGACCTGACTACTACTCTGGTAAGTCAGATTCTGCAGGTTGTGACTTGATACCCCTGCATCCTGAATAGCTCCACTCTCCAGACACTCAGTAACCCTTCTAGACTTGGGGTCAGACCCACTCCTGCACTTTCTACCCCAGATCTATGAACTACCCTTTTAGTCCAGACCTGCACACTGTATCTTGTTCCCAGGCACCCAGACCATATCAGTTTTCCATCTTAGTTTGTTAGACCCTTGACAGGTTGTCCCCAACCCCCACCTTGCCCTTGGTCTTCTGATTTTCCTGCTACACACTTCCCACCTCCCTTCTACACTGATAAGTCAGATCCCACACATCACATCTTGATACCCCTGCAGCCTGAGCAGCTCCACTCTCTCTCAATACTCTGTCTCCCTCAAAGACTTGAACTCAGGCCCACTCCTGTTCTTCCTCCTCAGATCTCTGGACTAGTTTACTAACAGAGACTAACTTAATCCTCCAGCTTATTTTGTTAGACTCTTCACAAGCTGTACCTACCCTCACCTTGCCTTTGACCTCCTGAGCTGCCTGACACAGACCTACCTACTATCCCCTTAATTCACGCTTCTGCTACTGCAACTTCGTTGCCCTCCACCCCTAGCAGCTTCACTCTTTCCCAACATTCTGTCCCCTTTCTAGTCTTGGACCAAGGCCCATTCCTGTTCTTCCTACCACAGAGTTCTACAGTACCCTTCTATTCCAGATCGACCCACTGTGTCCTGATCCTCTGCACCCAGATTAGGTTGAATCTTCAGCATCATGTGTTAGACCCTCTGTAGACTGTCCCCACACCCATCTTGCCCTTGAACCACCTCCAGATCTGCTTGCTACAGACATGCCTACTGTCCAGATGAAGCTACTACCAGGTGAGAACCTGAAGTACACACCAACTAGCTTTTCACACCTGAGCAAAAGAAACCAAACTACAACAACAATATAAGCAGAATCAAACTACAATTAAACAAAGGCAGAATAGAATATTCTATCATGCACACAACCAACAGAAGACATCAATATGCCCAAATGACAACACAAAAACACATATAATATGAAAAATCAAGAGAATATGTCCCCAACAAAACCCACCAGTTCTATAAACTTATGCTACAATGAAAATCACCCCAAAGAACCCAATGATGCAGAATTTAAAAGAACAATCATAAATATGATCACAGAATACACAGACAACTCAAAGAGGCACAAATATGTGACAGAAGCTCAAGAAAATGTGGCTTAATGAATTATCAAAAAAATTCAGAACTTGAAAAATGAATTCACAAAAGAGAGAAATATTGATGAAAACCCAAACCAAGATGAATATGGAACTGTAAAACTCAGTGAATCAATTTGAAATGACAGGAGAAAACTTCACAAGCAAAATGAATGAAATGAAAGAGAGACTGTCAAGACTGAATGACAAAGTGGAGGAACTGGATTATTCAAGCAAAGACTATGAAGATTTTTTAAAAATGAGGAATAGAATTTACAGGAAATTTGGGACATCGTGAGAAAACCAAATCTATGCATCCTAGGCATAGAGGGAGCAGAAGAACCTTGGGTCAATGGTATTGACAAGAACTATTCCCCAAAGCATAGCATGATAAAAACTAAATATAAAAAACAAAGAGAAGGTACTGAAAGATGTTAAAGCAAAACAACAACTTACATATAAAGGAAAACTGATCATGATTACAGGTGACTTTTCAATACAAACTATGACAGGCAGAAAAACCTAGACCAAAGTACTCCCAGTTCTAAATGACTGTGGAAATCAGCCCACAGTCATTTATCCAGCAAAACTATCTATCATAGTATAATGGGAATAGAAAATTTTCCAAATCACTAATAAGCTGAAACAATTCATGTCCACTAAACCAATCCTACAGACAAAACTTGAAAGAATACAAAGGACCTAAGATAGGAATAACTATCTTTGTAACCAAGAGGTTACAAAAAGAAAATGAAGGAAGATATAATTACAGAAACACAAAATAAGATCAAGAATACGAACAAATTGATATGATAGTAACCAATACAAATCTTTCAATAGCAGATCTAAATATCATTAGGTTCATTTCCTCAGTTGAAAAAAATAGGCTAGTGAAACAGATTAAGAAACAAAATCTATTTGTTGTCATCAAACAACTCATCTCACCTTCAAGGATAGCTACTACCTTAAGGTGAAAGTATAGAATAAAAATACTGCAAGCAAATGCCACTAAGAAACACACAGGTGTTGCAATCCTAATATCTGAAAACATAGCCATCAAATTAAAACTAATCAGAAGAGATAAGGATGACAACTTCATTCTACTCAAAGGAACAATTTACTAAGAAGATATTACGATCATGACAATATATGCACCAAACTCTGGCACACCCAATATCTTAAAAAGAGTATGACAGGAATATAAACACACATTAAGCCCAGCTCAGTAATAGTAGTAGACTTTGATACCACCCAGGACGACTTGACAAATAATAAACAGAGAGATATCTGAAGTAAATCACATGTTATATCAAATGTATCTAACAGACATCTACAGACTATTCCACCCAAGAATACACTTTCCCACAAAGAATACACTTGCTACTCAAGAGCCCATGCAAGTTTTTCTAAATTTGATCACATACTGGGGCACAAAGTAAACCTTAACAAAAACAAAAATTGAAATAACTCCAAACACTCTAACAGACATCAGTGCTGTAAAAGTTATAATCAACAGCAAAAAAAGCTCTAATAACTACACAAACTTATGGAGGTTGGACAACACATTCCTGAATGATGAATGGATCAAAAGAAGAAAGAAATGAAAGCTTTCCTGAAAGTAAATGAAAAGGATAACACAACAAAAATTCTAGGAAACTTTAAAAGCATTCCTAAGAGAGAAATTTTAACTCTTAATGCCTATAAGACTTTGGGAAAGGCAAGAACAACAAACCAAATTAAAATGTAGCAGATCAGAAGAAATAACAAAAATCAGAGCAGAATTTAATGAAATAGGAACAAAGAAAACAATACAAAGAATCAATGAATCTAATAGCTGATTCTTTGAAAAGTTAAACAAGATAGACAGACCCATAGCTTAACTTACCAAAAGAAAGAAAGACTAAATCTAAATAAACAAAGAGATGAAAGAAGAAACATCACAACAGATACCAAAAAATGTCAGGAAATTTTTGGGGGAATGCTTTAAAAACCCCAAATCTATTAAATTTGAAAATATAAAAGAAATGGATGAATTTTTCAATTCATGGAAACTACCCAAATAAAACCAAGAAGTGATCAACAGCTTAAACAGAACCAAAACAAATCACTAAATTAAAACAACAGTACTAGACCTCTCAAACATAAAAAGCCCAGGCCCAGATGGATTCACAGCAAAATCTGCCAGACCTTCTAAGAAGATATACAACAAATACTTCTTAAATTTTTTAAAAAGATAGACACATAGAGATAATTCCCAAACTCCTAGCTCCTATGCCACAAGTATCACTTGAATATCAAAACCAGGTAAAGACAGAACAAAAAGAAAACTTTAGGCACATATATTTAATGAATGTAGATGAAAAAGTTCTCAGCAAAATACTCACAAATGGCATATAGAAACACATAAAAAGATCATCTACCATGATCAAATTGGCTTTTTTCCAGAGATATGGGGAGGAGTCCATATATGTAAGACAATAAATATAATAAATCGTATAAATGGACTTAAAAACAAAAATCACATGGTCATCTCAATAGCTATAGAAAAAGGCTTTTCTGTAGTCATGTTAAAAGACCAAGAGGGAATTGAACTGAAAGGAACTTACTTCAACATAATTAAAGCCATATACAACAAACCTATAGCCAACATCATTCTAAATGACTAGATGCATTCCTTTTAAAATCATGAACCAGAAAATACTGTCTACTACTACCACTCCTTTTCAATATAGTGCTTGAATCTTTTCCTAGAGCAATAAGACAAGAGAAGGAAATTAAAGGAATACTAAATGGAAAAGAAGAGGTCAAATTATTATTATTTGCAGATGATGCTATGCATAAGACATCCCCCAAATTCCACCAGAACACTGAGAGAAATGATCAATACTTTCATTAAACTGACAGGTTAAAAAAATCAGTAGCCTTTCTATAGACCCATAAACAATCAGAGAAAGCAGTCACAGAAAGTCTCCCATTCACAATAGCTTCAAAAAATATCCAGGAATACACCTCACAAAAGACATTAAAGATCTCTAAAATGAAAAATTTAAAACTTTAGGAGAATGAAGGATTTACCATGCTCATGGATTTGTAGAATTCATATTGTGAAAATGACAATCCTACCAAAAGCATTATGTACGTTCAACATAATGCCAGTCAAAATCCTCATGACATTCTTCACAGAGCTAGGTTTTTAAAAATCCTAAAATGATATGGTGTCACAAAGACCCCAGATAGTCAAAGAAATCTTGAGCAAAATTAGAAATGTAATGGGGATCAGCATCCTAGATGCCAAACTATATTACAGTACAATAGTCATAAAAATAGCATGGTACTGGCACAAAAACAGAATTGGAGAGCAATAGAACATAATAGAAGATCCGAATATGAGTATACAATTTCAGCTTCCTAATATCTGACAAAAGGGCTGTGAAAACACACTGGAGGAAAGACAACAAATGGTGCTGACAAAACTGGATCTTCACCTATTGAAGAATGAAATTATACCCTTATCTTTCCCTGCACAAATGTCACCTTCCGAAGGATCAAAACCCCAAAAATATGACACTGTTAGAAGAAAACTAAGATGATACCTACATGATTTCAGAGTAGGAAAGGACTTACTATTTTGAACAGTAGTTGCTCAGAAATTAAGGTCAACAACCAACAAGTGGGACCTCATAAAATTAAAAGGCTTCTGTTCTGTACAGCAAAAGAAACAACCAAGGAAGTGAAGGGAAAACCCACAGAATAGAAGAAAATCTTCATTGCTACACATCTGACAGATGATTAATATTCAGAAATACAAAAACTCAGAAAACAAAGAAATACTAAATTAGCCACCCAATGCAAGGAGGAGGCTAAGGATCTGAACAGAGAGATTTCTAATAAATAAAAATAGACAAGAAATACCTTCATAGTTTGGGAATCCTAAAGGTCTGGAAATGAGGTGTCATCAGGGCCATTATTTATGAAGTATCTAAAGTCTAACACTCCTTTATCTCCTTTACTTTCATATAGGTATGGCAATCCTTGGCATTTCCTGATTTGTAAGTACATCATTCACTCTGTTATGCATTTTAAAATATTTTATTGTTTTTATTTTATGTGCAGTTTTATGCCTGCATGTATATATGTGAACCATGTACCTACAGTACCCACAAAGTCCAGAAGAGTTTGTTGGATCCCCAGAACTGGAGTTATAAATGGTTGCTAGCCACCATGTGTGTGCTGGGAATCAAACCTGGGTATTCTCAAAGAACAGCAAAGTGTTCTTTACTGCTCATCGATGTCACCACCCCCCTGTTTTGTACTTTATACAGTGCTAAGAAATAGAACATAGGACTTTGATCCTAACAGATAATTCCTCTACCACTGAACTCTGTATTAATATCAGCATAGTTTACTTATTACAGTTTCTTGGTCTTGTTCATAAAATAATGTAAAAATAGACTTAGAATGTGGTGAGTAGTGGTGTAGGCCTTTAATCCTAGCACTCAGGAGGCAAAAGGAGGTACATCTCTGTCAATCTGAAGGCAGTCTGGTCTGCATTGAGAGTTCCAGGCCAGGGCTACAGGGAGATCTTTTCTGAAAAGAATATAGACTTAAAGTGGTACTGAAGAACAATATACTGCAGTTAGAATTACAAAACAATGGGCATACAAGCTGAAGATCTCAGCAGCTATCAAGAAGGGGGCGAAGCAAAGAGAAGAGAAAAAGTTCTATCTTTGATCTTTTTTTAAGAAATAGAACTCCCTGATCTGGAACTCACTATATAGACCAGGTTGCCCTTCATCTCACAGAGACCCATCTGCTCTGCCTCCCAAGTGCTTGGTTAAAAGGCAAGCACCAACAAGTCAGACTGAAAAATATTCTATCTTCAATAAAATACAAGGAAAAGATACGTCGTACGGGACAAAGTAGGCACATCAGAGATTGATGAGTCCAGAACCTTTGTTACTTACTGTATTTATTTGAAGGGTTATAAAATTGTCCTTCTTCTAGATTCATGAGGGCAATGGCACAAAACAATGCTTCCCACTTCTGAGTCAATCAAGGAAGAAAAATGGAATTTCAACATGTTTTGGTCTAGCTTGTAGTTATCTAAGAGTTGCTTTAAGTGACCTGGAACTCAGGATGTGTATAAAATAGAGGTATATGTATTTTGCATTTAGTAAGAAGTTAGACTGATTGAGCTGTTCTGCATGAAATACACAATGATTAATAAAAAATATTTCAAAATACAAAGGTATAATAACCCCACTGAGGGCAGTTATTATCTAGGAATTTGGTTTTCTACAGATGTGGAAAACATTACACAATTTAAGTCCTTTCTTCAGCCTCAGGTTTTCCTGAGGTAGTAGGCTGTTATCTGACAGGGAAAGGTATTATTTCCAAGGTTAAAGATATCAATTGGACTTCTGCTTCTGTGTTTGACCATTCCCTCTGCTTCTCAGTTTGACCAAAACTGTTTTTATGTTATTCCTTCTACATAACCCCCTTTGACAAACCAATTTTAATAGGTAATTTTGAGAGTCTCGATCCTGTTGTCTGCTTTTGTAATTTATTTCTAATGTATAGAGGCTATGCAATGAGTGCCTAGCAATACTCCTCACCTAGAATTTGCTTTTTTATCTTTAGCTGCAGCAAACTTAATTATATACATATCATTTTTTTAAGTTTAATCCTTTATAAACCTCTGTAATCATCCTGGCAGGACTGAAGGTGTTCTAGAGACATTCATGCTTCCTTTTTTTGATGCAATACTATTAAAACAACGGATTTCAAGAAGTTGTAATATCACTGGGAAAAGACTGGGGTCCTAGGATGAGCCAGAGGGGGATACCGACTCCTAGAATAAAATTTACAACCTGTCATGGGACATTGCGGGTGGGGTGGAGCTTAGAAAATGATGATGAGTGGAACCATACCTTCAAAGGGACTGCTTATTTGTGAATACCTCTGGCCTTCTATATAAAACTAAACCCCGTTTTAAGACCCAGAAAATGGACTCAGGCTGTTACTGGACACTTTTGTTCCTCTTTCCAATATATCAGCATTACATAAATCCCCTTTTTCTGTTTTTCACATTGTGTTTCTGATTGGATTATGGAAAATGAGTCTGGCTTTTTACGGCTATTGTTCAGACTCTGCCCTAATAACTCTGCTAACAATATTGATGGCCACAAAGGGTTAAAGACATGTATTTTGTGTCAGTCATTGTGAGAAATATAGATGAAATGCACAGTCTTTTCTATTAAATGGTTAAAAAGACAAGGAAAATTCTATCTTTTCAGGAATTTGTAAAAATACCACCTGGCAATACTCTCTCCCATGGTCAGCAGTTTTCTAAAATTAAAGTTTGTGCTCAAGGTTACATCCTGCTCTCAAAAGCTGCATTTGCTTATTATGTTCACTGTTTTTAGCCAGCTGGGTAAGAGTGTGAGGCCAAACTCTGACCACTCAGAGTGAAGCCTAGGACTCCTTTATAAAAGCCCAGTCGATTTGGATGTGCTTGCTTTCCAGATTTATAAGGGCTCTGCACCCTTCTGCAGAAGTAAAACATTTTGCCTTGCCAAAATACTTTGGATAGTGTGTTCATTTTCTTGAGATCCAAGACCCATCAATAGTCGGGCCTAGTCTACGGATTTGGATTCCTTCCTGGCCATTCCTCACAACCACTTCACATTACACTTTAATTGTGGCAATGCAAGCACTGTCAGGACCGGCAAGAACAAACCATGGCTGCATGCTATGATTAAAGAATATGGAAACCTGCTGAGGGGACACTGAAACATGGTTAGAGGGAACCCCTTGTTCTCTAGGAAAAGGACCACCAGGAAGGATGGCACCAGATAGTAACTTGAGGCACACATCTGATAAAGAGGAAGGAGAATATAACTAGTCTTATCAGAATACTGACCCCCATACATCCTGGGCATGTACAAGACATAAGATGTATATTAATCTGAGGTATAATGAGCCTTCCCTGATTTGGAGGGCTTGGCTCCTGAAGAGTCAGATTAGCTAAAGGTTCACAGTTATAATGGTTCTCAGCGATGGACTGGGGTTCTGTAATCTCTACAGAGAGTTCCACAAAGGTCTAAGGTGTGGTGGATCCAGGCATCCAATTTGGTTACTCAAAATGCACCCAGGTGTGGACAGGGTATGGACACTCCCATAGGGGTTGGGAGAGACCCTGTGTGGGATCTGGCCTCTTAATAAGTACTAAATCTCCTGAAAAATACAAGTTGGGGGGACATCTTATCTGTTTCTCTCAAGAGATTCCTGCCTGGAGCTCAGATGCGACTTTTTGAAATTTGGCGAGCCAAGTAATTTGTGTCACTATATGGGTGGTCTTGGCATCCACTATCAAATCATTAGTAAGAAGGGTCTGGCATATAGAGCCTTAGATGGTGTGAAAACCTGTCTCAGCCTGAGCTTCCCTCAGCTGGGCTAAGGGAAGATGTTTAACGAACAAAGAGTGAGTTTACTGAATTCATTTCCTTATATGTCTCTTCAGGATTTCATTGCCTTTTCTAATTTTCCTGAATACTGAGACAACTGAACAGAATATGTGCTATAACTTGAGTGACTTTGGTGCTAGAGACTGGGACATTGTCACTCTGAACACTCTTGGGTGGTCCAAAGAGAAGAATTATTTCTGAGAAAAATACTCTACTTCAGAAGATTTTTTTATTTCTCAAAGGAATTCCTCTATCTAATCTGTGAAAGTGTCCACTAGGACCAGCAGGCATTTAGAATTGGGGTTTCCAGGTATGTGGGTCAATTATAATTTGAAGTCCTCACTGAGATAGGACCCCTGCCTCTGTATTCCAGTTGGTTGCAACTGTCTATTAGAAGAATGGTTGGTTTGTTGTTGTTTTTTAATATCTCACACACAGTATTATCTGTTGGATTGCAGCTGTGAGGCCTTGTCCTTTGAACATCTTTTTCACTAGTATATAAAGATATACTAGTATGCATGTGTGTATATATATATATAATTCATGTACAGTTTATATATATATATATATATAATAATCCCAGTGATCTGAGAAGAGTTATTAATTATGTTAATTAAGAACTAGAGTTTTTGAGAATGGACCTTAAATCATTTCTTCAGAGTATGAAATGACAATATATCCTACATAATATATGTCTTCTTTTAGGAAGGCACTCCTTCATAATATACATTAAGTATGAGTTCTCCAAAGGCTGCTCAGCTATATTTGGATAGGCTGTACAGTTCTACATGAAGACCTCTTGACAGGAAAGAAGGAGTCCCCCCTTCCCTTCAGGGAGGTAAGTAGCTGGATTGAGATTCTGGCAGGGTTTAAGAGTAATCTCAGATCCTTTAAACATAAGGACCTGGTGATATTTAAGCATCTGCTGTTTGTTAGCCATAGGTTGGTTCCCGTTTGAATTAAGAATGCCCCAGTGTCATGGGGTATAAATACTGTCAAGGGAAGCTCTAGGGTAAATTTCTGAGCAATATTTGAAAAGAGTGACAGAAATGGAGATCTCTCCATGAACACACCAGTAGTCATGTAAAATAATGCATGAGCTTCGTCAATATGCCCAGATGAGTAGCGGAATTTGTGGTTTGAGGACCAGAGGAGAAAGGCATGGCTGAGAAACAGGCTCCCATGTCAGAAATGCATGGGGCTCCTCTACAAGGATCAGTGTGACAAGAACCAGTAAGAGTAGCCTCATGACACACTGACTCCTCCAATGATTTCCCCTTCAGTTCAGGGCAGGGTGGTAGTGGGGGCTTATTTCTCTGTGGGCCTTCCCTTTGGTAGTGGCCTTCTAGTACACAGCCGAAGCCCCCTTCTGGGCCTGACTGATATCACAGAGGGAAAATGCTCATTGAGTTGGCCCTCATGGCAGCTATCAAGTCTCCGTTATGTCTATCGTTGTTTTGGTTATTTTTCCCTTCTCTTCTCCTGCTCCCGATTATAAGAGACCAAATTACCAGAGTAGACTAATCATCCAAGGGCTTGTTTGTTTTCACTACCAGATTTTGAAGTTTCTTATGAATATCTGGGGCTCAACGGATAAGAAATTTGTCCCTCTGAAGGATCTCTGTTTCCTGTGACTTGGTTCTATATTGCTGAACTTTCTCATAACCTCATAGACTCAGTTCAGAAGGTGGCCACCCGTGAGTTCCCTCCCATTGAGAGGATTTAAAGTTAAGTTAGATAACTGTTGATAACCCAAAGTGCCACTACTGCACCAATAAAGGTAGTTTTGCTGTATCAACCATTGTGATTATTAAGCTTTGGAGATGGGTTAAACCATTGATTTATTCTCTTCCTTAGCTTGCATAGCATCCTCTAGAACTATGAGAGTTAATCTTCAGGGAGAATGCTTCCAGGTTATTTCCAGCTCCATTGCTCCAAGTCCTGTGTCTGAAGTATGTCCTATCTTCAGCAATAGGGTCTTACCTTCAAGTTCTGGGAGGTAATCAAAGGCTCTGGCATTAGCCTGTGTTATGATGCGAGTCTCTTGGACTACCTTGAACAACTGCTTGAAGAGAGTTTCTTGTTATGTAGCCTTCAGGTATAGACATGCACCCATGATCAGATATTGTATGTGCATTTTCAGGGTATTTTTGAGTTAATACATTTCCTTCAGATTTTTCACACCACTTAGGTTTTATTTATCCCTCCTCTTTCCCTGTAGAAGCACCATCCTCCCTCCTAAATTTAGGTGTCCCAATTTTCTACATTTTCCCTCGATAATACCTATCTCATCTTATACCCCTCTCTAATTCCTTCTTCCCATTTACTCCCATGATTTCTTGTGTGTTCTTCTCTCCTTCTTCCCATTTGAATATCTCCATTTCCCCATTTCCTCATTGGTAACATCTGTTCCCTACTATCCCCCTCTTTTGAGCTACTTCTTTTCCTTTATCTCCCTGGTTCCTTTCCATTTTCTTAGCTCCTACAATTACATCAGGATACATACTCACATAAAAGGGATTGGTGCTAGGATACACAAATGATGGAGAACATACGTCATTTGTTTTTCTGAGTCTGTGTTACTTCACTTAGTATAACAGTTTCTAGCTCTATCAACTTATCTGCAAATTTCATAATTTCCTCTCTCTTTATCACTAAGTAGAACTCCAATGTGTAAATACACTACATTTTTACCATCCATTTGTCAGTTGAGAGATATTTAAGTTGTTTCAATTTTTTAGATATTATGAAGAGAACAGAAACAAACATGAATGTACAGGTATCTCTATAGCAGGATGAATCCTTTGGGTATAACTGTATCATGTGGTAGATTCACTTTTACGTTGTGTGTTTGTGTGTGTGTGTGTGCGCATGAGTGTATTGTTTTCATGTATGTATAAGCACCCATGTTGTGCAGGGCTCCTAGAGATCAGAAGAGGGGGTCAGATTCCCCAGAAACTGGAATTATGGACAGTTGTTAGCCGACATGTGGGTGCTGGGAATCAAACCGTTGTCCTCTATAGGAACAGACAGTGCTCTTAACTTCACATCTCTGCAGTCTCCATTTTTAGTTTTTTAACTGTTCTCTATGCTGCTTTCCATATTGATTGCACAAGTTTGCATTTCTACTAACAATGAATGAGGATTCCCCTTTCTTCACATCCTCAACAGCATTTGATTTCTTTTGTTCTCTTGATCATAGCTACTCTGATGAAATCTTAAAGTAGTTTTTATCTGCATTTTGCTAAATATTAAGAATGTTGAGCACTTTTTAAGGTATTTATTCACCATTTTTATTTGTTTGAGAACTCTCTGTTCAGGTGCTAAGCTCATCTTTGTGTTGGATGGTTTATTTTCTTGTTTCTTTGTTTTTCGAGTTCTTTGTATATTCTGCATATTAACCCTCTACCCCATGTGCAGGAAGTGAAGATTTTCTCCCACTTAGTGGGTTTCTGCTTGACTTCCATGGTTGTTTCTTTTGCTGTACAGAATTTTTTCAATTTACTGAGGTCCCACTTGTTGATTGTTGACCTTAATACCTGAGCAACTGGCATCTGATTTAGAAAATCCTGTCCTACATCTATATGTTGTAGGGTACTGCTTTTATTTTCAAGTTTCTGGTTTCATATTGACATTTTTAATACATTTGGAACTGTCTTTTGTGTAGGTAAAAGATAAGTGTCTAGTTTTATTCTTCTACTGGTGGAGATTCAGTTTGGCCAGTACCATTTGCTAAAGATGCTGTCTTTCCTTCAGTGTGTATTCTTGGCACCTTTGTCAAATATCAGGTGGTTGAAATTGCGTGCATTCATGTTTGGGTCTTTTATTGTGCTCCACTGATCTAAGTTTATGCTTTTGTGCCAGTTCCATGCTGTTTTTATGACTATAGCTCTTCAATGTATTTTGAGATATGGTATGATGATCTCTCTTTTGCCCAAGATTGCTTTGACTGTTTGAAGTTTATGAGATTCACTATGAATTTTAGGATAGCTTTTTCTAGCACTGTGAAGAATACCAAGAAGATTTTAATTGGCATTGGATGGACTATATAGATTGCTTTTAGTAAGATCATCATTTTCACAAAATTACTTCTACCTATCAACACAATAGGTTCTTTCATCTCATCATGTCTTACCCTTGTCTCTTTCTTTAAAGATTTATAATTTTCATTGTAGAGATCTTTCATGTCTTTTTGTTAGATTTTAATCCTAGACATTTCTTTAAGATTATTGAGAATGTGTGGATTTCCATGAACTCTCTCTAAATGCCTGTTATTGATGTATAGAAAGGCTTTATACCTTTTTTGTAAGGTTAATTTTGTAATCTCCCTCTTTTCTGAAAGTATTGAACATTTCTCATAGTTTTCTGGTGGAATTTTGGGGTCTATTACATGTAATACCATATCATCCTCAAATAGTGATAATTTGATCTCTTCTTTTCCTTTTAGTACTCCTTTAATTTCTTTCCTTGTCTTATTGCTCTAGCAAACTTTTCCAGCACTACATTGAAAAGGAGTTGAGACAGTCGAAAAGCCTTATTGTGGTTTCTGATTTTAATGGGAATGCTTCCAATTTTTCTTCATTTAAGATGATGTTGACTATGGGTTTGTTGTATACAGCATTGATTATGCTGAGGTATGTACCCTCCTGTCTTATTCCCTCTAGGAATTTTAACATAAATGCATGTTGGATTTTTATGTAATGCCTTTTCTACATTTATTGAGTTGACTATATCATTTTTAAGTCCATTTATATGATTTATTATATTTATTGTCTTATGTATATTGAACCATCCCTGAATCTCTGAAATAATGACAACTTGATCATGGTGGATGATCTTTTTGATATGTGTCGGAATGCAGTTTTCAAGTATTTTGTTCAGAATATGTGCATCTATGTTCATTAAGGATATAGGCCTATATTCCTGTTTTCATTGTATATTTACCTGGTTTTGGTATTAGAGTGATATTGGTTCCCTAGAAGTAGTTTTGGAGTTTTCCCTGTGTTTCTATCTTTTCATATAATTTAAGAACTATTTCTTGTAGATCTCTAAATGTCTGGTAGAAGTCTGCTGTGAATCCATCTGGGCCTAAGCTTTTTTTAGTTGGGAGGTTCTGTGTTATTGTTTCAATTTCCTTATGTGCTGTGGGTCTGTTTAAACTGTTGATCTCTTCTTGGTTTCAGTATGGTGGTTACCATGAATTTATATATTCATTTATTTATTTTAGATTTTCAAATTTAATAATACACTGCTTTTTAAAGCATTCCCTTATAAAGTTCTATATCTTGTTTTGGTCTCTATTGTGATGTTTCACCTTTCATCTTCATTTTTCTTTTCAATTGAATTTGCTATTTCTTTCTTTTGTTTAACTGGACTAAGGGCTTTTCTTTGTTAATATTTCAATAATCTCTGCTGTGATTTCTCTTATTTTTATCATCTACCAAAATTGAATTTTTTTTCTTTGATTTCCAGAGTCTTGATTTGCACTGTAAGTCATGTATTTGTGCTTTTTTTTTTACTTTTTAATGTAGGCACTTGGAGCTATAAACTTCCCTCTTAGGACTGCCTTTTCAATATCTCAGCTGAGATTAAAGTACCAAATGTTTGATTTGTGATCTCTTGAGAAAATATTGTTTAGATAAAAGGAGAAAATTTGTCAACTTCAGAATGAATAGAAACTTCACTTGATGATACTTGCCTGCAATCCCAACACTTGGGAGGCTGAAGCAAGAACATCAAGTTTGAGGCCAGCCTCAGTTTTAAAAAAAAGATGCTGTCTCATATCAATAAAATATTGAAGTTGCTTATATCAGTCCTTCCTAAATAAAAGCAAAGAAATTATAAAGAAGTAGTTCTTATGCATGACGTTCTTACAAAAACTAACTTTAGTTCCTACTTGTATTCTGTTTAGAAGATATTTCTTTCAAAAGCAGTTATATTCCACATCAAGTTTAATATTTTAAAATGAAGAGTATGGAAATGTAGTTGCACTGATGGGAACGAAGGTATTTTAGAGAGACATTTGTGCATCTCCCTTTGGCTCTCTGACTATTGGTAATTGGAATCTCACCAGAATTTTGTGCTGGGAGAAGAAAAATTCCTGAAGCCAGCCAGAGCATGATATTGTCTCCCAGAAAGAAATTTTCAAATTGTCACAGGATGTTGCTAGAGAGAATGGAGCTCAGAGACTGTTGATGGGTGTGATCATAACTGTCTTGGGTCTGCTTGGTTGTTCTTACCTCTGGTCATTTATTTAAACCTAACTATCATTTTAAAACTGACTAGGGACTTCAGTATGGTATCACTGGACTTCTTTGTTCTTCCCAATGTTGTCACATTCAAAACAAAATCCCCTCCTGCTTTTGAAATTAATTGTGTTTTTTAATTGACTTGTGGAGGATGCATGGCCAAATCTAGCTTGCAAGCTTGCCAAAGCACAGACTTGAATCCTACTTCTCACAACACAACAGCTGTTTGTAACTGACTCAGACCTTCTGAAACTGGTTTATGTTTTCTGTTTTTATCTTTACTTTGTATTTTCATTTTGGAACAATCTTTATTTTAGGACAAACATTAATCTATAATCTCTTTTTATCTAAAATCATTTTCTTTTTAAAAAATTTTTGCCAGAAATATATGTCATGTCTATAAATTTTTGTATCTCTGTTTTTTACTTGATAATTCTTTTTTAAAGAGAATATAACAGTCAACAAAGATAAATGGAACATCTTCCAGGATAGATTTAAGGCTGAGATCAATGCTGGAATCCCTTTCCTTTTGCCCTTCTCTGATTTTTTTGCAAATGTAGTGGTCTTGGCAGTGGTCTCTTATGAGAATTACTTTCATAAATTGATATAGTCTGAGCTAATGACTGTTAATCCCAGCAAAACCATGTACTCTTGCATCTTGTGATCTGTACATCTATCTTGTTATCTTGTCAAACAGTCTGATAGTCCACCTAAAAATACGAGTAATGAATGTGGATATGCTTAAGAATTAACATATCAAAGTGATGAAAGTTGACATATTCATATCCATTGCACATAGGGCAGATTGGGAAGGAAGAATGACCTTGGATGAATGAGATATTCTAGAACTAGGGATGGAAAGGCTTGTTCATTAATATTAGGGTGGAGCCAAGCTTATACTTCCCATATTGAAGCTGGAGAAGCCAGAGTGGGTTCAGACTCAGGACACAGTGCCAGAAGCAGAGTTACAACAAGAGAGTTCTATCAGTACCATTCCAGAAGATAGATGATTCCAGGAGATATTTAGGGAAATAAGTGTTCTCCATGTTCAGTCCCACTATTAATAACTAACTTTAAGACTTAGCTTTTTGTTGTTGTTCAGGTAATTATAATATTGCTGTAGTAATGCTGCAGGCTGTAACACCTGTACATGTAGTATTTCCATTCATTTTCCTTGTCTTTTATAAAGGAAGTCTATTTGTAATTATGTTGGAATTAAGGTTTTTGTGAATTAGAAATTATTTTTAGATGACTAACTTTTATTGTGGTCAAGCTGTGTTGTAGAAAAAACATATAAGGTACTTCTCCATTAGGTCATCTGGTTGAAAATGTTTCTGATGGTTAAAGATATAAACAAATGAATATTTCAGGAAGATTAACTGACTTTCCCACAGTATTAAAAATTTTTTAAAGAAATGGAAATGGAGACCTAAGGACAAGGAGGCTAGAGATCTGTGAGTCCCTCTTGAGGCATTACGCTGAGTATTTCTTGGCTGAAATTCTTTGAAGATTCCCATCTATGACTCAAGGAATTAGAAATTACCAGACGTTTTTGGCTATTGGTGAACACTGATGTCATTTCCTTAATATAAACTTCCCAGGCTATGTCCTATCTCCAAACATTGAGTGAGGAACTTTAACAGGCCTTAACATCCCAGAAGCTGCAATAGTTCATCTCTATCCAAAGAAATAACATTTTGGTGATGTGCCTAATGGCAAACAAAGTAAAGGAGGCTTTCTTCTTGTGGTAAAACTTTAATATCATAATAGTTTTTACTACATACATAGCCAGCCTACCAAGATTTTGAATGCTATTGCTAGGTAAGACTGTACTTCATGAATCATAACTGTGTCAAGTAAATTTTATGTAAAGGTATCTTGCAAAAAAAGCACAGCAATTACCCTAGATGTTTCAGAGTTTTATAGTCTCACTATACAACACTATACAACACTCACCTCAAAGATAGTTTATTTTGAAGAAAGTATGGATGACCAAGTCCTGGGAACACAGACTTAGATTTAGATTACCCCAAGTTTCATATTCCAATGTGGTAAGAGTTTGATAAAGATTTTGTAGTAACAGAACAATGGAAATCATAAATTAAGACACTTTCCATATACATTTGCTGAAGCGTTAGGTAAGAATATTAAAGTGCAGGAAAAATCTGTTATAAGCCTCAGATACCATCTGATGGCATTCTTAGCACTTTGATTGTTGAAAACTAGGTGTCTGAATGTACATATAAAAAGATTTACCTAATGATGACAAAGATGTTAGCCACATACAGAAGACAACAATAAATAGCTACTAAGAGGGCTAAAGATTGTACAGGATAATTTGTTTCTGGCCTTGCTAACATTTCAAACTCTCTATAATCATTGAAGTTCTAATCACGTAATCAGCTCTGCAGAAATTTCAGCATTAAGGCCTTTCCAAGAACTTTTGTTCATATATTCATTACAGGTACACTAAGAACACTTCCAGAAAATAAATCCACAGCAATCAATCCAATAGAAGAATTCCTAATGTCTATCATTAAAGGGCATTGGATTACTATAAAGCATTTTAATATATTTTTAAAAAAATTTTCGCACCCTTCACTATTAAAAGACTCTAAAAATATAGGCTTATTGACACTGCTCTTATTGCATGCTAGAATGCAAGGGAAATTCCCTATTGCTGAAGACACCATATACTTTAGTCACAAGACTTGTAGAAATCGAGCTGATACAGAAGTCTCATCCATGATAGATGGCTCTCATAGTATTTCCATAGTATTTCCATACAGTTGCTATACAGCCTGCTGAAGTAGAAAAGCTATCAACAGTCCCACACAACTATAAATCTTATGAACTACAATAACAACTCTAACATAACCAAGAATACAAGCCTAGAAAAGTCATAGACTACTATGTTTTTGCTAAATTGATGTAGCATTATTAATACTTATCCTTATCCCATACATCTCTCAACTCACATCAAAGATGCTTCTTTTCTCAGAAGACAGAGCTTGTTACAGAGAAATACAACTGGTCAAAATGTAGAAAATAATAGACCGAGGAGTTCACATTGTTACATGGGACATCTATAGCAGAATCTCATCACCCAAGGCTCAGGAACTTTGCAGAAGAGGAGTGGGAAGATTTTAAGAGCCAGAGGACTTAGAGGACTACTGAAAAGTCATGTTTTCTGGACATAACAAGGAGGCCACATCCATGATCTCTCAATAGATATTATTACCTACACAAGCTCTGCACAAGACCACACCAGTTAACTTTTTAGCATTGATGGGAAAGTGCTCACAAGGCTTCAGCCATAATTGAGGAGCTGGAGAATTAATGGCTACCGAAGGATGGCAGTCAGTTTTCTTCAGGAGTGAAACCCTTAACATGCTGTCCATACCCCAGTGGTCAGCACTACACTTATTATATGCGTACGGCAGCAGTAATTAAACTTGAACTCACTAGTATACATATAAATATAGATATACATGAAATGAATTTGAAAGGGACATATGGAGAGGGGACATGAGAAGGAATTAAAGCTATTTTATAACAGGAATTTAGAAATAGTTTCTGTTCAAAAATATTTTTGTTTATCACCAAATGGTAGGATAAAAGTTTAGTATCATAATTCTTTAAATTTTTTTTGGACTTTTTGAAACAGGGTCTCCCTGTAGCCACGGCTATCCCGGAACTCACTATGTAAATCAAGAAGGTCTTGATGTCATAGAGATCTGCCTGCTCCTGCTTCCTGAGTGTTGGGACTAAAGATGCATGTCACCACTCCCAGCAATTTTTTTCCTTTGAGTTGCTTTCTCACCTTTTTAGGTAAGTATATTAATAGGTCACTTAAAACTAAAAGTACAGAGATAAGTTTTATGTTTAAATTTGTAGTTGTCTTGATTTCATAACTATCTGAGCCTCGCATAATCACCCCCAATGATAGTGATCATTTAGGTGGCAAGGCTGTATCCTAGATTCAGTGAAGCATATCTGAAGAAGCAAGTTTGTTTATTTATTTACTTATTTATTTATTGTATTAAGTAGAGCTTAGTTAAAACCTGTGCTTTCAAAGACAGGATAGTCAAAAGAAACAGAGTCCAAAACAGATCTCAAAGGCATAGAGTTTAACATGTCCAACCAAGTGGTAACAGTTTTATTTAGAAGTCTTCAATTTCTTTTTGTCTGGTTTAGGTTTGGGTCTACAGTGTGATCCATCTCCCTGGGGCCACTAAGAACAATTTGTCCTGCCTCTGGTCCATTGTACAAACAAGAAATAGCTGTGGGGAGCAGCTTGACTTCCTCCTAGTGAACTTACAGGCTCCCCTTTGGGGGTAGTTCACAGGAGACCCATGCTGTTGCAAGGCTGTTGGTGAGGGGGAAGGAAGGTGATACATCTCTGCTAACTAGGTCAGAGTGCTTGCTGCACAGTGACCATGTGCCACCTTCTGATTAAATCAGCTGCTCAGCTCACCTGGTGAGTAAAAAAATGCATCAATTAGACAGAAGAGCTTTTATTATTTTGGTTGGCAGCTTGTCAAATATGTAATAGTTATGGATCAGAGGCCAGAGGCCTCTGTATATAAATGCACCCATGTTGTCTTCCTCTTTTCATCTTTTAGGATTTTCTTATTCTTACTTGTTGTAAACTCCAGTATTATTTGATTATAAGTGGTGAACTTAGAAGGAAGGCAGTTACTTTACTCTGGAACTTATCTGCACTATGTTCTAGACAAGGAGAGATAGAAACCGGACATATTAAGAAACAGAAGAGGCACAAATAAAATTAGGGGGGAAAAGTTGTGTTATAAAAGACAAAGGAGTGACCAAGATAGTGAACAAGGCTGAACAGAAAGATTATTAGAGAAACAATGGAGAAAGCAAAGCATAAGATGGAGATAAAAGAAATAATATGTAGAAAGTGATATAAGGAATAGAAAATGTGTGGTATAGGCATTATTGAGGAAAAAAGAGATAGGCACAGATAAATAGGAGGAAAATAATTTTAAGGAAGTTAGCTAATCACAATTTTTAAAAGTAAGAAGCACTAGGGAGACACAAAATTATAGTTATATTATGGCTACAAAATGGTATATAGATGACTTTTTGGTAAGCAGCAGAATACTAACAGGAGTACCATATGTTTATGTATCAGTGTCTATTATAACATATTAGTTTACAAAACCCCTCAAACATATTGTCCTGCAAGAATTCTGTCCTTCAAGAGTTTATAGCAATTAAAAAATTTTTGTATGAGTATTTTGCCTGCATGTATATAAATGCACCCATGTTGTGAAAATCTCACAGAGACCAGAACAGGTTGTCTGATTCCCTGAAACTGATACTACAAATGATTGTTCCTCACTACGTGTATGCTGGAAATCAAACCTGGATCCTCTGGAAGAACAGCAAGTGTTATTAAATACTGAATCATCTTTCTAGCCCACAACAATTTCTTTTCATTATTTTTCAGTTAGAAGCTCAGAAAGAAACAGTAAATTTACAACAGCCTTGAAAGAAATCTAATATAAAAAGGCAAGTCGCTTGTCTGTATTTAAGCATTACATCACCGTTTGTTCTTCATAAATCTTCAAAATGTTTTCTTCATTATTTAGTCACCTGTGTGCATTATGGAAATAAGATTTTTATTTTATACAGGTGTTTTTTTGCTATTTCACATCATATAGCAGAGATTTTATTTCACAAAGTTCCCATTATTGAGAGAAAATAGCAAAGATTCAACACAACTTCTAGAAATTGAACTCTATTGATCAAAAACCTCTGTCAATCAAGATTTAGTAAGTAAAAATTTTATGTTAATAAACTATGGGAATATCATGGAATTGAGGGTAGAAAGAATATAAGAACCAGATGATAGGGAGGAGTCTTGTGAAACACTGCTCTCCAGGTATGACATTGCAGTTTCCTTCATGAACACACAGCTGCTATGGAAAGCTATGCAAAGCCTCCACAAAATTGGGTCCTTCAACACTCCATCATGAATGAAAGATGTGCCTATGAGGCCCACAACCACCTGAGTAGCTATTGACATTTAATAGTTAATGAGAAAGAAGGTGTCGTTTTTTTTTCAGTAGTCTAGCCCATGCTATAGAAAATAATCAACTACCCTTGCTTAAGCAAGTAAACTTCATTAAACTCAGTGCATTCAAAAAGAAAAAAAAAGTTAACATAGAAGGGGAGGTAGTTCAGGAAAAGAGAGAGGGAAGGGGGGATAAATGAGAATAAAGATGAATATTATCACAATTCACTCTATGTATATATGAAACTATCAAAAACAAATGTAAAAAATTGAAGCCAGACATAGTGACATAAACCTATATCCATTTAATGCACTTAAGAGACTGAGACAAGACGATCTGGAGCTGTAGCCTATGCTATTTTGGGGCTGCTAAGACTTTTATGGCCAACAACTCAGGGAGGGATCCATACTTGGCACTGGAATTTCTAGTTCAGCATGTATAGCTTCTGAGATTGGCATTCTCTATCTATGGAGAATATATCCATTCAAACTCTTTTAAAATATTTTAATTAGTTTATAGAGTTTATATGGCATATTAGTTTATATGGCAGATTTCCATGTTTACTCTTCTTGCATCCTTACTTTTGGTGAATCATTCCCCATGTTCTCTTTTCCTCCATCTTCTACACCTTTCTATTTTTTAACCTCAGTTCTCCCATCTTCTTTCATTTTGCATGAGTTAGACTATTTGTTCCTCTTCTGTCCTCTTTACTTTCCCCCAGTGTATCCTTTCTAACTGAGTTGTATCTCCAGACATTGCAAATGAAATGTAAATGCAAGTTAGTATATATGATTCCAAGTGTGAGAAAAAGCATTTGGCTTTCTTGGACTAGGTTACCTCACTCTGTAATTACTCTGCAATTTTTTTCTAATACCATCATCCTTTTTCCTGAAAATTATACTTTTTAAATTATTGAATTGAATTCTATTTGGGCAAATGTATATGTAATAGTTTTTATTCTGTTGATAGATATCTGTGCTCATTACATTTTCTAGCTATTGTGAAGAATGCACCAACACACATGGAAATGCAAGTATCTCTATTGTAAGGTACAGAATCTTTTGGAAAAATTACCAGGAGTGGTATAGCTCCATCGTACAGCAGATCCACTTTTGTAACTTGAAGAGTATTGGGTTTGTTTTGACCTACTCTTCCTGATCATATTCCATTACTGAGGATAGTCAGAACAGGACTCAAGGCAGTAATATGGAGCCAGGAAACAGGAAGGCATATAACTTGACGCTTTTCTCTATGGCTCACTCAATTTTTTGTTCAGCTGCTTTCTTTATATAGTCTGGGGCCATCTGTGCAATGAATAAAATCACCAACAATGGATTAGACCTTCCTACATCAAAGAACAATAAAGACATTTCTTTACAGTCAGGACCAAAGACCAATGTGATGAAGACAATTATTCAACTGAGGCTCAAATTTCATGTAATTCTAGGCTATGCTGACAGTTAATATTAACTAAGACACCCCACCCCATATCAAGATGATAAAAAAGTACATCACTTTAAGCCATAACTTCTCATTCTTTGTCTGCAAAATTTCATGAAATACTAAATATAAAACATTTAAAATATTCAAATTTTCACAAACTTTCAGTAGTTTAAAAGTTCAAGGGCTCTTCAAAACTCCAAAATCTGGTGTGATTTGAAAGATGAATTAATCTATGAATACAAAAATAAGTCATTATGAATCAGATTGATTTTAATACTATCTCCATTCAGAAGAATAATAGTAGGAGAAACTCCTCTAGGGCCTGTGACTTCTCTAGCCATACACTACTGATCCAGATATCAGTAACAGGTATGTGAACCATCTTGGGAAGTGGGCCTTAAATGTAATCAGAAAATTGTCATTATTATTGCCACTATTGTACCACTTGGTATGTTTTACTAAGCCAGTCATTACTGTAGTTCAGAGGGATCACAGCTGAGTAAGGCTGATTAATTTTCTCTTCTGGTGACTTGCATATAGCAACTTCTAACATTATTAAAGCTATCCGGAAGTGATGAACCTTTGAGCTGAGTACCAGATTGATTTCTCCAATTTTGCTATAGGACTAATGTGTGTACTGCCTTCAGCAATACAGTATTACAATCAAGTTCTGGAAGGTTATCAAGAGCAATAAAAGCAGTCAGTATTGTTTGAGGGTCTATAGGAGCACTGGTCAACAACTTTAAAAGAGGGAGTCCATTTCTGGTATTGAACTTTTTCTTTACTAGCCTATGGTTTTTAGTAGGAGCATTGTCCCTTTTTATAGGGTAACTTTATAGATAGATGATAGATGACAGATAGATGGTAGATTTTATATATGTATAAAGAAGTTTCTACAGTATTAGGTATCCATGTGACTTTTTTTTTTAAAAAATGTTTTATGTGTATGAGTGAATTGCCTGCTTTATATATATATAAGTGCACCTGTGTCATGCACTGTCTACAGAGGTCAGAATAGGATGTTGGGTGCCCTGGAACTGGAGTTACAAACAGTTGTTAGCCACCATGTGGATGCTGGGAATTGAAGCTGGGTCCTCTGCAAGAGAAATAATTGCTTTTAACTCCTGAGCCATCTCTCCAGCTCTCACGTGACTTTTTCAAAAGGCCTTTAATGTTAGTGATTCCTCCCCATACCCCCGTCTCTACCCTACGCCTCCATTCACCAACCCGTTTAAACCTTGCTAGTTCACAATATTTTTCTCCCCTTTTGTATCATTGTAGTCTATCTCCTATCTCGACCCCTCCCATACTTCCTAAGTAGTTTTCAATGAATTTTCCAATTTACTCATATGTATCTAAAGATTCAAAGCTAGCATGCATATATGACAAAGAACATGTGAAATATTTCTTTCTGGATCTGAATTATCTCACTTAGGATGATTGTTTTTGGTCATTGCATTTTCCTGTGAATTTCATAATTTCATTTTTATTAATAGCTGAATAATATTCAGTTTTTTAATGTACCAGTTTCATTATCCATCTATCAACTGACATCTAGATTTTAACCAGTTCATAACTGTTCTGAATGGGTAAGAAATAAATATGGATGAGCAGGTATTTCTGTAGCAAGATATAGAGTTCTTTGGGCATATGCTCAAGAGTGATATAACTGAATAATGTTGTACACCGATTTCTAGCTTTCTGAGGAATCTCCACACTGATGCATTGTGTCTGTACCAGATTTCACGTCTACTCGTAGTGTTTCCCTTTTGCCACATCCTTGCCAGCTATTATCATCATTTGATTTTTGGATTTTAGCAATTCTGCCTGAGAGAAGATGAAATCTTTTCTGATTATTTCCTGTATTCAGTTGAGAGCATTTTGATGAGAATTTTTGTAACTCTGCTCATCAGAGATACTGGTGGATATTTCCTTTCATTGTTTTGTCTTTATCTGATTCTGGTGTTAGAATAATAATGACTTTATTGAATTAGTTTTGTAGTGTTCCTTTTATTTATATTTTGATGGAAAAATTTGAGAATAGTTTGTTGTAGTTCTTTTCTAAATGTTTAGTAGAATTGTGCTATGAATCCATCTGGACATGGGTCTTTTTTGGTTGGGAGATGTTTATTTAGCACAGTTTTAATCCAGTTACTAAGCTTGGTTAAATTATTAGTATCCTCTTGGTTTAACTTTAGTGGGTCATGTACATCTAGAAATGTATACTTTTTTAGATTTTCTAACTTAATGATATATAGATTTTAAACTATGTCATTTTAAAATTTTTAGTTGGTATCTATTATAATGTCTCCATTTTCATCTCCAATATTCTTAATATGTGTCTTCTATCTCTTGATTAAATTGAATAAGGGTTTGTCAACCTGATTTATCATTCAAAAAAACAGTTATTTATTTTGTTGCTTATTTGTAGGTTTTGTTTATTTGTTACTATCTAATCCATTTCAGTTCTGGACTTGAATATTTTTTCCAATCTCCTTTTAGATGTGGATTGTTCTTATTTTTCAAAAACAATAGGTAATTCCTTTGAGTTCCCTCTGATTTTTGTTTTGTTTCATTTGGGTTTTTTTTTTTTGCTTTTGTTTTTGTTTTTTTAAGACAGGATCTCTCTGTAACAACATCTGGCCTGGAACTCACTATGTAGATGAGACTGGCATTCATCTTACAGAGATATACCTGCCTCTGGCTCCCAAGGTCTGGGATTAAAGATGTGTGCCTCTGTGCCAGGATGATTTTTTCTTTTTAAGTATAGCCACTTTGAGCTATAAATTTTCCTCTTATGACAATATTCATTGTATAACATAGGTTTTTATGTGTTGCCATTTCATTTTCATTCAGTTTTATAATTTTTATATCTCTTAGGTTTTTTTTTTAAGTGAACCATCCATTATTTACTAATGTATAGTTTAATATCTACTTGTTTGTATATTTTGTATAGTTTCTTTGGTTGTTGATTCCTAGCTTTATTTCATTGTTGTCAAATTGTATACAAGGTGTTTTTTTCCCACTTTCCTATATTTGTCAAGACTTGTTTTGCATTCCGGGATTTTTTTATTTTAGAGAATATTACAGGTGCTGCTGAGAAAAATGAATATTCTTTAGTAATTGTGTAGAATATTCTGTAGATGTATGTCAGATTCATTTGAACTATGATGCGGTTTAACTTTATGTTAGGGTTCCCTAAATGAATAAACTGATAAAATGAATATATATATATATATATATATATATATATATATATATATATTAAAAGGGTTTTATTAGATTGATTTACATGATGTGGCCTGGGTAGTCCAAATGTGGCTGTCTCACACTGGTAAAGTGGAAAATCTAGTAGCTGCTGAGTCCACAAGGATGGATAGCTCAGCAGTCCCAATTTGGAGCTCAAGTAGAGGAGAATTCCTGAAAAGTTGCTAGTCTTAAAGGCACACTGGAAGCTCAAAGAAGTTGATTTTACTATCAAAAAAGGAATGTCACAACAGTAGTATAGAAAAATCTTGCAAGTGAGATTTAAATTAAGAAGGCAAAATAAAAAGCTTCTTTTATCCATGTCCTCTTATCTGGCACACCACTTGAAATTGCTGCCCACATTCAAGGTAAATCTTCCAACTTAAAATAATCTGAGAAAATCCCTTACAGCAGTGCACAGCTGTGCACCTTGGGTTTTAGCTGATTCTAATTCAGTGCACAACCAAGATTAGTCAACACAAATTTCAATATTTTTCTATTTGCATTTTTTCCAGATGACCTGTCTTTTGATGAAAGGAGAATATTGAAGCTACTTAGTATTATTTTGTTGTAGTTAATCTGTAGCTTTATAACTCATATTAATTCTTTTAAGTAGTTTATTGCCTGAATTTAATATGGATATGTTTAGAGTTGCAATGTCCTCTTGATTGACCATTACCTTATTCCATGTGAAGTGACTTTCTTCTTCGCTCCTGTTTTGTTTTGGTTTGAAGTATATTTTTCTAGATATTAAAAGGGAGCTACCTTCTTGATTTCTGGTTCCATTTGCTTGGAATCACTTTTTTAATCTTTCATTCTAAGGTAGTGTTTATCTTTGATGACAAAGTGTGTTTCTTTTAGGCAGCAATGAATTGGTTCTTTTTTCTAATCCAATCTGCTAGTCTATGTCTTTTGATTAGGAAATTGAACCCCATATTAAATTTTTTTATTTAAAGGGGTGCATTAATTCCTATCATCTTGTTGATTTTGTAATATTTGGTGCTTTCTTAGTACTCTTTTTATTAACAACTATCCTAATGTCAATTATTTTCCTGTAGCTTCTTGGATATGTATTTCTTTAGCCTCAATCCATAGTTGACAACAAAGGACTGAGCAACCAATTAGAGGGTTCACCCTTCAGTAGCAGTTGACTGACTCTAGAGCTCCTCAATTAATGGTGAAGCCTTGTGAACCCTTCCTCTATCCATGCTAGAGTGTTGACTGATTTCATGTTGTGCGATTCTTATGCAGTCAACCATAGATGTTGAGACTTAATGGGTGCAACATCCCTGTCACAACCAGAAAATATTTTATAGTACTCCTTCAAATCATCTGGCTCTTAAAATCTTTCTACTTCTTTTCTGAAATTTTCCCTGAACTTAGATATAGGAATTGTCTTACAGGTGTTCAATTTATCAATAGAAATTCCTCGGTCACTTATTTTCTGCATTTTGATCAATTGTGTTTCTCTGTAATAAACTCGGTCGACTGTAAAATAAGTTTCTTTGATAAGAACTGAGAAATGCACCAATCTATGCATATAAGGGTAGGTATTTAGAAGGTAATTGGATACTATATCAATTTACCAAAACACTGGTAGCATGTGCTTCTGTAGAGTGGATTGATTCTCTGAGGGAAAAGGTGGACAAACACCCCTCTCAGAGTGGTATCACTCAGGACCACCTTGAGTGGAAAGACTAGGCTCTCGAAAAGTCCTATGCCCCACCCACTCTGTCTATCTGCCCTGGATGTGAGAAGAGGAGGGACTAAGAGTATTTAAACTGGGGGCGCCAGGAGGCCGGCCCTTTTCTCCCCTCCCCCATGGGCCATTTGGATCTGTTCACCGGGAAGTTGCAAGATCCCAGCCACGTGGATTTACTAAAGTAACTTGCGGAAGGGAGGGTGGGCGCCCGTGTTCTGTAAGTAACCCCTTACCCACAACTCTGTTAGTAAGCCCAAGTAAACTAGCTAGAATCTGTTTAACTGTGAGTGGAGAAATTTGTGTGTTTGTTGCGAGGCCTGGGGAGACTTTTTGGGTTGCAAGGCAGGGGGAGAGAGGCAGGTTAAGTTGGTCTGCCTCTCCCAAAGAGAAATTTTAATAACAGCTTCTCTAAGGACTATGACCTCTCTAGCCATGTGTTCTTCATAGTGTTAGGGTCATTACTGTAGTTCACAGAATTTACAGGTAGGTAGGTCTGTTAACTTTTTTCCATCATCAAGGTACATAACACCTTCCTACAATATGAGAACCAGCCAACAGGAAAGAGGTTTCTAGCTGAGTACCATCTCGATTTTTCCAAGTCCTATGACAGAAGTTTGTTATATATTCAGAATAGGGACTTTCCTTTCAATTATGGCAATCCACAGGAGAAATATCAATATCCTCTGTTGTTTTGTTGGTCTCTTGGACACCCCATCCTATGATCAACTCAACACACACACACACACATATATATATGTGTGTGTGTGTGTGTGTGTTCTATTTTAAAGAAACTTCCATGGCCTGCTGAGAAGAATATGTATGCCTTGGTACTTGTGTGAAGTAGATATCTGTTAAGTCCATCTGACATTTAATGTCATTTAACTCAAATGTTTATTTTTTTGTCCAGATGACCTGTCCATTGGAGACAGGGGGGTGTTCATACCACCAACAGTCACTGCATTGAGGTTAATAGTATTCTTATAAAACTGAGTGCACCTGAATTTATTCCATATATTTTTAGAATTGTAATGCCTTCTTGAATGATTATTCACTTGATCAGAATGAACTGTCCTTTATCTCTTCTGATTAATTTTAGTTTAAAACATATTTTGTCAGATATTAGAATAGAGTCACATACTTGTTTCCTGGTTTCATTTGCTTATATTTTTCCCATCTTTTAATTCTAAAGTGGTGCCTATCCTAGAATATGGGGTGTGTTTCCTTATAGACAACAAAAAGATGGATCTTTTTTCTTGATTCTTTCAACTACCTTGTGTTTTTAAATTGGAGCGTTAAAGCCATTAATAATCATAATTATTAAAAGATATATATTGATTGTTGTCATTTGTTGCTTTGGGCTCTTTGTGTTCTTAGTAGTACTTAATAATTTAGTTATTATTTCATCATTTGTTTTCTTTCTGAAAACTCTTGGCTATACTTATTCTTTTTCTCAATCTGAAATGCTGCTTTCAGTATTCTCTGTAGGAACAGATTAGTGGACTTTTATTACTTTAGCCTGTTTACGTCATGGAAATTTTTTTCTTTCTCCTTCAGTACGGCAGGTAATTTTGCTGGGTAAAGTAATCTAAGTTGGCATCTTTGTGCTTGAAGTACATTACTCCAAGATCTTGTTTTTAAAGTACTCATTAAGAAGTCAGCTATTATTCTGATGTGTTTTCCTTTATAGGTGACTTGTGGCTATTCTCTTACAACTTTCAATACTTTGGTTTTGCACAGTGTCTTGACTTTTATCATGAAATGGAGACATTCTTTCCCAGTCCTGTCTTTTTGGTATTCTGTGGGATTCCTGTATATGAATGGGTATGTCTTGTCTTTGTTTGAAAAAATTACTTATGTGTGTATATTCAAAATATATTCTATGGCATTGACTTGGGATTTTTTTCTTCTCTCCTTCTTTTACAATTTTAACTCATACATTTTGTTTTTTAATGTTTCCCAAATTTCGTACATCTTACATTTGCATGTATTTTTTTAATACGTAACATTTTCCTTGATTGAGTGGTACAGTTCTTCTCCCTCTTGTCTTTACTTCCTGATATGTTTTGTTCTGAATTTATTCTGACAGAAAAGTTCTACATTGAGTTTATTAATTGGGTTATTGAATTTTTCATTTCCATCTTCATTTCAGCTTGTGCTTTCTTCAGTATTTCCATCACTTTTCAAAGACTGAATTGTCTTCATTATTTCATTCATCTATTTGCTTCTGTCTTCTTGGGACTTCAATCAAGTGTTTACTCTTATTCTCTTTAAGTTCATTCAAGTGTTTATTTATGTCCTCTTTAAACTCCTTGAATTCTTTGGTCACATTTATCTAGGTAGTTCAGCTAATTAGTTCTCATTGAGGAATATTTCTGTAGGATTAGTGGTCTTTAAGGGGGAATATAATGTCATGGTTTCTCATATTGCTTGTGTTTTTGTGATGCTACCTGAGCATCTTCCATATAGTTTGTTATTTATATGTCTGAAAGGAGTTTCTAGAACATCTATTTGAATGGTAGTGTTTTGGTGTTACTCAGACTTACTTGATTTTATATCAGGTAACAAACAGCTTGTATCTCAGTCAACACTGGATATTCACTGTTGACTTTTTTGGTTGGAGAAGCTGGAGTGATCCCAATTCAGTGTCTTGGTTGAGGTCCTGGGATAAGGGTTGGCTAGGGTCAAGGAGTCTAGACACCAATGTATGTATGGGCTAGATCTTGATCAAGGTTCACAGACCAGTGGTGTGGGGACAGTTTCAATCATACTTATCAAAGAGACAAGAAGAGTTCTGCCTTGCAAGATCCAGGGAAAATGGTACAGGGTGGTAGAATGAGTGAATTCACCAAGAAGACCCCTAAGTACAGCTCCTGGATGGCCCTGAGTCAAGGGAAGGGTGGCAGTAGTGAGGGACTGGGTAGACTCACCAACAAAGCCTGGGGGTGTAGCTCCTGGCTTTAACTGAGATCTGGAAAGGGCAATATGGTGTAATGGATTGAGAAGAGCCACAAAACAAGCCCAGAGTTGTGACTCCTAGCTGGGGCTGGGTCACCGGAAAGGTGTCACAGGCTTATCTGAATAACATAATACTGTTTGTTAAAGAAAACTAACTTTCTTGTTTATTAAAGAAAGAATCAAAAAACAAAAAACAACAAAAACTGATGAATCAGATAAATAAAAATAATGGCCTCCTTTAACTAAAATAATAAAATTAGTTACTAAATTAGTAACTAAATTAATTAAAATTTGCAAATTTCACATATAATCCATAATATTTATAGGAAATTTTCTGTGTCTTAAAGGATAGTATATTCTGTGTCTTAAAGGATAGTATATATACTTACTAAGTATTTGTTTGTCTGGGTCTCACAACATCTCCTTTAGAGTTACTAATATTATCTCCATTTTTATAGATGAAGAGATTTAAAACACAAAGAGTTTTTAAAGAACCTGTCCAAAGCCCACCCCAAGGAAGTCACGGAGAACTGTAGTTCAACTGTAAACATTTTCTTCCAGTCTTGATCACTCCAGAGTCTTAATAATTAAGTCATGGGGTTGACTAAAGATAAAATGGAAGGATCTTTGTCTTCTGAGAGCTAGTAAACAAATGTTATGCCTCAGGAAGACAGGGATCCATTAGGTAAGTCTTCGGGGATAGGAGTAAGTACTCATGGATCACACAAGCCTCAGTTAGAGCTCTTGGTAAAGAGATTATGTTTATACTTATATACTTGTATTGCATGTATACACAAACACATATACATATATCTACATAATACATCATTTTAATAAAATGTTCAAAATTATTTTAAATTAAGTTTTGGCAATTTTAGTCTTGTGAGCAATTAAAATATTACAAATAATATAATACCAACTTTGATCCTCTACTTCAATCCTAGTATCCATGTACTGCTTTGTATGTAATATGGTCTTATGCTTTTATTCAATTGCGTGTGTGTATGTGTGCTGTGTCCTGGGTGGCTGGGTGGTAGCGCACACAGAGAAGGTATGGTATCTAATAAAAGATTACATATGAGACAATTTAGTATTAAAGAAAGCTGGAGACCAGGAGAATAGCTGGTAGAGATGAGGTGCTCAAAGGAGATATTCAGGAAGAAAACGTATGCAAATCATAGGACATTTCTCTGAATGGGCTCAAGAAACTATTATGAACAAAATGTGGCCTGTTTATAAGTTATAGATTAGATGTTGACTCAACAATGTAAATAAGGTATACATTTTTTAATCTAATCTAAACATAAAGGACATGACACTTCAGAACCTTTGTCTAAATACATGCCTGTCTAACTTTGCCATCATAGATTTTTTTGGCTGGTGGCAGTTTTGCATATATGCCCCGCATGCTGTCTACAGAGTTAAAACAGGTCAGTAGTCTCCAACATATGTGTGTGTTTGTATGCATGTTTTATATAAATGACATCAATTCTATTTTGGAATATGTAATTATGTAATAGTATTTATTATTAAGTAGCTTTAGAATTACATACATATGTTCTATGTGACCAAAATCTCATTGTATTTGTATGTCTTTGAGCATAAGTTGTTGTACGCCGTGAGCTAGGGAAAACAGCCAGCTTGTAGTTTGAGTTCATCTCAGAGAAATCAGCTCTAGGGAGATTCCACCCACTGTGACCACCTGTAGGTAAACTCAGTCTTTGATCTTTGTAACTAAGTTTCACAGAAATGTCCTGGGGCCTGCTTACCGGACAGCGCCACGGTTCTGGCACTCTCCTGGTTCAAAGCCCCTGCCACCTTCCTGGTATGCATACAACTTCCTGGTGGGCTTTGAAGGTTAGAGATAGTGTCTTTCTGTTAATTACCACATTGCTGCATGGATGTATCTGCATTCCTGATTCCCCAAAACTATAAATATCCCCTGAAACAATAAAGCACATGGCCTGTCTGAAGAGCACGGGTCGTCATGTGTGTCTGTCCTCATATGTTTGGTCTTGTGTGTCTGCGGCCTGCCTGTAGAGCCCAGGTCCATCCATCCTCATGTGTCTGTTGTATGTCTGTCCTGTGTGTCTGAGTGGCCTGCCTGTAGAGCCCAGGTCGTCTTTGTCTGTCTGTGTCTGTTTTATGTCTCTGTCCTGTGTGTCTGTGTGTCTTGGTCTTGTGTGTCTGCCTGTCCCCACTCATTCCAGGGTTCCAGAGTCTCAAGGCTCACCGTTGAAACCCACTGGACGGGACAATAAGTGATATTGGATCATTTTACATCTGCTTTAAAATGATATATAATCTTAGTAACAAAATTCTGATTAATCTTTACTATTGATTTTTCTATCTACTCAGTGTTTTCTTTCCCCTTTTATTTTACTATAGAAATTTTCAAATATACAGGATGCTTGAATGAAATCCTATTATAGGCAATATCCATATGCCGACAACTTAGGCTTTACTATTAATTATGCTTGACTATGTTTACTTCACTACCTCCATTAACCTATTGTGGCGGTAGAGCAGCCCATGAGAGAGGCATCGAAATTAACATATCAATGAAGCTAGTTGGCAGAAAGATTAGAAACTGCTTCTTCCAGGGCTATGTACCAACTTAGATCATACTGAAGAAGAGCCCAGGAGATCTCCTGCTCCTCAGGAATCAAAGGCTAGGTTAATGACCTGTAAAGGATCAGAAATCATGTGATACAACTCTTCTTTCCATGTATTGTCATTGGGCTCAACAACATTTTCTAAGAAACCCTCCCTGTTGTAAGGCCAAGTAGTTGACCACTTTAAGTCCATTAGGAACCTTAATTCATCCCCATGACATAATATAATATATTTAAAAGTGTCAGTGATTAAGACATAAAAGTTTTGAGGGAAGCTTTGTTCTGCGTATTTAAACCTTCAATTTAAATTAACACAGAAGTAGTAAAATCATTTGGAAAGCACAACTCTAAATAAACCCAGTTTCTACTGTCTGGAGTATATTCTATCATTGAAAGAGCAGTTGTAAAAATATCTGGGTTTCCTACATGTGAAAAGCAAGTAAAATCAAGTTCTCTTAAGCATTCATCTCACAGCCCAGACGAGCTTCAGTTTCACTTGGCATTAGTTTCTCATCTGCTGCTGTGATAAGACACCACACTGTGACCATGGTAATTTATAGAAGGAAGAGTTGGAGCTTACACTTCCAGGAGAAAGGGCTTATAATGGTGGGAGAGCCATGGTGGAATGAGGTAGCCTGAGCAGAAAGTTGAGCAATCACATCTTCAAGCGGGCACATGAAAAAGAGAGCAACTGGAAATTGGACAAGGCTTAATAACTCCCAAAGCTTGCCTTCAGAGATGTGCTTCCTCCAGCAAGGACTCACCTTCTAAAATCTCCCTCAAATAATGCTTCCAAATGGGGACAAAATGTCCAAATACTCGGAGCCTAAGGAGGATATTCTCATTCTAGCCACCACACACTTCAATCAAATTGCTGTGGGAACTGTCATGGTTAATACAGCTGGAGAGAACCGTAAACAAGGAGTTTCTAATCAGCAAGAGCTATGCTATGGAGTACACAGTGATGCCGTGTGGTCTACTAAACATAAGACTTCATTAAATTTCTCTATTGACGGCCTCAGGGACACTATCTAAAATGGTCACACTATGACTCCAGCTTTTATTACTCATCAGTATTCTTGACCAGCAACTTATTGTTCAGAATATCCTCATAGTTTTCCTCACTAAAAAAATCAACAGACAGAAGAGCTACATCCAAGCCCCTGCAGATTTTATCCTTCAGGGCTCTGCAGTTGCTTAGGCTCCATAATCTCAAGGTCTCTTAACCAATCATTACTGCTTGCTTGCTGGAACCACACAGTACTGCACTGTTCCTGAAGTTGTCCTCTTTCAAGGATCTAGGAAATAATATTGGTAATTCGAAACACCATCTATATCCATTTTCCTCCCTTTATTCCTTGGGCCCAGTTTATGTTGAGACAGCATAGTGCTGATTTAGACTTCTGGCATAGGTCATGATGGCTAATGCTGTAAATCTGTAGGGCTAAGAGTCAATACAAAATGGCTGACACTGGATGTCTGGAAATGCCAAATAAAACATGTATGTAAACATGATGTGATTTGTTATATAACTATTTTAGGCAAGGAAGTTATGTTTGTGTGATTTTCTATAAAAAGTCCTTGAGAACAAGTGCACATGCGCTCTTTCCCAGTAGTCACTTGCCCAGTGGACAGTTTTCCCTTGTAAAGAGAAAACAAATCATGGTACATTTGTTAGCAGCTCCATGAATCTTCTTTAATCTCTCAGTTCCTTTTGACTGTCAAGCCAAGGTCCCTGACCTCAACTTCCACAGCCATACACATAACTGCAAATTGCCTCTGCAGTAGACCATGTCTATACTGCTGGCAAGTAGTCTCCAACATGGCCAGTCCTGGAATCTAATAAATAGTCCCAGAAGATATCCTTAGCTATGCTGATAGATGTTGCATAATCCTCACTGATCTTGCCAACCAGAATCAAAGCAAGTAGCAGCATTGAGGTCTGATATAGATATAGCTAACAAAATAAAGAAGTTTTATGGTACTCTTTTAGTAAACACAAACAAATATCTATAGTGTCTATACAAAAGATGAAGTTAAAGAAAAACATACTGCTACAAAGAGAAGATGGAAAGATAAGAATTAAAGAAAATGTATCTACAAAATGACTAGAACACACTGCAAGAAATGGCAATGTGCAGTCTTTACCTGTCAATAATTTCCTTGACTATTTTATTAGTCAGAAATCTCTAGCAAAACAGAATGGATACAATGAACATATGTTATAAAGGGATTTATTAGATTGGCTTGCAATCTGGGTTGTCCAACAATGATTGTATTCACATTGGAGAGGCTGAGAATCCCATAGTTGCTCAGACCATGAGACTGGGTACTTCAATCCTAATCTGGTACTAAAGGTCTCTAGGAGGGTCTTCAGTGCACATGGGAAACCTGAAGAAACTGCATTCTGATGTCAATGAAGAAGTACAGCAGAGACAGTGGTGGCAATGATGGTAGTGGCAGCAGTAGCAAAGGGTAGATGAATTTGACACTGAGAATGAAGGCAATCAGGCAAAAATAAAGTTTTTTTCCCTGACTTCTTTCTAAGTTGCCACTCACATTTAGGATGGGTCTTCCCGCTTCAGATAACCTGATCAAGAACCCCACAGTATGTTGGAGCTTTCCATTAAATTATAGATTTTTCTGTACAGTTTATTCTCCATTTTGATCCTTGTTTGCTAAACAACTATCATCTCATCAGAGTTGGCCTGATTATGTACATAACGAGGACTACAATTTCTTGATCACATACTTTTTTTAAGTTTACTCTATTAGAACTTTTCATAAGAATCTTGGAGTCGTTTTTTTAAAGTTTCTCAAATTTAGAATGCAAATTAACAAAACTCATAACAAGCTTTTATCTGCCAGATTTCACCAATAGATTTAGGTTAATTTCTTTCTTCTAAAGTACCCAAATTAGCATTCCAAGTAATATTTTTTACTCCCTGTAAAGACTAAGAACTTTAAATCATTTACCCGAGTGCTTTCCACAAGATAGCCTTACAAGTATTTATTGGCTCCATAAAAATCAAACTTGATTTATGAAAATGATCAGTATCTGAATCAATTTACATTGTTCTCAAATGAGACAATCTAGGTAAAATCTTGATTACATAACTGATGTTTCTAATTCTGTTCTCTTATAAGGAAATAGTTTTTATTGAGTTCATGCACATAATTGTATTTCATTGAAAATGAGATGATTTAGCAAGAATTTCTAAATTCTGAAAACATCAAGAATAAAAATAAGAGTTGAAACTCTGTTTAAAAATCCCAAAGGCCCACTATACTCCTGTGGACTCCCATTATCAACATCTCCTGGCCCACACAAATCCTGTTGTACTCTTCTTTGCGGGGCCACCAGGTCGATTTGCACCTTCACACCACAAATACTTGTCTTTTTCCTTTGGAACTCCACTTCCCTACTTGATTAGGCTTTCTAAGCTCCTACAGGCCTTCCCTTCATAGCCACAAAGGAGATTTGTTTCTTCCTATTCCAATGAATTTAACAGCTCCTGTGGGACTGCCTTATGCTGTGCCAATAGGTGGGTCTGCTTCTTCCTACTCCATAGGCTGGTCTGGTTCCTCTGAGAATTCCCTCTGATGTGTCTCCAGCTAGGTCTGTACCTTTCCAGCCCACAGGTTTGGCAGTCTTCTTCGGGACATGCTCCTTTCTATCCCATAGGCCTGCCAGACTCCACCTGAACTTCACTGTCCAGTACCACCAGCTATGCCCTCTCTCTCCCATTCTATAGACCCACTTAGGTCCTTTGATACTCCCCTTCTCCACACTACCATATCCTCTGGTATCCTATGGAATGCCTCTTAACTTTACCACCAGTCCCACTCCACTCCTTGTAATTTCACTTCTCTGTGTCACCAGGCCTCATGACTACATGGCTAACTTGCCAAGACTTTCACTTCATCAGAGTTTACAGAAGGTAAGGCAGTTACACTCGAAGAGACACACAAGAAAGCAGCAGAGAGGAAAAGCTCAGGGTGTTCCGACCCTTGAATAATGCCTGTTCAGGCAGATAGCATCAGACTTGTAAACACTAGTATTGAAATCTGTAGCCCTAAATACAAGTTCCACAAAAGAATACAAGGTCACAACCTGCTTAGAATTTAATACTTTCTCAAACAATATGAATGCCTATTCTGAAAAACCGAAGGTGATTTGGGGGAGAGGGTTATTGTTAGTTTTGTTTGGGGAAGTATGTTTGTTTGTTTTTGAGATAGGGTTTCCTTGTAGCCACAGATGGCCTGGAACTCATTATGTAGACAGAATGGCCTGGATCTACCTCTGAATCCACAGTGCTAGGATTAAAGGATCTACCACCATTCCCTCTCAGCTTGAAAAAACAAAGGTGATTTGAATTAAAAGAAAGATTCAAGTAACACAGAACAGAATGAAATAAGGAAGCCAATCCATTATAAAAATTGAATTCATGGGGCTGGAGAAATGGTTCAGCAGTTAAGAACATTGACTGGTCTTGCAGACGACCTGGGTTTGAGTCCTAGCACCCACAAGGCAGTTAACAACCATCTATAACTCCAGTTACAAGGCAATTCAACACCCTCTTCTCAACTCTGAAGGCATTGCATAACAGAGGTACACTTACACACATGCAGCCAAAACATTCATACACATAAAAATAATTAAATAAAAAATTAAAAAGTTAATTCTCTAAAAAAAGTTGCTGGAGAAAAACCAAGCAGAAATGATAGTGAAATCGAACAACTCAGTAAGCCAAAGAAAATACTCAGTGGAAAATCTAACCGACATACTAGATAATGTGGACAACTGAAAGTAAGAGCTGGAAGACAAAGTAAACGGAATGGGTAACTCAGTAAATGCCATTGAGAAATTTCAAAAAATTAACAGAGGATGAGAGAGTTTGGAGGCAGGAGAAAAAGGCCTAAACATTAAATTATAGGTATAGAAAAGAATATCATATGGAGAGCATAAAATATTTTTAACAAATTGTACAGACCTAGAGAAAAAGATAAGCACACATGTACAAGAAGCCTGAAGAACACCAACCAGACAGGACTAGAAAGGATACTTCCAAGAACATAGTAAGGTTAAAACATTAAAACACGCAGTGATTGTGCATGAGTTCAACACCCAAGTTTCGCCAATATACTGGTCTTCTTGACAAAAAAGTAAACAGAAAAGCACTTAAATTAAATGACATCATAAATCAAATAGAAAACAGGCATTGACAGAGCATCCCACAAAAATAATAAAGGACAGAAACACTTCTCAGGAGGACATGTATCTTTCTCTAAAATTGATCACATAGTAGTACAAAAGGGAGTCTCAACAAGCAAGGAAATTTGAAATTACATCTTGCATTCTTTCAGATCACAGTGGAATAAAGCTAAATATCAATAGTAATAGGAACTACCAAAAGTACCCAAGTTCATGTGACAACATACAACATTACTGCCAACTCATCTCTATTCCTTTCCTCTCACACAGCCTCACCCTGTGCCTTGTTAGCCTTGGACTCAAGAGGACACCAACAGCACTGCGTCAAATGTCTGGACTAGCTTCCTAACCCAGACTGGCTAAACACTCTAGCATAGATTGTGAAAACCCTCTTCACATGCTCCACCTACCCTCCATCTCTCTGGGCTCTAGACCAGGCAGACAGACCAGACCAGCCAGTAAATATCTGATAATTCAGATCCTGCCCATCATGTCTCCACTCCATTCCTCTTGCCCACCCACACCCTTTCCCCTGCCAGGCTTGGACCAAGACAGGTTCCACCTCATCTGCATCAGGTCTCTGGACTAGCTTCCTAACTCAGACTAGCTAGACACTCTAGCATAGATTTCTAAATCCCTTCATGTGATCCTTCCACCCTACATCTTCCCTGGTTCAGGACCAGCCAGCCAGATCTGCCCAACCAGGACTCTGACTAGTCAGATCCAATTTATCATGTCTCTATTCCATGCCTCTCCTCCACCCCCACCCTGCTCCCTGCCAACCTTGGACCCAGGTGGGGTCTTACTTTTTTTGCCTCAGAACTCTGAACTAGCTTCCAAATGCAGACTAGCTAAACTCCATAGTATAGACTCCATTGGCTCCTGTTCTGTCTGACAGAGACCAGCCCTCCTATTAATAAGACCAGGCAACCAACTACCCTGTCACACCATCCACGCAGACCACTCTACTAGCCTGAACAAACCTGAAACAGGAACCAATTTCCTTCTATACTTGAACAAAAAACAACCAGCTAAACAAACAGAATAGAACTTCCTACTAGACACATAATCAACAAGGAACATCCAGGTGCCCAAATGGCAGTGCAAAAACACAAAGAATGTGAAAAAGAGAGAACATGTCCCATCCCCAAAACCTACCAAGCCTACAGAAGTGCAATACAATGAAAATGTCCCTGTGAAACCCCGGGAGACAGAATTGAAAAGAACAATCATTAATATGATCAAAGAACTAAAAGAAAACACAAACAACTCAGATAGGTTATGCTTAAACTTGTGATGGAAGCCTAAAAATATACCAATATGCTGCTTAATGAAATATCAAAAAAATTGTGACATGAAAAGTGAATTCAGAAAAGAGATAGATATATTGAAGAAAATCAAAATGGAAATGAGCATGGAATTGAAAAACTCGGTAAGTCAATTAGGAACAAAGGAGAAAGCCTCACAAGTAGAGTGAATGAAACAGAAAAGAGAATATCAAGACTGGATGACAAAGTTGAAGATCTGAACTACTTAAGTACAGACAATGCAATTTATTTTTTAAAAAAGCAGAAATGGAATAGGTAGGAAATGTGGGACAATATGAAAAAACCAAATCTACAAATCATATACATACAGGAAAGAAAAGAATCTCAGGCCAATGGTATTAAACATATCTTCAACAGGATTATAAAAGAAACTTTCCCTAAATTAAGGAATCACTTAACCTATAGAGGTTCAAGAAGCACATAGATCACAAATTAGACATGACCAGAAAAGAAACCCCCCAAGACATATTATAGAATAACATTAAATGTACAGAATAAAGTAGGGTACTGAAAGCTGCTAGAGAAAACCAAATTAAATACAAAGGAAAACCCATTAGAATTACAAATGACTTTTCAATACCAACTATAAAAGTCAGAAATGCCTAAACTAAAGTATTCCCAGTTCTGTGTGACCATGAAGGTCAAATTCAAATACTTTATCCAGAAAAAATTATTTATCATGGTCAAAGGGGAATGGAAAATTTTTCATCAGATGAAGAGGCTGAGAGAATTAATGCCCACAAAACCAGCCCTACAGAGAATACCTGCAGCAATACAAAGGACCAAAGAAAGGAATGAGTATACCCAAGAGGCTACAGAAAGAAAATAAAGGTAGAATAACAGAAACATAAAATAGGACCACAAAAAATTTAAATGATAGTACCCAATAAACATCTTTCAATAATCACACTGACCTCAATAATATCAATGACCTCAACTACCTATCAAAAGACACAGGCTAGGGGAATGAAACAAGTAAGAAAACCCATCTTTTTTTTGTTTTCAAGAAACTCATCTCACTTCAAGGATAGATATTACCTGAGGGTGAAAGGATGGAAAAAAATATTCCAAGCAGAGGGCTATAAGAAACAAGCAGGTGCTGCAATCCTAATATCTGACAGACTTCAAATTAAAACAATCAGAAGAGATAAAGGGGGTCTCTTCATTCTAATCAAAGGAACAAATGATCAAGAATATATTACAATTATGAATATATATACACCAGACTCTAGAGCACCCATTTCATAAAAAAAGTACCTCAGGACTATAAAACAGAGATTAACCACAGCTCAGTAATAGTAGGTGACTATCTTCAATAGATCAACTGAGCAAATAAACAGTGAGACATCTAAGTTAAATTATATCTTTCATGAAACATACCTAACAGACATCTACAGAATATTCCACCCAAGCACCAAAGGATACACTTTATACTCTGCAGCCAATATAAGTTTTTCTGGAACTGAACACATTCTAGAACAGAAAACAAATCTCAACAAATACAAGAAAATTGAGGTAATTCCATGCATTCCATCAGATCACAGGTCAATTAAACTTATAATCAACAGCAAAAGAAACTTTAGTACCTACATGAACTCACAGAGATTAAAAAATACACTCCTGAATGATGAATTGGTCAAAGAAGAAACAAAGAAAGAAATAAAAGTATTCCTGGAACTAAATGAAACTGAGAATACAACAAAAACTCTGGGGGCACCTTAAAGCAGTTCTAAGAGAGAGATTTATAGCACTTAATGCCTACATTAAAAAACATAAAGAACACATAAATGACTTAACAGTTCAACTCAAGACTCTGGAAAACCAAGGACAAACTAAACTAAAATAAAGCAGATTAGAAAAAATAACAAAAATAAGAGCAGAAATTAATGAAATAAAAACAAAGAAAGCAATACAAAAAAATCAATGAATTTAAGATCTGGTTTTTTGAAAGGATAAACAAGATACAGACCCTTAGCCCAGTGAACTTAAAGAAAGCAGGAACAAACTCAATGAACAAAATCATAGATAAAAGGGAAAACATCACAATAGACACGAAAAAACTCCAGAACATACTAAAGGAATACTGTAAAATCTATATTCCATTAAATTTGAAAATCTAAAAGTTAAACCAAGACAAAATCAACAGCTTCAACAGACCCATAACAAATTAATACAGTAATGTAAAACCTACTGACTAAAAAAAGCCCAGGTCCAGTTGGATTCACAGCAGAATTCTGCCAGAAATTCCAAGAAGATCTACAACTAATGTTTCTTAAATTATTTAAATGGACAGAAACAGAGGGAGAATACCAAAACTCTATCTATGGAGCCAGAATCACTGTAATACCCCAAAAGAAGACAACTATAGGCCCATTCCTTAGTGAACATTAATGCAAAGATACTCAACAAAATAATTTAAAATGCATACATCAAACGATCATTCACCATGATTAAATTGGCTTTATTCCAGAGAGACGTGGTTGGTTGAATATATATATGTTAAGAAATGTATTAAAACATATAAATGAACTTAAGCACAAAAACCACATGGTCTTCTCAATAGATGCAGAAAAAGCCTTTGAAAAACTCCAACATGCATTAATGTTAAAAATCCTAGAAAGGATTGATCTGTAAGGAACACACCTCAATATAATTAAAGTTATATTCAACAAACTCATAGTCAACATCATTCTAAATGGAGAAAAATTGGAAGCATTTCCATTAAAATCAATAACCAGACAGGGCTGTCCACTATCTTAACTCCTTTTCAATATAGTGCTTGAAACTCTTGTAAGAGCAATAAGACAAGAGAAGGAAATTAAAGGAGCACTAATTGGAAAAGAAGAAATTATCTGTATTTGCAGATGATATGTTATTATATAAAAACGTTCAAAAAATTCCATTAGAAAATTGTTAACACTTTCATTAAATTGGCAGGTTACAAAATCTACATACAAAAATCAGTAGTCATTCTATATACCAATAACAATCAGAAAAAGCATTCAAGGAAACTCTACCATTCATAATAACCTCCAAACATATTTAGGAATAAAACTAACCAACAACATTAATGTTCTTTTCATTAATTAATGAATTATGAATTATTGAATTAATGAAAATTTCAAATACTTAAAAAGAAGACATAGAAAACACTAGGATATGGAAAGACCAACCATGTTCATGGATTGATAGACTCAATATTGTGAAATGACAATCTTAACAAAAGTAATCTATACAATCGATGCAATGCTAATCAAAATACCCATGATATTCTTCACAGAGCTAGAAAAAAAATCATCCTAAAATTCAAATAGAATCAGAAAAGACCCTGGATAGCCAAATAAATCTTGGCCAAAAAGAACAATGCTGGAGGGATCACCATACCAGATTTCAGATTACATTGCAAAGATACAGTCATAAAAATCCTATGGTATTGGCACAAAAATAGACATGTAGATCAATTGAACACAATAGCAGACTCAAACATGAGTATATGCAATTTCACCACCTGATACTTGATAAAGGTGCCAAGAATATCCAATGAAGGAAAGACAGTATCTTCAACAAATGATGCTAGCAACACTGGATCTCCACTTGTAGAAGAATGAAATTGGACCATTATTTTTCACCCTGCACAAACATAAACTCCAAATGTATTAAAGACCTCAATAAAAAACCTGAAATTCTGAAACTGCTAGAAGAAAACGTAGGCCGTACCCTTCAACATATAGGAGTAGGAAAGGACTTTCTAAATAAGCCATCAGCTACTCAGGCATTAAGGTCAACAATCAGTAAGTGGAACCTCATTAAACTACAATCCTGCTGTATAGCAAAAGAAACAAGGAAGAGAAGAGGAAACCCACTGAGTGGGAGAAATGTTAGCCAGATACACATCATACAGAGTATTAATATCCAGAGCATACAAAGAACTCAAAAAAATAAACATGAAAATAAACGACCCAATAAAAAGATGAGTTATAGACCTAAACAGAGTTCTCAAGAAGAAATAAAATGGCTAAGAAACACCCTAAGAAATGCTCAGTATCTTTAGTAGTTATAGAAATGCAAATAAAAAACACTTCAAGATTCCATCTTACCCTAGTCTGATTGGTTGAGTTCAAGAGAATGAACTACTCCAAATGCTGGTGAGGATGTGGAAAAAGGTTCATTCACTGCTGGTGGGAATGCAGACTCATGCAACTGCTATGGAACATAGTGTGGAAAACTCTCAAAAACTTAAAAACGCATCTATCATATGATCCAGTTATACCACTCCTTAGCATATACCCAACGGACTCCTCCTACTGTGGAGATACTGGTGCACCCATATTTGTTACTGTTCTCTTCACAATAGTTAAGAAATGGAAACAACCTAAATGCCCTTAATCTGACAGATGGAAAATGAAAATATGGTACATTTAAACAATGGAGTTCTACACAACAATAAGAAAAGATGAAATTTTCAGGAAAATGGATGGAAATAGAGTGTTATACTAAGTGAATTAACACAAATGCAGAAAAGCAAACAATGTATGTTCTCCCTTATTTATGGATTGTAGCACCAATCCCCTATAGATGAGCATATATCCTGATCTAATTCCAGTAGCCAGGAAAATGGAAAGGATACACGGCAATAAAGGAAAAGAAAACTCAAAAGAGGGGGATAGTATGGAACAAATGTTACCAGGGGGAAAATGTGTAAATTGGGATTGTTCATCTGGGAGAAGAGATAGGATCATGCATGCAATGGGCCATGGTGGGGGGGGGGAGTCAGAGATGGGGGGAAGGTGGAATGTGGGAATTATTGGAGGGAGGATGGGGATAATGGGGGTACTGGGTCTAGGGAAGGTGGAGGGAGGTTGGATAAGAAGGAAATTCAATAGAGATAAATGAATCTTGGAAGGCTAGGTTCCCCAGAGGGAAATGTTATTCCCTAGTAACTCCATGAAAAAAGCACATACAGTGTCTAAACATAAGTGTGTATATATGCCTGGGGGCTAGGTGCCAAGTAAAACAATAGCAGACAGATGAAGTCTCCCTTTTGAGTGGTTGGTGGAGGTTGTCAAGGAGACTAGCAAAATGTCAAGGGCTATTGCCAGGGGCTCTTAATTATTTCCCAGAACTAATAGTTAGGACCGTGCTTCTGAAGACAGGACATACTTCAGATACAGGATTTGGAGCAGTGGAATGGGAGATGACCTGGAATCCCTTCTACTTGAAATTTGGCTCTCATCATCCTAGATGTTAATATGCAAAGTGCTAAGGGACAATATCAGCCAGTGGTCCATTCAAGCCATAGAGCCTAATAACTATGACAACCTGCACAGCAAGTTACCTTTATTGGTACACTGGTAGCACCATTATCTAACGCTACCTACTTGGACATGAAGTCCTCTTAATGGGAGTCAGCTCATGGGTGGCACTGTGAAATCCTCCAAATAAACATGACTGGGGAGGACATAGATTCTAGAGAAAACATTGGCTCTGTCATATCTCTAGACAAATGAAATTTCTTACTGTAAGCTCAACACAGATCCTTATATTTACAGATAAGCATTTCATATACCACTTATCAAGGAAACTTCTTTTTGAAACAGATGGAGGCTGCTTGCAGAGCTCCACATTGGTCAGACACAGAGAGTGTACTTCTGACAGATGTTCAGTCCTAGGGGACACACCCGCAGTTGATCCTCTACACCTAAGGCTCCTGGAACATAGTGGAACAAGGGGTGGAGAGAAAAATAATTCATTCCTCAATCCTCACCAGTAAAGCTTCCTTATACAACAGAATGTGATGCACACAGGGGGCCACAGTGGGCCAAGTTTTTAAAGAATAAGAGACTGTATAATGTGTATCACTGGTTAGGACTCCCTTATTGAACATCACCTACCCATGGATCAGGTTCCATTATGAAAGAGAGGATGAAAAGATTGTAAGAGCCAGGACTGGTTCATAAACTTAGGGGAGGAGAGGTTGTCAGGCCATGAGAAGCTCGCATGTGTGAACTTGTGGCGGTTGGTGGTGTTGTCAGGCTCAGGACCCATGCCAGCTCAGTTAAACAGGGGCCCAGAAAAGAGAAGAGAAATAGGTGGCAGGTAGGCCCTAGACTGAGAAATATTGGGAACTGGTTGCTACTGGGTGTGGGAGATTATGCTTTACTTGGGATCTCTGGATGGACTGACTAGACACCAGTGGATGGGTTTGCACTGAGGGATGTTTGTGTGTAGCTGCTTAATGGAATGGGACTTGCCAGGCGTGTGATGGAATGCATCGTGGAGGGTTAGGGGGGCATGATTGAGGACTATTATATGGGATTACAAAAGCTCAATTTTTTTTAAAAAACCCACATTATTGAATGACAGCTGAGATAAGGAAAAAAGCAAGCAAGAAATTAAACTTTTCCTAGAATTGAATGGAAATTAAAATATAAGCAACAGAAAGAAGAAAGATTATGAACTACCTAGTTTATATCAAAAAATGAAAGATTGCAAAATAATAACTTCATAATGCAACTGAAGGCCTTAGCAGAAAAAGAGTATTCAACACTCCCAAAAAAGTTGACAGGAAGAGATCATCAAAATGAGAGTAAAATATTCAAATAGAAACAAGAACATTACAAGGCTTCAATGAAATAAAGAGTTGGTTCTTTGAGAAAAGTAACAAGATTGACAAACCCCAAGTAAAATTAACCAAAAGAGAGAAAAGACCCAAATTATTAAATTGGAGATGAAATGGAGTCATTAAAACAGACAGAAATTCAGAAGCCATAAGGACATACTTCAAAATTTATGTTTCACTAAACTTGGAAACATAAATTTCTAAATAATTTTAAAGACATATATGACCTACAAAAGTTAAAGATGATGTAAATAATTTAAACAGAGGTATGAAAACCAATGAGATAGAAGCAGTAATTTAAAAACTAACTAAAAACAACCCAAAGAAAGATGTATTTAGCATTGAACTGTACCAGAATTTTAAAGAAAAACTAATACCAGTATTCCTCAAATTATTCCATAAAGTAGAAATTAAGGAACACTTACAACTTCATCTTATGAAGCCAGTATTACCCTGATAGCAAAATCAGATAAAGACCCAACAGAAAGAAGAGAGTGTTAGGCCAATCTTCCTAAGGAACACAGACACAAGAATATTCTTAAATATTTTTATTAATATGTGAGAATTTATAAAATATAGTTTAATCAGTTTCACCCCCATCCAAATTCATCCAAGATTCATTCCCACATCCTTACCCACCCAAATTTGTGGTTTCTTTTTGTGTAATGATACAAAAAGACATACTTATCAATGGGATAGAACTGAAGACCCACATATTAGTCCATACTCCTTCAGTCAACTAATTTTGAACAATGAGGTCACCTATGCACATAGAAAAAAAGAGAGCATCCTCTGCAAATGGTGTTGGTCAAACTGGATAACTCCATCTATATGAATGAACTTAGATCCTTATCTATATTATCCAGCAGAAAACACAACTCCAAATGGATCTTGAACCTGATACTTTGAATCTTATAGAAGAGAAGGTAAGGAAGATCCTCAAACTTATAAGCACAGGAAAGGACTGTCTGAACAGGACTCTGAGGGCACAGAAATTAAGACCAACAATTTACTAATGGAAATCCATGATACTAAAATGCTTCTATACAGTAAAGGAAACCATAATTTGATTAATGAGGCATCCTATGGAATAGGAAAATATTTTAACAGCTATAAATGTGACAGAATTTTAGTGTAGAGAATGTACAACGAGCTGAAAATTTAAACACTTAGAAGTCAAACAGGTCAATTAAAAATTGTGACTTGTATCAAGAGAGTTCTGAGAAATATTTTTAAAATGTACAGCATCCTTAGACATTGGGGAAATGCAAATTAAATGTACTCTGAGAATTTGTCTTACACTACACATGATGATTAAAATAAAATAATGACTACAAATTCTGGTGTGGCTGTGGGGATAGTGGAATGCTTATTCACTATTGGTGGGAATGGAAACTGATATATTCAGGAACTGTAGAGGCTCCTCAAATGATAGAAATATATCTACCATGTGATCTAGCTGTACTACTACAGGTCATTCATATTCCTTAAGGACCATATATCCTACTGCAGAGATACAATGTTCATTGCTGCTCTATTCACAATAGCCAAGAAATGTAAAGAACCTAGATGTTCATCAATTGATTAATGAATATTGAAAGTGTAGTTCATATACACAATGGAATACTATTCAGTTATAACAATAAAATTCTGAAATATATAGGTAAATAATGGTACTAGAAACAAACTTTCTAAGTGAGGTATCCCAGACCCAGAAATATATCACCATATGTTCTCTCCCTTATGTGGGTGCTAGCTTTGAATCAGTAAGTATGTGTTTTTAAGTTGGAGCATCCATAGAAGGCAGAAAACAAGGGGCCATGGGGTGGATCTCAGGGGAAAGAGATAGGGTGCATGTGGTAGGAAGGAGATGAGAACAATAGGATAGGAAGAGTTAAATGTGTAGGGGAATGGGAAGGCATGGTAAAAGAGAAAGCATGGCAAGGAATAATTAACAGTAAACATCTTTCTTTTTCGTTTATATGAGTGTTTTGCCTACATGTATGTAAGTGTACACATGCACTCAGTGTCCATGGAGGCTGGAAGAGGCATTTGATTTCCTGGAACTAAAGTTGTGGACAGTTGATAGCTACCATATGGGCACTGGTAATTGAACCTGGGTCCTCTGTAAAAGTAAGTGCTCTTAACCTCAGAGCTATCATACCAGTCCTTGAACATGTTGTATTTCCATACACACTTCTGTAGAATCCTCCCCAAATATGTGCATATACATATGTGAAATGAGATTAAACAGAGTTTAAATATGCTATAATAGAAGACAGTGCCTCTCTCAGACTCCATAAGCTATTAAAGAAAAAGCCCAGTGAAAACTAAATGTTATCTATTTTCCAGTTTTTGGTTGTGGAACCAAATAGACCCCCGCCCATACTCCTGCCCATTACAAGATATTGCCATTGTTTCTAGTTACCCTCCATAAATTGATGGTAAAACCCTATTGATAAAGATACCACATGCTTATATTCTAGGACATGGAGAAATCAGGTTCACTGCTAACCTGAAGGCTTCATCCCTATTGGCTAGGTTTCATAGTTTCAGAAGTTCCTGCTTATTCTTATTAAGGAATAAAGTCTCCAAAAATCTAATGTAGTTAAACTATGTGAACTACAATAACAATTGACCTGACAATATATGCCCACTGAGACAATAATTTCACAAATGGTATGGGAGTAACCAACCATTTTCTTACTGGACACAATTCCACATGATTTCCACAAGGTGGAACTCATGGTATCATTAACTGGGCCAAAAACCTAAGCTGGGGAAAACCTAATGCTGTTTGTTTTTCTGTTAAATGGACATAGTAAAAACAAAGCAAAAAAAAAAAAAAGAAAAAAGAAAAACCTGTCCACAGAGATCTTATCTTTACATTACATTCATAGATTATTCTCTCTCTCTCTCAGTTCTCACCAAGAAAGAATCTTTTGGCTATAGAAGGTAATTTATGTAGAGACTAACAACTGGTCAATATGCATAGAGTAAGTGACTGTGGAGTGATTAGGTCTAAATGGGTCAGGATCATCATGGAAGGGGAGTCAGAAATATCATAAGAGACGTAGAGAGTAGACCCTTGTAGCAAGTCAATGCTTACTTACATGACAGATCCTCTGCACACATGAGCTCACAACAGCAGTGATTCTAATCACAAGACCTCCATAAGATCAAGTCAGCCAAAATCCCAACATTGTTAGGAGGGGAGCTCATGAAGTCCACCCCTGTCTCAGGATCAACTAACAACAGATAACTACTTGGTGTGTGTGGGATAGTAAATTTCTTTAGGTATCTGGTCCCTGATAATCTACCCATGCACTAATAGATGGTCCTACACCCATGTTCATATAGAGAGCATTAACTGAACTCAGTGTTTTTAAAAATAAAAGAGCACATGATGTTGGAAGGGGAAAGGGGTGGAATTTAATGGGGGAGAAATTAAAGAGAAAGGAATGGGAAATGGATGTAATGAAACATATACATGTATGAAATTCTCAAAAAATATTAGTAAGAACTTCAAAACAAGAAAAGATTGATAAATCCTCTGGCAAATTAAGAAAAAGAAACAGAGAGAAGATAGGTATGTGAGATGGCTCAGTATTTAAACTACACAAAACTGGATGACCTGAGCTCAGTCTCCGAGAAACACATGTCAGAAGGAGAGAAGAAACTCCTGCAAGTTGTCCTCTGACCTTTATACATGTATCATGCCACATGCACATAAGCATGCACACACATGTACATGTGCACACATAAATATAATAAAAATTTATAGTTAAGATACAAATTAATAGCTTTAGAAAGCAAAAGGAAGACATTGCAACACAAAACAATGAAATTCAGTAAATGTCAAGTTGGAAAGCCTAAAGGCATGGATGAATGTCTAAACATATCTACCAAAGTTATACCAAGAAGATATAAATATTTAAAATCTATAGTAAGTAATGGAATTGAAGCAGTAATAAAATAATTTCCTGACTACAAAAAGCCAAATATGAATGGATTAAATATATAGTTCTACCGTACATCTGAAGGAAAACTAAAGTCAATGCTTCTCATTTTGTAAAATTAAAAAGTGAGGAACATTTCCAAATTCTTTTTACAAAGCCAACATTACTCTAATACACAAACAGATAAAGACATAGTGAAAAAGTACGTATGGGCCAATCAACTTGATGAGTATAGATGTAAAATTCTCAAGAAAATATTTGAAAACTGAATACAGGAACATGCCAAAATATCATTAACTGAAATGAAGTGGCTTTATTTCAATGATGTTAAGATGGTTCCGCATACACACACTGATATGTATAATGCATGATATAAATGGACTTAAGGACATAAAACACTTGATCATGTCAATAGATGAATAAAGTGCCTTTGACTAAATCTAACATCACTTCATGATAAACATTCTGTAAAGACCAAGATAGATGAACACATCTCAGTATAATAAGACTCCACTCAACAAACTTACAGCAAGCCTCATGATAAATGGAAAACAATGGAAATATTTTGACTAAAATAAGGCTGTCCTGTCTTTCAACTAATATTCAATATAGAGTTTGAAGTCTTAGCTAGAGTAGTACAATAAGAGAAGAAATCAACATATCCCTATTTGCAGATGAAGTACTCTAACGATTCCACCACAAATTCTGTACGCCTCCCCATGGTCCCTCTCCACATTTCATGCTTTCTGCAATCAAATGCTATATCACTGAGCTATATCTCCATGCCAATTTCATGCTTCCTTTTATATATGCTTAGACCTGTCAAGGGCTCTGATTCTATTTATGTTTAGATTGTGGGCCTGAGCCTCTATCAGCTAAGCCATCCCTCCAGCCCATAGTCTGATGTTTGATTTCTTAATGTTGATATTTAGAGCTATGCACATACCACTTAGGACTGTTTCAAAAACAAAAATCTCATAGATTGTTTTTAAATGTTATGTTTCATTTGTTTCTAGGAGTTTCATTCTTTCCTTTTTATTTTTTTAATTTTTGGGGGACAAGGTCTCCCTGTAGCACCAGCTGTCCTGGAACTCACAATGTGAGTGTGGTCTCAATTTCACATTGATTCTGCCTCCCATGTGTTGGGATTAAAGGTATGTGCCACCGTGCCTGGTTTCTAGGAGTTTCTGAATTCTCTTCTTGATTTCCTCAATGATCTGATCATCATTCAGTAATGTTGTTTAATCTCCATGAGATTATGTATGTTATATATTTTCTCTTTTTGTTTATAGTTTATTTTCATTGAGATCAGATAGAGTTATTTCAAGGAATTATCTCAGTTTTATTATGTTAAGATCTATTTTGTGTCCTAATATAATCACCTATTTTAGGAAAAGTTCTGTTGGTGAAAGAAAAGAACATTTATTTTTCAGTTGCAGGAATGACATAAAATGAACAGAATTACATTGATTGTAATGCAAACAAGTTCAGGGAGCTATGTGAACTTGTGACCTGGCACCTGACCTTGATCCTTGGTAACTTTAATTTGCCTTCCACCCAAGATAGTGAATGAATGTGAGTATCTTGAGAATTATCAAATCAAAGTGCTGAAGGTGGACATTCACATTCATATCTTCATTGAAAACAATGAAGCCTGAGAAGGATGCTTAACATTTCATACATGAAATGTTTTAGGCTTAGCATGAAAAGGCATGTTTGTCTAATAAGATAAGGGTGTATCCAAACTTGTAGCTCTCCATATTGATGCTGGAGAAACAGTTTTGAATAAAATTATGGGAGAATCCCAACTCAACACCACAGTTCCAGGAGATACCTGGAAGAATGGGTACCCTCCAAGTTCTGGCATAACTAAAGGTAACTATCAGGCTGTTTATTCAGGTATAAATGTAATGTTGACAGAGTAATACCTCAACTGTTGGTTGGAATGCTCCATAGATAGCCATAAAGTCCATTTTATCTGTGATGGCATTAATTCAGACCATTCTCTGTTTATTTTTTGCCTAAATGTCTTGTCAATAATTGATCATAGGTTACTGAAGTCATCTCTTCTTATTATTCTTCAGATAATGTGTGGCCCTACATCTGTTAGTGTTTCCTTTAAGAAATTATATGTACTCTGTTTAAAATTATAATGTATTCTTTAAAAAATAGTATCTGTATTGAATATTTGAAAATTTATGCATTGTATTTTGATCATATTCCACTGTCCTTCCTCATTTCCTCTCAGATACACCACCACCGCTCTGCCCTTCCTAACTTCATACCCTCTAGTTTTATACACTATCCAATCCAACTTGTATTCCCTCAGATATTCTTGGCTGTTGGTCTATCCCTGGGAGCATGATCAACCTACCCCAGAATCATAATGGAAACTGACTCTCCCTTTCCAAGCATCTATCATTTGTCAAAAGCTCCTCACATATGGGTGGGGCTTCACATCTACCTCCCCACTCCATTCTGAGATTTTGTCTGATTTTAGCTTGAGCAGATTTTGTGTGTGCAATGTACTCTTGATGGACTATTCTCTTAATTGGTGTGAAGTAAACTAATTTCTCTGACTAATTTTGGTTTCAAGTGTATTTTGCCATATATTGTAACAGTGATGCCTGCTTATTTCCTAATTCCATTCACTTGGAGTATACTTTCAGTCCTTTTACCACAAGACAGTATCTCTCTTTTATATTGGGGTGCATGTTTTGGAAGCAACAACTAGAGAAGAACCTACTTTTCAATACAAATAACCAGTCTATGGACTTTGATTGGAGAATTGAGGCCAACAATATTCAGAGTTATTATTAAAAGTATGTATTATGTCTTATCACTTTGTTGATCTTGTAGTATTATTTTATTCTTCCCCTCTTGCTTAAATACTAGTCATCTGTGGCTTTTTCTTTCCTCTGTCCTCATGTATATATGGTCTTATTTCAAAGAATTCCCTCAGTTCTATAGAGATTGCTTAAGAGTCATGAATTCCTATAGACTGCTTTCATCCTGAAGAATTTTTCTCTCTTCTTCAATTATAATACATAGCTTAATTAGTTTTCTGTTGCTATGATAAATCACTCTAACCAAAAAACTTATAAAAGTATTTACTTTGGCCTACAGTCCCAGAGGGTTAAGAGTCCACCATGGCAAAGAGGCAAGGCAGCAAGCCACAGGTGTTGAGGCAAGAGCAGGAAGCCCAGACAGGCTATCTCCAAGGAAAACAAAAAGCAGAGAGAGAAAACTGAAAGTGGGACCAAGCTAGGAATTCTCAAAACCCACCCACAGTGTCATACTTCCTTTAGTGAGTTTGAACTTTCTAAACCTCCCAAAACAATGCTACAAAGTAGAACTAAGTTCAAATGTTTGAGCCTATGGGTTACATTCTCATTTAAAAGATCACAATAGTTTTCCTGGGTATAGTGTTTTTACAGTCTTTTAAAAAGAATTTTATTTATTATTGAATTTTTGTGATTTTCATACCATATATTTTGATGATATTTAAATCATTTTCCCTCTCTTCACCTCTCCTTGTAGCCACCACTCAATTTATTGTACTTTCTTCTACATATAATAATGGCCTATCCAGTCTGATTTCTGACCTCAAATGTCCTTTAGTATGAGTCCATCCAGTGGGCCCACTAAGAGTCTTTTATCCTAGCAGTTATCATTTACCAAAAGTACCTTAGATTGGGTTGGATTTTCTACCCACTTACCATGTGTATGCTCAAATTTTATCTGGTTTGAGTTTACGTAGGACTTGTGTGTGGTATTACCACTATTGTGAGTTTATATGAGTAATAAATCAGCTATGTGGAAGTCTCTGTTTTCTTGTGGTCATCCACAGCCTCTGACTCTTAAAATCTTTCCACCTCCTCTTCTGCAATGATTCTGAGTCTTGAGAGGCAGAGGTTTAAATAGGTGCTCTGTTCAGGATAAGCACTCTGCAGCCTCTTGTTGGCTGCAAATTGGCCAATTGTGTGTTTCTGTCACTCACATAATTTTTATACAAGATATCTTCTTTACATAATTTTATTATGATATGCATGCCAATATACATTGTTTGTCAGTTTCTTACATTATTTTATTGGAGACATGTCTACTTAGGATGTGGTTTTTCAGTTTCTCAGTCATCGAAAATACATCATTAAGATTATTTCTGTTCATTATAGTAAAAGGAATAGAAAACACTTCATTGTATACAAGGGGTGCAATCATCAATGAAACTAATAACAAAATTAGAGTTACTACAGAGAGACTAATTTTACTATTGTGTTATTAGCTTTCAAGTATTAAGAAACAATTTCAGATGCAAAGTTCATCATTACTCAGATTCTCTTATATATTAAAATCATTTGATAGTAAAATTGTGTATTATTTAGCTTTTGTTGCTATAATAGAACACCATGATCAAGGAAATTTATAAAAAGAAGAGTTTATCTGCTGTATGGTTCCAAAAGGCTACAAGTCCATCATCACAGGGGAGACATGGCAGGAGGCAGCCTAAGAAGAAAATAGAGAGCTCACATCTTTAAGCATGAAAGAACAAGATGGAAGTGGGGAAGGGGCCATGAACTCCCAAAGCACACACCCCAGGGATGTTCTGCCTCCAGCAAAGTCACAGATCCTAACCTCCCACAAACAGCACCCTAACTAGGGGTAAGTATCCAAATAAGTGTATCTATGGGGAACATTTCTCATTCAAACTAACACAAATGGTCTTATCATTATCATATTTTGAAAAGACTATATATAAAAGTATAAGTCATAATTTGAAAATCAGACTATATCATTGGGTAACATGTTTCTTCTTTTAAATGGTTTTAGAAGTCTATAAGCCATGTCAAAATTATTTCATGTCAATTATAATATCACTTACTTGAGCCACAAGATAGTCATCATTTTGAATGACATGTAATTACCTACTCACCTATTGGTTATTTACAGTCTACTTGGTTATACAAAGACATTATAAAAAGATTATCTACCCCAAAACTCTATCCTGCCGGACTCTTACAGTTGGTTAGCCAAGGCATTATGTTAAGCAAACCTAAAACAGCTAAAAATCTTTGAGCCAATAATTTTTATCCCAATTTACTAAAGGAAAACTGCACATAACATGTAAACACCCCCCCACATTAAAACAACCAAACTAAAGAATACCTAAAATAAATATGTCCCATATTAGATTACTTAAAATTACAAAGAGTATACATGTTTTGCCCATTTTTTTATTCAATGAAGGAAAAGATTTATCAAGGCAGGCAGGAAACTGAACTAATAATGGGGAGCCATTTCAGGAGACAGCTGAACATTTTGAGTCTCAGCATTTCTAAGTTCAGGCTTCCTGGAGAGCAAGGGCCTCAGTACAAGCTAATTATGAGTCCAATTATATGCATAGTCCATTAACTGCAGTTCTGAGTGTATAGGATCACTTCCCGAATAGTGAAACAAAGTACATTGATTCATTTTGATTCCAATGCTTTGTCAAGTTTAACAAGCCCTTTTTAGAAGAAAGGACCAACTTATTCCAATCCCAGAAGATAACAATTCCTGAATGCTTTCAGTTTACACTCATGATGCAAAATTACAAGACCCTCTATGATTAGGCTCTTCATTATGTCGTGTCTGTATGTCATAAAATATCAAGTTCATATGTCCCTGAGAATTGTTGCATTTTTTTAATCACCTGAGAAGTGCTTCTAGCAGAAGTTCCTATAATATATTCCATTCGTGTCAAATATTGTTTGATTCTCTTTTTTAATATAGGCTACAAAACATGATCTAATTCCTTTAACTCCTTTTATTTTTCAGAAGTTATTTTATACTGATGATATATTAACATATCTATTTGAACTTGCTTATTAGTTTTTCCCATCACCAGGAGATGAACACTTTGAGAATACGGATTCTATTTGACTCACTTAGTCTTCAAAGACTGATAGAACAAGGAATGTCAGTCATTTGGAGTGATTTACCAAACAAGATTATTTGAGTGAAACCTGACCTTGCCAACAAGTTTTTAACACAGATGTCCTTCTTGATCAAACCCTATCCAGGGTCCTCTGAGTACTCTTTTCACTAGGTCTCACACTTGACTTTTAAAAAATTGAACAAATATTAACATAGTTTCTAACAGCTCAAAGTTGCATTCCTAAAATAACTTTAGCCTCCCTTGATGTATTGCCTGGCAATACTCAAGGCCTCTAAAGAATTTTCTGTCTATTTTAGCCAACATTTGAAGAAAGGGTTGCTGTCTCCAAGTCTGAATGGAAAGATAGGAACCAAACTTGGACAAACTTCAGTTAGAAAACCTTCATGAGGTTCACATGGACCAACCTTGACCTAGTCTGCCTTCTAACTATCTGTAATATTTCACATCTCTGCATTGAAGCTTCCACTCCCTTATTCCTTTAGTCTCCCTTTTAAGGAATAATCATGTCTGAGAGCATAGCTCTGTGATAGTACTCGTGGTTAGCCTGAATAAGGCTCTGAGTTTTATCTTTACTACCACAAAAACACCAATAAAATAACCCATCACTTCTTTATAAATTGAGTGCATGCTGGACAGTTTCCCCTACTGCTGATTACAAACTGGCCCCATCACTTAAGCTAATCTCTAGGTTTCTATGAATATACCCAGTCAACCTTGTCCAAATTGTTAATGATTTAAATTTTTTATTACTTTATTGTCAAGGCTTGTTTATTATTAGCGTATTTGAGGAAAAAAAAAGACACATGCAATTTTAGAAAACCTTTTCCTATTATTAGTAAAACAAAACCCTTAATGTTTTTACCAATGTAGTATAAATGTTATATGTAAGTTTTTGATTTTTTGATATATCCATCATTTTAAACAAACTGATTTAGATCTAATTGGAGTTACTACTAGAGTTTTTATATCTTGACTACTTTTAAAATATATACTTAAGAAAAAATAGTCAATTTTCAGGAATACAAAAATATTTCCCCCAAACATTATTAACACAGAGTAGTCCCTATTCCCCACAACAATAAAATTTCCTTAGTGTCCTGGTTCCTGAAGGAATTATTCTTGGGTGATAAATTATTTTTATAGTGTTGAATTGTTTTAGGATTAGACATCGAATTGGGACAAGTTTTATTCTCTCAAAACATAAGCCAGGGTTTTTATTTGATTTTGTTTGTTTATTGTTCCACTGTTTGTAAGCTTTAGCCTTCATAGACAGAGCAGAAACTTGCAGGATAGCATGTTATTTGAAGCCAGTAATAGCAGTCAATGACGACCTATGCAAAAGACAAAAATATGTAGTTGTAAAATCTGTATCTTTTCTTATTCACTTTTTCTATTCATGTTACTCAAGATGTGTGTCTTGTGGATGTTTACATTCTCACCACATCGTTTTGAATACTGGCAAAAAAGAATCTTAGAAATTACATACATGCAGTTCTGTCTTATAGTGTAGACATACAATGCATTTCTCCATTTTTTCCACACAATTTCATTATCAAGGTGATTTACAATGAGTAATTATGGTAGTTTAAGATTTCATATCTATGGTATTTCTGCTAATAATCGGAAGAAAAAATCCTTTTGATCTTCCTTTGGTTTGATTTTTCTTCCATGTTCCTGATATCACTACATTTTTAGATCATATATGTTTTAGATTTTTGGTTTAAACTATATTTGACATATATTGTGTGTTATAGAGTCAAGAGTAAACAATATAATGAGTATCCATTTTATATATTTGGATATCTGGTTGACATCAAGCTGTGAGAGTATTTCTGTCTAATAATAATTAAGTATATGACCCAGTTGTATACAAACACAACCATTTTGTTATTAATAATCTAATTACTTAGAGTCTGTATCACATCACTAAATTATTTAGTGTCAGAAACTTTGTTTCTTTCAGATCCATTATCTGAGCATTTAAAGAAAACTTGACAGAATTATTGTTTTGTTAAATAAAGTGAAGTTATGTCCTATCAAAGGTTTTATAAACTCATGCCTCAATATTTCTAACAACATTTTTCTTAATACTTTAACAATCTATTTTTCAAAATAAAATAGAATCATTTCAATAGGTCACACAAAAATGTTTCTTATAGTTTTATTTAGGAAGTAGTTTGACTAATGCTTCTTGGCAAGGTAATTAATTGAGAGCCTCTGTATTGACTTAGGTTGTTCAGGATGAGAGACATCCACAAAAAGGCAAATACCATTTCTTAGATTAGTTAGGAATGTAATAAGGAAATTTATCAGCTGCTACATGGGAAAAAATCTTTCTAAGGAGATTAAACTAGTAGTATCAAATGTTTTGCACCTAATTGCCATCTCTTATTTGTATTCAGGAGGTTCAAATCCTTACTAGAGAAAGGCCCACATCTGCAGCTAGTTCATTATTTTGCTAGGTGTAGTGGCTTATCTTGGTTGTCAAAATGACTGGATCTTGAATCAATTAAAACTCAAGCTACCAGGGACTCCTTCAAGAGACTTCCTTGACCAAATTTCTGAAGTGGGCAAACCCACCCTAAATGTGAGTGGCACCATCTGGTTGCAGCCCATATAGAAGGACAAGGAGGAAGGAAGCATTTTTTGCCAGCTTGCCTTCACTCTCACTTCCATGTTAATTTAATCCATTGCTGTGGCATTCCTTTGCTGATACTAGAACCAACTCCTTTGGGCTTCCAGAATACACTGAAGAAAAACAGAACTCCAGGGATTCTCCAGGCTTTCAGCTCCAAACTGAGACTGCTGAAACATCCAGCTTCATGGGCTGAGCAACCACTAGATTCTGAGCATGTCCAGTGTGAGATAGCTATTGCTGGACCACCTAAACCATATGGTATAATCCTATCTAATTCTCTCTCTCTCTCTTTCTCTCTCTCTCTCTTTTTATCAGTTTTGTTCCCTTAGAAAACCATAAACAAAGCACTAGCAAACACTTGGAAACCTACATTTTGAGAACAACTAGTATAGGCAACCTAAGTGCTTCATTCTTCTAACATTTCCTACTTGTGTTGTCCTTCCAATACTTTTCAGTAAAAAAGACAAGGAAACTTGTCAAGGCTTAAATTGTGGATGGAAGTGAGTGTGTGGGTGGCAATTCAGTTCTACTTAACTTTGAGATGTATCCAACTTTGACATGAATAGTCTCTAAAATTTTTTGAGTCATATATTTACAAGTATAGTTAAAAGAATTTGCACAATTCTCCTGTTTTAAAAAATATTTTATCTATCTTATTTTATGTGTATTTCCTCTATGTATATAAGTACACCTGTGTTGTGATGCCTGCAGAAGTCAGAGGAGGGTATTAGATCCCTTGGAACTGGAGTTAGGACTGTTGTTATCTGTCATGTGGGTGCTGCTGGTAACCAAACTCAGGTCCTCAGCAACACTAACCACTGCAACCAGTGTTCTCAACCACTGAACCTTCTCTCCAACCCCAAATCGTCTGTTTTGTATAATACTCTCTGAAGAAGATTTTATTATAGTTGATCTTATCAATATGTTAAAAAGGTACACTATGGCTGGGGACCCTGTTATATGTCAGAATCCCATTAGTCCCAGAACCTCTGAAGCAGAGGCAGGTGCATCTCTGTGAGTTCCAGGTCAGCTTAGTCAACATAGTGAGACCCTATAACAACAAAAGAAATCGTATACTGTTGTATAGTATGATGCTACTTTGCAAGTAATTCTTAACTTAAAGGCATTGACTAGCTTTGTAGACTTTCTTATATCATACAGGCTATCTGTGATTTCTTGTAGCCAAATTCAGTATTCATTCTCATAGTGTTGACTTCTGTTTTTATAGCAGTTGCTATTGTTCATCAAGGAATTGAGGTTAGGAATGGCATGGCTTAGTGTTGATGCCATTAATTGCTTGCTTAAGAGGTAGTAGAGATGGCTCAGAAACACATGAGGTATGAACACAGAGATAAATGAGAACTTTCTATAAAATATAAAATGCCATTGATATGAATACAGGAAAGAAGAAACTGATTCCTATATTAGGCTTTACTCACTGAACAAATATGATGTTTGCATACAGAACTGTTGTTTTACTTAAGTGACAGTGATGACCTTGCCATATCTAAAAGGATAAACTAAGAGATGATGAATTACTAATTAATTGATATTGAATTTGACTATACAAAATCACAGACAACCTTTATGACAGCATAGAGCATATCAATTTAGCCCATTAATAGCTTTAAATTATAAATTACATGCAAATTAATATATTGAATTATAAATTTCACAGTATACATTTTTTAGTACAATGATAGGATCACCTAAAGTGAAAGCTTCTTCTAAGTATAGTTGACATGTCTTGCTACCATTCATTATATTTTAGAGTTCATAAACTGTTGATCTAAATGTAATGTAAATGTTTTGGAGATTTCTGTAGGAAAGCAGGCAGGAGAGCTAAGAATCAGAACCCAGCTACAAACACTCTCAAATTCATCATAGCAGGTAGATCAAGATGCCTAGAGAGAGCATTAGAATTACAAGTGAAGAGCTTGACCAACAGGATCAGATAAGATGAAGGTGGAGTTCAAAGCTCTGAGCAAACTACCAGGAAAGGATTTACAACTTCATTTCCCCCAGTTGTCAGAACCACAGGAACACATTGGCTGTGAGACCAACAGCTCTCACTCAACCCTATCCCACCCAGCAGCATCAAGTGGACCCTGTTGAACCGAAAGAAATCTGAAAGCTTCATCTTTCAACTCAGAGCAGCTGTACCAGAAATTCACTCCATTTATTTCTGGTCCTCTCAGTCTTGGTCAGAAATGTTTCATTTGCAGTGGGCAGTAGTTAAGACCAAGAAACATCACTGGGCAGGGTGCTTAGAATATATGACTGTTAGTGTGCAGTCCTAAAGGAGGACATCTCTATTCCCTCACCCCCAAGCCTCAGGAAACTTCCTGGGAGAGGGAGTGGAAAGAATGTATGAACCAAGGAGGGCTGTGAAACACTGTCTTACAGACATAACATGGGCATCACAAGAATTCTCAGCAGCTATTTTTACCTGCAGGAGATCTGCACATGATTAAGCCTGTCAACATTCCACCTTGGAAGAGGGAGAGTGACCTGAGATCTTATACCTAGTTAAGGAGCTACTAGTAATTAATGGATGCTGGGTAAGGGGGAATCATTTATATTCACTGGTGTAAACACTGGTAAGCTGCCCATGAGCCAGTAAATAACCTATGTGTGGGGTGAGTCTCCATCTCTAGCATGGCTGTTGTGCTCCAGCCATGCCAGAGAATGGAAGATGATGGAACAGGGCCTCAGGTGGCTCAGAGTGCGGTGGGAGGAGTTCCCTCCCAGGATACTACATCAGTGGGTTGTTCAGTTATCAAAACCAAGACAGGGGTTTATACAGGGAGGCCTTTCTGACCATTACAGAAGGCGGGAAAGTTATAGGTGGGGTTTTGGAGTAAAGGCGGGGAGGTTGTAGGGCTGACATGGAAGCTCAGGAATGAGGAAACGAAACCCAAAAACCTGGTTCTGGTCTGGGGTGGGGGAAAAGAAGATTCATATCTACAGTGATTTCCTGGGGCCAAGTTATCACATCAGGCAGAGCAGACCAGACACCTGCCATCCCTTCAGGGTATCTGGGGTTGCTTGCCTTGCTCAATACCAAGACCCCCACATCTCCCCCTTTGTTTTTTTTATATAATGGGGAGGTATATAAGGGCCCAAGTAAAGGGAGGAGCCAGGCCATGAGGGGATTGGCAAACCAGGGGGAATAATGGGTTTTAAGTTAATTCTTGAGTTTATGAAATGTATAAGTCAGAGAATTTATAGTCTCTCAGTTAGCTATTTGTTCTCTAATGTTCCCCTTTTGAAGAGGTAACCCTAAAATCTTTTAGGAATTAGGTGCTCCCAAAGACTTTGGATATATTTGGCCTTTGATATAGAGTAGGCTGCTAAAGGACAGAAGGACAGTTTTTGGTCTTTGGGGTCTTTTTACCCTAAATTGCCTAGCCAAATTCTACCTCCTATTCTCATCACACCACCCTCTGAAGTGGTCACCCTAATAGCCAATAAGGAATTGGGGCACTGACCGCTCTTGGCTGCTTCATGCTGAACAGGGATGTAGGTTGTGGCAATTGGGGTACCCCTTCATTGAGTCTATCAAAAAGACCCCTGAATTGCATAACTGTTAGTTGTAGGGAGAAAAGAAAGTCCTTGACCTGTGCCTGGAAGATGAAATAAAATAGTCATAATGGAAGAATTCAAATGTCCAATTCAAACTCCATTAAAATTTCTTGCTTAGGGACTTTCAAAGGCTTCCATCTTTTGGGTTCCTCACTGTTTTTCTTTTTGACTGCCAAGGCTGAACTTGAGAGTCTTGAAGTCAGGATTTGTTTTCAGGGACCTTGATAGCTGGAGTGACTAGAATCAGGGTGAGTTCCCTCCCAAATGGCTTCTAGACAGGGAGAGAAAAGAAATCATTTAATTTTGGGTTAGAACAATGGTGGGCTTGCTTTTCTTGGCCACAGGTATGCACTGCAGTGTTGAGGTAGGCCAAGAATCGAAGTCTTACATCTGAGTAGCATTTTCTTATTAAGGACAAAATTATTAGTGAGAAATTGTGTAAATAACATCTTATATAAACTTAAACCTAATGTCTGGGAAGTGCAATTCCTTATCATCTTAAAGAAGCATACTAATCACTTTAATTACTCGGTTGTACTTTCCTTTTGGACGTTTAAGATCATATAATTTGGCCCAAATAAACCGACTTAATTTTATTCTTAAAGTCAGTTGAGTATCTGTTCCTCAGGGGTGTCACATGGGATTGGGAGGAGCCCCTGGCTTCACAGGCCTTTGTTTTACCAGTTCCATCTATGAGAGAATAAGTCAGAAGGTCTTGCTGGACCGTAGCTTCACTCAGAAGCATCAAGGAAACGTTTTCCTGTGCTGAATCTCTTCTTTGAAGACTGGACACTAGTTCAACTCCTTCTAGTGAGGTCTCCACGACCTCCCTGAACAGGAGGACAGGTGACTCATCACAGTTACAGGGCATTTTGAGAGATGCCCCATAGTCCCCTGGAACTTAGTTGACCTTGGAGGGCAAGAGACAAAAAATTGTCCCTTTAAGTCCATCTGACCAGATTAGTATGGGCCTTTAAATATGGTTGTTAGGCATAAGAAGGTTAGTTCCACCAATCTGGTACTTTTAATTACTGTATATTATGTAGCTAAAGCTTGGGCAAAAGCCAAACCATTTTAATAAGCCTATTTACACATTATTTATCTAATGTTTCCTATATTATAACATATAAACTCAGATCTTTAATCACTTGTGTGGACTTTGTTATTGTTCTTTTTTATTCTGGAAATATCTAGTCATTATGATCTTATACAAAAACCCTTCATCTTCTCATTTTGTGTTCTTAAGATCATGAGACATAATAACATTAAAAAAATTCTCTTCCTGGGTGTACTAAGCAATGTTTATTCCCTTTCTAAGGCTCTAGGATCAAACCAATGCTTGGTCATATTAAAGTTCACCCCGGGGAATGAATGACTTTACTCATACAGATGGGTGAGGTATTACTAACAGGTATATAGGTGACCTAAGAGTAGATGCACTGTAAAGTCTTTATCTAGCATGGATGTTGACTTTTTTATAATCTTATGGGTCAAGTCCTTTCTTTTAGCCTTCCCCAAATTTCCTCCCCAAATGCAGGAGACCATTTGTGATTAGAGCAAAATCACATACAGCTGGCTGAGCAGAGTAGCTGGGTACTCAAGTGAGGGTCCAATGACCCTGCTTACTCTTCCTTCAGTGGAAGAATACAACCGTTAGCAAACCCAACTGTGATGAACTTCTGTAAGCAGGCACAGCTGAAGTCATGAGCATGGCAGTTACTTGACTCAGAGGAGTGCTGTGCAACATCATCTTAATAAAGAACATGGAATGTAAATTACACACATAAGATAATGCACATTTTACTTTATAATTTCCTATTAAACCTTACAGAAAACATAAAAATCATTAAAATCCTTTTTACTTTATCTATTTTAGAAAGTTGATCTACCAAAACCTTGCTTTAGGTCTTGAGAGTGTAGATACTAGATAGAGAGAAGCAATTGGTACATAGTAATACATTATCAAATTGAAATTTAGACTTTCCAGCATAAATCACTAGCTCAGGTATTTTAGATGAGGGTGCTAGCTTTTCCAAGGTCTGTGAATTGTCCCCTTTACTATACATTTGCATTAGTCTGTGTTAGTGACCTTTATTGTTGTGAGAAAATAGAGAATTTCATGAGTTACTTTTGCTATAAATCATAAGATGAATAATCATAACCTTTATTGAAATTAGTTTATCCCTTAGTTAATCTCAATAGAACAATGGCTTTATTCAGAGGCTGAATTGTTCTCCTTTTCTCTTGTCACAGAGTCAGGGGGCAGCCTAAAACTGGACATTAGTCATTGCACAGGAGAGCTGTTAAGTTTAATCACTACTAGCATAAATTAAAACACCTGTCCTTCTTCTAACCTGTATACATTTATCTAGGCAAGAGAGTCTTTCATCTGCTGGGTCCTTTATCTAGAACAGGGTTTAGATTAATTAAAACACAACACCTAATATTAAGATATTACTCTTCTTAATATTTTTAACTTTATAAAGCCATTGATGTTTAGTGAGCACACAAGATCAAGCATGACTAGGTTGACAGAAGTTTTTGCCTTACCATTGTCAGACCTGAGATCCTCTCTGGCTACACTTGATGTGACTGGAGGTAAGAAAACTTATACCCATAATTAATTAGTTTGTCTATTCATGTTAATCACAACCAGGAAGATTTAATAAATATTCTTTAAATATTTAACACCTTTTTTAAAGGCATGACTTATTTGTACAAATATTTTTCTTAACTAAACAGGCGGCAAGACTATTAGCTCACAGAGTAGTTTTATTTAAAGAGAGCTTTCAGTCTGTCTGGATCAGAAAAACCATATTATAATTTACCATATAAATTTTGAACTAAATATCCGTACTAAGGAACACAGAAAACAATGATGCCTAAAGAAACCTGGAAAGGGTTGATTAAAAAAAAATGTCTTTCTCTTTTAGTCTGTGTAGGACATTGTAACTAGAAAGTGAAAAGCAGTGATGTTCAGGACATGAAAGGGGCAAGAACAAAAGCAAGATTGGAGTAACTAAACATCAGAGAGGGAAATACTCTATTTCAGAAAAACAGGCTTTGGATCACAATGCAGAAAGGCAGGAATTGAAACCAGTGAAGGCCGAATCTCACATCTCCCACCCAAGCAGGCTATTCCTCTTTACCTCCCATTAGCAGATTTTCTCTTGTAAAGTTTGGCACTGAAGTACTGAAAATTCACATGAGCTTCCTAGCTTTGGCCATCACAGAACATCAGCTCACTTTGTACCTAGCTAGTCTTAGAGGCCTATGCCTAAACAAACTTTTTAAAGTTCCCTTTAGAAACTGACAAATACATTATGCAAAACAATGTAAGATTTTAAATAGTTACATTTAGAAATCAGCAAATATACCATACGAAGATGTTAAAATCCAAAATAATTTCCTTTAAAAACAGATAAAGATATTATATAAACAAATATCAGAATTTAAAATAGTTCCTTGTAAAAACCAGTAAATGCATAAGACAATGTAAAAATATTCATTTTAAAAACCAGTAAATACCATACTAAAGTTAAATTTAAAATACTTTTCATTAGAAACAGACCAAAATGATACTAAAATGCTGATATTCTCTTCCTAATTTGACATAAAAATGTATTAACCTTGTGACAAAAGACCATATGAGAATCTCTTGCTTTTCTATGATTCCATCAAGAATCTAAAAATGAAAACCAAAGCAAAAACATAGATTGCAAAAGGATTAGGACATTTGATTAAATGCCTGTGGTCCTCATGATCTCCTAGAGTTTTACAGAACCAGTTAATTCCTGGGTGTGGCCATTTTGAAGTATGCCATGTAGCTGGATTAAGATGGTGGTGAGGTCCAGCAGGTCAACTCCATTTTGAAAATGTTTGTACAAGGTGGCAATCAAGCCATGTGACTGTCACCATATTGATGAAATTACACACATAAGATATGGAGACCAGACCACAAGGTTGCCTCTCTCCTAGTAAGGGCACCAGCCACGATCGTGAACAAGCACATGGTATATAAATTTTACTTTTAAAAGGAATCAAGTTAAATGTTATGTACAACATGGTATATGCCTCTCCTGTTCACTAAAACTTAAAATTCTTTGCTCTAGTTAGAAAGGCAGCTGTCTTGGGACCATAGTGAAGTCCAAAGTTCAGGCCCTCTAACAGCTCTTTTACCCCATCCATGCAGAGAATGATGGTTGAGCAAAAGTCTAAGGAAAGAAATAAGTTTTAAAACCTTTTTATTCTCTGTAGAGAGGTAATTACATTTTCAAATAACAAGCTAGATAAAGGCATTTAGAAGAGTCAGTATACATTTAAAAGTAGCAACATTTTGGCATTTTTGGACTCACTCTAGCCCATGATGAAGCAATCACAACACTTAAGGGAAAACCAAAACAAACAGAGACAAGTAACACAAACCAGGCCTTTGCTCAATCTAAATCCCTAGAGCAACTGATCAGTTCTCCAAACCAAAAGGAGAGGTGAAAATTCACTGGTTAGCCATTTTTACATATGTATGTTAGGTGCTAACAGGTGACTGTGGTTTGAATCTCAGGTCTGTCTAACTGTTCTTTTCCATACCCGTGTAGGGGAACCATGGTGGCGAAAAGCCAAAGGAACAAAATATCTTTTAAACCATTTTTTTTTCTTAACTCTTAGAGGCAAGGTATTTACCACTTTAACATGCCCTGAGGCATAACAAGCTAACTAATGGAGCTCACTCCCGCACTTGTAGCTTGATGGAGCTGGTGCATTGCCCATGATAGAAAAGGAGAGAATCGTGTAATACAGGAAGAACATTCTCTGGTCCATGGTCCTGGGGTGACTCAGTCCAGTATACACATGTAAGCCTCATCGCAAGTTTAAGAGACTGGCCACCACTCTAAGAGTTTTTAACTGGTCGTTGTGTTACCAGGTTTTTGATCAGAGAGAGTAAGATAGAAGGTCATTGCCCACAGCCAGTCGGGCATTCAGGGTCTGGTCAGAGGACATGCGGGCCTTCGGCTAATACCAGGGAGTAGCTCTGGTCAGAAAGCTTCAATTACCCCATGACATAACCGGTCCCTTGTGAGGGCTCAGACTGAAGGAAAAAGATAGAAGTTAGAAAGAAACTGTGCCTGTCCTCACAGTAGGATGACGGGGCAGAAGATGATGTCCCTCAGCAGGGAACACTCATGTTTTCTAGCATATCCTGGAGTGTCCCTTGTTCAGTCATCATTGTTGGTCTCTATCCATCCACGTTGGGTGCCATTTGTGGGTGGATCTCCATCTCCAGCATAGCTGTTGTGCTCCAGCCATGCCAGAGAATGGAGGATGATCGAACAGGGCCTCAGATGGCTCAGAGTGTGGCGGGAGTAGTTCCCTCCCGGGATTCTATATCAGTGGGTTTATACAGGGAAGCCTTTCTGACCATTACAGAAAGCGGGAAAGTTAAAGGTGGGGATTTTGGGGTAAAGGTGGGAAGGTTGTAAGGCTGGCATGGAAGCTCAGGAATGAGGAAACAAAACCCAAAAACCTGGTTCTGGTCTGGGGTGGGGGAAAAGAAGATTCGTATCTACAGTGATTTCCTGGGGCCAGGTTATCACATCAGGCACAGCAGGCCAGACACCTGCCATCCCTTCAGGGTATCTGGGGTTGCTTGCCTTGCTCAGTAACCAGACCCCTACACCCATGCACATGCAAGCAACCTTAATTAAACTCAATGAGTTACACCAAACAAAAGACACAAAAATACAAAGGAAGAATAATGGTTCCAGAGGGAGTGGGAGAAGAGAAGAAATGGATATGAGTGTGAATACAATTGAAATATATTGCACACATGTATGAAACTATGAATAAATAACAATCTATTTAAAATAGTACATAAATGTTTTTCATTATGTGCATTAGTAGGAAAAGAAACATTTGAATCTATTAAGAAGGCTTTTTCCCATAAAATGTCAAATGTTCAAATTGCAATAATTTTTGCCTGTCATTATTATTATACATATGACTAAATATATGTGAAATGTAAGGCATGGTTAAATTGAATGACTCTTACATGGAATTTGAGTATTGTAGTTCAAGGAAATACATAGTTATGAAATCAAAGCAATTAAGATCAGAAACAGGAAATAGATTCAAATATTTTGTTTGCTTTGTAGCAGTAATTCTCAAAGTTTGGCTTTGGGAAGCTTGTAAAACAATTATACTTACAGGGTCCATGAAAGGTCTTCAGAATTAGTTTCTGGGTGAATGACAAGAGAAATATTCTTATTTAACAAGTTTTATAACAATTTCTAATACCTATTGAAAATTGTAATACCACTACTTTAAAAGAAAATATTTGCAAAATATTCATAGACGAATATTATCAAGAAGGCATGAAGAACCCAATACTAAACAACAAAAGTGGAAATAATCTAAACAATACATTAGATGTTAAATCAACAATCATCAAAAGATGAAGTAGAAATGGTCCAGAGAGTTTTCTGTATGAACAAGCATGAATTCTAGTACTTTTAATCACCAAGTAGCTTTAAATATTCTCAAATAGCAATTTAATTCATTTTATTGGTAATCTTAGTTCATTTATACAAAGTCAAGTTACATTCCATTGAAAGAATATGAAACTGTCAAAATTGTTTTGATTTCAAAGACTACTTACACAAGCACATATAGATATTATAATTTTCTTTCTGTATGAAGTAATATAACATGGAGCTCTACACAAAACATAAATATATACAAGATTACCATGTTTGGGGAAATCATATATAAGGCTAATGAGGTTTGGGACAATTTTTATGATGCTTCTTATCTTTATATTTACATGTATAACTTGAGTTTCTTACACTGAATTCACATTTCCCTTTTAACACCTAGCACCCAGAAGTGTTTACAGCCTTAAGTTCTTATGTCAACTATGGAATTGGTGAACAAGTCTCCGATGAACATTGTGTAAATTTTTATATTATTTTATATAAGCTTTACTGGCTTTATATCAATGTGTCATTTCAATGAAGTCTAGTAGAAATTTTTATTACTAATCTAACTATATTTTAAGAAAAAAATTAAATATTTTTTTATTTTAATAAAGTTGAAGTGTTTGAATTTCCCCTAAGGGATTATGGTGGATCATAAATTCTTTCACTGTTTATTTTATGTTAGTTGTTCATTTATAGAAAGAAAAATATCCAAGGACTCATCTCCAAGATAATTCTTATTTGTCACAAAAACAAAAGTTCAGTTTCTAAGTTTAAGAATAACATACAGGATTTTAGTAATAGTCTTTATTTTTATTGACATATGAGGTTTTACTGTCTCCATTTATTTCTTTAAAAATTATGTTGATAACATAAGAAGAATACTAAATTATATATAGGAATGAAGAAACTTATAGAACTTTAAAACAATTTTAGATCATTAAACTGAAGAGTATGTAAAAGAAATTTTTGATATCTGATTGAATATCTCCCTGATGTTTAATGTACTGTCAAATCCTCAGTTAACAAACATGTGAGAAAAGCCAAGCCATTATTCAAGATTCAACTGATAATGCTTACAGAGATTTACTATTCTCACTAGTTATCATATTCAACCCTGCCAAATACTACAAGATTAGAATTTTATAAGCAGTTAAGCATTACTAGAAAATGTTACAGTTCCAAATTCCCTAATGACAAGAACAAAATTGTTTTTATTAGATTGCTGTGTATTTCATGCAGAATATATCAATCTTAATCATCTTTATAATCCCTTCTGCATTGGCAACTCTCTTAGCCCCCAACTGGAATACATACATTCTTTCATCTGTGTTAAGATCTGTTGTGTAAAGTTAGTATCTCCAAGTATTCCTAAGTGCAGGTCCATCCACTGAGGTCTAGTTCATCTATTCAGTGTCCCCTGCTATAGGAAAGTTAGCTCATCCTCACCTGACAGTAATCAGTTGCCAATATTTCTTCAACAAAGATTGGGGTTGGCTATCCGTTTCTCCAGTTCCATGCTGGCTTGAGTTTCCATGGTTCTTGATCAATACCATAATCATTGCCACAGGTTCTTATGAGTAGGGTCCCAGGAGCTTGTAGGATTATTTTTCCATATGTTTAAACACCTCCTCACTGGCCCTAACAATCTTTTCACCCCCTGTACTGCAACGGGCCTGGAGCCTTGTGAATGAAACTTAATGTAGATGTCCTGTCCAGAGATCTACATACTGAAGATTCTTAATCTCCATGATTTAGCCATTTGTGACCTTTTATGTTACAGGCCCATTGTTGCATCAGAGTTGAGAGATTAGTTAGCATCCACTTTACCACTTGTTTCCTGTTCTATGAGCCTTGGGTTTAGAGGCTTCATTGTACATGTACTGCTTAGGCATGGACAATTAACGGACAATGTCTGTGTGTGACCAGTTGTTGTACTCTGCAGTAGTCACAGTCTGGTGCAACAGAAGCTTCTTTGATGAGTGGTGACTAGGATACATGACAGTATATATAAGGAAAAATATTTTGCACTTAGTAAGAAGTTAGGTTAGCCTAGGGATGTGATAGCCAAGGGAATTTTTTAAGATCTATGACCCCTTCAGCCATGTGTATTTGGCTATGATTACAGTACCACACATGAGTTTCCTCTCATTGGTTTACTCTAAGACCAATTAGAAAGCCACTGATTGGCCCCAAGATAAAATTGGCAGTACTGCACTAATGTCATGTGCTGTGTCGTGGATGTGGTTATTTGGTCATAAAGCTGGTGTTGGGTCATTGACTGATATTCTCCCTTGGCTGCTTGCATTGTGCTCTCCAGAGCCATGAGTGCTACCTTTCAGGGAAAGTGGCTTCCAAGTCAGTTCCAAATACATTGCTCCAAAGTGGTCTCTGAAGTTTGTCTTGTCAGCATTAGGGTCTTACCTTCAAGCTCTTGGAGGCAAGCAAAGACAGTGCAATTTTGGGAATCTCTTAGACCACCCTGGCCAAAAACTCATAGGAAGCTTTGTCCTGTCTGGCACTGTTTCTTGTTATGTAGCCTTCAGCTATGCACATGAGCTCATGTAGAGATACTGTATATGGAATTTGTCATTAGGTTGATTTCCTCTGGTGTTTTGCACTAGCTAGGCATTATTCTCTCTCTCTCTCTCTCTCTCTCTCTCTCTCTCTCTCTCTCTCTCTCCCCCCCCCCATTTAATCTCCCCTCAGTGCCTTCCAATTTAAAGTGCCCGCATTTCCCAAATTCTCCCTTGGTAATACCAGTCTCCTATGGCCCCATCTCTCTTGAACTCCTTATTTTCTTTATTCCCAAAGTTCTTTTAATAACCTCCCACCTCTTGTTTAAATACCCCATTTTAATCTATTTCTCCCTTAATAACACCTGTCTCCTACTTTTCTTCTCTCTCAAGTTCCTTTTATCCCTTCACCTCCCTGCTTCTTTTCCATTTTCCTGGTTCCTGTAGTTAAAATACTCCCTCATAATGTTCTGGAGTTTTTTTTGTCTGTTCTGATATTTCCCATTTCATCTCTGATTTTGTTTATTTGCAGTTGCACGTTCTTTCTTTTGGTTAATTGGACTAAGGGTCTGTCTATCTTGTTTATCCTTGCAAAGAACTACCTCTTAGACTCATTGTTTCTTTCTATTGCTTTCTTTGTTTCTATTTCATTAATTTCTGCTCTGATTTTTTGTTATTTCTTCTTGTCTGCTGGGTTTGGATTTTATTTGTTGTTGACGTTCAAGATTCTTGAGTTGCAATGTTAAGTCATTTATTTGTGCTTTTTCTGATTTTTTAATGTAGGCACTTAGAGCTATAAACTTCCATCTTAGAACATCTTTTCAGTGTCCCTGAGGATTTGTTGTTTTGTATTATCCTTTTAATTGAATTCCAAGAGTACTTTTATTTCTTTCTTAATTTCTCCTTTGACCAATGACCATCATTCAGGAAGACGTTGTTTAGTATCCATGAGTTTGTGAAATATCAGGACTTCTTCTAGTGCTTATTTTAAGCTTTATTGTATTGTGATCTGATAGAACATGTGGAATTATTTTAGTTTTTTTTGTATTCGCTGAGTTTTGTTTTGTGTTCCAGTATTTGGTTGATTTTGGAGAAAGTTCCATGGGGTGCTGAATAGAATGTGTATTCTTTGATGCTTGGGTGGAATATTTGGTAGATGTCTGTTATGTCCATTTGATGTATGGTATTATTTATTTCCGATGTTTCTCTGTATATTCTCTCACCAATTGATATGTCTTATGTAGACAGTGAGGTATTGCCGTCCCCTACTATTTGTGAATTCAGATCAATTTGTGTCTTAAATCCTGTAGTACTGATTTTAAGATGTTGGAGTTTGGTCTACATATGTTCATGACTGTAATCTCTTCTTGATTAATTGTTCCTTTGATCAGAAGTGGCCCTCTTTATCTGTTCTGATTTGTTTTAGTTGGAAGTCTATTTTGTCAGGCATTAGAATGGCAACTCTTGATTGTTTCTTAGTGACATTTACTTGGAATACTTTTTCCACCTTTTCACCTTAAATTAAGGTAGTGCCTGTCCTTAAAGGTGAGATGAGTTTTTTGCAGGTAACAAAAAGATGGAATTTATTTCTTGATCCATTCAACCAACTGGTGTCTTTTCACTGGAGCATTTAGTTCATGGATATTTAAAGTTAATATTGAAAAAGATTTGTATTGGTTCCCATCATTTTAATTTCTGTTTGCATTGTTGGTCTAACTTTGTGGTTCTGCAGTTACACCTTCATTGAGTTTCCTTCTTTGTGTGTTATGATTCTTTTCTTCAACTCTTTGTATTACATCAAGTAGTCTCTGAAGTCTGGTTTTCTGGACATGAATTTTTTCAGCCAATATGTCATGGAAAATTTTTCTTTCCCCTTTAACTATAATAGACATTTTTGCTGGGTAAAACATTCTAGGTTGTCATCTATGGTCATTTAGAACTGGGAATACCTTGGTCCAGGTTCTTCTGACTTTCATAGTTTGCACTGAAAAGTTAGTTGTAACTCTGATGAATTTTCCTTTATATGTGACTTATTTTTCATTTGCAGCTTTCAGTATTCTCTCTTTGTTCTATACATTTAGTGTTTTTACTGTGATATGCCATGGAGAGTTTCTTTTCTGGTCCTGTCTATTTGTTGGCCTTTGTGCTTCTTGTATTCATATGGGTATGCCTTTCCTTAATTTTGCGTAATTTTCTTCTACAATCTGGTTGAAGATCTGGTCAGTACCATTATCCTGAGATTTTACTCCTTCCTCTATGCCTATGATGTGCAAATTTGGTCTCTTCATGGTGCCCCACATTTCCTGCATATTCCATTCCTATGATTTTTTAAAAATTTATTTTCACAATCTTTGCTTGAGTGTTCCAGTTCTTCAGCTTTATCATCCAGAATTGATATTCTGTTTTCCATTTCATTCATTCTATTGCTGAGACTTTCTCCTGTTTTGTTTCAAATTGACTTGTTTTTCACTTCCTTCTTTATTTCAGCCTGAGTTTTCTTAATATTTTTATCTCTTTTGTGAATTCATTCATAAGTTTATCCCTATCTTCTTTTAGTTCTTTGATTGATTCTTTTAGTATGTGTGTTCTTTAAATTCATCGAATTCTTTATCATGTTTATGATTACTCTTTTAAACTCAGGTCTTGGGTTATCTCTATGGGGTTTTTGTTGTAGAACTCTTGTATCGAACCAATGATGCTTGATGGGGACATATTATTAACGTTTTCATATAGTTGTTTTTGTTGTGATCTTGGCATGTGAATTTCTTTTGTTGTTTATGATTCTGATGGGGTATTCAAGCCTTCCTTTGTTCAGTTGAAGTCTGATTATGTTTGTATACTTGATGTGACTTGGCTGTTTTCTTATTGGGTATGAACACCTGGTTGGTCAAGGCTTCAGATTCTTGCTTTTGACTTTAAATTGGTAGAACCAGATGACTCTAATCCAGCTGCTCAGGAGTTTCCTAAGAGGCACAAGTTAGGCTCAATTAGATGCTCTCAGGCTCTCTTTTGATGTCTGGGCCCCTCTAGCCATCAGGCACTGCATTATTTAGGGGTATTCTTAGGCAGAGTCTGAATTTAGTTTTTTTCAGGCAGTCTGTAAATGTCTACACCCCTACTCAATGACACAGAAGCCTAGCACTTCAACAGTGGGAAGGTCTGAAGAAGGTATCAATGTAAGGGTATGGGCACAGTGTGATTTGCAGAGCTGACATCCTGGCAGAGGTAAGAGTGAGTCCAGAGATCTGGGGGAATAAGTGTAAAAGTTTTCCTTTGCCCAAGGCTAGAAGGAGAACACGATGTAGGGTGGGGAATTTTGGCGTCGCTTCAGCACTAACAGTGTGAAGATGCAGTGGGTAGGATCAGATTTACCATGGAAGAAGTCTGTTCTCCAGAATTCAAGGCAAGTTGGGAGTGGGCACTGCCAGGGTAGAAGGCTGATTTCAGGAATGCAAAAGTAAGTTGAATTGAGATTAGCCCGTGAAGGCTCTAACAAACTAGACTGAAAAATTGAGCTCGTCTGAGTTAGGGGAATCAGGATGCAGTGGGTAGGTCTGGACTAAGAGGGTATGCCAGAGATCTGGGGTGCTAAGAGCAAGAGTGGGCCTGTGCCCAAGAACAGGATGTGGTGGTCATGACAATGGAGTTGCTCAGGCCAAGAACAAAAATTTTAAAGGACTGAAGCACTTTGCCCTCAACTTATCTAGTTGTATTTTCTCTTACAACTTATAACATGCAGTTATAGATAGTTAACTGATTACACCTGTAACCCACTTCTTAAAAAATCCCACCCTTCTTTCCCTGTTGTCCATTATAATTGAACCATGGAGTTTGGCAGGAAGAAGAGATTTAAAAATTGTCATATTTTCTTTTTCTATTGCCTTGATCAATTACCGTTATTAAAGCAACTTAAAGAAGAAAAGTTGTTTACCTTACAGTTCCAGATTATTGTCCATCATGGCAGAGAATTCACAGCAACAATAACTTGAGGTAGATAATCATATCAAATTCCCTATTAGAAGAAAATAACAATGAATGCAAGCATTCTGATATTCAATTGGACACTCAGCCAAGATAATAGTGCCACCAAAGGTAAGCTGGTCTTTCCACTTCAATTAACATAATCAAAGATATAAGATCAGGTCACTGCTCAGGATCACTGATGTTAATCTGCAGGAGATTGAGAATAGTGTCTGCTTTTGTCAGATAGGTCATGAAACATGAGCTTTCTGCTTGGTCCTGCAAACTGCACTATCAGGTGAATTCCAGTTCCATCTGCACCCACCACACTGAGCTGAATTTTCCTCACTGAGGTTATTAACTAAACATGTTCCCTACTACAAACCACTTTTCCTTTAGCACACATTCTGTGATTTCAGCCACAACTTCCTGTTACTGACAAATACATATATATATATATATATATATATATATATATATATATGTATTCAATGCTAGTACAGCTGTCTGTGCCTTTTTCTGAGGGATGAGGTACAGCTGTCTGTGCCTTTTTCTGAGGGATGAGAGCTATACTCATTTCTAGGTATGTATTTAGAATACAGTTAGAAATTTTGTTGGTTTAAGAAAATGGTTGTCAGAGGGAGGGTGTGGGTAATCGGGACACTCAGGCTGGGGAGGGAGGAAGAAGGGTGCACGAGAGTGGGGAGATGAATGAGGGTCAGTGGCGTGGGATGCCAGAAGGAAATATGTTGGCTCAGGAACTGCCTGAGAAATACACATATGGTGTCTGAACCCTAGTGCATGTGTTTACCTGTGGGCTGTATGGCAAGAAGAACAGGAGAAATCTCTCTTCAATTTGTTGGATAGAGTAACCCAAAAGATTCCCCAAATAAGACAGTCTATTGCAGGAAATCTTGGTTATCTCCATATCATGGTGTCAGTTACCGTCGTGTCTCACCACTCAGGGCCAGCCTGAGTGGACTTTGGGGGGCCAGCCCGAAGGGTTGGGAGTGAGTAGATGCAAAGTCAAGCTGCAGACTCCAGGAGTTGGATGGGAAGCAGGACAAGCACGTAGCACTGCAGACTCGTTTACTGACTAGGTGCACAAACTCTTATAGGCCTGGATAGCCAATGACCTTACGGGGTGGGGTCCCAAATACAGCCAATAGTAAGTGTGTCCCCAGATAGGCAGGTACTTTCCAGATGCTGGTCTCACAACTAGCCAGAACAGAATGCCACACCCACAGGAGCCATGCCTCTATTCCTCCTAGCAGGTGGCCTGGCTAGGCCCACCTTGCATTATGCCCAACATCCATGAACTTGAGGATAAGATCCTACTGCTGAAGACAGGATGTGCTTCAGACACAGGACTTGGAGCAATGGAGCAGGAATTGATCTGGAATCCTTCTCCCTGAAGTTTAGCTCTCATAGTTCAAGAGGATACTATGGAAGCTGCTGAGGAAGAAAATCGATCAATGGTCCAACACAGCCCTAAAACTTAATAATCATAATTACTGGCACAAAAAACTACATCTATTGGTGCAGTAGTGGCACTGTTATCTGGGGGCAATCAACAGCTGTCTAATTAGAATTAAAGCCCTCTCAATGGGAGTGAACTCATGGGTGGCACTGTGATTACAGCCAAATACACATGACTGGAGAGCTCACAGATCCTAGAGAAAACCTCAATCATGCTCGTATCTCTAGACAAATGAAATTTCATAACATATATTAATATGGATTCTTATATTTACAGACAAGTATACTGTATATCACACTTCAAGAAGCTTCTTTTTGCCACAGACAGAAATTACTACAGATTTCCACAACTGTTCACACACAGAGAACATATGCCTGAGAGATGCCCAGCCCTTGGTGAGATATCCACAGCAGAACCCTACACCTAAGGCTCATGGAACATTGTGGAGAGAACACTAGTTGCATCCCTCAACTCTTACCAGTGAAGCTTCCTTTACACAACAGAGTGCAACGTCCACAGAAGGTCACAACTGGTCAAGTTTTAGAGAATAAGAGACTGCAGAATGTGTGTGCTTGGATAAAACTGCTATATTATACCTTATCCACGGCTCAGGGATCATTCATTGCAGAAGGGGAGGAAAGATTGTAAGAGCCAGGATTGGTCCATGAACATAGGGAAACAGAGGTTTTCTGGCCACTGGAAGGCTGCACATGTGAACTTACTGTAGTGGTAGGGTTGAGCACAAGATACATGCTAACTCATTCAGACAAGGGCCCAGAGTAGAGTGAGGAAAATGAACAGCGACATTGCTCCTAGCCTGGGAACTGTTGGAGACATTACTGCTGGGTGAAGGAGAGTAGACCTTCCTTAGAATCTCTAGATAGGCTGAAGAGACTCCAGTGAATGAACTTGCACCAAAGAACAACCTGGCTAGAAATGCTTGACCAGATAGGACTTTACATGTATGGCAGAATACACAAGGTACAGTGGGGGGCGGGGCGTGGATGGAGGAGGGGTTCTAAATTTGATTCAGAACTGTTGTATAAAATATACAAAAGTTCAATAAAAATATTTTTTAAAAATTAAATGGCAGTGGTAGTTTCCCTTGTAGGGTCTATTTCTGCTCCAACCACAGGTATTTGACTAGGTTTACAGTAGCAGGCATGAATTCCTTTACATTGGATAGGCCGTAAGTCTAATTAAACCGCTTTTAGTTACCCCTAACATAAAAGCACTACTATTGCAGCATTGGGGATATTTTCCTGGGCCAGTCATTGTTGTAATTCATAGGCTTTATGACTGTATAGGACTATGGATTGATTTTCTTTGTCAACAAGCATAGCACTTTCTGATACTATGAGAGCTGGTGCTCAGAAAGGAGACTGCCAGGTCAGGTCAGTTCCAGCTTGATTCCTCCAAAGGATATGTCTGAAATGTGTGGTGTTTTCAGTGATAGAGTGTTACTTTCAAGGACAATAGTTGACAGTCTATATTGTTTTGGGAGTCTTTTGGAACCACTTGACCAGCAACTTGAAGGATGGTTTTCCATGCCGGTATTGGGAGTTTTACTAGTCAATTGCTCTTTGGGGGAACATTATTACCCATGTGGCATAAATCAATTTAAAATTTATAACATACTATATGTATTTTTAGTAAGCTTATATAATAATGTTTCCTTATGGCTTTTTCAAACATCCTTGATATTATTTATCTCTCCTTTCTCCCTCTTTCTCTGGATTACCTTCCCTGTTCCCCACTTAAAGTCCACCCCAATTTTCTTATTTCCTCCTTGATAGTACCTGTGTCCTACTGTTTCCCTCTCTAGAGCTATGTCTTCCCCCTCCCCCATGGTCCCTTTCTACTTTTCTGGATTCTATAGTTGCTTTAATTTATGTACTCACATGCAAATATTCAGAGCTAGTATCCACAAATAAGAGAGAACATGTTGCATTTGTCTTTCTGGATTTGAGTTACCTTACTCAGTATAATATGTTCCAGTTCTATTCATTTGCTTTCAAGTTTCATGATTTATTTTTTGCCTTATAACTGAATAAAATTGCATTGTATATATGAACTACATTTTTATTGTCCAAATTCTTCAGTTGTTGAACATTTAGGTTGCTTCCTTTCCCCAACTATTGTGAACAAAGTGGCAATGAACATGGATAAACAAATATCTCTATAGTAGGATATGGATTCACACTTAGTTCTGGTAAAGTGGCATTGAGTGAAAAATAAACCAAAGGCTCAGAGAGGATCCATGAACTAAATGGTTTGTACAGAGATGTTGAAAATAAAAGGGGTTTGTTTCAGTAAATGGCTAGTTGAGAAGACATCTGAGTATTTACCAAGTAAAATTCATGTGATAAAAGATTTATTTGTATTTGTCTAAATTAACTCTCACATTTGCATTTTGAGGGAAGTTTATTACTTTCCACATATTGCAAGATAATAAGAAGCCAACTCTCAGATCCCTCCCTCATGCTTCAATATGTTTTCCTCAGCGTTTTTAGACTTGTGGATGGATATATTCACAGGACAAATGGTATGTGTTTTAAATTATAAAGTGCCCATGAGAGGTTTTGAATCAACAAGGTCGCAATCTTTAGAGGCCTGTGTAAAATGACTTGAGTATTTCCTGAAGGAGTATTTCTTTGGATTGGAGCAATGCAGATGAAAGTACTTATTTATTCATTTAACAACACTTATTGAACATCAACTCTGTGTAAAATGTATGTGGTATACAAGATAAACAGTCTTTCTTGAACTAGTTTGTTTAAGGGTGACACAAAAAGTAAACATTTTTGTCAGTTTAAGACCTTGTGAATCCACAGTCAGTGAGTGATCTAAATATCAGAATCATAATTTTAGAGAATAAAGGGTATTAGAATTTATTTTATCTATTCAGAGTACAGGGTTATAAGCAAAAATTTGTTGGAGGATGCAACCAAAGAGACTAAGGCAGTTGTTCCCTCTGAATTTTTGTGTTCAATAGAGGGTCTCCTCCTTCACCTTTCAACTACTCTTCTAAACAGAAGAGCTTGATGTAGCTTGGTCTGGAGAATTATTTTCCAGAACATATTTTGTAGAATATAATGACATGACATTTACACATACTCATCTTTTAACTTGGACTTAAGATGTTGATTCTGTGTGTCTGTGTTATGTGTGTATGTATGTGTGCTATTTTTTTTTATTTTATGTGTATGAGTATTTTGCATACTGGGATATACGTGCACCCATGTCATACAAAGCCTGTGGATACCAGGAAAGGGTGTTGGATCCCCTGGAACTGAAGTTATTGACAGTTGTTAACTGTCATGTGGGTGCTGGGAATCAAACCTCTGTCCACTGCAAGAGCAACCAGTCATTTTAACTTTTAAAAATGATTTTATTTTATTTTTAGTTATGTGTATGTGCATGTGTGTGTGGAGGGAGGAGTGGTTATGTGCACATGAGTGTAGGTGCTCAAGAAGACCATCAGAGGATGTCTGATTCCCTGGAACTGAAGTTGTAGATGACTATGAGCTACTGAACCCTGGCAATTGAACTAGGAACTGAACTCAGATTATCTGGAAGAGCAGTACATGCTCTTAACCTCTGAGCCATCTCTCAAGGCCCCATAAATAATTTTTCATATAAGTTGTTTTCTTGCTTCTTAGAACTACTTCCTTATAATATACTATTGACAAATTACTAAATTTTCAATGTCTTTGCCCTTGGAAATCTGGGGAGATGTAGGATCCTCACATATTCTTTCCAAACAGTTAATGAACAATCTGAACACTAGTTTTTTCCATCACTGATTTGGAAGTCTTGTAACTTAAAGCAAATAAAACTAAGGATGTCCTCTTACCTATAGTTCACATTTTCTATATAAGCCTACAGTAATTTCACAGTGAGAAAATTAACAACTGTATATACTCAAAAACCTCTTCTTGTTACAAAATTGGACTCATAATTTTATTTCAATGCTTGTTTTCTAAACAGCATTCTTATTGGCAGATCATCATGCTATTAAATATTCTTTAGGAACATAGTTAAGTTCAATTAATCCATATTTGAAAATAAGAAAGTGGTGTTATTGACTCTTCTGCCATAAACCATTTAGGATTAATGATGAGCCATCAAAGGAATGTTAATAATAAATAATAGGTAGTGCATATTAATTGAAGTCCCTAAAAAGGCATACCTCAATTGAACATTCTATAGACTGATTAACTGATTAGATTAGATTAACTGATTTCACATTAGTTTGAATGCTTCCTGATGAGAGCTGAATGATCTTAACAATCTTAGCCCCTTAAATATTCATTTATTGCCACCCCTGCATGTGACTACACAGTATCCTTGTGACTCTTAAGTAAGTCATTTTGGAATGTATGGACAGACCCCTTAGCTTCCACCAACCAAAAAAGCTAAGAATGTCATCAAATAGCAGCTTACGCCTATTACAGAAGTTTCTCCATTTTGCTGTAACCTGCCTACCCGAGGCTTCCACTGATGCATTTAAAAGGTTTTTTGATCAGTAAGATGCCTTAGCAGATAAAGGTCCTGTGTAAGAAGCCTGGTGCCCTGAGTTGAGTCCAAGGAACTTAAATTTAATCCATGGTAGAAGGAGAGAACCACTCCAAAAGATGTGTTCTGATTCCCACACAAGAGTATGGCACAGACCTCCATCTCCCCACCACATCATACATACACAATAATAATAAACAAGAGCAACAACAAAAAACTTCACGAAACTTTTAGCACATTGGAATACAGAATTTGGGGTCACCTAAATCCCTGTTTCTGTGCTAGAGTCACTTATATTTGACTCCAGAATAAGCTATGTATTATTAATTTGGAGGTGAGAGGCTCGTTTTATGTTTTTTTATTTCTTATGTTCAAGTATGGAACCATTAAAAATCATGTTTTCAGAGTACTTAATAACTGTAGAAAATACTCATGATACAAATGATAAACCAAGCTCTAAAAGTATGCTATCGAATTTGTAAGATTATAGAACGGATACAGTAACAAGAGAAATAAGCATGATTAACATTTAGTTGTTAAGGTTGAACGATCAGGGTTAGTTTTATCTTTCATTTAACTGAGTTTTAGAAAAGCACAACGTCAGGCTATTTCCTTTACATTCAGAAAAAAAAAATTTAAATCACGAATAATCAAGTATAAAATATAAAGGAGAGTTTGAATCAACATGGTGGACTGTGCACAGCCTTCTCCTCCCTCCCACCCCCATATCAAATCCCTTAAAACTAAAAAAAAATTTTAAAAAATGGTTGTACATTTGTATGTACAATTCCTTCCAGCCCACGGTTTTTTTGTTTTTGTTTTTGTTTTCTTTTCTTTTTATGCTTGTGAGGAATTCCTGGAAGATAGAAAGCAGATGGAGCCGCTGTGAAGTATGCTGTTGGGCAGCAGACAACCAGCCTGGGAGGAGGGGAGCCGAACTGTCTGGCTCTGGTTTGAGGGAAACACTCGGCGGGCGTAAGTCTAAATAAAGGAGAGCGCTTGTGTCAGTGTGGCTGCCCGCGGAGCGGAAGGCAAGACGGAAGGGGGCGGGGCGGAGGTGCGGGCGGGCTCCGAGGAGGAGGGTTCCCTTCGCTGCAAAAACCGCGGTTCGGCAGACTGGCCAAGCTGACAAGCAAGACCAGGCCGCGCAAACTGCTACGAGACGTGCGGAGAACTGCACTTTTGCTGCTGCAACCGTCCCTCTTTTCTCTTGCGCACCTAATCTGTGGTCTCTTTCTCTGTTGCGGTTCTGTAACCGCAGCAGCACTAACAACGGCTAAGTGGCGGATACCAGGACTTGGGGTGGGGAGTCTGGGAAGGCGCCTGGCGCGGACAGAACACCGGAGCCCGCCATCTCTAGCCATCACTACTACACTCACCCCTCCCTGACCGAGAAGAAAGCACTAGCAGCTGCACTCGCTGTCTCGGTTCCCAGTCAGTTAGCTCGTTTCTGCCAAAATCTGGTGAGTTTTACGCTTGGAGAAGGGAGGACGGGCTTAGTCTCTAAGACTGAGAAAAAAAAAATTCAGATTGGATAGTGTTGATTATTTGTCAGCTTGTTAAGCAAGGCGCAGTTTTTGCCTCAGCCGCTTTAAGCTTTGAGCCATGTCTCCACCGACTGTGCCTCCGACGGGGGTTGATGGTGTGTCAGCATACCTGATGAAGAAAAGGCACACTCACAGGAAACAGAGGCGTAAGCCCACTTTCCTTACTCGTAGGAACATCGTGGGCTGCCGCATTCAACACGGCTGGAAAGAAGGCAACGAACCAGTGGAACAGTGGAAAGGCACTGTGCTGGAGCAGGTTTCCGTGAAGCCCACTCTGTACATCATTAAATATGATGGCAAAGACAGTGTGTATGGATTAGAACTGCACAGAGATAAGAGAGTTTTAGCGCTAGAAATTCTTCCTGAGAGAGTGCCTTCTCCTCGCATCGATTCGCGCTTGGCAGAGTCCCTGATTGGGAAGGCAGTGGAGCATGTGTTCGAAGGTGAGCATGGTAAGAAAGATGAATGGAAGGGTATGGTGCTGGCGCGAGCCCCGGTAATGGATACTTGGTTTTACATCACCTATGAGAAAGATCCGGTCCTCTATATGTACACTCTGCTGGATGACTACAAAGATGGTGACCTGCGCATCATTCCAGATTCCAACTACTATTTTCCTACAGCAGAACAGGAGCCTGGTGAGGTGGTCGACAGTCTCGTGGGCAAGCAGGTTGAACACGCCAAAGATGATGGATCCAAGAGAACTGGCATTTTCATCCATCAAGTGGTGGCCAAGCCGTCTGTCTACTTCATTAAGTTTGATGATGATATTCACATTTATGTCTACGGTTTGGTGAAAACCCCGTAAGTTTGCAGTGCTCTTTGCTAAAGTTGTGGAACTATTAGATGTAAAATATTTTGTGTTCTCAAAATCACGAATTTTGAGAACAATTTTGAGATCAGAAATTCAGGGCAGCGGGCAAATCTTATTGTGCCTCAAAACGACTATTTCCAAGTTTTGATACAAATGTACTTTGGTACTTTTGATGTTGATTTGTTCTGCAATTGGATATTTAAAATGGATGCTAAGAAAAAAATTAAAGTGTTCAGATTCATTGAAACAATACAAAACCATACAGGGCTTCCCCCATTTTATTTTAACTTGCCCTTTTTTCTTCAAGGTAACAAATGTGTTAAATATCTTAGCATGTTTTCCCTATCTTTATACAGGAAGTTTGTTGTACTTTTTGTAAGACTGGCAAGTCAAATGACAGACCTATTTGTCAATAGCACCATTAATCTCTGTCTCTCACTCTCTCTAACAACTGTGTACACAGTACATAGAGGTGTGTCAGAAAGTATTCATTCTGTTACTGATGGTCATTTATTTCCTTTTTTATCCCAAACATTGGTGTGATATATTAGGGTGCTCTTATTTCTACAGGCCAGATTCCTAGAAATGTTAGGTAGACATATTTTTAATTTTATGAAATATTGCAGTATTGTTATCCAAAATTAAAGTGCCCATTGTTTCTAGCATCTTCTGCAGCAGTCTTAAATGTTTGAAAATCTTAAAGTTAAAAAGTTCCATGGTTTTCCTGATTACTTTAATTGGTGTTTACCTGACTTCAGTGAGATTTATTTTTCTACTTGGACTATTTCTCTTTTGTGGTTTGCTAATTCCAACCCTTTGTTCCTTTATCTATTGAACTGAAGATCTTTTCCATATAAATTTGTAGGAATCTCTACTATAAAGTGCATTTAGCCATTTGTATTTCATATCTAATGATTTTTCCTTTATATCATTGATCTTGACTTTATTAATAATGTTCACTTTATAATTATCAAAAGTCTATGTCTTTTATACATTGTTGAATTTTTATTTTATTCAGATAGATGTCTCTACCATAACTCATATCAATATTCAATTGTTTTTACCTATAATTTTTACTATCTTAAGATGTTTATCAATACCAAATTCATTTCTACATATGTTAAAAGATAAAGACTTCAATGCACATTTTTTTCATATTTACACATCCAATTGTAGAACTCATACTTTAAAAAATATCATTCATTTTCAAATTTCTGAGCCGAAATGAGTTTTAAATGACCAGAAGTTGTAGAAACTGGAATAGCAAATCTTTTTTCATTATTTATTTATGCTTTCTTGTATAACTTGTCTTCTGCATTCATTCTTCCATCCTTTCATATGAAAACCAAATGCATTTTATTACTATTTTAAAAGAGAGCTGAAATCTAAGAGGAATGGAATCAAATTTGTGCCTTCCTCTTTGCAGGAATAATAATCCTTAACACTTACTAGTTTTTGGTACATCACTGAACTCTTCTTGTTTTCATAACATTCTCTGTAAAGGTCCTTCATATCAAATGAAATTTATTTTTGCAGTTGTCAAATTGTGTTGTTACATTGAATATTTTTCCTCATATATAATTGTTTTTTAATCAATAGAGGCAATTTATAGATTTTATATTTTTATCTTTTATCCACTGAGTTTATTTAATCCTATAAGTTACATTAAGTTTCAAAAAATAGAATCTTTTGGATTTTCTCGATATGCAATCATTTCACCTGTAAATAGAGATAATACTATTTCTTCTAATGTTTATACTTATTAGTATTACATTAGCTGGATTCTCCAGAACAGAACAGTGTTTATGTAAGGATGATGACAGACATGCCTGTCGTATTTTTAATTTTTATGGAAATGGCTTTACTATTTCATATTACTATGGCATTTGTTGTTGATTATTATTATGTTCAGAAGTTTCTTCTGTTCTTGTTTTTGCTTAGTATTACTAGTAGAAATGGCTCTTTAATTTTATCAAATGTCTTTTCAGTATCCATCATTAAAGTCATTTTTTTCTTTTAGTTTGTTGATATAATGATTTATTAGAATGGTAGGCATTTAGTATTAAATAAAACCCATATTTCTGGAATAAATCATACTTGGTCATGGTGAAATAATCATTTACTATATTGCTGGATTTTATTTACCTAAAATTCGCTTAGGATTGAATTTGCATTCCAAAGTGAAGTTGCATTTTTTTTTCTTTCAGCTGCTGTCTCTATGACATTTTGTTATTAAAGTTGTGCTAGCTCTAAAAAGTGACTTTGTGAGTTTTCTCCCTTCTTGTGATGTCAGATAGTTTAAATAGCATTAGAAATGTCCTTCAGAAGTTAGCTGGGACTCAGTTGAAAACTCTCTGACCCTGAGAACACATTTGATTATGGATCTTTAATGAATTTTCTGAGTTTTTGATCAGTGGCAAATGGCTTTTTTGGACTTTTTGTTAATACAGAATATATATTTTTCTGCCATGTACAAAATACATATTCTCTGTTCAATTATGTAAGAAGTTGAAAGTTGTTTATATTATAGTTTGTTGGCTGTATTATTCAGATGTTTTTACATCCCTGTGTTTTTATGCAAACTAGATTTTTCCAGTTCAGAAAATGTAATAAAATCATCAGTTATAATGGTATTTTTAATTCTCTTTGTATTTCTTCATTTATCAGAAAAAATTTTAAATGTAAAAAATTATGAAAGATGTGAAAACAGTTGTTTACCTCCAGTCCATATTACATATTACAAATGTCTTTTTTTGTTATGTTTACTTTAAACATAGATTGATATTATAGTTAATCAGGGTTAATACATATAAATTCATTTTCAACTACCACAAAGGCAGACACTGTCATGAATTTTCTATGAATCTTGCCTATGTTTTACATATTTACTACAAATAAACTATGACCAATAGTAGTAGTAGTGACTATTTTTTTCTCAAGATTTTGACATTTATAATTTACTTTGATCTTTGTTACAGGGAATTTTTTTCCAATTGAAAAATGGAATATAGCAACAAAAAACTGATTACTGTTAACTTTTACCATTTCTAATACTGGGACATAGCCCTAGCACAGCCCTGGGGATAGAAGAGAAAAGATAAGAATTTTAATTCTTAACAGAATTTGTATTCTGGCTAGATGGAGACATATATGTAACCACTCTTCTTAGGATTATAGACCAGCTATAGGCTTAATGCATTTTTTAAAGATATTATAGTATTTTACATTCTAACAGTCTCAAAGAAACTAACCCAAACTAATTCTCTCTTGCAAGTTTGAAAAAACAGTAGTGGCCAAAACAAATATCTTTTTGCTTTAGAAAATAGCAAATCTATCTATCATCTATCTATCTATCTGTCTATCTATCTATCTAAAGCTTTATTTTTTGAGAATTTCATACATAAGTATTGTATTTATATCATTTCCTCTCCTCCCCCTCCAACTCTTCCCACCATGTCCCACCGCTCTCCTTTAATTTCTTGTCCTTTTCTTTGATTAGTATTGTTACATATATAAAAAATGCACCGAGTCCATTTAGTGGTGCTTTGTATGTACCTGTGTTTAAGGTTGACCACTTGGGATTAGATAACCTATCAGAGAGCTTGTCCCTCAAAAAAATGAGTTCTCCCTCCCTCTCTATTCATTGTTTGCCTATAGCCCTTCATCTGGAGTTCAGGGCCCTCTGACACTTCCATCCACATTGGAATGTCAATTGGTTTGTCATTGTGAAGGTTTTGTTAGGCAACCATACTGTGGCGATTTTGTGGTTGTTCTTTCCCTGTCATGTCTATAGTGTATCATCTAGCAGCAAGCCTCCTGTTTCTCTGCTCTTACTAACTTTATGTCTCCTCTTCCTTGATGTTCCCTAAGCCTAAGGTGTTGCATTGTAGATATATCAGTTAGGGCTATGCGCCATACATTATCTAATTGTGTGCATTTTGATCAGCTGTGGAACTTTGTAATATTCTCTACCTGTTGGGAAAAGAAGTTTTGCTTTTTTTAAATTTAGAAATGTATTCTGTTTGAACCACAAGCTTTAGTTAAAAAGCAAACAAAACAGTGAAACCAATATACATTTCAAAGTCCAGGCCCTTCTAGCCTTCCAAAATGTAAGACCTCAACGTAGTGTATAGCAATAGAAAGATTAAGACAAAAATATGAGTGGGAGTTATGACATTTCATAGAAGAAAGTTTTATAAAAATAACTGAAGGACACTTTCTGGAATTAGTGAATTACTTCCAGTGGAAGAAATAAAGAGTGAGCACTAAAGAAACTAACTAAATAAAATAGAACAAAATTCCAGTGTTCTAAATCAATTTCTTGACTGTTAGAAACCAATACAAACCCCCAGTGTCCTGGTGAACAGCATGCTGTCACTGTTCTGTCTCTCTAGAGCTGCAATCCTGATTTATTTTAGCAGAGACTCCACAGGCAACAGGAAATTTTGTGGCATTAAAATATTCATTTACACTGTGGAACTTCCAGCAGTGGTCTCACTTCTGGGCAAGCTTACAAACCGTACAAGGTTGGAAGCATAATTTACATGGGTGTAAGACTCAAGTAAGAGAAAGTAAAGGAAAAAAGAATGAAAACCTCTGGGAATAGGCAAGAGCAATTAAGGCTTGGTAAGAATGCCAACATTTAAACCCCCTATTTTAAAAAGAGGTTTTTTGTTTTTCTCAAAACACTTCACTCTAAATGAACTAATGTCAGCTGTCAGTGGAAGAATGTCACTAATCCACTATGGACACCTTTTGCAATGTAAATATATGTCTTTTTTTTTCACTTGGTGAACTTCAACCTAGTAATTATTACAACAAACGTTATAGTATAAATGGAGCTCAAACACATTTTAGCACTTTTGAAATTGAACTGCATTCAAACCAAATAAAATTCAGATAACAAACATGTCCACCTAAGACTGTGGGGACTCTTGAGCCTATCCCATGGGACACCAGGCCTTTTTCTCTAAGTGCTTTTTGAAGTCGGCAAGGTTGTCTTCAATTTCATTTTCAGTCTCCTTCCTGAACTCTGGTGCTGCCCACAGGCTCTTTCTGGGCTGATGTGGCTGTGGCAGCAGCAGCGAGGGTAACAGGAGCTCTGGTGGCTACAGCCACAGCCTTGTGTAATTCTGTGCTTCTTGTGTTTCTTATCTTTTTTGTGTTTCTTGTCAATCTTTTTCTTTCCTCCTCTTTCTGGATCTGAATTCCTGGCAGGGGATGTGCTTGGTGTTAGACTGTTAGCAAGTGACCAGTTTGTAGAGGTTGACTGAGATTGGACAGGAGATAGAGGTGCTGAAAGCTTTTTGGCCACTGGCTCAGGGCATCCAGAGACAGACCAGGAGTATGAAACTTCTTTTGATGAGCGGTGAGAGCTACACTCTTGTCTGTGACTAAAAGGATATGTATTAAGAATACAGTAAGAAACAGACACTGCTTTCTTGTTCATGCTTTCTAAGTAGACCCTAAGTCCTGACTCATCAATTGAATTGTTCTATGCCATTACACTGTAAAATAAAATTTATTTCTCACCTAGAAGACCTGGGGATAAATTGTTAAACTATCCAGGCAAACATTCTCTTAAAGTACACATTCTAATGAGGGAAGGAAGATAGCTGTCAACTGCCCTTTGTGCCCCTGAACCTTCGATCTTTCTTGTCTTATAGTTGGAAACCTACCACATTCAGAACTGGGTCTGACTCTGGTTCCAACTCTGGTTTAGCAATTCAGGATGGATCTAATGGGAAGAATACAGAACAATACATCAGTGTAGAATACTGTACTAACAAACTCTGCCTTTACCCCTATTAACTTTCTCAGTTTTTTGACAGGAGACTGCCTTTTTCTTGTTCATTTTAGGAAGCCCTAGAGCTTTATCTAGTAACCACCAGGTTCAATCAAAGGAAACTAGCTCAGTCCTGGGTTTGAGGACTCTTCTGTTGTCTCTGTGATCAGCCAGGTCTTTTCAGCATGGAGTGCCTAAAGCCACCAGATTATACACTTCTTCTGGGGTCCTACCCAATCTGCAAAGTTGGGACAAACTAGAAATGAGAGTGCCCTTTTCTCCTTCCTGTGGGAAGGCCAACCTTCATCCGAGAACCTCATAGTCATGTCAAATGTGAAAATGGACAAAAGGTCCAGACTTTGTTTGTGGCCTATGAGGGGACCAAGGAAGAGACAGTGCAACTCCAAAGCTATACAGTTAACCTTGGATTTGGCATTACCAATACAAAGAGTGACTTATTTAACCCTGACCAAGTTCTCTGGCTTGACCTCCTGGTCCCTGATTCACCTCACTGGTAATGATGGCAAACCTCAGTCAGCCCAGTCTATTCCTCTTTTATCCTATATGACAGACAAATACCTTTTCTCTCATTTCTTTCTGGTCTTACCTAGCTGCAACATTTCCCTACTATGTAGGAACATTGTATCTCAAACTTCAAAAGTACTTTTATGATGACAGAACACAAACTTTCCGGATGTACAGTAGTAAGCCCAACAAATGTCACAGAATATGGGCTTCCTGTGCATAATTCCAGATCAATTTTAAAAGCAAGACTAATTGCCCTTAATGGGGACATTTTAGCTGAGGACAGGAGTGAGACAATATTTATACGGATTCTGCCTATGCTTTCCATGTGACTCATGCCTATGCAACCATCCAGAGAGGAAAGTGTCTCCCTACTACAAATAATATCACAATTAAATATAACCCTGAGATTTTGGCCCTACTTGAAACCATCTGCCTTCCGACACAAGTGGCTATTATATATTACAAGGCACACCAGAAGGAATACTATGACATTTCTCAGGGTAATTAGCCAATCTGCACAACAGGCTAAACAGGCATCTTATCTTCCATTCCTGGCTGCCTTAGTTCCAAATCCTAATACTCTCTTGCTCTTAATATACCCCTTAGGAAATAACAGGCTTTAGATCAGGGCTGTATAACCACCCCAGAGGAACGGTTACAGAATTCAGAAAATAAGCTGCTGCTCCCTGGATCTTCCTAACGGAAAAATCCTAAAGAATTTTGTCAGGCTATGCATTTGTAAGTAAAAGGCCTGCAAATTCTAACTGAATCTCTTTTCACAGACACAGGAATGTCTCAGACAGTATGGTCCATTTACTAAGTTTGGCCTACCTGATGTCAGGCTAACCCTGAAGGAACCCTCACACTCCCTCCAGTTCCAACTGCATCAGATTGCAAGGCCTGTAACCATGGACTTTCATCTGTTCCAGAAGTAAAAACATTCCTCCCTAGAAACTCAGACTGCATTTCCTGTGAGCCTGTTGGAGATTTCCATCTCCTGTGCTAGCAAGGTGCAAGAATGACTTTTATGAAATGGACATAATCTGTACTGATGACTTTAAATTAACCCCAGCAAAACCATGTGTTCTTGTGTCCTGTGATCTGAGCATCTGATCACATTTTCTCAGCAACCTCAATTTGGTACTCCACAAAAAATAATGTGGGCATGTTTGAGAATTAAGATTGGGAAGGATGATTGACATTGGGTAAAAGATATTCTACAAATAGGGATGAAAAGACAGCATGGTCTATTAAGATTTAGGTAGATCCAAGCTTGTAATTCCCCAATTGAAGCTGGAGAAACCATTTTGAATAAAAATGATAGGTGTGGCCTGACCTGGGGATACAGTTCCAGAGAAACAGGTCTAGGAGACAGATGGTTCTAAAGAAGAAGTGTCCTTCAAGTGGACCCACTCTTAAATGCTCAGTTTGTCAGATTATTTTTTGTGCGGGCAATTACAGTGTTGGTGTACTAACAATACAGCAAGATCCATGTTAAACCAAGCTGTAAATAGCTTTTAATGAATATCCAGGATTCTCTCTCACCTCTCTGAGTTCTAGGATATAATTTGAAAGATTCTCTTGTTTTATTCTCTTGGCATTTCAAAGGACCCAGAAATGTTGAAAGTGCTAGAGAAGAATACAGGCAATATACTTCAATTGTTTGTCTAGGCAAGAACTTTCTAAATATGACTCTAATAACACAAGAAATAGTTCAAAGAACAAACAAAGGACACTACATTAAGTTAAAAAGTTTCTGCACAGCAAAAGAAACCTTCAGTAGAGTGAACAGACAGCCTACAGAATAGGAAGCAGTCTCTCTCATGAATGCCTTACACAGGGGGTTATATAAAATTTATAAAACTATGAAAATTAAGCACAAAAATATAATCAATAAATGGATAAATGAAATAAACAATTCTCAAAAGAAACAAAAAATGGTTAGCAAATTTTTTGAATGTTTGATATCCTTAGTCATCAAATCAATGCAAAATATATATGTATAAAATAAATATATATTATATATAAAATAGCTGTATTCACTTTATGTATTCTGTTCCTTTAAAGAGCCCTAATACAGTACCTTAAGGTGAAAGTATGGAAAAAAGAATTTCAAACAAATGACATAAAAAAACAAAGTTATCACTTTTATAATACATATGTGTAATGTATATGTGTGTATTTTAATGTATATTTTAATTGAGTTTTTGTACATTTCATGTAGAAAATATTAATCAAATTTAGGCCCCCGTCAACCATTCGTACTCCTCCATAAACTTTCACTGAATTTCCTCCATTCTTTAACACATGTTAAGGCCTATCTCAAGAATTTGTACCCAGATGGCCCTACAAGTTCATTTACTGGAGTCTAGTCAGCCTACCTAGAATCACTTCCTTAAAGAAGATCTCTCCCTCACCATGCAGTAATCAGTTGCCAATAGTTCCTTGGTTAAGTTGGGCACTCCTGCCTATTTCCCTGGTTCCTTACTGGATTTTTCTCTGATTGAGTCAGAATGGGTCTTACGCATGCTATCACCATTGTTGCAATTTAATACGAGCAAGTTCTCAAAAGTATAAAACCCTCTGTTTCCTTCTGTTCATGTACCAACCCTGGCTGTTACAATCTTTCTATCCCCTATTCCTCCCTGATCCCAGAGTCATTGGTGGATGAGGTTTAATATAGGACTTCTATCCAGGAACACACACTCTGGAGTTTCTTATTCTCTAAAAGTTGGCCAGTTATGGCTTTTGGTGTGCATCACACTTAGAAGATCTCTACCCCATGTTTCTTTATGTTCCATGATTGTTGAGTGTCAAGGTTCTACAGTGGATGAGCCACTTAGGGCTGAGCATCTCTCAGACATATATTCTCTGTGTGTGATCAGTTGTAGAACTCTATGATAGCCTCCATGTGTTGCAAAAAAAAAAGCTTCTTTAATGAGTGGTGTACAGTATACTTGTCTGTAAATATAAAGATCCATATTTGGCCTACAGTAAGAAATTTTATTTGTCTAGAGATATTATAGAGATAGGGTTTTCTCTAGGAACTATGGCCTCTCCAGTCATGTGTTTTTGATTATATTTATAGGGCCACCCAAGAGTTCCAACCATTGAGAAGAATTCAAATAGATAGATGCTTATTATTTCCTACATAAAAATACCACTACTTGTAGTTAAGCTTTGGAACTAGTTTGGGCCATTGATTTTTCTCCTTCAGCAGCTTTCATAGTATCATCTAGAACCATGAGAGCTAGTCTTCATGGAGGAGGCTTCCAGTTCAGTACCAGATCTACTGCTGGCACTGTATCTGAATTGTGTTCTATCCTCAGAAATAAGACCTTACCTTCAAGTTCTGGGAGGTAATCATGTGCTGTGGCAATAATCTGTGTCATTTTCAGAGTATCTTGGACTACCCTGACCAACAACTTGAAGGGAAATTTCTGCTGTCTGCCACTGTGTTCCTTGTTATGTAGCCTTCAGGTATACACATGGACTCATGTTCAGATATTTTATGTATTATTTCAGGGAATTTTTGAGTTAATACATTTCCTTCTGGCTTTTCACAACACCTGGGTTTTAGTTAATCATTCTCTCTCTCTTTCTCTCTCTCTTCTCTCTCTGTCACCTCCCTCCTCTCTCTCCAGTTAAAGTGCCCCTATTTTCCCCTTGATAATATTTGACTCCTATTATCCCTCCTCCTTTGAGTTCCTTCCTCCCCTTTACTCCCATGGTTCCTTGTAAGTCCTTCTTTTCTCCCTTCCCAATTGAATACCCCCATTTTCCCTTTGGTAACATTTGTTTTGTATTATCCCTCAATCTCAGGCTCTTTCTTTCCCTTTACCTCAGTAATTCCTTTCCATTTTCCTGCCTCCTTCTGTTACATCAGGCTACATGCTCACATATAAGGGATTGCTGCTAAGATCTGCAAATGAAGGACAACTTTTAGACCATATGATAAAATAGACTTCAAACCTAAAATAGAATGAAAAAAAATTATCATGTATTACTGATTAAGAGATCAAGGCATTAAGGGGACATTAAGATTCTAAACATTCCCTGAACACAACTGCTCCTAACATCATTAAGCAAACGGTACTAGATCAAAAATCAGTGATTAACCCCAGTATAATAATAGTGAATGATTTTAATAGACTGTTATCACCAGTTACCAGGTCATCCCAACAAAAAATGTTAGTGAATTAAATAACATCACAGATCAAAAAGACATATGGGCATCTGCAGAACAATCCATCCAGTCCCTGCAGAATACACATTCTTTTACTCAGTTCATGAAATTTTCTTGAAAATGGATAGATAATATGATATTAAATCATGTCCAGGAATATTGAGACATTTCCTTGTATTGGAACTAATCACAAAAGAATGATACTACAAATCAATAGCATGTGAAACTCTAGAGACAAACCTAACTCATGGTAATTCATAAAGAAAATTCTACTTTATGAAGAATATTTCCTTGAAGAAATCAAGAAATAAATAAAAATTCTAGTATCAAATTAAAATGTAAACACAACATGCCCAAACCTGTGGTGTGCATAATCCTAAGAGAGGTTTATAGTTCTAAGTCCCTACCTTAAGAAATCAGACAGAACTTAGAAAAACAATTTAATGGTATACCTTCAGACCTTGGGAAAATAACAAGCAAACTCCAAATCAGTAGACAAAAAGAAATCATTACCATCTTGGCAGAATGTAATGAAATGCCACAATAATAACAGCAAAATCAATAAAAAGAAAAGATAAAAAAGTGTTAGTTCCTGGAAAAAAATGAAAAGGATTGAGAAACCTTTAACCAAACTGGCCAAAAGTAAAAAAGAAACGACCCAAATTAATAACATATAAATTGAAAAGGGAGTCATTATGACATACCAGTGAAATTTGGAAAATCATTAGAGCCTATCTTTTAAGATATATTCTACAAAATTGGAAATGTCTAAATAAATGAATAAATTTCTAGTCATATATGACCTACCAAAATAACACCAACATTAGCTGAATAAATTATGCATACATATAACAAGCAGTGACTTTTGGTCTTGCCATGAATCTGGGAATTGTATTGAGATTATATATGAACTTGTAAAATAACAGAACTAATAAATCCAAAGTCCCCAGATTGAATCATTGAGATATTCTACCAGATCTTCAAAGAAGAACATGATTCAGGCATTAAGTAAAGATTTTCTGAATTGGACTCTGATTTATTAAGAAATAAGACAAACACTCAGCAAATCAAGGCTAAGGGAATTAAATACATGTGGTGTCTAAAGGAAACTGTTAGGTATGTGAAGAGGCAGTTTAAAAATGGGTGAAATTCTTTCTCAGATAATATATTTGACAGATTAGAATCTAGAATACACAAAAAGCTCTAGAAAATAAGCATCAAAGTACAAATGACAGAACTAAAAATAGAGCTATGGAACTGAAGAGAGAATTTTCAACAGGAAAAACACACAAATGGTCAATAAAAACTGAAAACAAATTCCATGTCATTAGCCATCAGGAAAGTTCAATTTAAAAATACATTGAGATCTTATCTCACCCTGTCAGAATGGCTATCATCAAGATAACAAATAACAAAAATTACTGGCAAGAATGTGAGGAAAGGTAAACACTTATCTAGCATTAGTGGGAGTGTGCATTGGTCCAGCCATTATGGAAATCAGTATGGAGGGTTCTCACAACCTAAAAGTAGAACTACCAAATGACTTAGATGTACAATTTTTTTCCTATTTTCAGTTATTTATATTTTGATTTATTATTATTTATTAAATCATTGTGAATTTCAAACAGAATATGTCAGTCTTAATCATCTTTATACCCTCTTCCCCACCAGCACCCTCCAAGCCCCTTAACTGGAATCCATATATTCTTTCATCTGTGTTAAGGTCCACTGTGTCAAGTTAGTGTCCCCAAGTGACCTCAGTGCAGGTTCAACAACTGAGGTCCTGTCAGCCTACATGGAGTCCCATCCTTTAGGCTTTAGGAAGACTAGCTCATCCTCACCCAACAGTAATCACTTGCCAGTATTTCTTAGGCAAAGCTTGGTATCTGCTATGCATTTCCCCAGTTCCATGCTGGCTTTTTGTCTGTTTGAATTTGCTTGGGTCTTGAACATGCTGAAATCATTGCTGTCGGTTCATTTGACAGGGTCCTGGAGCTTGTAGGATTCTATTTCCATATGGTCATGTTCCTCCTCACTGACTGTTACAATCATTCTGACCTTCTTCTGAAATGGTCCCTGAGATATGGGTAAGTAACACTTAATGTAAGAATCCTTCCAGGGACCCACTCTGAAGATTCCTAATCTCCGTACTTTAGCTATTTGTGATCTTTTGTGTTACTGACCCTTTGTTGCATGAGGGAGCTTCATTAATGACAGTTGAGAGATCCATTAGTGACTTCTTTCCCCATTGTTCTCTTCTATACTGAGTGAGCCTTAGGTGTAGAGATTGCATTGTAAATGTGCCTTTTAAGCCCAGGTAATTCACAGACAATGTCTGTGTGTGACCAGCTGTAGTACTCTGTTGTAGTCTCCGTATGGTACAAAAGAAGCTTCTTTGATAAGTGGTGACTGAGATACATGGCTATATATATAAGGATCCATATTTTGCAGGTAGTAAGAAGTTATATTAATGTAGAGATGTGACAGCCTTGGTGATTTCTTTGAGGTCTATGACCTCTTCAGCCATGTGTATTTGGCTACGATTACAGTACCACACATGAGTTTCCTGCCACTGAGTGGGCTCTAAGACCAATGAGGTAGCCACTGATTGTCCCCAAGACAAAAGTGCCACTATTGCACCAGTGTTGAATGCTGTGCCAGTCATCAATGTGATCACTTGGTCATAAAGCTGGTGTTGGGCCATGGATTGATGCTGCTACTTGCATAGTGCTCTCCAGAGCTATGAGAGGTAGACTTCAGGGAAAGTGTCTTCCAGGTCAGTTCCACCTCCATTGCTCCAAATTCGGTCTCCAAAGTATATCCTGACTTCAGCAATATGATCTTACCTTCAAGTTCTGGTAAAATCAAGGACTGTGGCAATAGCCTGTGTAATTTTGGGAGTCTCTTGGACCACCCTGGATAACAATGCAAAGGAAAGTTTCTCCTATCTGGCCCTGTTTCTTGTTAAGTAGCCTTCAACTATGTACATAGGTTCATGTAGACATACTGTATGTGTAATTTGTCATTAGGTTGTTAGAATAATATGATTCCCTCCAGTGTTTTAGGCATTATTTATCTCTCCTCTCTTTCTCTCACTCCATGTATAACCTTCCCTCCATGCTTTCCCTAGTTAACATGTCCTCACTTTCTCACTTTCCCCCTTTATCCCTTGATAATACCAGACTCCAAATGCCCCACCTCTCTTGAGCTCCTTCTTTCCCTTTATCCCCATAGTTCCTTCTATAATGATCGCTTCTTCCTCCCATTCAAATATCCTCCGTTTATCTATTTCTTCCTTAGTAAGACCTGCCCCCTATTATTATTCTCTCTTTCAATCCTTTTCCTCTCTGGTTCCTTTCCATTCTTCTAGGTCCTGCAGTTACATCAGGATACATACATATAAGTGATTGATGCTTAGATCAACAATGAAGGAAAACATATGTTGTTTGTTTTTCTGAGTCTGTGTTACTTCACTTAGCATAACAGTTTCTCCTTCCATCCATTTACTTGCAAATGTTATTATTTCATCTTTCTTTATCTCTGAGTAGACCTCCATTGTGTAAATGGTACCAGATAAAGAGGTTTTAATTTGCATTTCCCTAATTATTAATGATGTTGAATACTTCTTAAGATGTTTCTCAGTCATCTTTATTTCTTCTTTTGAGAACTATCTGCTCAAATACTTTTAATTGGGCTACTTGTTTTCTGGATTCTTTGTTTTTTTGGGGGGGGTTCTTTACATATTCTGAATGTTAAGCCTTTGTCAGCTGTGTCACTGGTGACGATTTTCTACCATTCTGTGGGTTTTCATTTCCTTGGTTATTTCTTTTGTTGTACAGAAACCTTTTATTTTAATGAGGTCTCATTTGTTGATTATTGACCTTCATTCTTGTTCAGCTGCTGTCTGATTAATAAAGTCTTTTCATATACCTATAACTTGTAGTTGCTGCCAACATATTCTTCTAATAGTTTCAAAGTTTCAGGTTTCACATTAAAGTCTTTGATCTCTTTGTAGTTGACTTTTGTGCGGGTGAAAGATAAGAGTCTAGTTTCATTATTCTATAGGTGGAGATCCAGTTTTGTCAGCACCATTTGCTAAAGATGCTAAGATGCTGTCTTTCCTCCAGTGAGAGTTATTGGCCCATTTGTCAAATATTAGGTAGCTGAAATTGGATATACTCTTGTTTGAATCTTCAATTGTATTCCATTGATCTATGATATATATTTTTTGCCAGTACCATGGTATTTTTATGACTATATCTCTGTAATATAGTTTGAAATCTGGTATAGTAATCCCACCTGCTCTTTATGCTCAAGGTTACTTTTTGATTAATGTGTTAATCATTTCTAGGAGTTTTATGGTTAAATTTTTTGGCATCTCTTAGGTATAAAATCATGTCATCTGCAAAAAGGGATAATTTGACCTCTTACTTTCCAATGAATACTCTTTAACTTTCTTCTCTTTTCTTATTTCTCTAGTAAGAGGTTCAAGCACTATATTCAAAAGGAGTGATAGTAGTGGACAACCTTTTCTGGTTCCTACTTTTAATGGCACTGCTTTGAATTTTTCTCCATCTAGAATGATATTGACTGTGAGCTTATTGTATATAGCCTTAATTATTTTGAGGTATATTTTTTCCAGTATAATTCCCTCTATGACTTTTTATCAAGAACTCATAAGGGATTTTGTCACAGGCCTTTTCTGTATCTACTGAAATGATCTTGTGATTCTGTTAGGAAAAAACATTTTTATGATTTCATACATTTATTGACTTATATATATTGAGCTATACCTAGATTTCTATAATAAAGCCACCATGATCATGGTGAATGTTGTCTTTGATGTGTATCTCTACAAGGTTTGAGAATTTTTTGATCACAAATTTTATTTTATTTAAAAAATGTATTTGTTGAATTTGTGTTCATTTCATATTATGAATCTTAAAGTTAGACACCCTCCATATCCTCGGCCCCCAGAGCACCGCACCAGATTTTGTGCATTCTGTCATATATGTTAAGTCTTATCCAGTCAACAATTTGTGCCCAGATGTCCCTAGTTGCAAGTTGATCTACTGGGGTCTAGTCGGCCTATTTAGAGTTACTCCTTTAAAGATCTACTCTCACTCACCCAGCAGTAATCAGTTGCCAAGAATTCCTTGGCTAGGGTTGGGGCCTGCTGCCCATTTCCCTTATTCTATGATGATTTTTGTCTAATTGAGTTGAAATTTGTCTTGTGCATGCTGTCACCCCATTATTTCAGGTGCATATGAGCAAGTGTACTGAAAGTCACTGAAAGTTTCCTAATGGTCATGCATCAACCCAAGATCTTACAATCTTTCTGCTTGCTCTTACACAATGGTCCCCGAGACATAGGTGGATGAGGTTTAACATAGGAGTCCTATCCAGGGACACACATTCTGCAGTCTCGTACTGTGCAATGTAATAAGTTGTGGCTTTCGGTGTGCATCACACTCTGTTTTATGAGGAAGTTTTGCTGGTGAGAGTTGAGGGATGTATTAGTATTCTGTCTACCCCTTATTCCACTATGTTGTATGAGACTTATGTGTAGAGGTTCTAGTGTAGATATGTCATTTAGGGCTGAGTATCTCTCAGACATATATTGTAGAAATCTGTAATAGCTTCTATATGTTGCAAAAAGAAACTTCTTTGATGAGTGATGTATAGTGTACATGTCTGTAAATATAAGGCTACATATTTAGCATCCAGTGAGAAATTTCATTTTTAAAAAGCTATACCAGAGATAGGGTTTTCTATAGAATCTATGACCTTTTCCAGCCATGTGTATCTGCTTATATTTGAGTGAAACCCATGAATTTCATCCTATTGAGAGGGATTTAGGTCCAATAGATTGCTGCAAATTACCTACTAGAGAAAAGTGCCACTAGTGCATTAATAGAAATAAGTTGTTGTGCCAGTCATTGTAGCTATTATTTATAACTGAGTTGCACCATTGATCTTCTCTCATAGAAGCTTGTATAGTATCCTATAGACATATGAGAGCTAGTCTTCAGGGAGTAGGTTTCTATGTCAGTTCTAGCTCCAAGTTCTCTTTCTGAAGTCCGTTTTCTCTTCAGCAGCAGGCTCTTACCTTCAAGTTTTGGGAGGTTGTCAAGATTTGTGGCAATATCTTGTATTATTTGAATTTCTTGAACTACTCTGACCAACAACTCACAGGGAAGTTTCTCCTGTCTGGCACTGTGTTCCTTGTTATATAATAGCCTTCAGATATCCACATGCCCTTATGTTCAAGTACTGCATGTGTATTTTAAAGGGGGTTTTCAGTTAATACATTTCTATTGGCTTTTTATGCCACCTAAGCTTTATTTATCTCTCCTTTCTCTCTTCTTGTCTAACCTCTCTTCTTCTCTGCCAGTTTACATGCTCCCATTTCCCCCATTTTCCCTTGATAATACACATCTACTATCCCACTGTCTCTTGAGTTGCATTTTCCCCATGGTTTCTTGTATGTCCTTCCCTCTGATCTTCCCTATTGAATACCCCCATTTCCCCATGGTGACATCTGTTTCATACTTTTCCCTTCCTTCAGGCTCTTTCTTTTGCTTTGCCTCTGTGTATCCTTTTCATTTTCCTGGCTCCCACTGTTACATTAGGATATATAGTCACATAAAAGGAATTGATGTTAAGATCCAAAAATGAGGGAGAACATATGTTGCTTGCTTTTCTCACTCTGTGTTACTACAGTTATTGTAACAATTCCTGGTTTCATTCATTTACCTGCGTAGCTTATAATTTTGTGTTTCCTTACCCCTGAGTCCATTATGTGAATGCACCACATTTTCATTATTCATTCGTCAGTTGAGGGACATTTAAGAAGTTTTCATTCCTAAGATATTGTAAAAAGAGCAGCAACAAAGATGAACAGGAATCTCTACAATAGGATGAGTTCTTTCGATTTATGCCAAGAAGTAGTATAAGAAGATCATATTGTACAGTCAGTTTTAGCTTTTTAGGAGTTCTCCATGCTGCTTTCAATAGTGGTTGCATTTGTATGCATTCCTACCAGCAGTGAACAAGCATCCCTCCACATCCTCACCAGCATTTGGTGTCTATTTGTTCTCTTGATCTTAGCCAGTCTGACTGGAATAAGATGAAATTTTAAAGTTGTTTTGATCTGCATTTCTCTGATTACTAATAATGTTGAACACTTTTTATGGTGTTTCCCAGTCATTTTTTTTATTTATTTAAGAACTTTCTGTTCAGATCCTTAGCCTATCTTTTTATTGTGTCATTTATTTTCCTGTTTCTCTTTTTAGAGTTATTTGCATATTTTGGACAATAACCCTCTGTCAGAACTCTAGAAGGTGAAGATATTTCCCACTCAGAGGGTTTTCTATTCATATTTTTAGTTGTTTATTTTGTTGCACAGAAACTTTTTTTCATTTAAGGAAGACCCACTTGTTGATTGCTGACCTTAAATGCCTGAGCAACTAGTTTAGAAAGTCTTTTCTTATACCTGTGTTTCAGAGAGTAATGTTTTCAGAGAGCATATGTTTTCTTCTTGCAGTTTGAGAGTTTCATATTGAGGTCTTTGATCCATTTGGAGTTGACTTTCATTCAGGGGGAAATACAATGTTCCAATTTCATTCTATTACAAGTGGAGATCAGGTTATGCCAGGACCATCTGTTAAAGATGCTGTCTTTGCTCCATTGTGTGTTCTTAGCAACTTTGTCAAATATCAGGTGGCTGAAATTGTATGCACTCATACTTGAATCTTCTATTGTGTTTCCAATGATCTACATGTCTGTTTTGGGGCCAGTAACAGACTGTTTTTATGACTATAGTATGAGATTTGTTATAATGGTCCCCCCTATTGTTCATTTATCAAGATTTCTTTACTATCTGGGGTCTCTTGTGATTCCATATGAATTTTAGGATGTTTTCTTCTAACTCTGTGAAGACTGTCATAGGGATTTTGATTGGCATTGCTTTGAATCTATAGATTCCTTGTGGAAGGATCATCATTTTCACAATTTTAATTCAACGAATCCATGAAAATAGTAGTTCCTTTCATCTTCTGGTGTCTACTTCTATCTCTTTCTTTAAGGATTTAAATTTTCATTGTAGAAATTTTTTAAATCATTGGTTATGTTTATTCCTAGATATTTTATTTTTTGTGGCTATTGGGAATGGGAAGGTTTCCATGAATGCTTTTTCTGATTGCTTGTTATTTGTATATAGAAAGGCTATAGATGTCTATAAGATGATTTTGTAACCTGCCACTTTGCTGAAAGAATGGATCATTTCTAGCAGTTTTCTAGTGGAATATGTGGAATGTAATATGTATAATATCATATGATCTGCAAATGGTGATAATGTATTGTTTCAGTTAACACTCCTTTAATTTCCTTCTCTTGTCTTACTATTCTAGAAAGAATTTCAAGCACTATATTGAAAAGGAGTGGAAATAGTAGACAGCCTTGTCTGATTCCTGGTTTTAATGGGCATGCTTCCAGTTTTACTGAATTTAGAAGGATGTTGACAGTGGGTTTGTTGTATATAACTCTAGTTATGTTGAGATATATTCCCTTCAGTATAATTCCCTCAAGGACTTTGAACATGAATGCATGTTGCATTTGCCCAAAGGCCTTTTATGCATCTATTGAGATGACTGTGTGATTTTTGTATTTAAGTCCACTTACATGATTTATTGCATTTATTGACTCAAGTATATTGAAACATCCCTGAATCTCTGGAATAAAGCTGACTTGATCATGGTGGGTTAACATTTTGATGTGTACCTGTTTGCAGTTTACAAGTGTTTTATTTTCTGAATCTTTGTATCTATGTTCATTAATGATATGTGCCTGTAGTTTTGTTTTTTGGTTCTGTCTTTCTTGGTTTTAGTATTAGAGTGATACATTCTGACTTCATAGAAAGAGTTTGGGATTTCTCCTTCTTTTTTTATATTTATGAATAATTGAAGAAGTGTTAGTTGTAGATCTTGGAATTCTGCTATGAATCCATCTGTACCTGGGCATTTTTTTAGTTGAGAGGTTTGCTGTTTCAATTTCCTTATTTATTTTGGATCTCTTTAAGCTGTTGATCCAGTCTTTGTTTAACTGTGCTGATTCCCTGAATATAAAAACTTACCTAATTTTTTAGATTTTAAAATTTAATATAGAGTATAAATTTTTTAAATATTCCTTTATAAGATTCTGGATTTTTGTGGTCTGTGGTGATGTTCCCCTTTTTATCTATGATTTTGTAAATTGGCATTTGTTCTTCCTTTTGGTTAACTGGGCCAAGGTTCTGTCTATCTTGTATACTTTACAGAGCCAACCATTAGATTCGGTGATTCTTTTTGGTATGGTTTTCTTTGTTTATATTTAATTAATTTCTGCTCTGATTTTCGTTACTTCTTCTCATGTACTAGGTTTAGGTTTGATTTGTTCTTGCCTGTCCACGTCTTGATTTGTACTGTCAAGTCATTATTTGTGCTCTAACTTATTTTTAAATGTAAACACTTAGAGCTATAAATTTCCCTCTTAGGACTGCTTTTGAAAAGCCCCAGAGATTTTGTTGTGTTGTATTAACTTTTTCACTTAGTTCCCGGAATACTTTTATTTCTTAATTACTTCTTGGACCCATTCTTCATTATGCAGTATGTTGTTTACTCTCCATGTGTTCATGTAGTTACTAGTGATTCTTTTGTTGATGATTATAAGTTTGATTGCATTAAGGTTTGTTTGAAGGCATTAAATTTTTTATATTTCTTGAGGTTTGTTTTGTGTTCCAGGATGCGGTCATTTTTTTTTCACTTTTATTCCTTTTTAATATTTTTATTGAGCTTTTTGTATCTCACACAACATCTTAATTATCTTCATATGCCCTTCCCCCATCAGCATATTCCTGTAGCCCATTGAGCTGATTTCATGCATTCTTTCAATTGCGATGAGGACTATCAAGTCAAATTAGTATCTCCTGATGTCTTTCAGTGCACATTCACTGGAGTCTAGTCATTCTATCAAGGTTACTCCCTTGAAGATCAGCTCTCTCTCACCCAACAATAATCACCTCTCCATTAAATTTTTGGCTAAGATTCAGGCCTGCTGCTCATTTCCACATTTCTATGCTGGGTTTTTCTCTGCTTCTGTTTGCATAAAGCTTGAGCATGTTGTCAACATTGTTATAAGTTCATATGCACAAGGTCCCAGGAGCTGGTAAAACTCTATATCCATGTGGTCAGGCACATCCTCTGGTGGCTCTTAATCTTTCTGCCCCATCTTCCACAATAATCCCTGAGCCCTGGGAGGGTGAATTTTAATAGGGTGTCCTGTCCAAGGACCCACACTCTACAGACTCTTATTCTCTATGCTTTGGCCATTTGTGACACTTTGTGTTCATTGCCCTCTGTTGCATGAGGGAGCTTCATCAATGAGAGTTGGAAGATGCATTAATATCTGTACTCCTTGTTACAGTTCCATAAGACATATGTGTAGAGGTTACATTGTAGATGTATCACTTAGGGTTGGGCATTTCACAGACATTTAATTTCTGTTTGTGTAGAGCATTATAGAAGTCTCTGTTGGTTAGAAGCTTCTTTGATATTTGGTGACCGGTACACTTGTCTGTATGTATAGGGATCCATATTTAACAAAAAATAAGAAATTGCATTTATCTAGAGATGTCACAGCCATGGAGTTTTCTCTAAAATTTGTGACCTTTCCAGCCATATGTACTTGGATACATTTACAGTACCCTCATGAATTACTTCCCATTGAGTGGGCTTTAAGTCCAACCAGATAGCTTTTGATTGCCCCCAGGATAATTGTGCTTCAACTGCCCCAATATAGTTTGATATGCAGGTCATTATTGTGATTATTAAATTTCAAAGTTGGGGTTGGACCATTAATTGATGTCCTCCCTTAGCAGCTTGCATAGTGCTCTCCAAAACTATGAGAGGTAGCATTCAGAGAGGTGGTGTCTGGGTCAGTTCTATCTCCATTAACCCAAGTTCTGTGTCTGAAGTATGTCTTGCCTTCAGAAATAGGGTCTTACATTCAATATCTTGTAGTCAATTAATGGCTGTGGCAATAGCTTATGTCATTTTGGGAATCACTTGGAATAACCTGGCCAACAATTCAAAGGGTGGTATCTCTTGTTAGGCACTGTTTTTTGTTTTATAGCCTTCAGCTGTAAACATGGACTCATGTAGATATAATGTATAATTTTTCCTCTATTTGTTTATACCAGCTAGGCATTATATATCTCTCTTCTTCCCTAAATAAACCTCCCTCCTCACTTCTCAGTTAAAATATTCCCATTTTCCCTATTTCACCCTTGATAATACCTGTCTCCTATAGCCCACTCTCTGGGACACCTGCTTCCCCTTTTCCATCACAGTTCCTTGTATAACCATCCCTCCCCCCCTCTTGTTTATATACCCTCATTTTACCATTTACCTTACTAACACCTCTCTCCTACATTTTTTCTCTCTCAGGCTTCTTCTTTCCCTTTACTTCGCTGGTTCATTCTGTTTTCTTGGCTCTGGAGTTACATCAAAATATACAGTCATATATAAGGATTTGATGCTAGGATTGATGTGGTCAATTTTTGAAAAACTTTAATTGGTCCCTGAGTAGAAAGTGTATTCTTCTGCATCTATTGAAATGACCATTAGATTTTCGTCTTTGAGTCCATTTATATGATGTTTATTGACTTACATATATTGAACCATCCCTACATCTCTGAAATAAAGCTGAACTTGATCATGATGGATGATCTTTTAATATGTGTTTGTATGTGGTTTGCAAGTATTTTGTTGAGAATTATTGCTTCTATGATCATTAAGGATATGGGTGTATAGTTCTCCTTTTTGGTTGTATATCTGGTTTTGGCATTAGAGTGACACTGGCTTCATAGAACGAATTTTGGAGTTCTCTGTTGTTCTATCTTTTTGTATAATATAAACAGTATTGGATATAGATTTTCTTTTGAATGTCTGGTGGAATTCTGCTGTGAATTCATCTGGGCCTGGGTTTTTTTTTTAAAGTGGAGATGTTTTGTATTACTGTTTCAATGTCTTATGGGTCTGTTTAAGCTGTTGATCTCTTCTGGGTTTAGATCTGGTGATTCCCATGATTTTAGATGTACATTAATTTCATTAAGGTTTTCAAACTGAATAGTAAATAGGTTTTTAACGTATTGCCTTATACTGTTCTGAATATTTTTGTTGTCAGTTGTGATGTTTCTCCCCTCATCTGTGATCTTGTTGATTTCTTTCTTTTGGTTAACTGGGCTAAGCAACTGTCTATCTTTTAATGTTTTCAAAGAATCAGCTCTTAGATTCATTGATTCTTTGTATTATTTTCTTAGTGCCTATTTCATTAACTTCTGCTCTGATTTTTGTTATTTCTTCTTGCCTGCTGGGTTTGAGTTTCCTTTGTTGTTGCCTTTCAAGATCCTTGAGTTGCAGTGTTAAGTCATTTATTTGTACACATCCCGATTGTTTGATGTATGCATTTGAGCTATCAAATTCCCTCTGAGAACTGTTTTTAAAGTGTCCCAGAGGTTATGTTGTGTTGTGTTGTCTTTTCATTTAATTCCAGGAAAAATTTTGTTTCTTTCTTAATTTCTCCTTTGCTCCATTCATCATTCAGGAGTGTGTTGTTTAATCTCCATGAGTTTGTGAAGTTACTAGGGCTTCTTCAAGTGTTAATTTTAAGACGTATTGCATTATAGTTTGATAGAATGTGTGGAATTAATTCAATTTTTTGTATTTACTGAGGTTTGTTTTGTGTCCCAGTATGTGATCAATTTTGGAGAAAGTTCCATAGAGTGCTAATTAAAAGGGTTTTGACAAAATTCATCACGCATTTATGTTAAAAGTCCTAAAGGGAATTGGATTGGACTGGAACATACCTCAACATAATTAAGGCCATACACAACATACCCACAGCCAACATCATTCTAAACAGACACAAACTGGAAACATTCACATTAAACTCAGGAACCAGACAAGGCTGTCCACTATCTCCATTCCTTTTTAATATAGTGTTTGAAATTCTTGCTAAAGCAATTAGAAAAGAGAAGGAAGTTAAAGGAGTACTAATTGGATAAGAAAAGATCAAATTGTCCCTTTTTGCAGAGGACGTGGTATTATACTGAAGAGATACCAAAAATTTCACCAGAAATCCCTTAGAAATGATTAACATTTTCAATACAGATGCAGGTTATGAAATGAATCTATAAAAGCCAATAGCATTCCTGTATACCAACAACAAGCATTTGGAGAGAGAATATAGGAAACCCTCCCATTCACAATAGCATCAATAAAATAAAATATCTCAGACTAAACCGGACTGAAGACATTAAACTTCTCCACAATGAAAATTTTAAATCTTTAAAGAAATAAATTGAACAGAACACCAGAATATGGAAGTATTTTCCATGCTCATTGGTCAGAAGAATTAATATTATGAAAACAACCATCCTACCAAAAACAATATATAGATTCAATGCAATCCCAATCAAAATTCCCATGAAATTCTTCACAGAATTAGAAAAAAATCTTAAAATTCATTTGGAAGCTCAAAAGTCCCCAGATAGCCAAAACAACCCCCGAGTTTAAAGAGCAATGTACTGGGGATTACTCTGACAGATTTCAAACTGTATTACAGAGCTACAGTCATTAAAACAGCATGGAACTGGCACAAACATGATTAAATGCAATTTCAGCCACCTGATATTTAACAAAGTGGCCAAGAATACTCACTGGAGGAAAGATAATATTTTCAGCAAATTGTGCTGGCAAAACTAAATCTCAGCCTGTAGAAGAATGAAATTAGATCCTTATCTTTCACTTTGCACAAAGATCAATACCAAATGGCTCAAAGACCTCTATATAAAACCTGAAACTCTGGAACTGTTAGAAGAAAACATTGGCAGTAACATACAAGATATAGGCTTAGCAAAGGACTTTTGAAATCAAACATCAGTTGCTCAGGAATTAAGGTAAAAAATCAACAAGTGGGGCATCATTAAACTAAAAAGCTTCTTTACAGCAAAAGAAATAACCAAGAAAGTGAAGGTAAAACCCACAGAATAGGAGAAAATATTGACCAGCAACACATGTGACAGAGGTTTAACATCCTGAATATAGAAAGAACACAAAAAACAAAGAATCAAAAAAAGTGACCCAGATGGCCTAAGTTCTGAGGAGAGATTTCTCAAAAGAGGAAATAAAAACGGCTAAGAAAACATCTTTAAAAAGTGTACAACATCATTAGTACCACAACTGTTCACATACAGACATTGTGAACTGCCGATGCCTAAGTGGCACATCTGTAATGGAACTTCTACACCTAAGGCTCACAGAACATTGAACAGCAGAATATATTTCTTAAAAAACTAAAGAACTCAAAGAAACCAGAAAATAAATGACCCAATAAAATCTAAAGACCTGAACAGAGACTTCTCAAATGAAGAAATAAAAATGACTAAGAAACACTTTAAATGGTGCTCAAAATCCTTATTAATTAGAGAAATGCAGATAAAAGTACTTTAATATTTCATCTTTCACCAGTAAAACTGACTAAGATCAAAAGAACAAAAACACTAAATTCAGGCAAAGATGTGGGAAAGGGAATGGTTCATTTACTGCTGGAGGTAATGCAAACTTGTGCAACCACTATAGAAAACAGTATGGAGAGCTCTTTAAAAAACTAAAAATGACAGCCTGGCATGGTGGCACACACCTTTAATGCCAGCACATGGGAGGCAGAGGCATAAGGATCTCTGTGAGTTCAAGGTCAACCTGGTCTATGTAGCAAGTTCCAGACCAGCTGGGGCTATAGAGAGACCCTGTCTCAAAAATAGCAACATAAAACTGAAAGTGAATGTACCTCATGATCCAGCTATACCACTCCTTAGCATATACCCAAAGGACTCATCTCACTGTAGAGATATCTGTACGTCCATGTTTGTAGCTGCTCTTTTCACAAGCTAAGAAAGGGAAATAACCTAAATGTTCCTCAACTGACCAATGGATAATGAAAATGTGCTACATTTACTCAAAGGAGTTTTACTCAGCAGTAAGAAAAGATGGAATTATGAAATTTGCAGTTAAACGAATGGAACTAGAAACTGTTATACTAAGTGAAGTAACACAATCTCAGAAAACCAAATGACATATATTCTCACTCATTTGTGAGTCTTAGCAGCAGTCTCCTATATGTGAGTATATATACTGGAGCCAGGAAAAGGGAAATGAAGCACTGAGGTAAAGGGAAAGAAAAAACCTGAGTGAGGGGGATAGTAGGAAACAGCTGTTAACAAGGGAGAAATGGAGAAAATGGGAGTATTCAACTGGGAAGGGAGGAGGGAATGATGTACAATGAATGTACAATGGGGGTAAAAGGGTTAAAGGAGTTCAAGAGAGTAGGAATAATGGGAGACAGGCATTATCAAGGGGAAAATTGGAAAAAATGGGGACACTTAATCTGAGGAGGGAAGAGAGACATTAGACAGGGAGAGAAAGGAGAGATATAAAAACTCAGGTGGCATAAAAAGTCCCCAAAATGTAGTAGCTCCACAATCCCCTTGAGTACACATACAATATTGTAACATGAATGCATGTGTATAGATGAAGGCTGTATAACAAGGAGCACAGTGTCAAACAGATTTCTTTCCCTTTGAGTTTTTGGTCAGGGTAGTCCAAGAGACTCCCAAAACAACATGGGATATTTTCTGTAGCCCTTGATTACCTCCTCAGACTTGAAGATCAAACCCTATTGCTGAAGACGGGACATTACTTCAGTCACAGATCTTGGAGCAATGGGAAAGAACTGACCTGGAAGCCTGTTCCCTGGTGACTCCCTCTTATAGATCTAGAGATACTATAAAAGTTGCTAAGGGAGAAATCCAATCCATGGTAAAACTCATCTCCATAACCTAATAACCACATTGTTTTGCACAGAAAAACTATCTCTATTGGTACAATAGTGACACTTTTATCTAGGGTATAATCAACAGCTATCTAATTGGACTTATAGACCTCTCAGTGGAAGGAACTCATGGGTTGCACTGTAAATATAGCCAAATACACATCGGTGGAGTGTTCATAGATCCTAGAGAAAACCATCTTTCTCATATATCTAGACAAATGAAATTTCTTACTGTATGTTAAATATGGATCCTTATATTTACAAACAAGTATACCATTCTCCACTCATCAAAGAAATTTCTTTTGGCAACATATGGAGGCTATTACAGAGTTTCACAATTGTCACACACACAGACAATATATGTCTGAGAGATGCTCAGCACTAAATGACACATCTGTAGTGGAATCTCTACAACTAAGGCTCATGGAACATAGTGGAACAAGGGGTAAAGAGAATTCTAATATACCCTTCATCTCTCACCAGTGAAACTTCCTCATACAATAGAATGAAATGCACACAGAAAGCCACAACTGGCTGTTTTAGTGAATGAGACTGCAGAGTGTGTGTACCTGGATAGGACTCATATTAAACCTCTCCCACCCATAGGGCAGGAAATATTGCTTAAGAGGGGGGTGGAAAAATTGTAAGAGCCAGGGTTGGTGCATGAATATAAGGAATCAGAGGCTTTCCAGACACTGGGGACTTGCTCATATGAATTTACAACAACAGTGACAACATGCATAAGACCTATGCCAAGTCAATCAGACAAAAACCAAGCATAGAACAATAGAAATGGGCAGCAGACCCAAATCCTAGCTGAAGAACAGTTGGCAACTGATTATTGCTTTGTTATGGAGGATAAATCTTTAAGGGAGTGACTCTATAGGCTGGCTAGACTACAGTGGATGAACTTGCACCGAGTGACATCTGAGTACAAATGCTTGACTGGATAGGACATAACCTACATGATAGAATGCATTAAATCTGGTAGAGGGTGCCATGGGGAGGTGATGGTGGGGTAGGGTGTCTAAATCTTATTAAGATCTGCTATGTGAAATGCACCAAAACTCAACTCAATAAAACATTTTTAAAGAATTTTAAATGGTCTTCTATTGCTCAGTTAAGGAAAGTGTTAAATAGTTCCCACCTTATAAGACCAATGCCTTGTATAAAGCAAGACTTTGCAATGATACCTAGAACAAGAATGGGTTCTTGTCCTCCTCGGTCTTCAAATATTCAGAAATTATTAAATAATTTCAATATAGGAATACGAGATCAATATTAACTTATAAGGTTCTGTACCTTATTTTCACCACACATGTAGATTTGGTCTTCCAAAAGACATGTGATTTCAATGAAAGTAATTCAGAAATTTGAGGACAGCCTATGGTAAAAATATGGCATGCACACACAAAGTACAGTGGTCAAAAGACACTGAATGATAGCATGTAGTGATCTTTGCATCTGACAGAGAGAAAAACAAGGTTCTTCATGTGTGCACTAAATGGTGGTTTAACATGTAATCAAAAATTTCCACCCCAGTAGATCTATGGATTCTCCATGTTTATTTCCATAATGGCTGCAACAGTTTGCACTCCAATCAACAGTGGATAAAAGTTGACCTTCTCCACATCTTCTCCAGCATTTGTCCTTATATTATTTATTTATTTATTGCCGTCATGATAGGGGTAAGATGAAATCTCAAAGCAGTTTTAAACTACATATTCTTGATCACTGAAGATGTAGAACAGCTATTGCGTTTCATTTTTGGCAAACTCTCTGTTCAGGTACTTGCCTCATTTTTTATGTTTACTTTTTTGGGTTCTTTGTTTATTCTAGATATTAATCTTCTGTCAGAGGTACCAAGGCTTAGGGAACATTAGAGAAGAGATGTGTAAAGACTGCAAGAGCCAGAGGTGGTGGATGATCACAAGAAAATGGAGTTTTTCAGACAGCTGGACAGATACTCATTTGAACTAACAGGAACAGTGACAGCATGCGCTAGTCCCATGAAGCTCAAACCAGAAAAAAATACCAACATAGACATGAAGAAATGGGTAAGAACCTCCAACCACAACTAAGAAAAATGTGGCAACAGATGACTGCATGGAAATCTTGGTAGATTAACCAGGCTCCAATGAATGAATGGACCCACACTAAAGAACATTTGGAGACATACGTTAGACTCTATAAGCATTCATATACATATATATATATATACATATATTTGAATATATATTAATATATATTTGAATACATTAAGGTGGTGTGGGGCAATAAAGGGAGGCAGCAGAGGATACCTAAAAACCATCAAATTATATTGTAAGAAAATTGTAAAAATTCAGTAAAAAAGAACTATTGAAACTGGAGAGATGGCTTCTTGGTTAGGTGTATGGGTTGCTCTTGCCAAGGACCTGTATTTGATTCCCATCACCTACACAGCAACTAAAAATTTCCTGTAACTCCAGTTCCAGGTGATCTGACACCCTCTTCTGACCTCCATAGGCATTACATAATATGTATGCAGGCAGTACTTATACACATTTAGAACTATGTATTCTTTCTACATACATACTATACCTTCAGCTTCTTCAAAAGTAACTGACCATTAAGAAAACATTGTATCCAACCTTAAAATGATTTGGGATCCTGATGTAACTAACTTTTTCAAAGAAAGCTGAATGCATAGTGTTGCGATTCAGTTTTTCCTATTTCAGGAAAATATACATACACATGAGATGTTGCAATTAGGCCTAAGACCACCCCTGAAAACAATGATGACATTGAAAACAGTATGCTCTGTTGAAAATAACATGAGTGTATAAATTGATGACATCTGTTTCGAAACTTGTATGCTGTTCTGATTCAGTTGGGTATGAAAATGAACTTCCTTTTTCAAAGATTGCTCATCCCTTTCCCATACCATGCCTGATATTATAATTTAAGAAGAAACCTGTTAATCAAAACACAGTTCTGAAAGAATGATTCTGAGATATCAGAACAATGAGAACAGAGAAAGCTCACTCTTGGTTTAAGTGACTTCTGTCTCTGCCTAAATTTGTGTTAAATGTTTTGTGATGTGGAAATTTGCCTCACATCAGAATTTGAAGGTGACTTGAAATTGACATATGAGGTGAAGGTCAGGAGCTTCTTGTAATGAGGAGCAAAGAAAGGTCAATGGGTTAATAAGTTAATAACTTCTTTAACAAGCACTACACTGATTTACTGGACTTTTGTTTCCTATCATATAATATTTCTTGGCCAGGTATCTACTGTGATTTTAATATGATTTGAGTGTGTTTTCCAAACTCCATGTACTAAATGTTTGCTCCCCAGGGTGATAAAAGCTGAAAATTTGTGGAAGTTTCATGAGGTAGGGCTTAATATTTGCTTTATGAGTCATTGGGGGAGTCACTTTTGGAAGAGATTATTATTGTAGAACTCAAGGAACCTCAATTAGTCTTCAGGATAGTGAATTTTGTAAAAACTGCAGTCCTGACCCCTGAATCCCATTTTTTACCATGTGATTTTTACCCTCTCACATATACTCTCACTATGAATCCATCTGGCATATTGTAATATAGCCAGATGACCCTCAGCAGCATCAAATAGAAGCCAGAGACGTGTTATTTATCCTTCACCACTTTGATGGTGTTTTAGTTTTCAACTTGACACATCCAAGAATCACCTGAGTGCCTCAATCAGAAATTATCTAGAATGAATTTGCTTGTGGCCGTGTCTGTGGGGAGTTGTCTTGACTATGATAATTGAGGTGAGAAGATACTTCCTGAATGTGGTTGGTACAACTACATGAGCTAGTCTCTAGACTGTATAAGAGTGGAGAAAATGAGCTGAATACTGGCAAGCTTGCATGCATTAACTTTCTCTTTGCTCTTGACTATGAATGTAACTAGCTGTGATGGTTAGTTTTACTGTTTACTTGCCACAAATTTGAATAAACTGAGTAAGAAGCCTCAACAGAGGAATTGTCATGATTGTTTTAATGGATATTGGAAGACCCACTCCAAATGTGAGTGGTACCTTCTAATAGAAGCCCATATCAAAGGGGGTGAGGCAGAAGGAATATTTTTCACCTTTTCCTCACTTGGCCTTAGTTTTACCACCAAGTTAATTTGTTACTGCTGTTACTGATTCCCTTACTGATATCAGAACCACTGTTTCCAGGCTTCCATTGTTGAGTAAGTTAGTTCAGTGACTCTCCAGGAATGCTTGTTTTGGGTACCTGATTGGGGCTTCAGAGGCTAGACCTACTGTCAAGGACTGAACAAGTAAGTGAATTTAACAAATGTATCTGTTCCATTCCATTCCATTCCATTCCATTCCATTCCATTCCATTCCATTCCATTCCGTTCTGTTCCGTCAAGGACTGAGCAAGTAAGTGAATATAACAAATGTATCTATTCTGTTCTGTTCTGTTCTAGTCCAGTCTATTCTTCTATAATTCTGTTCCTCTACAGAACCCTGCCTAACACACTAGCTACTTCAAATTCTTGCTCCTTTGATTTTCCCCTCAATTATGTACTATAACATGGAATTGTGATCTAAAGTAAGCTCCTTCCTCTAAGTTGCTTTTCTCAGGGTATTTTATCACATAGCAACTTAATAAAAAACTTGGACAACATCTGTCAGCTAAATACTCATCTTTTAATGATGAAGTACCCAGTCTCTGGTATTTTGACATAGAAACAAAATATTGACTAAAGAAAGGAATGCCACCATTGCAATGGGTGTGTGCCAAGGTTTATATTTTGGAGAGAATGTTATAGCAATTTCTCCATTTGATTGCAGAACTCAGCTTCATATTTCCAGGGTAATATTGCCAGACATAATTTTTAAATCTTGTTTTATCTTTGTATCTTCAAACATGAAACATCTTTTGTGGTATAAACCTGCAATAAATGAGGAATAGAAAGATTGTCATTCAGCAAAATAAAAGACTATTAAGGATGAACTCACAGCCATCATTGTGCTCAGTGGCGACATTACCATTTTTCCTCTAACATGTAGAACAAGACAATCACACATCTATTTCCATAACTGTGGCTGTTCTTGATAGACAAATGAGGAAATCCCAAACCAAAAACAATCCATCCAAACTACAAAGGAAGAATGCAGTGGCAACAAGTTAAGGCAATATGTGAAGCTGTGAGTACGAATCTACAGTGTTACAGCACTTTCCTTGTGGTGTAACATGACCTGTAGCCATTCTCGAGCAGACTGCCATGCTGACCTACACAATAAACTTGGTGCCTGTTATATAGCAATTTCCTCTTAATTGAAATAATCTCTCCTGGAGGAAAGAGAGATGACGAAGGAACTCAGGAAGTAAACAAAACCTCACAAGTTCAAGAAAGTTGAAATTTACAAGATTTACAGGATCCTTCCTCAAGATCAAGCTGTCTGGGAGTCAGGCAGAGCTTTGGTGATGCAGGTTTATGAGTCCTCACCTATGCTAGCTTGGACTTTTTTCTGATAAAACTGCCTTAGAGGCATCTCTACTTCTGTAAGTAACCGCAAATTAAATTGTTATAAGAAAGATGAGGCAAGACAACAAGAAGATTCAGAAAGCGGGTTTTATTTAGGCTGTAGCCTCATCCAACCATCTTAAATCTCGGTCTGGATTCTGAAGAGAGGACGTTATTACATTTTTAAACATTGGGTACTGAGTTACAGCATTGGAAAGTTTCGTATTCAGTTGGCTAAACAGCAAAAAGTTATAAAGAGCCAACATTTTCTTTAATTCGTGAGAAAAAAATATGAAAGTCACTGTCTGAGATGAAAACAGAAAGTTTGAAATCACATGCTGGTAGTGTAAGACCCTTTAACCTTCCCCCCTCCTTGTAGTCCCTTTTTCCTTTTTTTTTTTTTTTATTAGCCCAGTATAACTGCTCTCTTTGCTTCTGTAAAAACGCTTGGCTATACGACATCAGAAAATGGATAAAATGGATAAATATAATTCCATCTTGTTCTTTGTTCCTTCTAAGCAGTCACAAGGCCACCAGATTAAATAAGGCTAAAACAAAAACCAGCAAGAGGTTTGAATCATAGTCAAAACATTCCTTTGTTTTGGCATATACTTTGCTACAACCAATTAATTTAAAATATGCTTGGTGCGGGGGGGGGGGGTCTTCTATAACCAAACAGAATGTAACACTGTTATTCCCCACCTTCCTTTGTCTTAAACTTATAAAAGGCTCCTGACCTCTCTGCTGGGGGCTCTCAGTATGGATCCTCTCCTTGGAGAGGTCTGAGAGTTCGGGCTTAAGCTTGAATAAAGGCTCTTTGTTCTTGCATACCTCCGGACTCCATGGTGGTTCTTGGGGACCCTTCTCTGGGCACAGCAGGTAGTTCTAGTTAGCTGTGTCAGCATTCTACCCACAAACCTTGTTATTAAACTTAGAGTTTAAACTATAAAATCTCATTTTTATTTTGATTTAGGGCGTTATATAATGCTATAACCTTGGAAGTACTTTTTTTCTATAGTGGACTTTATGGAAGAAGTAAAATATTTCATCAAAGGGGAGCCAAACAAGGGAGTAACAGGTTCCTAACATTTGTAATATTATGCAAATTATGCTTTTAGAATCCCCAACAGCAGAAAATTATCCCCCCAAAAAAGAGCTAGAGTCCCAATTACGGAGTTTTTGAAGTTTGTACTTACTCATATGTTATTTTTCTGATGTCACTATCCATATCCTTTATGATTGGATCATTGTCATATAATTTGAATTAATAGTTAAAACTATTAGTTTTTAATATCTCCTTTTTAGCCAGTAGTTAATCTAATGCCAAATGTTTTTTGATAAATACATTTCAGTCTGCTATGTAATTAGGAGGTAATTCTGAAGCAGTCTGGATGGTTATGATTTATAAAATACATTGCGATCTAATAATTTGATTAAGTATATATACAGGAGTTCTGTTTCCCCAAGTGCCATACTGTGCCCAAAGTAGCTGGGTCATAGCTAGCTGGGTCATAGCTGGAAATAATGTGTTGGGGTGGTTTATCCTCATTTTACTTTTGTTTACCCTTAAGATTGATTCCCCTTTTAATAGACCTTTTTGTCCTTGGCCCTAAGTTTTCACCTGAAAAGGGACTTCAAAGTCTTATTAAATTTGATTTGGCAATAGGAAGAAACCGGTTTGAATTTATGACAGTTTTACTGGTTCCTCCACAGTTGGTAGGGAGATGGGTATATGACCTTTTCCCATAGATACAAAGTAGCCAATCTGGAATTTTCCATTTAATGTGAACTTGAATTGTCCAGAATTTATGGATCTCTAGAATGTCTCAAAGGGAGTGAACTGAGTAATGTAAGAGATAGTACAGTTAAACAGAAGTTGTCTCTTTTAAGATATTGAAATTATTAGTTCCTGTTCATTTTTTATTAGGATCTCCAAACCAAGTAGGCCTATTTGGCCACCAGGTGGAATTCCAGAACAATACTTCTTCATATAGAGTTTCTCCCATTTATTAGGTGTGATTAGGCCTTAGACCCTTTCTAAGTATCTCTGAAGTGAGGATCTAGTTTTGGGGTCTGTCACCCTCTTGCTCAGTGAGGTATTATTTCCATTATAATATGGAGTAAGCATTGAAGCTTATTCCTATGCAGAGCCATTTTCCTTTTTTATGAGGGTACCTCTATATTTCCAGTAATTGTTAACTCTGGGTTTTTTGGTAATATTTTTGCTAAGTTTATAAAATTTGTATTTCTATTTTTGCCAAGTTGTATTTTTGTCAAATTCTTTTTATTTCCAAAGGGAGAAAATCAAGGTTTGGGCTTAGATCTTTATATAGTTTAGCAGCTGGATTAGGAGTAGTGGTAATGGGACCCTTGGTGACTAGTCCTGTGTCCATTTCCCATTTTCCATTGAGAAATACAGGAGCCTCAGAATCTGGCAACCAATAATTCCATCTGTCATGGAAGTGTCACTTTGGCAGGGCAGGTCCCTCGAATATTGCCCAAAGTCATGTTAACATTTTTGTTGTTTTAAAAACAGGCAAGCATAAGTGAACTAAGAATACCAACAGAATTTTCATAGTATAAGTTCAGTCAGCTGGAGCAATTCCTATGAAACCTATCACACAGTATGGCAAAAAATATAATTGTTGACAAAAGCAAGGGTTGACAATGTATTACAGTGAGAGTGACTACCTTATAAGACAAAATGCATAAATGTTTCACTCTTCCAGTATTGATAGACCAGCTAGCATCTGGATTAGCTGCAGTAGGACTGTAGTTTCCTCAAGGTTCTGCCACATATGGACTGACCATCCCCCAGGAGCAGTTAGAGCAGGGCTGATGTCCTCTGGTAGGGTTTTATTGTCTTGCAGTGTGACTTAAAGTAGTTGATCAGTGTAATGTCTTGCAATCCTTTGTGGTGTAGACCTTTTAACTCTTGAGTATGAGTGTTGAATCCACTGGGTGATACCTGTAACTTTTAAGGCTGTAAGGGTAGTTGCAAGTACACTTTGTGCTAATCTTTGTTATTACCTTGGCCTCTTTAATGCTGATGGGATATGCTCCCATCTGGCCACAGTAAGTACTCATATTGATTAAACCTTTGTTAGGTTGGAGTTTAGTAAAGTCTTTCCCTAGATCTTCAGATGGGCAGTTCTCCTGTGGTTTATGCTTAGAACTAATGGCTGGGAATTGTTATCCCTTAGATTTTAGAGAAATATGTTAGTCATTTTAATTTTTAGTTATATTTCCCTGTTGGGCATTTAAGAAAATGCAATTGACCAAAATTACCCTTATTTTTTATTTAAAAGAGAAAGGATCAGAGAAGTATCTACTTCCATAAATTTTTATTTTACCAAGTCCATCTATGTGAGGATAAGACAAAAGGCTTTACTTGACCATGGTTGCCACTGGAAGCACTGAGTAAACTTTTCTCAGTGTTGACCTTACTTTCCATTAACTAGCCACTGGTTCAAGTCTGCCTGGTAGGGCTCCATGGCCTTCCTGAACAAGAAGTCACATGACTCACTGTAGTTATGGGACCCTTTTATTGTTTTCTTTTTTGATTAAAGTTTTTTGATTTTCATACAATAAATTTTCATGGTATATAAATTTTCCCCTGCCCCCATTCTACCCATATGTCCTTCAGTGTGGGTCCATCCACTGGAGCCTTTTTAACCTACCTGGAGTTCCTTGCTTGAAAGATAATTTCTCTGGCCTTCCCTACATTTGGTGTCTTTTGATCTTAGCCAGTCTGACTGGGGTAAGATGGAATCTTTAAGTGGTTTTTAATCTGCATTTCTCTAATTGCTAAGGATGCTGAGCACTTTTTAAGGTGTTTCTTAGCCATTTTTATTTCTTCATTTGAGAATTCTCTATTCAGGTTTATAGCCCATCTTTTTATTGGGCAGTTTATTTTTTTGTTTATTTGGTTTTTGAGTTCTTTGCATACTCTGGATATTAATCCTCAGTCGGATGTTCAACTGGCAAAGATTTTCTCCCATTCAATGGGAGAAAATCCTCTTCATTTCACTGGTTGTTTCTTTGGCTATACAAAATCTTTGTAGCCTAATAAGGTCCCATTATTGACTGCTCACCTTAATTCCTGAGCAACTCAAGTCTGATTTAGAAAGTCCTTTCCTACTCCTATATTTTGGAGAGTACTGACTATGCTTTCCTCTAACACTTTCAGAGTTTCAGGTTTTATATTTAGTACTTTGACCCACTTTGTGTTCACTTTTGTGCAGGGTGAAATATGAGGATCCCATTTCATGTTTCTACAGGTGAATATTCAGTTTTGATAGCACCATTTGTTGAACATGCTGTCTTTCCTGCATAATGAGTTTTTGGCACCATTGTCAAATATCAGCTGACTGAAATTGCATGTACTCATATTTAGGTGTTCTGTTATGTTTCATTGATCTATATGTCTATTTTTGTGTCTGTACTATGCTGTTTTTATGATTAAAGTTCTGTAATATAATCTGATATCTGGTATGGTGTTCCCCTAAGCATTGTTCTTTTTATCCATGATGGCTCTGGCAATCCAGGGTCTCTTGTGATTCCATATGAATTTTAGGATTGTTGTTTTCTAGCTCTCTGAAGAATGTCATGGGTATTTTGATTGACATTGCATTGAATCTATAGATTGCTTTTAGTCAGATGATCATTTTCACAATATTAATTCTACCGATCCATGAGCATGGTAGGTCTTTCCATCTCTTAGTGTCTTCCTCTATATCTTTCTTTGAACATTTGAAATTTTTATTGTGGAGATCTTTAATGTCTTTAATTAGCTTTATTCTTAAATATTTTATTATTTTGAGGTTATTGTGAATGGGAGAGTTTCTTGAAATTCTTTTTCTGATTGTTATTGTTGTATAGAAAAGATACTGATTGTTCTAAGTTAGTTTTGTAACATGCCACATGACTAAAAGTGTTAGATATTTCTAACAGTTTTATGTGGGAACCACTGGGATCTTTTATGTATAATATCATATTGTCTGAAAACTAAGATAACTTGACCCTTTCTTTTCCAATTACTACTCCTCTGATTTTCTTCTCTGTCTTATTGCTCTTGCAAGAGTTTCAAGTACAATATTTAAAAGGAGTGGGGATAGTGGACAGCCCTGTCTGTTTCCTGATTTTAATGGAATGCTTCCAATATTTCTAGATTAAGAATGATGTTGAATATGGGTTTGCTGTATGTAGGTTTAATTATGTTGAGATGTGTTCCTTCCAGACCAATTCCTTTTAGGACTTTTAGCATTAGTGCATGTTAAATTTTGTCAAAGGCTTTTTCTGCACTTATTGAGATAATCATGTGTTTTCATATATATACTTTATTACATTTATTGACATATATTGGACCATCTCTGTACCTCTGGAATAAAGCTGACTTGATCTTGGTGGATGATCTTTTAATGCGTGTCTTTACGTGGTTTGCCAGTGTTTTATAGAATATCTTTGCATCTATGTTCATTAAGGATATGGGCCTATAGTTTTCATTTTCTGTTGTATCTTTGGCTGGTTTTTATATTTGGATGATACTGGCCTCATAGAAAGAATCAGGGAGTTCTGTTTCTACCCTTTTGAATCATTTAAGCATTATTGGTTGTAGATCTTCTTTGAACATTTGGTGTAATTTTGTTGTGAATCCATTTGAGCCCATTTTTTTAATCTGGAGGTTTTATATTACTGTTTCAACTTTCTTATTCTGGGTCTGTTTAAGCTGTTGATCTCTTCTTGGTTTAATGTTGGTGATGTCCATGATTTTTTAAATTCATTCGTTTCTTTTAGATTTTCAAATTTAATGGAGTATAGATTTTTAAAGTCTTCCCTTACAATGTTCTAGTTTTTTTGTATCTGTTCTGATATTTCCCTTTCCATCTCTGACTTTATTGATTTTAATTTGCTCTTTCTTTTTTGTTAACTGGATAGTGGTCTCTCTATCTCATTTAACCATTTAACCTTTCAAAGAACCAGCACTTAAATTTTTTTGTATTGCTTTCTTTGTTTCCATTTCATTTATTTATGCTCTGATTTTTGTTATTCTTCTCATCTCCTAGTTTTGGTGTTGGTTTGTTCTTGCCTTTCCAGAGCCTTGAGTTGTACAGGTAAGTCATTTACATGTGCTCATTTTGATTTCTTAATATAGTTATTTAGAGGTATAAACTTCCCTCTTAAGACTGCTTTAAGATGAGCTAGTGGTTTTTTGTTGTGTTGTATTCTCAGTTTCATTTAGTTATAGGAATACTTTTATTTGTTTCTTAATTTCTTCTTTGACCAGTTCATCATTCAGCAGTGTGTTGTTTAATCTCCATGAATTCGTGTAGTTATTAGAGTTCCTTAAGCCATTGATTATAGGCTTTATTGCATGGTGGTCTGATAAAATGCACAGAATTATTTCAGGTTTTTGCATTTGTTGAGATTTGTTTTGTATACCAGAATGTGCTCAATTTTACAAAAACTTGCATGGACTGCTGAGTAGAATGTATATTCTTTGGTGCTTGGATTCTATAGATGCTTGTTAGGTTCATTTCATGTAAGATATTTTTATTTCAGATGTATCTTGTTGGAAGCCAAAATGGCTTTGCTTAGAATGAACTGAGCCTGGGGTTTTGAAGTTACAGCTGTTTTTCTGCTAAAGGAGGAGATGCTGAACACAGGAGTCTTGTAACTCCTGTCAAGCAGAACACTGCCCACAAGTGGGAGGAAGCTAACTGGGTTAAAAGCCTACTGAGCTTTTTGTTCTTAGAAAAGACCTCTTTAGGTTGGAAAATATCTTGCACTCCTTGATTCATGATTGCCACTTAAACTCACTTCCTCAAGTGAACTATGACCACAAAAAGTTAACAAAACCCCTTATGTATCAACATCCCCCAACTATTTACATTTCTCCTATAACTGATTGTGTTAAATCTCTTTGCCTGTTTACTTAACTTCTCATAGCACCCTTTCCTCTTTCTGTATGTAAGCTTGTTATACCAGAAAATAAATGGCTCACTGAGAGAGGCACAAATCCTAGAGTCTGACCCTGCACCACCAATCTCACCTCCAGGTGTGGGACCCCTGCACCTCAAAGTGGGACCCCTACATCTTGGGGTCCCTCTGTTTATCCTTTGCCTGTTGACCTGTCTATTGAAGATAGTGGGATATTAGTCACCTCATCTTATTGAGTTGTGCTTAATCTGTGTTTTATAGTCCTGGAGTACTTTTTATGAAATTGAATGTGTCAGAGTTTGGTTCATATATGTTCCTGATTCTAATACATTCTTGAATGATTGTTTCTTTGATTAGAATGTACTAACCCTGTACCTCTTCTCATTAGTTTTAATTTGAAATATATTTTGGCAGATATTAGAATTACAACAGTGGCTTGCTTTCTAGAGCAATCTGCTTGTAATATTTTTTTCCATCCTTTCACCCTAAGGAAGTATCTGTTCTTGAAGGTGAGATGAGTTTTTTGAAAACAGAAAGATGGATTTTCTTTCTTTATCCATTCAGTTAGCCTGTGTCTTTTGACAGGGAAGTCGAGGCCATTGATATTTAGTGTTATAATTAAAACATGTGTATTGGATACTGTCATTTTAATTTCTTTGTGTTTGTGGCCCTATTTGTGTTTTTATACCTTTCTTTGTTTTCTTTCTGTAGTCTCTTTAGTATACTCATTTCTTTCTGCAATGTTTTGTATTGTTTTGAGTATTCTCTGTAGGGCTTTTATGGTGGACATGAATCCTTTTAACCTATTTATGTCATGAAAAACTTTCCATTCCCCTTAGATCATGACAGATAGTTTTGCTGGATAAAGTATTTGGCATCAATGTTCATTTAGATCTGAGAATACTTTTGTCTTGGATCTTCTGGCTTTCATACTTTGCATTGAAAAGTCAGCTGTAATTCTGATGGCTTTTCCTTTATGAGTAACTTGTTCTTCTCTAGCAGCTTTCAGTACCTTCTCTTTGTTCTGTGCATTTAATGTTTTTACTGTGATATGCCATGGGGATTTTCTGTTCTGATCATGTCTAATTGGTGTTCTGTGTGCTTCTTGAATGTCTATATAATTTTTCCAAATTTAGGGAAGTTTTCTTTTATAATTATGTTGAAGATCTGTTCAATGTATTGGCCTGAGATTCCTTTCCTTCCTATATGCTTATAATTCATAGATTTTTGCCTTTTCATGTTGTCACACATTTCCTTAGAATTCCATTCCTGTGTCATGAATTCCTATTTTTTTACATTTTACATATACTTTGCTTAAGGGGTCCAAATCTTCAACTTTGTCATACGGTCTTGATATTATGTTTCGTGTTTCATTCACTGTGCGATTGAAGCATTCTATAGTTGTTTCCAATTGGGTTGTTGAGGTTTTCATTGTCATGTTCATTTCCCTTTGGATATTCTTCACTACTTCTATCTCTTTTGTGAATTGACTTTTCAAGTCATGAATTGTTTTTGATATTTCATTAAGCCACATATTTGTATATTCTTGGGCTCCCATCACAAGCTTATGCCTTTCCTCTTTGAGTTACTTGTCTGCTTTTCCTTAAGTTATTTGATCAAGTTTATGATTGTTCTTTTAAACTCTGAATTTTTGCGTTCCTCAGAGTTATTCTCATTATAGTGCACTTCTCTAGGACTATTGGGTATTCTCGTTGTTTTCAAATTATTTGTCTTTCTACACAGCCATTTGGGCACATGAATGGTCTTATTTGGTTATGTATCTAGTAGGATGTAGTACTCTTTTTTGTGTAATTCAGTTTTGGTTCTGTTTATATTGTTTATGTAGCTTGGTTCCTTTTTGTTTAGTAATGCAAAATAAATTTGTTCATGTTTCAAGTTCTTGCAGGGTGGTAGGCTATTGTAGTCTGGGTAGTTGGTGGACAGTGTAATAGATAGGCAGGTCAGGTTAGTAGGAGGGCTGGTCTGTGTCAGAAACATCAGAGGCCAATGCAATCTATGCTAAGGAGTTAAACTAGTCTGGATTAGGAAGCTAGTCTAGAGATCTGAGGCGGGGGGGTGGACTGGAGCCTGCCTAGGTCCAAGGCTGGTAGAGGACACGGTGGGCATGGGCCAGAGGAATGGAATAGAGATGCAGTGGATGGGATCTGACTTACCATACTCCTAGGTGGGCATATCTGTTCTACTGATCAGAAGCCCAGGAAGGCAGGAGTGTGGGAACTATGAGTAGAGGAACTTAGGGATCTATCTTAATAGTCATTTTAAATCTGCACTAATCTGTGTTAGTTACTTCTTCCATTATTGTCCATTATTATGACAAAATAAAGCATTCTAGTAGTTGTTCTTATTACAGACATCTTTGTATCATAAGATAAATAATACTAATCTCTGTTACAAATGATTTATCCTTTAGCTACCTCTATGTGAATAATGCATTCATTCTTTGAGTGCTTTGTGGCTCTCTTTCTCTTGTCATAGAGTCCAGTTAGTTCAAGAGATGGAACAATTCCAGCTCCAGAGCCAGCTTCACTCTAAGTTCAAACAGCACACAACAATGTACATTTGTTTTTCTTTACTAGATTTGGACACAGTAGTTTAGATCAGACAAAATAATTAAGTTCAGTGGTAACTGGCTGGACTCCAAGCATATGTTCTCCTTATAAACTGTATATATTTATACAGCAGTACCCTTTTCTCAGACCATGCCTGACTCAGTTTGCCTGTCTTGCCTACATGAAAAATGGCTATACATCTGTAAAACAAAAGGTAATTATTTTTTTTTCAAATATTGTAGAATGTTAATTTATATTAGATAAGAGACAAGCCTGATATTTCTGAGTGAATTTTCCTGTTAAAGTGGACCATCATTCTGAATCTCTGGATAGCAAAAATCATATAATAATTTACATATATATTCTTGGATTAAAAGGGGGGCAGCATTGGGAAGGTCTAACTAAGCAGAGTAGATTTGGGCCCTGGAGCAAAAAATGTAGCTGGTCTGACTGCAGGGAAATCAAGTTGCAGCTGGAAAGATCTGGCTTAGGAGGCTAGTACAGAAGTCTGAGATGAGAATGAGTAGGAATTGGTTAAGGCCAAAGGCAGGGATGGGGACAGTATGGTAAGCATAGCTGATGGGAGTCCTGGAGCTGGTGGTCACAATAGTCCAAATTCCCAAACTAACACAAGCTGTTGTCTCAGGCCTTCATTTCCTCCTAGAACTTGAAGGAAAGACATTATTGCTCAATATAGGATATATTTTTAGGACTTGGAATAATGGAGCTGAAACTGACCTGGAAGCTTCTTCCCTAAAGACTAGCTCTCTCTCATAGCACGAGAGGATATTATGCAAGCTGCTAAGGAAGAAAGTAAAACAATTGTTCAGCCTCAGTTGTAAAGCCAAGTAACAACAACAATGACCAGCATAATAAACTATCTATATTGGTGCAGTATCGACACTTTTATCTTGGGGGGTAATCAACAGTTATCTAATTGGACTTAAAGCCCTTTAAGTAGGAGAGAACTCATGGGTGGTACTGTAAACATAGGCAAAATCACATGGCTCGAGTGGTCGTAGATCTTACAGAAAATCCGACCTCTGTCACATCCCTAGGCAAATGTAATTTCTTTCTGTATGCTAAATATGACTCCCTATATTTACATACAAATATGCCATTCACCACTCATCAAAGAAGCTTCTTTTTGTAACAGACGAAGACTATTACAGAGTTCTACAACTGGTTAGACACAGAGAATAAGTGTCTGTATGATACCCAGCCATAAGTGACATATCTACAATGAAACCTCCACACCTAAGGCTAACAGAACATAGATTAACAGGGTGTAGACAGAATATTAACGACTCTCTCAAATCTCACCATCAAAGATTCCTTATACAAAAGAGTATAATGCACATAGAAGTCCACAACCTGTCAAAGTGTAGAGAATAAAAGACTACAGAGTACATTTGCCTGGGTAGGACTCCTATATTAAACCTCACTCACCCACAGCTCAGGGATCACTGTGGAAGATGGGGTAGAAAGAGTGTAAGAGGCAGAGTTGGCCTATGATAACAAGGAAACAGTCTTCCAGGCCTCTGGGAACTTGCTCATATAAACTTCCAGCAACAGTGATAACATATACAAGGCCCATACAAACTCAGTCAGACAAAACCTTCTATAAACCTGGGGAAATAGGCAGGAGGCTCCAATCTTATCTGAGGAACTACTGGCAACTCATCACTGCTAAGTGAGACTGTTGAATTTCAAACTCTAGATAGGCTGAGATGAGTCCAGTAGATAAACTCACGTAGAGGGGCATCTGAGTACACAAACTTTGCTCAATAATCTTTAACATCTATGACAGAATGCATGAAATATGGTGTGAGGGACTATAAAGGGTACAGATAGGGGAGGGGTTCTAAATATGGTTAAGATGTAATGTATGGCATGTAAAAAAAATTCAATAAAATACGTTGAGAAAAAAATAATGAAAAATAAATAAACCATCCACTAAAACAGAGAGAGAGAGAGAGAGAGAGAGAGAGAGAGAGAGAGAGAGAGAGAGAGGAGGGAGAGAACATGTCATCAAATTCTGAGAAGGATGTGGGCAAAGGGTAACCCTCTTTAAGTGCTGGTGTGTAAGTGCTTGGAAAAAAACCTAAATATCCCCTAACTGAAGAATGGATAATTAAAATTTGGAATTCTACTCAAAGGTAAAGGGAAAAACCCATGAAATTTGCAGGTAAATGAATGGAAGAGGAAACTGTAATTCTAAGTGGAGTGACAAAGACAAAAAATATGGCATATGTTCTCTCTCATTTTTCCATTTTATCTTCAAATCTTTACATATGAGGATACGTGTGTGTGTGTGTGTGTGTGTGTGTAGTTGGAGACCACTTAAGTAAAAACACCATGCCAGGCAAGAAAAATCTCACTTGCCGTTATTGGTTATGGTACTTCAAAAGACTCCAAAAATAACACAGACTGTTGCCACAATCCTTGATTTCTTCCCAGAACTTTAATATCAGACTCTATTGCTGAAGACAGGGCATACTTTAGACACAGAACTTTGAGCAATAGAGTTGGAAGTGACCTGGAAGCCTATTCCCTGTAGTGTAGCTCTCATAATATCAGAAAATGCTATGGAAGATGCTAAGTGAGAAAATCAATGGTCCAACCTAATTTTAAGGCCTAATAACCAAATCAATAACTTGTACTGCAAACCATCTCTATTCTTGCAGTAGTGGCTCTTTCATTTTTGGGATCATTCAACAGCTATCTACTTGGACCTGAGGTCTTCTCAATGGGAGGGAACTCATTGTAAACACAGCCAAATACACATAGTTTGAGAAGTCATAGATCTTAGAGAAAAACTAGCATCGGTCATATCCCCAGACAAATGAAATTTTTTACTGTATGATAAATATGTATCCTTATATTTACAATCAAGTGTATCTCTCACTATTCATGAAAGAAGATCTTTTTGTAGCAGATGGAAACTATTACAGAGTACTACATTGGTCAAATGCAGAGAATATGTGCCTGTGAGATGTCCATCTAGTGACAAATCAACAATGGAACCTCTACACCTAAGTTTCAGGTAACAAAGCAGAACAGGGTGGGGAAAAATATTAAGATATCTCTCAAATCTCATCAGTGAAGTTTCCTTATGGAACAAATGGTGATTAACACAGAAAGCCACAAGTGGCCAAAATGTAGAGAATAAGAGACTGCAGAGCATATGTCCCTGGTTAGGACTTCTATATCAAATCTGCCACCCACGGCTCAGTGATTATTGTGGAGGCTGAATCATAAAGACTGTAAGAGCCAGGGGTGGTGGATTACCACAAGGAAGCAGAGTTTTCCAGTTGGCTGAGAAGTTGCTTGCATGAACTTACAGCAATGGTGACAGCATGCACAAGACCACACAAACTCAAGCCAGACAAAAATTCAGTTTCAGTTTCTACTCAAATTTTGTTTCCTTTAGCTGTGATAAAACACTGACCAAAAACTACTTTAGAAGGAAAGGGCTTTCTGGAAAGAGTTTATTATGTCACAGTTCTTCACTGAGAGAATCCAAAACAGGAACTTAAGCAGGAACCTGGAAGCCATAGCTGAAGTAGATAATATGGAGGAATGCTGCTTCCCTTAATGATGAACTGAGAATAAGACTTGTAAGCTAAATAAGCACTTTCTCAAATTAGGACAAATAATATTATGTTTCCGTGTCAATATGGCAAGGGGTATATTGTGCTAGTTTTTATTATCAAACTGACCCAATCTAAACTCACCTGGATAGGAGAAAACCCAATTAGAGAATTTCTCAAACCAGCCTTTATTGATATTAAACATAGAAGTTCCCTGCTCACCCTGTGCCGACTTATCCCTAGATAACTGGGCCTGGGTTAGAATCTGGCTGTTATCTGAAAGTTATCTGAGCATGAGCTAGCATTCCTGTATAGTTTTCAGCTTGAGTTCCTGTCATGAATTCCTTAAATGATGGATTGTGACCTTGAAGTGTAAGCAAAATAAAACCTTTCCTCCCCTAAGTTGCTGTTGGTTATGGTGTTTGTCACAATAGAAACCAAACTAGAATAGTAACCATAGAGATACAATTTTTTACCTGGTCTACCTCCATGGTCCATAAAAAAAGCACATAACAATACCTACCAAAGGGTGGATATAAGAAATTGCAGAAGAGCTAGGGAGATATGTCAGTTAGCAAAATGCTTGTCACACAAATACGAAGACTAGAGTTTAGACACCCAACACTCATTTAAAGTGTTGGGTGGCTGTGGTAGCACATGTGTAACTCCAGTACTTGGAACTGGAGATGTAGGATCACTGCAGAAAGCTGGGTAGGTGGACAATGCAAATCAGCAAGTTCTATATTCAAGTGAAATATCCTGCCTCCATATACAAGTATAGAGTAATCATAAAGAAACCCCATCGCCAGACTCTGGCTGCCATATGCATATACTACACACACACATGCGCGCGCGCGCGCACACACACACACACACACACACACACACACACCCCGAAACACACATACACATGACAACAGGCATTCCCATGCTGGCACACTCATACTTATACAAAGATAATAAAAGTAATTTCAGAAAAAGATATTGGAACTTCTGAAATAAAAATAACACCCAATAAGTGTAATGACTTTTTTAAGTATGAATTTTTATGTAACTCAATGGTTTATACATATTTATATTAGATTTTAGAACCTTAGACAAGGAATCTGTTACTCCTGTTACTCTCTAAGCTACATTGCAAAATAAAATGACACAGATGGGAAATATTATGTAGTAACGATATTTTCTTTGCAGCGCCCATAGACAATGTAAAATAACAGATTATTTTTGTGGTGATAGCCAAATAACATTAATTTGTGAGACTATCATGAGGCTCTTTAAATAGTTTTAGTAAAAGCATATTTAGTACAATTCAATTCAGTAAATCTAGTAAATTACAACTTTTAACTGTATCATATAGATATAATGATAAGAAAAATTTAGGAGCAGTCAAGAAACAAATACTAGAGGAACTTAGAAACATGGGATAAGAAATTAATGAAGAAAAAACTATACACTGAGCTGTTACTTATAAATTTATAGGAGTTACATGGTCATCCATTGGCAGACAAATAAAGTGAGGGACTAGAATTATGTTCATAGGGATGCCTACATCTGAAGGGGAGGCATAATGACTGATAAGAACACTTGATTATTGAAGATAGCACACATGCTTATTTAAACACCATACAAGAAAGTCACAGGACTTCACCTGGGGAAATGAAACAGGTACCAAAAGCATTAAATAATTATTTTTACACATACCACAAACTACATTATCCACCAACTAATGAGTGATCAAATTTAAAAGTTATGACAACACAAGATTATGGTTCTTTGTCATTATGGACCAAGGAAGCTTACACAATACAACTATGTTTTAGTAGTATTATGGAAAACTGAATTCACGTGTATATTAAGAAAGCTGAAACTTTTTGAAAAATATGTTTGGCTAATTTATAAAGCATTAAAAAACAAAGACCCTTTTATTAGCAAGAAATCTGTTACCATCAGTTCTGTGATACCTTTACTTTACTGAAAAATACTGAATCCTCCCCACCTCCCAAAAATGCAAGGTATCCAAAGTAAATGGAAACATGTTATCTGGAAATGATATAAAGCATCCACAATAGATTGAACGGCCAACCAGGGCCCTTCATAGTGGACACGAACAAGATGGAAATAAATGTGCTATAATTTGTTCTGACGCAGAACATGTGCATGCCAACACCAGGAAAAGGAATCCTGCCTATTCAAATAATACCCAGAATGGTTGGCTTACATATTAATCTGTTTCCATGGCCTAGAGATAAGAAAAAGAGAAACAGGGGCTGGAGAGATGCCTCAGCTGTTAAGAGCACCCAGCATCCTCCTGGTGTCTAACAACCATATGTACCTCCATTTACAAAGGATCTGATGCCCTCTTCTGACCTCCGTAGGCATTGCACAATATGGGTGTCCTTCCGTACATACAAGAAATGCACTCACACACAGAAAATAAAATAATAAAACATTTTTTTAAAAAGAAGAGAAAAAGGAAAACTACATCCTTCAACCACAGGACAATATCGTTCTCATCAAGCATGGTATTTTACTGTCTGCATAAGTGGTAGGTCTCATAGCAATGGTATCTACATTCAGACAACCCATCATTGAAAACCAGAAAAAATTTTTGCATTTTTAGACTCATGGGAAATCACAAATGGTATTCCACTGTGGTTACACAAATGGGCACTAAGTATAAAAAAGAAAAATGACAAAGATCATGCCAATACTGGAAATAATTACTAATCTCACAAAAAATTAATGGCTAGGTTAGACACATTTCAAAACCTCAAAAGAATGATTCAGAAACAACTAAATATAACAATCAGGTGGATATACTAAGAATCATAAAGGTAGAAGATGAGATATCTAACTTAAAATTAATCAAAAGCACAGTAGCTACACACATATATTGGCAGGGATGTGGAAAATGTAAGATTTTACTGACAAAGTTTTAATTGAATACAAACAGATACCTTTTCTAATTTTTAATTGAATTCTTTATTTTCATCCAATAGAATTTGATGGGATTTAGAATATTCTTCCTTGTCTACATGTTCCCTTATTACCTCCCCATTTAATGCACTTTAATGTCTGTGTGTGTGTGTGTGTGTGTGTGTGTGTCCCCAAATATCCTTCAGTGTGGGTCCATTCACTGAAGCCTGGTTAACCTATCAAGAGTCCCCTCCTTGAAAGTGACTGTCTCTTTCTCCCCATTTCTGAAGTATTAGTTGCCAAAAGTTTCCTTGTTTGGGTTGGGATTACTTACCCAGTTACATATATGTTGAGATTTTTGTATTTTTTTTATTTTTGAGATAGAGTCTCACAGAGCTTTTCCTGTCTCTACCTACCAAGCGTTGGGAATAAAGGAGGGCACTACCATGACTGGATAATGATACATAGTTTTTTTTTAATTTCTATTTATAGCAGATGAAAGAAAACTTACATGCTGATGAAATACATGTGCTTTCTTTACATAATGAATCAAATCTTGGATGACTATTCAATATGAAAGGACTTACAGCATCTTCAACATTTTTCAGTTGATCAGTATTCACTTCTGGAACACCACTTCACATAAATACATAATACAGAATGGCAGAAGTATATTTAAGGCCATTTCAGAAACCCTTGAAAATTCTTTCCCAGTGTCAAGCCAAAGTTTACTGAATGAGTTTTTGTGAAACAATTTAGTAACTCAAACAGAAGTTTATAAAATCAAATATTCTAATGTAATACAATCAAAAGATATGCTAATTTGAAAGTTACATGCTAAAGAATGTTGATAGAAAAATATTAAAAGATGATGTTTTCCATAATTAACCTTTTATTTCTATAAGAGTAGCAAAGTTTGTATGTAGAATAAAAACAATAAAGTTCATTATATGTAACACTCTTAAACCTGAGCCTTTGTCTCAAACTGCTTGCTGCTACTGGTATGAAGGCATGTGCAGTGCTAAGTTTACCATGGTGTATATTCAAAGCAAAATGTTCACTGAAATAGAATGATATGACATGTGTGAGGGTTGCCAGAAACACCTCAGATTCATTACATGCTTGATTTTTTAAATTATTTTTTGTTCATTCTAACTCACAAATATTTTATTGTTGCTAAATTTTCATTACTTCACCATATTTAGTCACGTGACCCCATGGAGTTATGACCCACAATTTAAAAAGCTTTGGTCAATATAACATGAAGTATAAATGCACAGGCTAATGGTACAAAGATCTGTGCTCAAATTTGAGCCGTGTCACTTACTAGTTGTACAAATTTGGGCACACACTTTTACTTGTCAGTGTTTTTCTTTTTTAACGCCTTCCTAATGGGAGAACACTCATATGTGGTATTCTGAACATAGCCAAATACATATGACTGGAGAGGTCATAGATCCTACAGAAAAACCTATAGCTGTCACATCCCTAGATGAATGTAACTTCTTACTATATCCCAAATATGATTTCTCATATTTATAGACAAGTACACCTCTTTGCATTCATCAAAGAAGGGTGTTCAAACCTCACACACCCATGACTCAGGACCATTGTGAAAGAGGGGGCAGAAAAATTGCATGAGCTATGGGTGATGCATGACCACAAGAAAACAGTCTTCCAGGCTTCTGGGAGCTTGCACATACGAATGGACAGCAATGGTGACAGCATGCCCAAGACCAATGGGGAAGCAATTAGGCAAAAACCCAGCATAGAAATGGGGAAATGTTCAAGAAACCCCAATCTTAGCCTAGGAACTATTTGCAGCTGATCATTACTCAGTGAAGGAGAGTTGGTCTTAGCATACATGACAGAATCTATAAAATCTAGTGTATTGGCAGTGGGAAGTGAAGATAAGGGAGGGGTTATAAATACATTTAGGCCTATCAATTCAAGTTTCTGTCCCCAAAAGTCCTTTGTTGTAAATCCATCCACTGGAGCCAGGTCAACCTGTTATTCCCTTAAAGAAGATCAACTATCCTGCACACAGCAGTGATCAGCTGCCAATACTTCCTCAGCTAGGGTTGGGGCTTGTTAGCCATTTCCCCAACTCTATGCTGAGCTTTTGTCTGGTTTGAGTTTGTATGGGTCCTATGTATGCTGTTATCATTGCTATAAGTTCTTATGAACAAGTTGTAAATCACCTAGAAATTTCTGTTTCTTTGCAGTCATCTACCACTCCTGGTTCTTACAGTCTTTCCATCCCCTCTTCTTCAATGATTCCTGAGTCCTGAGTGGCAAAAATTTGATATAGAAGTCCTATCTAGGAAATGCACTCTTCAGTCCCTTTTTTTCCTATAGTCTTGCCAGTTGTGGCTTTCTGTGTTAATCACCATCAACAACAGATACTTCTAACTTTACTGTGCAGATAGACTTTATAAGTTCAGCACAGCAATAATGCCCAAAACAATATGCAGGAATAATGGTAAACATCTATTGCCAAGATCATAATTGGTCTTACTACAAGTCAAAACACCTATTTGCAATTACAGCATTGATGTTCTGCACTGTAGCCAATTTTTCCCTTGCCAGGCAGTAATGAGAATATTATAAAAAGACACTTGATGTTTTCACTTTGGGTATCACATCATTAAACAACTGAGTGGAAGAAATTAGAATTCCTCTTGGAAACTAGTCCTGGGAGAAGTGAATGCCCAAAGTCTGGGCCAACCAGAAAGGAAACTTCTATCCCCCCAAAATGATTTACAGCTTGTCAGCCCATTTTATAAGGGAGAAAAGAATGGGTCAGTGAAGAATAAGACCACAGCCTACTGGGATTACTTAGATATACATAACTCTAGCCCTCTATTTAAACCTCTCATATACAAATTAAGACTGTGAATATGGATTTGATGAGTTGCTTAGTCTCACTTCCTGGTGTGGCCATACTGCTGTATATCTCTTTTCTGCTTTTTACTGTTAAAATAGTGGTTTTAACTGGATTAGCAAAGATGAATGGTCAAATGCAGCTGAAATCATGAAGACAGCAGTTGTGTGGCTCAGAAGTTGTATGGCATTACTTTATTAAATCAAAATTACACACATAACACAATAATATTATCTTTGTACATATTAGGGCTTTGTAGGCTCCCATGTGGTGAACTTAACAGAAAACACAGTTTAAAGAGCAGTCTATCAAAACTGTTTTAGATTTTGAATGAGAGCAATCAATAGATAGAGAAAAAAGCATTATCAAATTGATATTTACAATAAACCCCATATACTGGTTTAAATGAGAATGTCCCTGATAGGAGCCAAGTATTTGGATATTTGGTCCTCAGTTTGTGGTCCTGTTTGGGGATTTTCATGAAATCCTTAGGAGAAGTGGCCATGCTGGAGGAAGTATGTCACTCAGAGTAGGCTTTAAGAGTTCTAAAGTCTTATAGAATTTCCAGTCTCCCTTTGGTTCCTGAGCCTGCTTGAAGATGTGAGTACTCCACTTTCTGCTACCATGCCTCCCTGCCATGACAGATCTTAATACCTTTGGAACTGTAGGCTCAAATAAACTCTTCCTTGTGTAGGTTTCCTTGGTCATAGTGTTTTATCACAGCACCAGAATGGTATCTAATACACAGCAAAAGAGTGACAGTGAAGGCAAGGCTAAAGGGGTGGGGTAGAGACACCACAGTCAGTGTGGGAGCTAAATGTCGAGGAAGACAAGTAAGGACTAAAGTGTGGAAGAAATCCAGTTCCTCAGGAGACAGGAAACCTGAGAATAATCTTGTAGTGAGTGATGGGCTGGACTCAGGGCAGAGCTTTATGGCAGGCTATTTTGTGCCATGTGGTATAACAGGGTTTCCAGGAACTTGGAATGGAGGAGGATGAGCTATTGTGCAGGACATCTTGTTCTTTTCCCATCTCCCCCCTCCCCTTCCTGGCCTAGTATAGGCATAGGAAACTGCAGGCTTGAACTTTTGGGCAGAAGGGGTAAGGAAAGTACCTTATCAGGGCTTGCACATAGTGCCAGTTGAACATCATGCAGAAAACAAGTGTGTTTGGCAAAAAATGTTTCATAGAGATCATAAACAGGTTTAAATAAATCTATGTTTATGTATAATAGTAAACAAGTAGGTGAACTTCTCCATTATTGGAGACATAGAGGCAGAAAAACTAATCAAAATCCAAACTTTTACAATAGAGTCTGCTATTACCCCCATAATCTGCCAGAAAATTGTATTGATCTTATCACATAGGAATGGAGACTGTGTTGAAGACTTTGGACTTTTTTATTTTTATAGCTTACAAAGAAAGCTTTAGATTAATCATAACATCGAACAGTTGAATGAAATACAACAAATGAAGATATGAAAGAGAAATTAAATAAACAGACAAATATTGAAGAAAACCCAATCTGAAAAGTAAGAAATCAAACACACAGTAAGTCAAGTAAAAGCTCTGTGGGAAATCTCACCTATCGAATGGATTAAGAAGAGTACACAACAAAGAAAAAAATATATGAATGTGTGAATGAAAGTTCCCAGAAAAAAAATCTTTGTGTAACAAATGGAGACCATTACAAAGTTCTACATCAGGTCAAATGCAGAGAATAAGTGTTTGTGAGTTCCACGTTGGGATCAACATGACGCATGGACAATGAAACCTCTACACCTACACCTCAGGGCACATTAGGGGAACAGGGGTCAGAAAGTATATTATTGCATCTCTCAACTCTCACCAGTGAAGATTCTTCATGCAATAGATAGGGACTATCCCCAAAACAACAACTGGCCAAAATACAGAGAATAAGAGACTACAGGGTGCTGTCCATCGGTAGACTACTTATTTCAAAACTTTGCCACCCAAGGCTCAAGGACCATTACAGAAGAGGGGCTGGAAGGACTGTAAGAGTTAGGGGTGGGGTTGAACTTAAGGAAACAGTTTTTCAGATTGGCTGGAAACTTGTTCATATGAACTTACAGCAATAGTGCCTGAGTGTACAAGATCCATACAAACTCAAACAGACAAAAACCCAGCTAGCAGTAGGGAAGTGTGTAAGAAGTCCCAGACTTAGTTGAGGAGCTATTGGCAACTGATGATTACTTTCTGAGAGAGTGTTGAGTTTCTTAAGGGAGTACTGTAAATAGGGTGACTAGGTTCCAATGGATGAACTCACACCAAGGGACATTTTGGGATAAAAACATGGCTTGATAGTCCTTAACATATATGACAGGATGCATGAAATCTAGTGAGAGATTATGAGGGGTGCAGTGGGGAGATGGTCTATATATGATCAAGATGAATGAAATTTACAAAATACATTAAAAAATAAAGTTCAAATGTAGATTAAAAAATAATTATTATGATAATTTGAGATCAATGAAAAATCTGGACTTACCTTAATAATGTCTATAAAAATGTCAACTAATTTAAATGTTGATTATGAGCTTTCTGTCTGCTATAACATTTGAACCTGATGCTTTCAATCTGCAGTTCTGGAAGCTCACCCAGAGAAAATAATCATATTACAGAATTTACAAAAGTTAGCTCAATTTCTGAAACAAGCAAAGCAATACCTTAAATGCATCATGTTGATAAAAATATTTCTAAATAACATAAAATACATTTTTGTTGTATTATTATTTTGTTCTTATAACCTACAAAGGATATACATATATATATAATGTTTATTAAGGTTGTGATATATAAAATTAGGACTATATATGTTTCTTAATGAACTATATGTACAATTACTTTCTTCAGTATCAATTTCAGGAGAATAATCACCAAACACAGTATCTTTCAGAATTTATGCTACTTATTTTGTAGTTAAAAGGCCTATTTTTGTTAAATCTTAAGAAAATGAGGTAAACTAATACTTTATATTTAAAGGATGAACAAATTATTAAAATATACTTTAATTAAATAGCCAGAAAAATGTCTAAACTGCTTTTATGATAGTCAACTTAAGTCTTTTTTTAGGATTAGCCTGCATTTAGAGATAATTTTATGTGATTTCTGGGTCTTGGTCTATTCGAAATATACATTTTTTGTCAATGTAAAACAGGGTTAATTTCACTACTGGTAAAGTTGTTAAGAGATAGTAAAACTTTGTTTCTACCTGGTTCCTAGATTCTTGCCTACCCATCATATCAACTCCAGTGAAATCTGACAAGAAGAAATAATTAACAATCACTTGACATTCTTTAACCTACCACATAGGCTACCTCTAAACTACTGTTATTAAGGTAAAGCTGTTTCTGTGATCTGGGTGGAGACTGCTCAAAAAAGAGCTATTCCATTTGGAGTGGTCAATCATTTGGTCAAGGGACCAACCAACAGGAGGGTTGAATGAGCCCTAGGAAGGCAAGCTGACCTTAAATAATACTAAAGAGACAGGAGGAAATACAAGTTATTTAATGAGAATCACATACATTTCCTTCTTAGAATTCCCACCCCTTGCCACAGTCCCTTAAAGCTGTTTTCAAGCTGGGTTTGACTCAGGACTCAAAAAGATATAATATTTCTTTTAAAATTTTTTTTCTATCTGTGATTCTTGAGGCTTTTTCACTCTTTTTCTAAAGTTTAACTCCCTGCTTTGTGACTGCTTGTCCACAATATTGCTGACCTCCAAGCTGGATTAGTTCAAATGGCATGTTTTTAACCCCCTTTTCTTTTCCAATCTACTCCTTTGAGCAGATTCAGAGATTTACAGGTTGGCCACTATAGGTTTATTTTTTATTAATTCTAATAAAATTGTCCTCAAGCCTCCATTTGAGATTGTACTTAAATTATCTTATTAATAGGATTTAAAAAGATTCACTCTCTGTTTTCCCATACTCCTAGGCATAGCTTGGATTGTGGACCTGTCACACTGGTGAGTTTCCCAGTTCTAGCATTCTCTTTTAGCAATCCCACATTTCCATGGGTCATGAACTCTACACATTCACAAGACTGGTTTGTTTCCCAATCCCAGCATTCCTTCTCCTTGATCCTGCACTCTCAGGCCTAGCTCTGGTCATGCAGCCTGCACACTTGCCCAGTCCTATGATTTTTCCAGATTCCAGCCTTCTCACTCAGTCACAACACACTCCAGCCTATATCAGGTTGCAGAGCCTGCAAATCAACTCTGACAAGTGTTTTGGAATCCTAGCATTTGCTCTCCCCCATCCCCCACTACTAGGTTTTCCTCTGGTTGGGCAGCCCATGCCCCCACCCAGTCTGGTGATTTTTCCAAATTCTAGTCTTCCATGTCTGACTGCTGCACTTTCAGGCCTAGCTCACATAGCACACACTGGGTAACCACCAACATCCATGAATTTACTAATCTTGATATTCTCTCTCCACCATCCCATAGACCCAGGTCTAACTCAGGTCATGCCACTTTCCCATGGTTCCAGTTTAGTTTCTTCTACAGCATTTTTCCTTCATCCTTCACTTCCTATTATGCCCATATTCCAAGCATAGCTAGATGTTGCTGTGCTCATGTGTCTTGAGTTTTTAGCTAAATATGTGTATGATTTATAAGATATTAGTAGATATTATAAGGTGACTATTCAACTAATTAAGTTTTCATTTTTCTGGAGAATATAGATATTATCATTCAATTAAGAATTCCATATGATATTGTTATAGGAAGAACTAGAATTAACTTTCTGTCAGCATTTTGATTTTCATAAAAGTCAAATATGATCCCGTTTTCCCTATAGCCTTGGGCATAGGCCCCCTCTTGCTCTTAGCACCCCAGATCTCTGGACTATCCTCTTAGTCCAGACCAAACCACAGTGTCCTGATACCCTGTACTCAGACAAGCTCAATTAATCAGTATACTCTGTGAGAGCCTTCACAAGCTGTTCCCCCCTCAACTTGCCTTTGTATTCCTAAAACCAGCCAGCCTTTTACTCTGGCAGTGCCCTCCCCCAACTTGCACTGGATTCTGGAGAACAGACATTCAAAGAAGACATATCCAATAATACTTAAATTATTCCAAAGAATAGAAACACAGGGAGAACTTTCAAATTGCTTCTATGAAGCCATCATCACTAATACCAAAAGTGGGTACAGAAACAATCCAAAAAGAAAACTATAGACCCATATCCTTAATGAACATAGATGCCATAAAACATATAAATAGACTCAAAGACAAAAATCACACGGTCATCTCAACAGATGCAGAAAAGGCCTTTGAAAGAATTCAACATGCATTATGTTCAAAGTCCTAGAGGGAATTCACCTCAACAAAGTTAAAACTAGATACAAAAAACCCACAACCAACATCACTCTATATGGAGGAAAATTAGAATCATTCCCAGTAAATCAGGAACCAGACAAGGCTGTCCACTGTCTGCATTCCCTTTTAATATAGTGCTTGAAACTCTTGCTAGAACAACAAGGCCAATGAAAGAAGTTAAAGGAGTACTCATTGGAAAAGAAGAGGTCACATTATCCCTTCTCGCAGATGACATGATATTATACCTAAAAGATGCCAAAAATTCCACCAGCAAATACTTAGAAATGATTAACGCTTTCAGTAAAATGGCAGGTTCCAAAATTAATCTATAAAAATAAATAGTCTTTCTACGTACCAATAACAATTAATTGAAGAAAGAGTACAAGGAAACCCTCCCATTCACAATAACTTCAAAAAATAAAGTAAAATATCTCAAAATAAACCTGACCAAAGACATTAAAGAGTTCTACAATTAAAATTTTAGATCTTTAAAGAAAGAGATTGATGAGGACACCACAAGATAGAAGGACCTCCCATGTTCGTGGATGGAAAGAATTAATATTATGAAAATATCCAAGCTACCAAAAGCAGTGTATAGATTCAATGCAATCCCAATCAAACTCCCCATGACCTTATTCACAGAATTAGAAAACAAATCATAAAATTTGTATGGAATCACATAAGACCCACCCCAGATACTCAAATCAACCCAGAGCACAAAGAACAATTCAGGGGGATTACTATACCAAATTTCAAACTATATTATAGAGCTATAGTCATAAAAACAATATGTACTGGCACAAAAACAGATCTATAGAAAATTCAAATATAAATGAAGACTCAAATATGAGTACATGAAGTTTCAGCCACCTGATATTTGACAAAGGGGTTGAGAACACTCACTGGAGGAAAGATGGCATCCTCAACAAATGGTGCTGGCAAAACTGGATCTCTATCTGTAGAAGAATGAAACTAGACCCTACTATGTTACTTTGCACAAATGTCAACTCCAAATGGATCAAAAACCTCAATATGGAATCCTGAAACTCTGAAACTGTTAGAAGAAAACACTGGCAGTAACCTATAAGATACAGGTGTAGGAAAGAACTTTCTAAAAAGGACATCATTGCTCAGACGTTAAGGTCAATGATCAACAAGTGGGACCTCATTTAACTAAAATCTTCTGTACAACAAAACAAAAAGCCAAGGATTTGAAGATTAAACCCACAGAGTGTGAGAAAAATCTTCACCAATGAAATATCTGACAGAGGTTTGACATACAGAATATACAAAAATCTGAAAAAAAAAACCAGAGAATCAAGAATACATATGACTCAATTGAAAGATGTGCTAAGGAGCTGACCAGAGAATTCTCAAAAGAAGTCATAATGATGGCTAAGAAACATCTTTAAAAGTGTTCAACATCATTAATAATTATCAAAATGCAAATTAAATCACTTCAGAATTTCATCTTACTCCAGTTTCATTGGTTAAGATCAAGAGAAAAAATGATACCAAGTGCTGGTATTCGAAGGGTGTTGTAGTAGATAAATTTGATACTTATACATTGTATAAATGTGTGAAACTTTAAAATAAGAATATTATTAAAATAATAAAAATTATCCAAGCCAAAAATAAACAGATTAATTAAGTAATAAATAAATAAATATTTAAAAAGTCAAATACTTATAAGTTAAAATTGGATGCAATTCATTCTTTTTAAAAATTCAAAATCTAAGTTGTAGATGCCAAAAATATATTTAAAATTTGACTTTCCTTTTTGACTCATCCATTAAGTATGTCACTCATGGTTCAGAATCATAAGGCTGCTGAGAACATTGGCTATTCATTTTCTTGGTTTTGAGAATGTGCACCAGACAGATAGGTGTGTTTTCACAGTGTTTGTTGGAGACATAGGTAAAATGCAAGGCAGTCTTTACTCATAAATAGTTACATGGATCTTCTGACATTTTGAATCTTATATAATGATATTTTGCTACTCATAATAGTATTTTATAATTATCTAAATGATTATGATACTGGATAAATCAGGATACCCTCCCACCTAGATGGAGATTACATTCTTTACTATAACAACAAGATTATATATTTTGATTAAAATTGTTTTATGTTTCTTCCATTTGTATTTCACACTTTGAGCTACTTGGAAAATTACCTTAGCAAATTCAAGATTCATTTGAGTATCTGTGCTAAATAACTGTCAAAAGACAGTTAAATAACTTTTGATGCAACTATTTTAACGTGATACCCTGTGTATCTACGTCTTTAAGAAGTATGTATATCTATTTATCTGAACATTATATATAACTTACAATGTTAAAGACATGCAAGATTAACACATGTTAAGTAAATAGGCAGTAAGTGTTGGTGTTCAGCAAAAGGCCTTCTCAGCAGCCAGGCTTCACTGAAGAAGAGACAGTAACAGGTTGTAGCTAGAGCCTTCCTCAGTAAGAGGCACAGCAACCCAGAGCATGACCTTACTTCCTTTGGCTCTGTACCAGAATGAATAGCGTGAGCTAGCCTCACTGCGAATGGAAAACTACAAGGCAGCTCCATAGAACTACCCTGGAGTAGAAAGAGAGAAAACTCATGAAATAGTATAAAGGAATAAGAAGGGAATTCCTCCCATCAAATGGGTTACACCTACCTACCTTTGTGTTTTTAAAACACAATTGGTACAAATGATGGAATCTTTACTCACCACATTGGACCTTGCATTTTTCTTCAGTTCCTTAAGCCACTGAATCCTGAAACCAACTGGTATCTGCATAATTGGATAGTGTTGAACATTTGGAGATCCTATCTACCTTAAGAAGATTTCATTAAATATGAGTTATGTTGACCTTAGTGTCTTACAGGCTTAAAAAGACAGGTGAGACAATGTCTGCATTTGGTCAATCTTGCTTCATGAAACAATAGTACATATCTCTTTGCTCTAAGTATTTTATTATTATATATATATATTATATATATATTGCACTTGTACATAATCTGTAATAAATCACACTATTCCATAAAATAATGAGATCAAATAAATTTTGATTTTGTTTGCCAATTCTATATTCTAATATTCTACTGATCCAGGGTTTTTGAATTTTACTTCAAAATCAGAAACCGATTTTAAATATTCGAACATTATGTGTAATTATGTTTTATGTAATAAAAACTATTTATGGTTATTTTATGTTTGTATTATATAATTCTTCTAAGATAAAAAACAAAAGAAAACACTTTATAGAGAGGGTGCCTTCCCAAATAAAATTGTTAATGATGCTTACCTTCTGCAGGTTTTATGTTTATGTATTCTTAATTGTGTTATGGCTAGTCATATCAGCAAAGACAATTAGAGGAGCTGTAATACTGATAAATCCAAGCAGTGCTTTCTGACAATTAAATTCTTATGCACAGCTACCTGAAACTAAGTGAATGGGTTTTAACCTTGATTTTTATTTGAATTCTGTTTATGGTATTTGATTCAGACATAGATATATTCCACCTGTTTTCAGGAGTCAATCCTTTGAGGTATTGAAATAGAACATGGAGAACTCTAATGGGTCCAACAGATATGAAGATATTCTAAATAGACAATTGTATCTGTTACTCAGCAATCAGTCGGTCTATTGAAAGAAATGGACTCCAATAAATTGGAATTCTCCCAGGAATCTCATCCTGAAAGAAGGGAAAAGCCTAAAACCTTGGTCAAATACAGGGAAAACTATTCTCCTAGAAATAAATATACATCTTGTTAGATCACCTTACAGGAGAGATAGTGATAGATCAATGATGGGTTGAACCACACCTTGACTGGCACATACTAAATATGCAAAATATTACTAAACCTGAACCTCACATCAGGACTCAAAGATTGATTTGGGGGATGAGTCACTGGATCACCGCTTCCTTTTTCCCAATGTGAACAATGTGGACATCTTTTTTTTTTTTTTTGCCTTTCTCTATTCTTGTGTCTGTTTTAATGGGTTTATCAAGGATAAGTGGCTTAATATGATTTGATGTGCACAGACAGGTGAGTCTAAGACCAGTAATATATATATGCCTCCTAGGATAGTAGAAAACTATCAAGTAATGCATATCACAGCACAGTCAGTAGAAAGCGTATATCATGAATGGGATTCACAATGGTATATTTCTTTTACCATTTACCCCATTAGCAACATGATATATAGAAAGGCGTAAAGACCTATTGAAAATAAAATTACTGTTGTTAACCAGAATTCCCAACTTTTCCAACTATAACTGTTTCATGAGTTGTTCAGTCCAAATTAGAGAGAATTCAGACTTTAGAAGCCCATACTCCTATTTAAATGCCCCATTTGCAAATACAGAAAGAAGGGAAACAGAAAAATCTTATGTGCTCTCTTATAAGGCCATGCCCGGTGAGTTTACCAACCTAGCCTGCCTGCACCAGACTCATACTCTCAGGCCTAGCTTGAGTTTCATAGCTTATGCAGTGGCCCAGCCTTATGAGTTTTCCATAACCTTGCCCACCTTTCAACACTCTCCTCACACTCCCAGACCTAACAGGGTTTCTGAAGTCTGTAAACCTATAAACATTGCTGAGTTTCCATGAACCAGAAATTTTCTAGAACCTTGCCTACAAATTCCTCAGTCTCCAGTCTCTACACTCAGACCTACCTCAGGTTTGACAGCCCCTGCACCTATAAACTTTACTGGGTTTCCCAGACACTTATCTGCCAACATCTTTTCAACATACCCAGATCTAGCTCAGGTTGTGCTGCCTGTGTACCAGCCCAATCTGGTTAGCTCCCTAGATTTAAGCCAATGAATCTATATTCTCAGGCTTATCCCAGGAGTGTTATTCATATGCTTTCATGGTTACAACCAAGTGGAAATAACCCCAATCTCTCCAATCAAAAATCAATACTGAGTATCTGAAGGATTGCCTTACCAACTCTTCATACCTGGTTTTAAGTCAACCATGTTTGGGCAACAAGAAAAACAGAACCATACTTTCACACAACTGAGGCATGGTAAAATTTCATATGAGACACACAGCCAATGAAAGAAGGCCAAAGGCCCAGGTAACATTGCAAAAACACAAACAATGTATAAGGCTGAGACAATGTACTTCCCCAACTACCCCCAAAAAAGGCAGTAGTCTGAGAGAAATGTTCTATAATAAAAAATATCTAGATAAATAACAAAACACTAAGTTTAAATAAACAATTGTTAACATGGTTAAAGAATTTGAGAAATGTAAAGAAGACAGGAACAAACACCTCAGTTAACTAAAAAAATGATAGGAATATATTCTTAAGTGAAATCTAAGAAAACAAATATTCAGCTGAAAAAAATGATGAACATACATGAAAGGAAATTGCAGGAAGTTCAGAATCACAGGAGACAATCAAATCAATGAATTACAGGTATAAAAGGAAGAGAAGAATCCCAGGTCAATGGTATAGATCAGATCTTTAACAGGATCACAGAAGGTCAGAAAAATCCAATGGACATACCTGTCACAAGTTTTAAAAAAAAAAATCAGAATTAGAAAGTGACTAATTATTAAAAAACTAAATAGAGGAAAATGACAGCAATATGAAGACAGAAGAAAAAAATCAGTTAATTTGAAAATAGAAGAAAAAATGACATATTCTGAGGGAGCAAAACCAACAAACCGAATCTCAGGAACTTGAAAAACCGTAGGAAAAATACTTAATAATTGCTATTATTTGGGACCTTATTAAACAATTTTCCATCAGAAACTATGGAGAACAAAAGAAGAGTGACACAATAATTCCTAAGTTCTGACAGAAAAAAAAATAAAGAAAAAAAATCCTGTCAGCCCAATAAATGGTAAAAATATCTCTCATGTATGAATGAGGAATACATGAATTCTTGAGTAAAGAAAGCAGAAAATTAAAGGTCAAAAGAATCTCCTAAAACAGAAACTGATAAAAAGAAGGGACCATAAAATCTCAAGAAGGGAACAACAGAAAGAGTAAAACTATGTCTAAATGCAATATAATTTACTTCTTCTCTTGAGGTTCCTCAATTCTGTTTGAGTGTTAAAGTACAGATTATAACTCCATTAGTGTTCTCCAATGTGGAAAATAATACTTGACAAAATAATGCTTTAACTAAACATTTTATTAAAAATTAGGAAGAATTCTCAGTTTCCTGAGTATCTATCACATGGTAGAAACATTCCATGTTATCTCTAATTCTACTTGCTTTTTGAGGTGGTACTGGTAGTCCTATTTAAAGAAGGAGAAACTGAGGGTGAGTGATTGAATGAGTGTATGTTACTTGGAGAGCAGAGTTTGCTAAGTAAGCATTGCAAATTAAGTTGAACTTTTATGGGGATGGGCAGGGTGAGGAGGTTTGGGTTAATAAGGTCATCATAGATGGACACAAAAATGATAGAACAATAGCTATTTGTGTGTACAATTTTGTGCATTTCATACAAAACATCTTAATCATCTTTATGCCTCCTCTTCTATTACCCCCATATCCCCCAAACACACCTGATTTCATGCATCTTGTCATATATTTTAAGGTCTGTTGAGTCAATTTAGTGTACTCAGATGTCCCTAAGTACAAGTTCATTTGATGGGATCTAGTCAGTCTATCAAGAAATCAATGCTCTCTCACCCAGAATTTCAGACATTTAATGTATGTGTGTGACCAGTTATGGAAATTTGTAAAAGTCTCTGTTGTGAAAGAAGCTTCTTTGATGTGTGGTGACTTACATATTTGTCTGTATAAGATTCTGATGTTATAAATGACCCTCATAGTACTTTCTTTGATGTATTTCATATGATTTTATAGGAAATACCTTGGTATTACTAGTCTCCAATATTCATTTTTATTTAAATAATACTTTTATTAATTCTTTGAAAATCTTATATGTGCATACAATGAGTTTTTATCTTATTGACTCCCACTTCACCCTGTAACTCATTTAACACCAATCCTTACTTCCCACCCACTTCCCAACTTCAGGTCCTCTCTTTTTGGTAGTGAAGTGAGAGTTAGTTTTCTTTAAGGTTGTGATTCCTGATAGATTAGCCATGCTCCTGTGGATGGTTTCACACTTATGCATATATGGGCAGCACAAAATAGATTCAGTAGGTAATTAAATAAAAGAAACACTCCAGTACTTCTAATTTCATTTTTGGTTAATAATAGGAAAGGCCACCAAACTAATAGTTGTTTTTCTCTTTTTCTTAGTTTATTACTAACATTCCTTTAAAAAATTTTAATGACATTTATTTATTTATTTACATAGTGTGTGTTTGTGTGTGTATGTGCATACACATGTGTTCATGTCGTGGTGCACATGCAGAGGTCAGAGGAAAACTTGAAAGATATAGTTCTTGCCTTCCACCATGTGGATACAGTGGTCAAATTCAGGCCATTGGCATGGGTAGTATGGGTGGCACGTGCATAAACAGGATGAGCCATCTCACTGGTCGTTAATTATTTATTTTTAATTATCATGTAGATAATGGGTATCATTATGGAATTTTCATACCTGTGTTGTTCTTTGTAATACTCCTTCTGCACTCCTCTCCCTGAGAGCCCTCCTTCAGTTTTCGTGTCATATGTATTCCATTACCCTATTTGATTCTTTTCCTCCTAAAAATCTCCTCCCCTCTCACTCTCATGATCTCCTTTTAGTTCCATTAACTACCCCTCCCCACACACAAACACACACACGCTCATATATAACAATTGGAAACTAGGATGTAGATATAAAAGTAAACATGAAGATAAAGGATTTATCTTTCTGGGTCTGGCTTATTTCACTTAACATAATATTGTCTGGTTGCATCCATTTTTCTACAAACGTCAGAATTTCATTTTTCTTTATAACTGAATAAGTTTCTGTTACATGCATGCACCACATTTTCCTTATCCATTCATCTGTTGATGGATATCTAGGTTGGTTCTGTTTCTCATCTATTCTTGATAGAATAGCAATAAACATGGATATATAAGTACTTCTATAATAGGATATACGTTGTTTTAATTTTTAATAATTCAGCCATATTGTGGTCTGAGAGCATCTCTCTGATAGTTGCTGACACCCTTTGTGGCCAAATATATGATGCCTTTTTTACATGTCCCATCTGTGTTTCCAAACCATATTATTATGTAGCTGTGGGACCTAGTATTCTATTCATGATCCTCAGATCAAGATTTTAATGGGATTCTTCAGGCCTTCTCTATTATGCTTATTCTATTATTAATCTCACAGTTACTGGAAAGAGATATTCTACAGTCCCTTCATAGATTTTTCAGTTTCAGTGAATATGTGAATTGTATATCTTTTGAAGCTTCATAATTTATGTACACAATAATCAGAAGTATGGCCTGTGCACCCTGAATTACCAATAAGAATTGAAATCACTGAAAATATGCTCAAAGCTACTAACTTTTAACTCTTCTATGAAGTAGGTGTTCCTCCTTTGGAAGGTAGAGAGGTCCATCTGGTAATCTGTATTTCTGCTGTTCTTTTTCACATGCTAGTTTGGCTTCTTATTTATCTGATTTTCTGCCTCTGCTTCTCACGTGCTATTATCCTCTGAATTTTTTTAAATTGGGATGATGGACTGAATTTCTATTCCGTCTAGTACTTTGGAAGGAATATTTCCTATTTCTAATTGTTAAAACATTTTAGTGTCCCCCTCCAAAATTGTCGGGTTAGTCATAATTCTGTGACTGATTATGCTTTCAAAGAATACTATATCAAAATTCAGTGATCATTTGGAGAAAATTTAATACCTCAGCATAATGGCACCCTAACCAACACTTAAGTCCACTTGTTTTACATTAGAGTAGGGATGGTTCTCCTAGAACAGGATCTATGATTAATTTAATAGGTGGACGAGTTCTTTTGTGCATTTTTTCTCTCACTCAGCCCTCATAAATATGAGGTCATACATGCATTCTTATCTTTTCATTCAATGTGAGAAAAATGAGGCTCAGGATGTTTAAGTGTCCTTTCAAATATAGCGTACATAATAATTTCCAGAATGAGAATTTACATATGCACACAGTTAGCTTTAAACTTCAGAAACCTTCCTATCATTCCGTATTGGCTTCAAAGTGATGTATTTAATTGGCAGCCACTTGTGAACTCTCATCACTGAACAGTTAAATTTATGGGACATGGATGATGCTCTTGAAAAAGACTCATCTAGAGTCATAAAATGGAGCTTAATCTTTGTTTTATTTTCATAATGCAACAAATGTGGAGTCAGTGAAGAAGGTTATGTACGAACTCTCAACTTGAGAATATGTCATTTAACTGGTGACTGAAATCAAGCTACACAACCGTGGAACGTGGGACAGAAGATTTTGTACTTCCACATGACTTGGCCTGAATACAGGGAAGAAGAGCAAGACCTGCATAGCTGAGTGGATATGGAAAAGTTTGAACCATATGTGAGACTTTAGTATAAATGCCATAAGTGTGATAATATCAACTAAACAGGTAATAATACGAAATACTTTGGTATACTCTTTTGATAGGCTTATTTAAATGTTTGTTCTGAATCCATTACAAAACTAAGTTTTATTCATTGGTTTGGATAATGTACTTACAGACTGTACACTGTTTACTATTGTAACCCTCAGCAGGGAGCTTTATTTGCAAGACACACATAGAGGTGAGACCTAAGAGTGGAGGCACATTCCTGTAGACCCACTTGTTTTCTCTAATATACTGATGGATTCTTCATCCGAATCTAGTGAACTATTAAAGCCACTTATTTCCAGACACTTTCCAAAGTAGTATATTTTTCACTTATTTATTGTGTATTGTCTGTGTACATCCTACCTATATACTGCAGTAATACCTCTTTCTACTTCATAGGCCATTTGTTTGTTTATAATTTTGCCTCTTTCCATATGAGACATAAGATTGCTAACCCATGTTGTCCTTAAAGACTGATAAAACTATTGCATGAAAAAAGGGAGAAAGGTGGCATAACAGAAGAGGATTGTATATACTGAATTCTAATCTAACTTAAATTCTACTTCCTGATGACAGGCATAAACAGGATAAACCAAGAGATAAAATGGTACCAGGGAAATAAACAGTCAGAAACTGTTGGCAGCTTGGCAGAAAAACAGATAAAGTCTTTGGATTTAACAGTCAAAACTAAAATCTTAAAGTGAGAAAAAAATGGAAATAGGTATTTGATAAAACATCCAAACAAGCAAGTGGCAACCATCAGGATTTATTGAGTTTAAATTTCTGTCTTTCCATTCTCAACATTTGTACATCATCAAACATCTTTCTCATGTAAACAACAAAGACAATTTAATGACTGAAAGTTAGCTGGGAAAACAAAACACAAGCAGGCTTCACATGTAGTGTGCATTTCTACTTAAGTAGCTTCTGACATTCCCCTTTAAGTGCATCTCTTTTGAGGGAGTAACAATACCTGATATTCAGCTCAAGAAGAATTACTATCAAATCCCTTAATAAGTTTATACGAAGGAAATGAAAATGTAAACTTCAAAACCAAATAGCCTACTTTTAAAAAGTTTTCTAATAGATATCAGTTTTATTACATTTATTAAGCCATAAAATTAAACTACAAAAATTGAAGGAAACTGGCCAGATTGAGAAGCAATTACATCAAGTGAGATAACCCAGGCTCAGAAAGACAAGTTCCAATTTTTAGATCCTAGCTTCTAAGTTTTGTACATATGTATGTGTATTTATGCCAGAGTATGTGGCATAGAGGTCTGGAAATTAGAAAGGGGCCTACAACTTCATTTTAAAATGAAGTAAGGCCTATCTTTTTTCAGCTAGTTAAGTATATAGCACATAAGGAAACACATCAGGAGAGAAATACAAAATTAAGAGCCAACATCAAAGGGCGTCCCATGGATAGCTGCATTTAGCCATTTCTTCCTACTGCCAGTCATTACTGCTGTAATACTAGTATATGGGTAGGCATTGCAAAGCCTTTCAAATCTACTAAGGAAAAGAGTAAACAAATTTATCTCCTCCATTTGGAGGTTCTTCCTATTCTTGGGTTTCTGAAAGTATTGTTTTTTCCAAGTGTGTCATTTTTCAAGTGTTATTTATTCCACATCCTCACAACCATTTTCAAGCATGCTACAACTTGTTTCACATATGCATTCCAAATACAGCTTTAGTGTGAAACATTTCTGAAGGTTATAGTAATAATCTTCTTAGTCAATCAGCACTTCCTTGTACATACTTACATAAAAACATATATAACCCATGTAATAAAAATGTTTCCATCCACTATACCTCAGATGGTGTGTGATAAAGATTTCAAATTATTACTTTGGCTAAAATCAAGTAAGCCTAGTTACAAATCAAGATGTTCTTAGTTTTGAGCAAAGCAAATACAAATATTACCTGTGTAGTATGTTTTATTTTTCATATAGCAATTAAGCATGGAGCCTCAGTGTTATATTCAGGAGCATGAGAGCACCTGGGGAACAAAGGATCAAACATGTGAGTTGTGCAGAGCAGCTCTAAATATACAAACGGAAAGATGTCAAATTATTTCTTCATCTTGCACTTAGAGTAAAAGGATATTATGAAAGTTTCACTAAAAAGTAGGATAGGTAAGCTCACTGTTTTTCTCTGATACCAGTTTTTCATTGTTATCAGAAAACACTGAAATGATGATAGATGGTGAAAAAGTATAAATTCCAAAATAACTACACCATTGCGTTTGGGTGGTGTCTGGAGCTTCTCATATATGGCAAGATAGTCTCATGTTTTATGGGCTCTGTGTCAACAAAATTTCTTACAACGTGGATCATCAATAATGAACAGGTCCAGTTAAGTCTCATCAAAACATCTGGAATCTGCAGCATCCTGTAGACCCTTGACCCCATGAAAGAGCTCCTCAGTTCTCTAGACTTGCGCCTGAGTCACCACTCTGGCTAGTGCCACTGTTTCCAGGAATGTACAGGAAATTGCACGACACATACATAGGGAAGACTAGGTCTTGATTTTCTAGGTTCACAACTTCTAATTCTTGATCTTTTCTCAGTGAAAGCACTTGATAGTCCGTGTCCTTTCTGAAAACAGCTCTTCCAGTCCTGTCTAAGGAGATAAGGCGCAGGCGGAAAGCAATTTTTCTCTGCCAGAGTAAGCTGACTCCAAAGCCACAGGATTTGTTCATTGCACTACGACAGAATATAATGCGTCGGTTGACATAGCACACTACCAGATCCCAGCCAAAGATGAATCCAGCCCAGGTCCAGCTGCACTGCTCATCTGCACGAAGTCGGCCTCCACAGCGCATGCTCTTTCCTTGGGGGTCAGACACATAGATGTCCATCGGTCCGAGCTCCCTGGACTGCTCTGCCTGGAGAAGTGTCAGCCATTGCTCTTTGTAAACTGGGGTCAACCATGTTGCAGGGATCAGTGCATCTTGGTCCATAATGTGTGCTGAAGGCAGGTCACAGATTATGTAGGGGAACCTTAGCTTTTGGAACACTGGCACAAAGGTTCTCCCAAGATCAGTCTCCAGGAAAGGGGTACCATCTGAATCACTATTATACCTGGTGAACCATGAGTTGGCGGCAGACAATAGGGCTCTTTGAGAACCTTGCCATGTGGGTTCTAACTGCAAGAACATCCACTTTTTCAATATAGTATATAGATCCATCTCCACTTCAATCACCAAGAGCTCTGAAGAGGCAACGAGTTCTTTCATGAGGTTCACATTGACTTCTAGTAATAATTCCGTATTATGCTGAATTATCAGATTGTCCAAGAGCCACTGGTGGCAGATGGATTTGACAGACTGCAGGCCATAGTTCTCAGCAGAGTAGTAATAGCTGCACACAGTCTGGAAACTGACTGAGACCAGCATTATCTCCTCACATTGCCTAATTAACTCATCCAACTGTAGCATACTGGCTGTGGCCAAGATGGCAATGACTCGGAAGGGCGGAATTACCATGTGACGGCAGTACAAATAGCCCAAAACCTCATGGAAAGATTCACGATCAATGTGTCTATCAGGCATCTGTATCTCTACGGCATCCATGTTTGTCTCCCGCCAGGACCCACTGAACATGCTAGCAAAGTACCCTGAACGACACAGGTAAACCTTGTGCAAGTTCCACTCCTCCCCAAATGCGATGATTTTTATGTCACTGTCCTCACCTCTCAGGATAAGTGCCTGGTAAATGCTTTTGAACTCATCACTGAGCCTTTGCAGACGGGGATTTTTTGCCAGTGGCCCTCCTGGGCCAGCTTTCCGCTTGTGACCTCCCTGACAAATGGCGACTGCAGCCTCTTCACGTTCCTCCTCCAGTGCCGAAGCTGCTGCTTCTGCTTCCACTGCTTCCTCCACATTCCTCCCAGCAGCTTGTTCTGCAGAACGATTTCCCCTGAACCACATAAAACTGTTTAGCGCTCCCATGACTCTTGTCTGAAGGACTAAAATGTCTGTTTTCTTTTGAGACTTGCTGACCACTGGCAAAACCTTCCGCTCACAGTGCCGTTACTAACATCATACGTCAGCCCCGACGTCAAAATGGATGCCAACGCAAGTGAGCTTACTGTTGATCCAACCTGACAACAATGTCCCTTAGCTTAGAGGACCTAACATGGCACCTTTTCTCTAGCGATTCCGGTTGTGAGGCACACTTCACAGGATGATGGTGGAACAAAGGCCTTTTTCACATGGACTGTTCCCATTATTTTCACGAATACAAGTAGCATTACCCATCTAAAATATTATTAATGACTTCCTTTGTTGAGAATTATATCTTGGTCACATTTATGTCCTCTACACAGCTACAATTACCTTGTTAAGTTCAGTTCTGCAAATGTATCATCAGCATTGAGTCAATTTTCTGGGAAAAAGATATTTGATCTATACTCCACTGTATTTTTTAATTAATTTAGATAAATAATGCTTCAATTTATCAAATCTTTTATAATAGACTCAGTGCAAAGCAAAGTCATTTATTTGAAGATTATAACCTCGTTCCCTTCAGACAAGCAAACCATAAATGTTGGAGACAATCTTAAGCTGCTAGAAAGAACATTCACTGAAAAATTAATCCTATTGTTTCCTAATCACTCCTAGTTTGAAATGTTAACACATAACACCTCAGTTTTCAAAATTTTTAATTCATTGATTGATTTGGGGAGTTAAAGATTAAGTCAAATATGTGGACACTCTATTTAAGAATACATAAAAATGATAAAATATATACTTGGAAAGAGTGTAAAAAGCAATGCAGAATGAGTAAATAAATATTACAATAAATTTAAACTTATGCACAGGTGGAAGAAGAATATCCCTCATGATTTTATTTTTCTGCTCTCTATCAAACTGAATCTTTTGTTCTAGGCCAGGAAATGACCTGATTCAGGTACTGTTCTTCTTCCTAGATTTGAAAGGCTTAGCAGTGCCTACCCATATACTAGTATTACAGCAGTAATGACTGACAGTAAGAAGAAATGGCTAAATGTAGCTATCCATGGGATGACTTTGATGTTGACTCTTAATTTTGTATTTCTCTCCTGATATGTTTCCTTATGTGCTACATACTTAACTAGCTTCACTTTAAGATTTTAAGATGTTGAGAATGGAAAGACAGAAATTTAAACTCAATAAATCCTGATGGTTGCCACTTGCTTGTTTGGATGTTTTATCAAATACCTATTTCCATTTTTTTCTCACTTTAAGATTTTAGTTTTGACTGTTAAATCGAAGGTAAAAGTTTCTCACATTCATCTTCCTTTAGTTTTACAGCCTCTCACAAGAGGAATGGAGAGAAGGGAATGTACAGAATGTTTGTGGTGTTACACAAAACCCTCAGTGGGTACAAACTACATACAGGGCCAATGGAGAAGAGACATCCGTGGGGGGTGCAGTGTAGTCCTAAACAACAGTGAGGATTTTGCCTTGTATTTTCCTCTCTCCATGTCTGCTTCTGTCATCTGTTACCTGGTATCTCTGACTGTCCTTATTTTCTTTCTCTGTATCTGTATATCTATCTTCATGTCTACCTTTGTCTTTGTTTATCTGTCTCCTCAGTCTAATTTGCCATTTTCTATCTCTGTGTTCTTATCACTATCTTCCTGTTTATGAGTGCTCATTAGGGGATCTCTCTCCAACCCCCTAGCTCTCTGTGGTGTGTGTGTGTGTGTGTGTGTGTGTGTGTGTGTGTGTGTGTGTGCTGGATTGTTTGTCTATGAGTCTATCCTCCTGTCATTTGTGATGGTAAGAAATTCAAATTTATGATGCACTTAAACCATGTAAGTCTCTGAATCCTCTCCGTCTTCTATGATCTCTGTGCCTAACTCTGTATCGTGTTGCTAATTCTGTCTCTCTTGAAACCCCCTTTTTTGTAATTTTATTTTATTTTTTATTAAATTTTTGTGTATTGCATACAGAATATCTCAATAAATCTTGATCATTTTTATAACTCGTTCCACACTGGCACCCACTCCCAGAGCACCCCAAATGGAATCCATACATTCCTTGATCCGTTTTAAAATCTATTGTATGAAGTTAGTGTCCCCAAATGTTCCTCAGGGCAGCTTCATCCACTGAGGTTAGTCAGCCTATCATCTGGAGTCCCCCGTTTTAGAAAGACTAGCTCATCACCCAACAGAAAACAGTTGCCAATATCACTTCAGTACAGATTAGGATCTGCTACCCATTTCTCCAGTTTCATGCTGGATTTTTGTCTGCTTGAGTTTGCATGGGTCTTGAGCATGCTGAAATCATCGTTGTAGGTTCTCATATGAGCAGGGTCGCAGGACCTTGTAGGATTCTATTTCCATATGGTCACGCACCTCTTCACTGGTTCTTACAATTTTTCCACCCCTTCTTCTGTAATGGCCCCTGAGCCTTCGTTGAGTGAAACTTGATGAGTCCTATCCAGGGACCCACACTGTGCAGATACCTATTCTCCATTCTTTGGCCATTTGTGACCTTTTCTCTTAATGACCCTCTGTTGCATGAGGGAGCTCCATTACTGAAAGTTGAGAGATTCATTAGTGTTCTTTTTATCCCTTGTTCCATGTTTGGTGTAGAAGTTCTATCGTAGAAGTCCCACTTATGCATGGGCAATTCATGAAAAATCTCTGTGTGTGACCAGTTGTGGTACTCTCTAGTAGTCTCCATCTGGTGCAACAGAAGCTCTTTGATGAGTGGTGACTGGCATACTTGACTTTAAATATAAGAATACATGTCTTGTACTTAGTAAGAATTTATATTAGCCTAGGAATGTGACAGCCTTGGAGATTAATCTAAGATCTATGACCTCTTCAGATATGTGTATTTGGCTATGATTACAGTACAACACATTAGTTTCCTCCCATTGAGTGGGCTCTAAGAACAAGTAAGTGCCCATTGATTAGCCCCAGGTGTAAAGTGTCACTAATGCAAGTGTTGACTGCTCTCCTGGTCGTTGATTCAGTTATTTCGTCATGAGCTTGGTGACAGGTGATCAACTGATATTCTCCCTTGGATGCTTGCTTTGTGTTCCCCAGAGCTAGGAGAGGTAGCCTTTATGGAAAGTGGATTCTAGGTCAGTTCTAGTTCCATTTGTCCCAATCCAGTCTCTGAAATATGTCCTGTTTTCACCAATAGGGTCTATCATTCAAGTTCTGGGAGATTGCATTCAAAGGCTGTGGCAATAGCCTGTGTAATTTTGGAAGTTTCCTGGGCCACCCCAGCCAACACATCAAAGGAAGGTTTCTCCTGACCAGCACTGTTTCTTGTTATGTAGCCTGCAGCTATGCACATTGGCTCATGTGGAAATATTGTATATGGATATTGTCATAAGGTTGTTAGAATAGTATGATTCCCTCTGGTGTTTTACACTAGTTAGGCATTATTTATCTCTCCTCTCTTTCTCTCACTTTCTCTAATACTCCCTCCATGCTTTCCCTTTTTTAACGTGTTCCCTTTCTACCTTGATAATAACAGTCTCCCACGACCCCATTTCTGTTGAGGCCCTCCTTTCTCTTTATCCTCACAGTTTGTTGTATAACTCTCCCTCCTCCCTCCACTTTAAATATACTCTTTTATATATCTCTCCCTTAATAGTGCCTGTATCCTACTATTTTCTTTCAGGTTCTTTATTATCCTTTACCTTCCTAGTTCCTTTCCAGTTTTCCCGATTCCTGAAGTTATATCAGGATACATACTCGAATATGTGCTATGCTCTACAAATCAGGGAGAACATACATTGTTGGATTTTGTTGAGTCTGTGTTACTTCACTTACCCGTTTCTACCATCCATTCACCTGCAAATGTCGTGATTTCACCTTTATTTACTGCTGAGTATAACTCCCTTGTGTAAATGTAACACATTTTCATTAACCACTCACCATTTGAGGGACACTTAGGTTGCATCCATCTCTCAACTATTATGAAAGGAGTGGCAACAAACATGGATGTACATATATCTCTACAACAGAATGAGTCCTTTGGGTATATGCTGAGGAGTGGTACAACCAGGTCACATCAGATTAAATGGTAAACTCATTTTTATTTTTTAGGAATTCTCCACACTGCTTTCCATAGGGATTGCATGAATTCACCAGCAGTGAATGAACATTCCTCTTTCCCCACATCCTCTCCAGAATTTGGTATTGTTTATTATCTTGATCTTAGCTAGTTTGACTGGTGTAAAATGAAATCTTAAAGTTTTTTTTAATTTGCATTTCCCTAATTATTAACGATGTTGAGTACATTTTAAGATGTTTTTCAGCCATCTTTCCTTCTTCTTTTGAGAATTTTCTGTGTAAATACTGAGTCCATCTTTAATTGGGTCATTTGATTTTTTATTCTTTGATTTTTGAGTTTTTTATGTATTCTGGATGTTACATCTCTGACTGGATGTTTGAAGATTTTCTCCCACACTTTGCTTTTTCTCTTCACTTCCTTGGGTTGTTTCTTTTGCTGTACAGGAGCTTTTAAGTTTAATGAGGTCCCACTTGTTGATCATTGACCATAATTCCTGAGCAACTGATGTCTGATTTATAAAGTACTTTCCTACACGTATATCTTGTAGGTTACTGCCAAGGTTCTCTTCTAACAGTTTCAGAATTTCAGGTTTCCCATTGAAGTCTTGATCCATTTGGAGTTGACTTTTGTACAAGGTGAGAGTTAAGGGTCTAGTTTCATTCTTTTCAGGTGGAGATCCTATTTTTCCAGCACCATTTGCAGAAGATACTTTTTCCTTCAGTGAGTTTTCTTTGTTGCTTTTTCAAATATCAGGTGGCTGGAATTTCATGTACTCATGTTTGGGTCTTCAAGTATGTTCCATTGATCTACTGGTCTATTTTTGTGCCAGTGCCATGCTTTCTTTATGACTATAGCCCTGTAATATACTTTGAAATCTGTTAAAGTAATCACTCTTGCACTGCTCTTTGTGCTCAATGTTGTTCTGGCTCTCCAGAGTGTATCTTCAGTGCTTCCATGTGCATCTTCAAATGTTTTCTTCTAATTCTGTGAGCAGTGTGATGGGGATTTTGATTGGGATTGCATTGAATCTATATCCTGCTTTTGGCAGGACATTTTCACAATATTAATTTTTTCAATCCATGAGTGTGGGAAGTCCTTCCATCTTCTAGTGTCCTCACCAATCTCTTTCTTTGAAGAGTTAAAATTTTCATTGTAGAGATCACAATGTGTTTGGTCAGGTTTATTTTGAGATCTTCTTTTTTTGAGGCTATTAGGAATTGAGGGTATTCTTGTACTCTTTTTTCTAATTGCTTGTTACTGGTGTCTAGAAAGGCTACTAATTTTTGTAGATTAATTTTATAACCTACCACTTTACTGAAAGTGTTAATCATTTCTATAAGTTTTCTGGTGGCATTTTTTAGCATCTCTTAGGTATACTGTCATGGCATCTGCACAAAGGGACAATTTGACCTCTTCTTTTCCAAAGAAACTTTAACTTCCTTCTCTTGTTTTATGGCTCTAGCAAGAATTTAAAGAACTATAATAAAAAGGAGTGATATAGTATATAGCCACATCTGATTCCTGATTTTAATGGGAATGTTTCTAGGTTTTCTCCATTTAGAATGATGTTGACTGTGGGTGTGTTGTATATAGCTTTCATTATGTCGAGGTGTGTTATCTCCAGTCCAATTTCCTCTAAGACTTTTAACATAAATACATGTTTAATTCTGTCAAAGTCTTTCCTGCATCTTTTGAGATGACCATATGATTTTTGTCTTTGAGTGAATTTATATGCTTTATTAGTTTTATTGAGTTATGTATATTGAACCATCCCTGAATTTCTGGAATAAAGTTGACTTGATCATGGTGGATGATTCTTTTAATTTCTGTCTGTATGCAGTTTGTAATTATTTTGTTGAGGATTTTTGCATCTGCATTCATTAAGGATATTGGTCTATAGTTTTTTGGGGTTTTGTTTGTTTGTTTGTTTGTTTGGGGTTGTATCTTTACCTGGTTTTGGTATTAGTGATGCTGGCTTCATAGAATGAATCTGGGAATTCTTCCTCTCCTTCTTTTTAAGTAATTTAAGTAGTACTGCTACATAGGTCTTCTTTGAAATCTAGTAGAATTCTGCTGTGAATACATCTGGGCCTGGGGTTTTTTTAGTCTGGAGATTTTATATTATTGTTTCAATTTCCTCATATGTTATGGGTCTGTTTAAGCTGTTGATCTATTTGTTTAGCTTTGATGATTCCCTTGATTTTAGATATATATCCATTTCTTTAAGGTTTTCAAATTTAATACCATATAGGTTTTTAAAGTACTCCCTGATAATGTTCTCAATATTTTTCATGTCCATTATGATATTTTCCCTTTCATGTCTGATTTAGTTGATTTGGAGTTGCTCTTTCTTTCCTTTGGTTAAATGGGCTAAGGATCTTCTATCTTGTTTATCCTTTCAAAGAAAAAACTCTTGGATTCATTGATTCTTAGTATTGTTTTCTTTGTTTCTATTTCATTAAGTTCTGCCCTGATTTTTGTTATTTTTTTCTTGTCTTCTGGGTTTGGGTTTCATTTGTTGTCTTTCAAGATTCTTGAGTTGAAATATTGTCATTTATTTGTGCTCTTTCTTATTTTTTTAATGAAGGCATTTAGAACTATAAACTTCCCTCTTAGAATGCTTTTCAAGTATCTGGATGTTCAGATTCTTCTGGCTTTCATAGTTTGCACTGAATAGTCAGCTATAATTCTGATTTGATTTCCTTTATTCGATTTTTTGTTTTTCTTTTGTAACAAAGTATTCTCTCTTTGTTCTGTATGCATAGTGTTCTTACTATGCTACACAGTGGGTAGTTTCTTTTCTGGTCCTGCATATTTGGTGTTCTGTGTGCTTGTTTTTGTAAGGGTGTGTCTTTCCCTAATTCGGGGAAACTTTTTTCTACAATCTGATTGAAGATCTGGTCAATACCATTTTCTTGAGCTTCTTTTCCTTCTTCTATGCCTCTGATGTATAAATTTGGTCTTTTCCTTGTGTGCCACATTTCCTGTATATTCCATTCCTTTGTTGTTTTTTCAAATTTTTCATTATCTTTGCTTGAGTGCTCCAGTTCTTTAGCTTTATCATCCAGACCTGATATTCTGTTTTCCATTTCATTCATTCTATTGGTGAGGCTTTCACCCATCATTTCAAATTGACTTATTGAGTTTTTCACTTCCTTCATTTCAGTCTGAATTTTCTTCAATATTTCTATCTCTTCTGTGAATTGACTCAGTTTATCCCTATCTTCTTTTAGTTCTTTGATTTGTTTGTGTGTTCTTCAAATTTATTGAATTCTTTGATCATGTTTATGATTTTTCTTTTAAAATCTGTGTCCTGGCCTATCTCTATGGGGTTCTCATTGTAAAATTGGTGGGTACATATTATTTGGGCTTTACATATTATTATTATTTCCTTGTGATCTTGGCAGGTGGATTTCTTCTCTTCTTTGTGATTCTAATGTAAGACTCAGCCTCCTCTTGTTGAGTTGAAGTCTGTTTCTGTTTATATATTTGATGTGATTTGGTTGTTTTTTTCTTGGATATGAAAAGCTGGTTGTTCAAAGCTTCAGGTTCTCTCTTTTGATTTTATATCAGCAAGATCAGATGACTCTAGTCCAACTGCTAGGTAGTTCCCTCAGAGGTACAAGTTAGGTGAGATCAGATGCTCTCAGGCTCTCAGGCATAATTCTGAGACTGAATATGCTTTCAAAGAATACTATATCAAAATTCAGTGATCATTTGGAGAATATTTAATACCTCAGCATAATGGCACCCTAACCAACACTTAAGTCCACTTGTTTTACATTAGAGTAGGGATGGTTCTCCTAGAACAGGATCTATGATTAATTTAATAGGTGGACGAGTTCTTTTGTGCATTTTTTCTCTCACTCAGCCCTCATAAATATGAGGTCATACATGCATTCTTATCTTTTCATTCAATGTGAGAAAAATGAGGCTCAGGATGTTTAAGTGTCCTTTCAAATATAGCGTACATAATAATTTCCAGAATGAGAATTTACATATGCACACAGTTAGCTTTAAACTTCAGAAACCTTCCTATCATTCCATATTGGCTTCAAAGTGATGTATTTAATTGGCAGCCACTTGTGAACTCTCATCACTGAACAGTTAAATTTATGGGACATGGATGATGCTCTTGAAAAAGACTCATCTAGAGTCATAAAATGGAGCTTAATCTTTGTTTTATTTTCATAATGCAACAAATGTGGAGTCAGTGAAGAAGGTTATGTACGAACTCTCAACTTGAGAATATGTCATTTAACTGGTGACTGAAATCAAGCTACACAACCGTGGAACGTGGGACAGAAGATTTTGTACTTCCACATGACTTGGCCTGAATACAGGGAAGAAGAGCAAGACCTGCATAGCTGAGTGGATATGGAAAAGTTTGAACCATATGTGAGACTTTAGTATAAATGCCATAAGTGTGATAATATCAACTAAACAGGTAATAATACGAAATACTTTGGTATACTCTTTTGATAGGCTTATTTAAATGTTTGTTCTGAATCCATTACAAAACTAAGTTTTATTCATTGGTTTGGATAATGTACTTACAGACTGTACACTGTTTACTATTGTAACCCTCAGCAGGGAGCTTTATTTGCAAGACACACATAGAGGTGAGACCTAAGAGTGGAGGCACATTCCTGTAGACCCACTTGTTTTCTCTAATATACTGATGGATTCTTCATCCGAATCTAGTGAACTATTAAAGCCACTTATTTCCAGACACTTTCCAAAGTAGTATATTTTTCACTTATTTATTGTGTATTGTCTGTGTACATCCTACCTATATACTGCAGTAATACCTCTTTCTACTTCATAGGCCATTTGTTTGTTTATAATTCTTGCCTCTTTCCATATGAGACATAAGATTGCTAACCCATGTTGTCCTTAAAGACTGATAAAACTATTGCATGAAAAAAGGGAGAAAGGTGGCATAACAGAAGAGGATTGTATATACTGAATTCTAATCTAACTTAAATTCTACTTCCTGATGACAGGCATAAAAAGGATAAACCAAGAGATAAAATGGTACCAGGGAAATAAACAGTCAGAAACTGTTGGCAGCTTGGCAGAAAAACAGATAAAGTCTTTGGATTTAACAGTCAAAACTAAAATCTTAAAGTGAGAAAAAAATGGAAATAGGTATTTGATAAAACATCCAAACAAGCAAGTGGCAACCATCAGGATTTATTGAGTTTAAATTTCTGTCTTTCCATTCTCAACATTTGTACATCATCAAACATCTTTCTCATGTAAACAACAAAGACAATTTAATGACTGAAAGTTAGCTGGGAAAACAAAACACAAGCAGGCTTCACATGTAGTGTGCATTTCTACTTTAGTAGCTTCTGACATTCCCCTTTAAGTGCATCTCTTTTGAGGGAGTAACAATACCTGATATTCAGCTCAAGAAGAATTACTATCAAATCCCTTAATAAGTTTATACGAAGGAAATGAAAATGTAAACTTCAAAACCAAATAGCCTACTTTTAAAAAGTTTTCTAATAGCTATCAGTTTTATTACATTTATTAAGCCATAAAATTAAACTACAAAAATTGAAGGAAACTGGCCAGATTGAGAAGCAATTACATCAAGTGAGATAACCCAGGCTCAGAAAGACAAGTTCCAATTTTTAGATCCTAGCTTCTAAGTTTTGTACATATGTATGTGTATTTATGCCAGAGTATGTGGCATAGAGGTCTGGAAATTAGAAAGGGGCCTACAACTTCATTTTAAAATGAAGTAAGGCCTATCTTTTTTCAGCTAGTTAAGTATATAGCACATAAGGAAACACATCAGGAGAGAAATACAAAATTAAGAGCCAACATCAAAGGGCGTCCCATGGATAGCTGCATTTAGCCATTTCTTCCTACTGTCAGTCATTACTGCTGTAATACTAGTATATGGGTAGGCATTGCAAAGCCTTTCAAATCTACTAAGGAAAAGAGTAAACAAATTTATCTCCTCCATTTGGAGGTTCTTCCTATTCTTGGGTTTCTGAAAGTATTGTTTTTTCCAAGTGTGTCATTTTTCAAGTGTTATTTATTCCACATCCTCACAACCATTTTCAAGCATGCTACAACTTGTTTCACATATGCATTCCAAATACAGCTTTAGTGTGAAACATTTCTGAAGGTTATAGTAATAATCTTCTTAGTCAATCAGCACTTCCTTGTACATACTTACATAAAAACATATATAACCCATATAATAAAAATGTTTCCATCCACTATACCTCAGATGGTGTGTGATAAAGATTTCAAATTATTACTTTGGCTAAAATCAAGTAAGCCTAGTTACAAATCAAGATGTTCTTAGTTTTGAGCAAAGCAAATACAAATATTACCTGTGTAGTATGTTTTATTTTTCATATAGCAATTAAGCATGGAGCCTCAGTGTTATATTTAGGAGCATGAGAGCACCTGGGGAACAAAAGATCAAACATGTGAGTTGTGCAGAGCAGCTCTAAATATACAAACGGAAAGATGTCAAATTATTTCTTCATCTTGCACTTAGAGTAAAAGGATATTATGAAAGTTTCACTAAAAGGTAGGATAGGTAAGCTCACTGTTTTTCTCTGATACCAGTTTTTCATTGTTATCAGAAAACACTGAAATGATGATAGATGGTGAAAAAGTATAAATTCCAAAATAACTACACCATTGCGTTTGGGTGGTGTCTGGAGCTTCTCATATATGGCAAGATAGTCTCATGTTTTATGGGCTCTGTGTCAACAAAATTTCTTACAACGTGGATCATCAATAATGAACAGGTCCAGTTAAGTCTCATCAAAACAGCTGGAATCTGCAGCATCCTGTAGACCCTTGACCCCATGAAAGAGCTCCTCAGTTCTCTAGACTTGCGCCTGAGTCACCACTCTGGCTAGTGCCACTGTTTCCAGGAATGTACAGGAAATTGCACGACACATACATAGGGAAGACTAGGTCTTGATTTTCTAGGTTCACAACTTCTAATTCTTGATCTTTTCTCAGTGAAAGCACTTGATAGTCCGTGTCCTTTCTGAAAACAGCTCTTCCAGTCCTGTCTAAGGAGATAAGGCGCAGGCGGAAAGCAATTTTTCTCTGCCAGAGTAAGCTGACTCCAAAGCCACAGGATTTGTTCATTGCACTACGACGGAATATAATGCGTCGGTTGACATAGCACACTACCAGATCCCAGCCAAAGATGAATCCAGCCCAGGTCCAGCTGCACTGCTCATCTGCACGAAGTCGGCCTCCACAGCGCATGCTCTTTCCTTGGGGGTCAGACACATAGATGTCCATCGGTCCGAGCTCCCTGGACTGCTCTGCCTGGAGAAGTGTCAGCCATTGCTCTTTGTAAACTGGGGTCAACCATGTTGCAGGGATCAGTGCATCTTGGTCCATAATGTGTGCTGAAGGCAGGTCACAGATTATGTAGGGGAACCTTAGCTTTTGGAACACTGGCACAAAGGTTCTCCCAAGATCAGTCTCCAGGAAAGGGGTACCATCTGAATCACTATTATACCTGGTGAACCATGAGTTGGCGGCAGACAATAGGGCTCTTTGAGAACCTTGCCATGTGGGTTCTAACTGCAAGAACATCCACTTTTTCAATATAGTATATAGATCCATCTCCACTTCAATCACCAAGAGCTCTGAAGAGGCAACGAGTTCTTTCATGAGGTTCACATTGACTTCTAGTAATAATTCCGTATTATGCTGAATTATCAGATTGTCCAAGAGCCACTGGTGGCAGATGGATTTGACAGACTGCAGGCCATAGTTCTCAGCAGAGTAGTAATAGCTGCACACAGTCTGGAAACTGACTGAGACCAGCATTATCTCCTCACATTGCCTAATTAACTCATCCAACTGTAGCATACTGGCTGTGGCCAAGATGGCAATGACTCGGAAGGGCGGAATTACCATGTGACGGCAGTACAAATAGCCCAAAACCTCATGGAAAGATTCACGATCAATGTGTCTATCAGGCATCTGTATCTCTACGGCATCCATGTTTGTCTCCCGCCAGGACCCACTGAACATGCTAGCAAAGTACCCTGAACGACACAGGTAAACCTTGTGCAAGTTCCACTCCTCCCCAAATGCGATGATTTTTATGTCACTGTCCTCACCTCTCAGGATAAGTGCCTGGTAAATGCTTTTGAACTCATCACTGAGCCTTTGCAGACGGGGATTTTTTGCCAGTGGCCCTCCTGGGCCAGCTTTCCGCTTGTGACCTCCCTGACAAATGGCGACTGCAGCCTCTTCACGTTCCTCCTCCAGTGCCGAAGCTGCTGCTTCTGCTTCCACTGCTTCCTCCACATTCCTCCCAGCAGCTTGTTCTGCAGAACGATTTCCCCTGAACCACATAAAACTGTTTAGCGCTCCCATGACTCTTGTCTGAAGGACTAAAATGTCTGTTTTCTTTTGAGACTTGCTGACCACTGGCAAAACCTTCCGCTCACAGTGCCGTTACGAACATCATACGTCAGCCCCGACGTCAAAATGGATGCCAACGCAAGTGAGCTTACTGTTGATCCAACCTGACAACAATGTCCCTTAGCTTAGAGGACCTAACATGGCACCTTTTCTCTAGCGATTCCGGTTGTGAGGCACACTTCACAGGATGATGGTGGAACAAAGGCCTTTTTCACATGGACTGTTCCCATTATTTTCACGAATACAAGTAGCATTACCCATCTAAAATATTATTAATGACTTCCTTTGTTGAGAATTATATCTTGGTCACATTTATGTCCTCTACACAGCTACAATTACCTTGTTAAGTTCAGTTCTGCAAATGTATCATCAGCATTGAGTCAATTTTCTGGGAAAAAGATATTTGATCTATACTCCACTGTATTTTTTAATTAATTTAGATAAATAATGCTTCAATTTATCAAATCTTTTATAATAGTCTCAGTGCAAAGCAAAGTCATTTATTTGAAGATTATAACCTCGTTCCCTTCAGACAAGCAAACCATAAATGTTGGAGACAATCTTAAGCTGCTAGAAAGAACATTCACTGAAAAATTAATCCTATTGTTTCCTAATCACTCCTAGTTTGAAATGTTAACACATAACACCTCAATTTTCAAAATTTTTAATTCATTGATTGATTTGGGGGGTTAAAGATTAAGTCAAATATGTGGACACTCTATTTAAGAATACATAAAAATGATAAAATATATACTTGGAAAGAGTGTAAAAAGCAATGCAGAATGAGTAAATAAATATTACGATAAATTTAAACTTATGCACAGGTGGAAGAAGAATATCCCTCATGACTTTATTTTTCTGCTCTCTATCAAACTGAATCTTTTGTTCTAGGCCAGGAAATGACCTGATTCAGGTACTTTTCATCTTACTAGATTTGAAAGGCTTAGCAGTGCCTACCCATATACTAGTATTACAGCAGTAATGACTGACAGTAGGAAGAAATGGCTAAATGCAGCTATCCATGGGATGCCCTTTGATGTTGACTCTTAATTTTGTATTTCTCTCCTGATATGTTTCCTTATGTGCTACATACTTAACTAGCTTCACTTTAAGATTTTGAGATGTTGAGAATGGAAAGACAGAAATTTAAACTCAATAAATCCTGATGGTTGCCACTTGCTTGTTTGGATGTTTTATCAAATACCTATTTCCATTTTTTTCTCACTTTAAGATTTTAGTTTTGACTGTTAAATCGAAGGTAAAAGTTTCTCACATTCATCTTCCTTTAGTTTTACAGCCTCTCACAAGAGGAATGGAGAGAAGGGAAAGTACAGAATGTTTGTGGTGTTACACAAAACCCTCAGTGGGTACAAACTACATACAGGGCCAATGGAGAAGAGACATCCGTGGGGGGTGCAGTGTAGTCCTAAACAACAGTGAGGATTTTGCCTTGTATTTTCCTCTCTCCATGTCTGCTTCTGTCATCTGTTACCTGGTATCTCTGACTGTCCTTATTTTCCTTCTCTGTATCTGTATATCTATCTTCATGTCTACCTTTGTCTTTGTTTATCTGTCTCCTCAGTCTAATTTGCCATTTTCTATCTCTGTGTTCTTATCACTATCTTCCTGTTTATGAGTGCTCATTAGGGGATCTCTCTCCAACCCCCTAGCTCTCTGTGGTGTGTGTGTGTGTGTGTGTGTGTGTGTGTGTGTGTGTGTGTGTGTGTGCTGGATTGTTTGTCTATGAGTCTATCCTCCTGTCATTTGTGATGGTAAGAAATTCAAATTTATGATGCACTTAAACCATGTAAGTCTCTGAATCCTCTCCGTCTTCTACGATCTCTGTGCCTAACTCTGTATCGTGTTGCTAATTCTGTCTCTCTTGAAACCCCCTTTTTTGTAATTTTATTTTATTTTTTATTAAATTTTTGTGTATCGCATACAGAATATCTCAATAAATCTTGATCATTTTTATAACTCGTTCCACACTGGCACCCACTCCCAGAGCACCCCAAATGGAATCCATACATTCCTTGATCCGTTTTAAAATCTATTGTATGAAGTTAGTGTCCCCAAATGTTCCTCAGGGCAGCTTCATCCACTGAGGTTAGTCAGCCTATCATCTGGAGTCCCCCGTTTTAGAAAGACTAGCTCATCACCCAACAGAAATCAGTTGCCAATATCACTTCAGTACAGATTAGGATCTGCTACCCATTTCTCCAGTTTCATGCTGGATTTTTGTCTGCTTGAGTTTGCATGGGTCTTGAGCATGCTGAAATCATCGTTGTAGGTTCTCATATGAGCAGGGTCGCAGGACCTTGTAGGATTCTATTTCCATATGGTCACGCACCTCTTCACTGGTTCTTACAATTTTTCGACCCCTTCTTCTGTAATGGCCCCTGAGCCTTCGTTGAGTGAAACTCGATGAGTCCTATCCAGGGACCCACACTGTGCAGATACCTATTCTCCATTCTTTGGCCATTTATGACCTTTTCTCTTAATGACCCTCTGTTGCATGAGGGAGCTCCATTACTGAAAGTTGAGAGATTCATTAGTGTTCTTTTTATCCCTTGTTCCATGTTTGGTGTAGAAGTTCTATCGTAGAAGTCCCACTTATGCATGGGCAATTCATGAAAAATCTCTGTGTGTGACCAGTTGTGGTACTCTCTAGTAGTCTCCATCTGGTGCAACAGAAGCTCTTTGATGAGTGGTGACTGGCATACTTGACTTTAAATATAAGAATACATGTCTTGTACTTAGTAAGAATTTATATTAGCCTAGGAATGTGACAGCCTTGGAGATTAATCTAAGATCTATGACCTCTTCAGATATGTGTATTTGGCTATGATTACAGTACAACACATTAGTTTCCTCCCACTGAGTGGGCTCTAAGACCAAGTAAGTGCCCATTGATTAGCCCCAAGTGTAACGTGTCACTAATGCAAGTGTTGACTGCTGTCCTGGTCGTTGATTCAGTTATTTCGTCATGAGCTTGGTGACAGGTGATCAACTGATATTCTCCCTTGGATGCTTGCTTTGTGTTCCCCAGAGCTAGGAGAGGTAGCCTTTATGGAAAGTGGATTCTAGGTCAGTTCTAGTTCCATTTGTCCCAATCCAGTCTCTGAAATATGTCCTGTTTTCACCAATAGGGTCTATCATTCAAGTTCTGGGAGATTGCATTCAAAGGCTGTGTCAATAGCCTGTGTAATTTTGGAAGTTTCCTGGGCCACCCCAGCCAACACATCAAAGGAAGGTTTCTCCTGACCAGCACTGTTTCTTGTTATGTAGCCTGCAGCTATGCACATGGGGTCATGTGGAAATATTGTATATGGATATTGTCATAAGGTTGTTAGAATAGTATGATTCCCTCTGGTGTTTTACACTAGTTAGGCATTATTTATCTCTCCTCTCTTTCTCTCACTTTCTCTAATACTCCCTCCATGCTTTCCCTTTTTTAACGTGTTCCCTTTCTACCTTGATAATAACAGTCTCCCACGACCCCATTTCTGTTGAGGCCCTCCTTTCTCTTTATCCTCACAGTTTGTTGTATAACTCTCCCTCCTCCCTCCACTTTAAATATACTCTTTTATATATCTCTCCCTTAATAGTGCCTGTATCCTACTATTTTCTTTCAGGTTCTTTATTATCCTTTACCTTCCTGGTTCCTTTCCAGTTTTCCCGATTCCTGAAGTTATATCAGGATACATACTCGAATATGTGCTATGCTCTACAAATCAGGGAGAACATACATTGTTGGGTTTTGTTGAGTCTGTGTTACTTCACTTACCCGTTTCTACCATCCATTCACCTGCAAATGTCGTGATTTCACCTTTATTTACTGCTGAGTATAACTCCCTTGTGTAAATGTAACACATTTTCATTAACCACTCACCATTTGAGGGACACTTAGGTTGCATCCATCTCTCAACTATTATGAAAGGAGTGGCAACAAACATGGATGTACATATATCTCTACAACAGAATGAGTCCTTTGGGTATATGCTGAGGAGTGGTACAACCAGGTCAAATCAGATTAAATGGTAAACTCATTTTTATTTTTTAGGAATTCTCCACACTGCTTTCCATAGGGATTGCATGAATTCACCAGCAGTGAATGAACATTCCTCTTTCCCCACATCCTCTCCAGAATTTGGTATTGTTTATTATCTTGATCTTAGCTAGTTTGACTGGTGTAAAATGAAATCTTAAAGTTTTCTTTAATTTGCATTTCCCTAATTATTAACGATGTTGAGTACATTTTAAGATGTTTTTCAGCCATCTTTACTTCTTCTTTTGAGAATTTTCTGTGTAAATACTGAGAACATCTTTCATTGGGTCATTTGAATTTTTATTCTTTGATTTTTGAGTTTTTTATGTATTCTGGATGTTACATCTCTGACTGGATGTTTGAAGATTTTCTCCCACACTTTGCTTTTTCTCTTCACTTCCTTGGGTTGTTTCTTTTGCTGTACAGGAGCTTTTAAGTTTAATGAGGTCCCACTTGTTGATCATTGACCATAATTCCTGAGCAACTGATGTCTGATTTATAAAGTACTTTCCTACACGTATAACTTGTAGGTTACTGCCAAGGTTCTCTTCTAACAGTTTCAGAATTTCAGGTTTCCCATTGAAGTCTTGATCCATTTGGAGTTGACTTTTGTACAAGGTGAGAGTTAAGGGTCTAGTTTCATTCTTTTCAGGTGGAGATCCTATTTTTCCAGCACCATTTGCAGAAGATACTTTTTCCTTCAGTGAGTTTTCTTTGTTGCTTTTTCAAATATCAGGTGGCTGGAATTTCTATGTACTCATGTTTGGGTCTTCAAGTATGTTCCATTGATCTACTGGTCTATTTTTGTGCCAGTGCCATGCTTTCTTTATGACTATAGCCCTGTAATATACTTTGAAATCTGTTAAAGTAATCACTCTTGCACTGCTCTTTGTGCTCAATGTTGTTCTGGCTCTCCAGAGTGTATCTTCAGTGCTTCCATGTGCATCTTCAAATGTTTTCTTCTAATTCTGTGAGCAGTGTGATGGGGATTTTGATTGGGATTGCATTGAATCTATATCCTGCTTTTGGCAGGACATTTTCACAATATTAATTTTTTCAATCCATGAGTGTGGGAAGTCCTTCCATCTTCTAGTGTCCTCACCAATCTCTTTCTTTGAAGAGTTAAAATTTTCATTGTAGAGATCACAATGTGTTTGGTCAGGTTTATTTTGAGATCTTCTTTTTTTGAGGCTATTAGGAATTGAGGGTATTCTTGTACTCTTTTTTCTAATTGCTTGTTACTGGTGTCTAGAAAGGCTACTAATTTTTGTAGATTAATTTTATAACCTACCACTTTACTGAAAGTGTTAATCATTTCTATAAGTTTTCTGGTGGCATTTTTTAGCATCTCTTAGGTATACTGTCATGGCATCTGCACAAAGGGACAATTTGACCTCTTCTTTTCCAAAGAAACTTTAACTTCCTTCTCTTGTTTTATGGCTCTAGCAAGAATTTAAAGAACTATAATAAAAAGGAGTGATACAGTATATAGCCACATCTGATTCCTGATTTTAATGGGAATGCTTCTAGGTTTTCTCCATTTAGAATGATGTTGACTGTGGGTGTGTTGTATATAGCTTTCATTATGTCGAGGTGTGTTATCTCCAGTCCAATTTCCTCTAAGACTTTTAACATAAATACATGTTTAATTCTGTCAAAGTCTTTCCTGCATCTTTTGAGATGACCATATGATTTTTGTCTTTGAGTGAATTTATATGCTTTATGAGTTTTATTGAGTTATGTATATTGAACCATCCCTGAATTTCTGGAATAAAGTTGACTTGATCATGGTGGATGATTCTTTTAATTTCTGTCTGTATGCAGTTTGTAATTATTTTGTTGAGGATTTTTGCATCTACATTCATTAAGGATATTGGTCTATAGTTTTTTGGGGTTTTGTTTGTTTGTTTGTTTGTTTGGGGTTGTATCTTTACCTGGTTTTGGTATTAGTGATGCTGGCTTCATAGAATGAATCTGGGAATTCTTCCTCTCCTTCTTTTTAAGTAATTTAAGTAGTACTGCTATATAGGTCTTCTTTGAAATCTAGTAGAATTCTGCTGTGAATACATCTGGGCCTGGGGTTTTTTTAGTCTGGAGATTTTATATTATTGTTTCAATTTCCTCATATGTTATGGGTCTGTTTAAGCTGTTGATCTATTTGTTTAGCTTTGATGATTCCCTTGATTTTAGATATATATCCATTTCTTTAAGGTTTTCAAATTTAATACCATATAGGTTTTTAAAGTACTCCCTGATAATGTTCTCAATATTTTTCATGTCCATTATGATATTTTCCCTTTCATGTCTGATTTAGTTGATTTGGAGTTGCTCTTTCTTTCCTTTGGTTAAATGGGCTAAGGATCTTCTATCTTGTTTATCCTTTCAAAGAAAAAACTCTTGGATTCATTGATTCTTAGTATTGTTTTCTTTGTTTCTATTTCATTAAGTTCTGCCCTGATTTTTGTTATTTTTTTCTTGTCTTCTGGGTTTGGGTTTCATTTGTTGTCTTTCAAGATTCTTGAGTTGAAATATTGTCATTTATTTGTGCTCTTTCTTATTTTTTTAATGAAGGCATTTAGAACTATAAACTTCCCTCTTAGAATGCTTTTCAAGTATCTGGATGTTCAGATTTTTCTGGCTTTCATAGTTTGCACTGAATAGTCAGCTATAATTCTGATTTGATTTCCTTTATTCGATTTTTTGTTTTTCTTTTGTAACAAAGTATTCTCTCTTTGTTCTGTATGCATAGTGTTCTTACTATGCTACACAGTGGGTAGTTTCTTTTCTGGTCCTGCATATTTGGTGTTCTGTGTGCTTGTTTTTGTAAGGGTGTGTCTTTCCCTAATTCGGGGAAACTTTTTTCTACAATCTGATTGAAGATCTGGTCAATACCATTTTCTTGAGCTTCTTTTCCTTCTTCTATGCCTCTGATGTATAAATTTGGTCTTTTCCTTGTGTGCCACATTTCCTGTATATTCCATTCCTTTGTTGTTTTTTCAAATTTTTCATTATCTTTGCTTGAGTGCTCCAGTTCTTTAGCTTTATCATCCAGACCTGATATTCTGTTTTCCATTTCATTCATTCTATTGGTGAGGCTTTCACCCATCATTTCAAATTGACTTATTGAGTTTTTCACTTCCTTCATTTCAGTCTGAATTTTCTTCAATATTTCTATCTCTTCTGTGAATTGACTCAGTTTATCCCTATCTTCTTTTAGTTCTTTGATTTGTTTGTGTGTTCTTCAAATTTATTGAATTCTTTGATCATGTTTATGATTTTTCTTTTAAAATCTGTGTCCTGGCCTATCTCTATGGGGTTCTCATTGTAAAATTGGTGGGTACATATTATTTGGGCTTTACATATTATTATTATTTCCTTGTGATCTTGGCAGGTGGATTTCTTCTCTTCTTTGTGATTCTAATGTAAGACTCAGCCTCCTCTTGTTGAGTTGAAGTCTGTTTCTGTTTATATATTTGATGTGATTTGGTTGTTTTTTTCTTGGATATGAAAAGCTGGTTGTTCAAAGCTTCAGGTTCTCTCTTTTGATTTTATATCAGCAAGATCAGATGACTCTAGTCCAACTGCTAGGTAGTTCCCTCAGAGGTACAAGTTAGGTGAGATCAGATGCTCTCAGGCTCTCAGGCATAATTCTGAGACTGAATATGCTTTCAAAGAATACTATATCAAAATTCAGTGATCATTTGGAGAAAATTTAATACCTCAGCATAATGGCACCCTAACCAACACTTAAGTCCACTTGTTTTACATTAGAGTAGGGATGGTTCTCCTAGAACAGGATCTATGATTAATTTAATAGGTGGACGAGTTCTTTTGTGCATTTTTTCTCTCACTCAGCCCTCATAAATATGAGGTCATACATGCATTCTTATCTTTTCATTCAATGTGAGAAAAATGAGGCTCAGGATGTTTAAGTGTCCTTTCAAATATAGCGTACATAATAATTTCCAGAATGAGAATTTACATATGCACACAGTTAGCTTTAAACTTCAGAAACCTTCCTATCATTCCGTATTGGCTTCAAAGTGATGTATTTAATTGGCAGCCACTTGTGAACTCTCATCACTGAACAGTTAAATTTATGGGACATGGATGATGCTCTTGAAAAAGACTCATCTAGAGTCATAAAATGGAGCTTAATCTTTGTTTTATTTTCATAATGCAACAAATGTGGAGTCAGTGAAGAAGGTTATGTACGAACTCTCAACTTGAGAATATGTCATTTAACTGGTGACTGAAATCAAGCTACACAACCGTGGAACGTGGGACAGAAGATTTTGTACTTCCACATGACTTGGCCTGAATACAGGGAAGAAGAGCAAGACCTGCATAGCTGAGTGGATATGGAAAAGTTTGAACCATATGTGAGACTTTAGTATAAATGCCATAAGTGTGATAATATCAACTAAACAGGTAATAATACGAAATACTTTGGTATACTCTTTTGATAGGCTTATTTAAATGTTTGTTCTGAATCCATTACAAAACTAAGTTTTATTCATTGGTTTGGATAATGTACTTACAGACTGTACACTGTTTACTATTGTAACCCTCAGCAGGGAGCTTTATTTGCAAGACACACATAGAGGTGAGACCTAAGATTGGAGGCACATTCCTGTAGACTCACTTGTTTTCTCTAATATACTGACGGATTCTTCATCAGAATCTAGTGAACTATTAAAGCCACTTATTTCCAGACACTTTCCAAAGTAGTATATTTTTCACTTATTTATTGTGTATTGTCTGTGTACATCCTACCTATATACTGCAGTAATACCTCTTTCTACTTCATAGGCCATTTGTTTGTTTATAATTCTTGCCTCTTTCCATATGAGACATAAGATTGCTAACCCATGTTGTCCTTAAAGACTGATAAAACTATTGCATGAAAAAAGGAGAAAGGTGGCATAACAGAAGAGGATTGTATATACTGAATTCTAATCTAACTTAAATTCTACTTCCTGATGACAGGCATAAACAGGATAAACCAAGAGATAAAATGGTACCAGGGAAATAAACAGTCAGAAACTGTTGGCAGCTTGGCAGAAAAACAGATAAAGTCTTTGGATTTAACAGTCAAAACTAAAATCTTAAAGTGAGAAAAAAATGGAAATAGGTATTTGATAAAACATCCAAACAAGCAAGTGGCAACCATCAGGATTTATTGAGTTTAAATTTCTGTCTTTCCATTCTCAACATTTGTACATCATCAAACATCTTTCTCATGTAAACAACAAAGACAATTTAATGACTGAAAGTTAGCTGGGAAAACAAAACACAAGCAGGCTTCACATGTAGTGTGCATTTCTACTTAAGTAGCTTCTGACATTGCCCTTTAAGTGCATCTCTTTTGAGGGAGTAACAATACCTGATATTCAGCTCAAGAGGAATTACTATCAAATCCCTTAATAAGTTTATACGAAGGAAATGAAAATGTAAACTTCAAAACCAAATAGCCTACTTTTAAAAAGTTTTCTAATAGCTATCAGTTTTATTACATTTATTAAGCCATAAAATTAAACTACAAAAATTGAAGGAAACTGGCCAGATTGAGAAGCAATTACATCAAGTGAGATAACCCAGGCTCAGAAAGACAAGTTCCAATTTTTAGATCCTAGCTTCTAAGTTTTGTACATATGTATGTGTATTTATGCCAGAGTATGTGGCATAGAGGTCTGGAAATTAGAAAGGGGCCTACAACTTCATTTTAAAATGAAGTAAGGCCTATCTTTTTTCAGCTAGTTAAGTATATAGCACATAAGGAAACACATCAGGAGAGAAATACAAAATTAAGAGCCAACATCAAAGGGCGTCCCATGGATAGCTGCATTTAGCCATTTCTTCCTACTGTCAGTCATTACTGCTGTAATACTAGTATATGGGTAGGCATTGCAAAGCCTTTCAAATCTACTAAGGAAAAGAGTAAACAAATTTATCTCCTCCATTTGGAGGTTCTTCCTATTCTTGGGTTTCTGAAAGTATTGTTTTTTCCAAGTGTGTCATTTTTCAAGTGTTATTTATTCCACATCCTCACAACCATTTTCAAGCATGCTACAACTTGTTTCACATAGGCATTCCAAATACAGCTTTAGTGTGAAACATTTCTGAAGGTTATAGTAATAATCTTCTTAGTCAATCAGCACTTCCTTGTACATACTTACATAAAAACATATATAACCCATATAATAAAAATATTTCCATCCACTATACCTCAGATGGTGTGTGATAAAGATTTCAAATTATTACTTTGGCTAAAATCAAGTAAGCCTAGTTACAAATCAAGATGTTCTTAGTTTTGAGCAAAGCAAATACAAATATTACCTGTGTAGTATGTTTTATTTTTCATATAGCAATTAAGCATGGAGCCTCAGTGTTATATTTAGGAGCATGAGAGCACCTGGGGTACAAAAGATCAAACATGTGAGTTGTGCAGAGCAGCTCTAAATATACAAACGGAAAGATGTCAAATTATTTCTTCATCTTGCACTTAGAGTAAAAGGATATTATGAAAGCTTCACTAAAAGGTAGGATAGGTAAGCTCACTGTTTTTCTCTGATACCAGTTTTTCATTGTTATCAGAAAACACTGAAATGATGATAGATGGTGAAAAAGTATAAATTCCAAAATAACTACACCATTGCGTTTGGGTGGTGTCTGGAGCTTCTCATATATGGCAAGATAGTCTCATGTTTTATGGGCTCTGTGTCAACAAAATTTCTTACAACGTGGATCATCAATAATGAACAGGTCCAGTTAAGTCTCATCAAAACAGCTGGAATCTGCAGCATCCTGTAGACCCTTGACCCCATGAAAGAGCTCCTCAGTTCTCTAGACTTGCGCCTGAGTCACCACTCTGGCTAGTGCCACTGTTTCCAGGAATGTACAGGAAATTGCACGACACATACATAGGGAAGACTAGGTCTTGATTTTCTAGGTTCACAACTTCTAATTCTTGATCTTTTCTCAGTGAAAGCACTTGATAGTCCGTGTCCTTTCTGAAAACAGCTCTTCCAGTCCTGTCTAAGGAGATAAGGCGCAGGCGGAAAGCAATTTTTCTCTGCGAGAGTAAGCTGACTCCAAAGCCACAGGATTTGTTCATTGCACTACGACGGAATATAATGCGTCGGTTGACATAGCACACTACCAGATCCCAGCCAAAGATGAATCCAGCCCAGGTCCAGCTGCACTGCTCATCTGCACGAAGTCGGCCTCCACAGCGCATGCTCTTTCCTTGGGGGTCAGACACATAGATGTCCATCGGTCCGAGCTCCCTGGACTGCTCTGCCTGGAGAAGTGTCAGCCATTGCTCTTTGTAAACTGGGGTCAACCATGTTGCAGGGATCAGTGCATCTTGGTCCATAATGTGTGCTGAAGGCAGGTCACAGATGATGTAGGGGAACCTTAGCTTTTGGAACACTGGCACAAAGGTTCTCCCAAGATCAGTCTCCAGGAAAGGGGTACCATCTGAATCACTATTATACCTGGTGAACCATGAGTTGGCGGCAGACAATAGGGCTCTTTGAGAACCTTGCCATGTGGGTTCCAACTGCAAGAACATCCACTTTTTCAATATAGTATATAGATCCATCTCCACTTCAATCACCAAGAGCTCTGAAGAGGCAACGAGTTCTTTCATGAGGTTCACATTGACTTCTAGTAATAATTCCGTATTATGCTGAATTATCAGATTGTCCAAGAGCCACTGGTGGCAGATGGATTTGACAGACTGCAGGCCATAGTTCTCAGCAGAGTAGTAATAGCTGCACACAGTCTGGAAACTGACTGAGACCAGCATTATCTCCTCACATTGCCTAATTAACTCATCCAATTGTAGCATACTGGCTGTGGCCAAGATGGCAATGACTCGGAAGGGCGGAATTACCATGTGACGGCAGTACAAATAGCCCAAAACCTCATGGAAAGATTCACGATCAATGTGTCTATCAGGCATCTGTATCTCTACGGCATCCATGTTTGTCTCCCGCCAGGACCCACTGAACATGCTAGCAAAGTACCCTGAACGACACAGGTAAACCTTGTGCAAGTTCCACTCCTCCCCAAATGCGATGATTTTGATGTCACTGTCCTCACCTCTCAGGATAAGTGCCTGGTAAATGCTTTTGAACTCATCACTGAGCCTTTGCAGACGGGGATTTTTTGCCAGTGGCCCTCCTGGGCCAGCTTTCCGCTTGTGACCTCCCTGACAAATGGCGACTGCAGCCTCTTCACGTTCCTCCTCCAGTGCCGAAGCTGCTGCTTCTGCTTCCACTGCTTCCTCCACATTCCTCCCAGCAGCTTGTTCTGCAGAACGATTTCCCCTGAACCACATAAAACTGTTTAGCGCTCCCATGACTCTTGTCTGAAGGACTAAAATGTCTGTTTTCTTTTGAGACTTGCTGACCACTGGCAAAACCTTCCGCTCACAGTGCTGTTACTAACATCATACGTCAGCCCCGACGTCAAAATGGATGCCAACGCAAGTGAGCTTACTGTTGATCCAACCTGACAACAATGTCCCTTAGCTTAGAGGACCTAACATGGCACCTTTTCTCTAGCGATTCCGGTTGTGAGGCACACTTCACAGGATGATGGTGGAACAAAGGCCTTTTTCACATGGACTGTTCCCATTATTTTCACGAATACAAGTAGCATTACCCATCTAAAATATTATTAATGACTTCCTTTGTTGAGAATTATATCTTGGTCACATTTATGTCCTCTACACAGCTACAATTACCTTGTTAAGTTCAGTTCTGCAAATGTATCATCAGCATTGAGTCAATTTTCTGGGAAAAAGATATTTGATCTATACTCCACTGTATTTTTTAATTAATTTAGATAAATAATGCTTCAATTTATCAAATCTTTTATAATAGTCTCAGTGCAAAGCAAAGTCATTTATTTGAAGATTATAACCACGTTCCCTTCAGACAAGCAAACCATAAATGTTGGAGACAATCTTAAGCTGCTAGAAAGAACATTCACTGAAAAATTAATCCTATTGTTTCCTAATCACTCCTAGTTTGAAATGTTAACACATAACACCTCAATTTTCAAAATTTTTAATTCATTGATTGATTTGGGGGGTTAAAGATTAAGTCAAATATGTGGACACTCTATTTAAGAATACATAAAAATGATAAAATATATACTTGGAAAGAGTGTAAAAAGCAATGCAGAATGAGTAAATAAATATTACAATAAATTTAAACTTATGCACAGGTGGAAGAAGAATATCCCTCATGATTTTATTTTTCTGCTCTCTATCAAACTGAATCTTTTGTTCTAGGCCAGGAAATGACCTGATTCAGGTACTTTTCATCTTACTAGATTTGAAAGGCTTAGCAGTGCCTACCCATATACTAGTATTACAGCAGTAATGACTGACAGTAGGAAGAAATGGCTAAATGCAGCTATCCATGGGATGCCCTTTGATGTTGACTCTTAATTTTGTATTTCTCTCCTGATATGTTTCCTTATGTGCTACATACTTAACTAGCTTCACTTTAAGATTTTGAGATGTTGAGAATGGAAAGACAGAAATTTAAACTCAATAAATCCTGATGGTTGCCACTTGCTTGTTTGGATGTTTTATCAAATACCTATTTCCATTTTTTTCTCACTTTAAGATTTTAGTTTTGACTGTTAAATCGAAGGTAAAAGTTTCTCACATTCATCTTCCTTTAGTTTTACAGCCTCTCACAAGAGGAATGGAGAGAAGGGAAAGTACAGAATGTTTGTGGTGTTACACAAAACCCTCAGTGGGTACAAACTACATACAGGGCCAATGGAGAAGAGACATCCGTGGGGGGTGCAGTGTAGTCCTAAACAACAGTGAGGATTTTGCCTTGTATTTTCCTCTCTCCATGTCTGCTTCTGTCATCTGTTACCTGGTATCTCTGACTGTCCTTATTTTCTTTCTCTGTATCTGTATATCTATCTTCATGTCTACCTTTGTCTTTGTTTATCTGTCTCCTCAGTCTAATTTGCCATTTTCTATCTCTGTGTTCTTATCACTATCTTCCTGTTTATGAGTGCTCATTAGGGGATCTCTCTCCAACCCCCTAGCTCTCTGTGGTGTGTGTGTGTGTGTGTGTGTGTGTGTGTGTGTGTGTGCTGGATTGTTTGTCTATGAGTCTATCCTCCTCTCATTTGTGATGGTAAGAAATTCAAATTTATGATGCACTTAAACCATGTAAGTCTCTGAAGCCTCTCCGTCTTCTACGATCTCTGTGCCTAACTCTGTATCGTGTTGCTAATTCTGTCTCTCTTGAAACCCCCTTTTTTGTAATTTTATTTTATTTTTTATTAAATTTTTGTGTATTGCATACAGAATATCTCAATAAATCTTGATCATTTTTATAACTCGTTCCACACTGGCACCCACTCCCAGAGCACCCCAAATGGAATCCATACATTCCTTGATCCGTTTTAAAATCTATTGTATGAAGTTAGTGTCCCCAAATGTTCCTCAGGGCAGCTTCATCCACTGAGGTTAGTCAGCCTATCATCTGGAGTCCCCCGTTTTAGAAAGACTAGCTCATCACCCAACAGAAATCAGTTGCCAATATCACTTCAGTACAGATTAGGATCTGCTACCCATTTCTCCAGTTTCATGCTGGATTTTTGTCTGCTTGAGTTTGCATGGGTCTTGAGCATGCTGAAATCATCGTTGTAGGTTCTCATATGAGCAGGGTCGCAGGACCTTGTAGGATTCTATTTCCATATGGTCACGCACCTCTTCACTGGTTCTTACAATTTTTCCACCCCTTCTTCTGTAATGGCCCCTGAGCCTTCGTTGAGTGAAACTTGATGAGTCCTATCCAGGGACCCACACTGTGCAGATACCTATTCTCCATTCTTTGGCCATTTATGACCTTTTCTCTTAATGACGCTCTGTTGCATGAGGGAGCTCCATTACTGAAAGTTGAGAGATTCATTAGTGTTCTTTTTATCCCTTGTTCCATGTTTGGTGTAGAAGTTCTATGGTAGAAGTCCCACTTATGCATGGGCAATTCATGAAAAATCTCTGTGTGTGACCAGTTGTGGTACTCTCTAGTAGTCTCCATCTGGTGCAACAGAAGCTCTTTGATGAGTGGTGACTGGCATACTTGACTTTAAATATAAGAATACATGTCTTGTACTTAGTAAGAATTTATATTAGCCTAGGAATGTGACAGCCTTGGAGATTAATCTAAGATCTATGACCTCTTCAGATATGTGTATTTGGCTATGATTACAGTACAACACATTAGTTTCCTCCCACTGAGTGGGCTCTAAGACCAAGTAAGTGCCCATTGATTAGCCCCAAGTGTAAAGTGTCACTAATTCAAGTGTTGACTGCTGTCCTGGTCGTTGATTCAGTTATTTCGTCATGAGCTTGGTGACAGGTGATCAACTGATATTCTCCCTTGGATGCTTGCTTTGTGTTCCCCAGAGCTAGGAGAGGTAGCCTTTATGGAAAGTGGATTCTAGGTCAGTTCTAGTTCCATTTGTCCCAATCCAGTCTCTGAAATATGTCCTGTTTTCACCAATAGGGTCTATCATTCAAGTTCTGGGAGATTGCATTCAAAGACTGTGGCAATAGCCTGTGTAATTTTGGAAGTTTCCTGGGCCACCCCAGCCAACACATCAAAGGAAGGTTTCTCCTGACCAGCACTGTTTCTTCTTATGTAGCCTGCAGGTATGCACATGGGCTCATGTGGAAATATTGTATATGGATATTGTCATAAGGTTGTTAGAATAGTATGATTCCCTCTGGTGTTTTACACTAGTTAGGCATTATTTATCTCTCCTCTCTTTCTCTCACTTTCTCTAATACTCCCTCCATGCTTTCCCTTTTTTAACGTGTTCCCTTTCTACCTTGATAATAACAGTCTCCCACGACCCCATTTCTGTTGAGGCCCTCCTTTCTCTTTATCCTCACAGTTTGTTGTATAACTCTCCCTCCTCCCTCCACTTTAAATATACTCTTTTATATATCTCTCCCTTAATAGTGCCTGTATCCTACTATTTTCTTTCAGGTTCTTTATTATCCTTTACCTTCCTGGTTCCTTTCCAGTTTTCCCGATTCCTGAAGTTATATCAGGATACATACTCGAATATGTGCTATGCTCTACAAATCAGGGAGAACATACATTGTTGGGTTTTGTTGAGTCTGTGTTACTTCACTTACCCGTTTCTACCATCCATTCACCTGCAAATGTCGTGATTTCACCTTTATTTACTGCTGAGTATAACTCCCTTGTGTAAATGTAACACATTTTCATTAACCACTCACCATTTGAGGGACACTTAGGTTGCATCCATCTCTCAACTATTATGAAAGGAGTGGCAACAAACATGGATGTACATATATCTCTACAACAGAATGAGTCCTTTGGGTATATGCTGAGGAGTGGTACAACCAGGTCAAATCAGATTAAATGGTAAACTCATTTTTATTTTTTAGGAATTCTCCACACTGCTTTCCATAGGGATTGCATGAATTCACCAGCAGTGAATGAACATTCCTCTTTCCCCACATCCTCTCCAGAATTTGGTATTGTTTATTATCTTGATCTTAGCTAGTTTGACTGGTGTAAAATGAAATCTTAAAGTTTTTTTTAATTTGCATTTCCCTAATTATTAACGATGTTGAGTACATTTTAAGATGTTTTTCAGCCATCTTTACTTCTTCTTTTGAGAATTTTCTGTGTAAATACTGAGTCCATGTTTAATTGGGTCATTTGAATTTTTATTCTTTGATTTTTGAGTTTTTTATGTATTCTGGATGTTACATCTCTGACTGGATGTTTGAAGATTTTCTCCCACACTTTGCTTTTTCTCTTCACTTCCTTGGGTTGTTTCTTTTGCTGTACAGGAGCTTTTAAGTTTAATGAGGTCCCACTTGTTGATCATTGACCATAATTCCTGAGCAACTGATGTCTGATTTATAAAGTACTTTCCTACACGTATATCTTGTAGGTTACTGCCAAGGTTCTCTTCTAACAGTTTCAGAATTTCAGGTTTCCCATTGAAGTCTTGATCCATTTGGAGTTGACTTTTGTACAAGGTGAGAGTTAAGGGTCTAGGTTCATTCTTTTCAGCTGGAGATCCTATTTTTCCAGCACCATTTGCAGAAGATACTTTTTCCTTCAGTGAGTTTTCTTTGTTGCTTTTTCAAATATCAGGTGGCTGGAATTTCATGTACTCATGTTTGGGTCTTCAAGTATGTTCCATTGATCTACTGGTCTATTTTTGTGCCAGTGCCATGCTTTCTTTATGACTATAGCCCTGTAATATACTTTGAAATCTGTTAAAGTAATCACTCTTGCACTGCTCTTTGTGCTCAATGTTGTTCTGGCTCTCCAGAGTGTATCTTCAGTGCTTCCATGTGCATCTTCAAATGTTTTCTTCTAATTCTGTGAGCAGTGTGATGGGGATTTTGATTGGGATTGCATTGAATCTATATCCTGCTTTTGGCAGGACATTTTCACAATATTAATTTTTTCAATCCATGAGTGTGGGAAGTCCTTCCATCTTCTAGTGTCCTCACCAATCTCTTTCTTTGAAGAGTTAAAATTTTCATTGTAGAGATCACAATGTGTTTGGTCAGGTTTATTTTGAGATCTTCTTTTTTTGAGGCTATTAGGAATTGAGGGTATTCTTGTACTCTTTTTTCTAATTGCTTGTTACTGGTGTCTAGAAAGGCTACTAATTTTTGTAGATTAATTTTATAACCTACCACTTTACTGAAAGTGTTAATCATTTCTATAAGTTTTCTGGTGGCATTTTTTAGCATCTCTTAGGTATACTGTCATGGCATCTGCACAAAGGGACAATTTGACCTCTTCTTTTCCAAAGAAACTTTAACTTCCTTCTCTTGTTTTATGGCTCTAGCAAGAATTTAAAGAACTGTAATAAAAAGGAGTGATATAGTATATAGCCACATCTGATTCCTGATTTTAATGGGAATGCTTCTAGGTTTTCTCCATTTAGAATGATGTTGACTGTGGGTGTGTTGTATATAGCTTTCATTATGTCGAGGTGTGTTATCTCCAGTCCAATTTCCTCTAAGACTTTTAACATAAATACATGTTTAATTCTGTCAAAGTCTTTCCTGCATCTTTTGAGATGACCATATGATTTTTGTCTTTGAGTGAATTTATATGCTTTATGAGTTTTATTGAGTTATGTATATTGAACCATCCCTGAATTTCTGGAATAAAGTTGACTTGATCATGGTGGATGATTCTTTTAATTTCTGTCTGTATGCAGTTTGTAATTATTTTGTTGAGGATTTTTGCATCTACATTCATTAAGGATATTGGTCTATAGTTTTTTGGGGTTTTGTTTGTTTGTTTGTTTGTTTGTTTGTTTGGGGTTGTATCTTTACCTGGTTTTGGTATTAGTGATGCTGGCTTCATAGAATGAATCTGGGAATTCTTCCTCTCCTTCTTTTTAAGTAATTTAAGTAGTACTGCTATATAGGTCTTCTTTGAAATCTAGTAGAATTCTGCTGTGAATACATCTGGGCCTGGGGTTTATTTAGTCTGGAGATTTTATATTATTGTTTCAATTTCCTCATATGTTATGGGTCTGTTTAAGCTGTTGATCTATTTGTTTAGCTTTGATGATTCCCTTGATTTTAGATATATATCCATTTCTTTAAGGTTTTCAAATTTAATACCATATAGGTTTTTAAAGTACTCCCTGATAATGTTCTCAATATTTTTCATGTCCATTATGATATTTTCCCTTTCATGTCTGATTTAGTTGATTTGGAGTTGCTCTTTCTTTCCTTTGGTTAAATGGGCTAAGGATCTTCTATCTTGTTTATCCTTTCAAAGAAAAAACTCTGGGATTCATTGATTCTTAGTATTGTTTTCTTTGTTTCTATTTCATTAAGTTCTGCCCTGATTTTTGTTATTTTTTTCTTGTCTTCTGGGTTTGGGTTTCATTTGTTGTCTTTCAAGATTCTTGAGTTGAAATATTGTCATTTATTTGTGCTCTTTCTTATTTTTTTAATGAAGGCATTTAGAACTATAAACTTCCCTCTTAGAATGCTTTTCAAGTATCTGGATGTTCAGATTCTTCTGGCTTTCATAGTTTGCACTGAATAGTCAGCTATAATTCTGATTTGATTTCCTTTATTCGATTTTTTGTTTTTCTTTTGTAACAAAGTATTCTCTCTTTGTTCTGTATGCATAGTGTTCTTACTATGCTACACAGTGGGTAGTTTCTTTTCTGGTCCTGCATATTTGGTGTTCTGTGTGCTTGTTTTTGTAAGGGTGTGTCTTTCCCTAATTCGGGGAAACTTTTTTCTACAATCTGATTGAAGATCTGGTCAATACCATTTTCTTGAGCTTCTTTTCCTTCTTCTATGCCTCTGATGTATAAATTTGGTCTTTTCCTTGTGTGCCACATTTCCTGTATATTCCATTCCTTTGTTGTTTTTTCAAATTTTTCATTATCTTTGCTTGAGTGCTCCAGTTCTTTAGCTTTATCATCCAGACTTGATATTCTGTTTTCCATTTCATTCATTCTATTGGTGAGGCTTTCACCCATCATTTCAAATTGACTTATTGAGTTTTTCACTTCCTTCATTTCAGTCTGAATTTTCTTCAATATTTCTATCTCTTCTGTGAATTGACTCAGTTTATCCCTATCTTCTTTTAGTTCTTTGATTTGTTTGTGTGTTCTTCAAATTTATTGAATTCTTTGATCATGTTTATGATTTTTCTTTTAAAATCTGTGTCCTGGCCTATCTCTATGGGGTTCTCATTGTAAAATTGGTGGGTACATATTATTTGGGCTTTACATATTATTATTATTTCCTTGTGATCTTGGCAGGTGGATTTCTTCTCTTCTTTGTGATTCTAATGTAAGACTCAGCCTCCTCTTGTTGAGTTGAAGTCTGTTTCTGTTTATATATTTGATGTGATTTGGTTGTTTTTTTCTTGGATATGAAAAGCTGGTTGTTCAAAGCTTCAGGTTCTCTCTTTTGATTTTATATCAGCAAGATCAGATGACTCTAGTCCAACTGCTAGGTAGTTCCCTCAGAGGTACAAGTTAGGTGAGATCAGATGCTCTCAGGCTCTCAGGCATAATTCTGAGACTGAATATGCTTTCAAAGAATACTATATCAAAATTCAGTGATCATTTGGAGAAAATTTAATACCTCAGCATAATGGCACCCTAACCAACACTTAAGTCCACTTGTTTTACATTAGAGTAGGGATGGTTCTCCTAGAACAGGATCTATGATTAATTTAATAGGTGGACGAGTTCTTTTGTGCATTTTTTCTCTCACTCAGCCCTCATAAATATGAGGTCATACATGCATTCTTATCTTTTCATTCAATGTGAGAAAAATGAGGCTCAGGATGTTTAAGTGTCCTTTCAAATATAGCGTACATAATAATTTCCAGAATGAGAATTTACATATGCACACAGTTAGCTTTAAACTTCAGAAACCTTCCTATCATTCCGTATTGGCTTCAAAGTGATGTATTTAATTGGCAGCCACTTGTGAACTCTCATCACTGAACAGTTAAATTTATGGGACATGGATGATGCTCTTGAAAAAGACTCATCTAGAGTCATAAAATGGAGCTTAATCTTTGTTTTATTTTCATAATGCAACAAATGTGGAGTCAGTGAAGAAGGTTATGTACGAACTCTCAACTTGAGAATATGTCATTTAACTGGTGACTGAAATCAAGCTACACAACCGTGGAACGTGGGACAGAAGATTTTGTACTTCCACATGACTTGGCCTGAATACAGGGAAGAAGAGCAAGACCTGCATAGCTGAGTGGATATGGAAAAGTTTGAACCATATGTGAGACTTTAGTATAAATGCCATAAGTGTGATAATATCAACTAAACAGGTAATAATACGAAATACTTTGGTATACTCTTTTGATAGGCTTATTTAAATGTTTGTTCTGAATCCATTACAAAACTAAGTTTTATTCATTGGTTTGGATAATGTACTTACAGACTGTACACTGTTTACTATTGTAACCCTCAGCAGGGAGCTTTATTTGCAAGACACACATAGAGGTGAGACCTAAGATTGGAGGCACATTCCTGTAGACTCACTTGTTTTCTCTAATATACTGACGGATTCTTCATCAGAATCTAGTGAACTATTAAAGCCACTTATTTCCAGACACTTTCCAAAGTAGTATATTTTTCACTTATTTATTGTGTATTGTCTGTGTACATCCTACCTATATACTGCAGTAATACCTCTTTCTACTTCATAGGCCATTTGTTTGTTTATAATTCTTGCCTCTTTCCATATGAGACATAAGATTGCTAACCCATGTTGTCCTTAAAGACTGATAAAACTATTGCATGAAAAAAGGAGAAAGGTGGCATAACAGAAGAGGATTGTATATACTGAATTCTAATCTAACTTAAATTCTACTTCCTGATGACAGGCATAAACAGGATAAACCAAGAGATAAAATGGTACCAGGGAAATAAACAGTCAGAAACTGTTGGCAGCTTGGCAGAAAAACAGATAAAGTCTTTGGATTTAACAGTCAAAACTAAAATCTTAAAGTGAGAAAAAAATGGAAATAGGTATTTGATAAAACATCCAAACAAGCAAGTGGCAACCATCAGGATTTATTGAGTTTAAATTTCTGTCTTTCCATTCTCAACATTTGTACATCATCAAACATCTTTCTCATGTAAACAACAAAGACAATTTAATGACTGAAAGTTAGCTGGGAAAACAAAACACAAGCAGGCTTCACATGTAGTGTGCATTTCTACTTAAGTAGCTTCTGACATTCCCCTTTAAGTGCATCTCTTTTGAGGGAGTAACAATACCTGATATTCAGCTCAAATCCCTTAATAAGTTTATACGAAGGAAATGAAAATGTAAACTTCAAAACCAAATAGCCTACTTTTAAAAAGTTTTCTAATAGATATCAGTTTTATTACATTTATTAAGCCATAAAATTAAACTACAAAAATTGAAGGAAACTGGCCAGATTGAGAAGCAATTACATCAAGTGAGATAACCCAGGCTCAGAAAGACAAGTTCCAATTTTTAGATCCTAGCTTCTAAGTTTTGTACATATGTATGTGTATTTATGCCAGAGTATGTGGCATAGAGGTCTGGAAATTAGAAAGGGGACTACAACTTCATTTTAAAATGAAGTAAGGCCTATCTTTTTTCAGCTAGTTAAGTATATAGCACATAAGGAAACACATCAGGAGAGAAATACAAAATTAAGAGCCAACATCAAAGGGCGTCCCATGGATAGCTGCATTTAGCCATTTCTTCCTACTGTCAGTCATTACTGCTGTAATACTAGTATATGGGTAGGCATTGCAAAGCCTTTCAAATCTACTAAGGAAAAGAGTAAACAAATTTATCTCCTCCATTTGGAGGTTCTTCCTATTCTTGGGTTTCTGAAAGTATTGTTTTTTCCAAGTGTGTCATTTTTCAAGTGTTATTTATTCCACATCCTCACAACCATTTTCAAGCATGCTACAACTTGTTTCACATAGGCATTCCAAATACAGCTTTAGTGTGAAACATTTCTGAAGGTTATAGTAATAATCTTCTTAGTCAATCAGCACTTCCTTGTACATACTTACATAAAAACATATATAACCCATATAATAAAAATATTTCCATCCACTATACCTCAGATGGTGTGTGATAAAGATTTCAAATTATTACTTTGGCTAAAATCAAGTAAGCCTAGTTACAAATCAAGATGTTCTTAGTTTTGAGCAAAGCAAATACAAATATTACCTGTGTAGTATGTTTTATTTTTCATATAGCAATTAAGCATGGAGCCTCAGTGTTATATTTAGGAGCATGAGAGCACCTGGGGTACAAAAGATCAAACATGTGAGTTGTGCAGAGCAGCTCTAAATATACAAACGGAAAGATGTCAAATTATTTCTTCATCTTGCACTTAGAGTAAAAGGATATTATGAAAGCTTCACTAAAAGGTAGGATAGGTAAGCTCACTGTTTTTCTCTGATACCAGTTTTTCATTGTTATCAGAAAACACTGAAATGATGATAGATGGTGAAAAAGTATAAATTCCAAAATAACTACACCATTGCGTTTGGGTGGTGTCTGGAGCTTCTCATATATGGCAAGATAGTCTCATGTTTTATGGGCTCTGTGTCAACAAAATTTCTTACAACGTGGATCATCAATAATGAACAGGTCCAGTTAAGTCTCATCAAAACAGCTGGAATCTGCAGCATCCTGTAGACCCTTGACCCCATGAAAGAGCTCCTCAGTTCTCTAGACTTGCGCCTGAGTCACCACTCTGGCTAGTGCCACTGTTTCCAGGAATGTACAGGAAATTGCACGACACATACATAGGGAAGACTAGGTCTTGATTTTCTAGGTTCACAACTTCTAATTCTTGATCTTTTCTCAGTGAAAGCACTTGATAGTCCGTGTCCTTTCTGAAAACAGCTCTTCCAGTCCTGTCTAAGGAGATAAGGCGCAGGCGGAAAGCAATTTTTCTCTGCCAGAGTAAGCTGACTCCAAAGCCACAGGATTTGTTCATTGCACTACGACGGAATATAATGCGTCGGTTGACATAGCACACTACCAGATCCCAGCCAAAGATGAATCCAGCCCAGGTCCAGCTGCACTGCTCATCTGCACGAAGTCGGCCTCCACAGCGCATGCTCTTTCCTTGGGGGTCAGACACATAGATGTCCATCGGTCCGAGCTCCCTGGACTGCTCTGCCTGGAGAAGTGTCAGCCATTGCTCTTTGTAAACTGGGGTCAACCATGTTGCAGGGATCAGTGCATCTTGGTCCATAATGTGTGCTGAAGGCAGGTCACAGATGATGTAGGGGAACCTTAGCTTTTGGAACACTGGCACAAAGGTTCTCCCAAGATCAGTCTCCAGGAAAGGGGTACCATCTGAATCACTATTATACCTGGTGAACCATGAGTTGGCGGCAGACAATAGGGCTCTTTGAGAACCTTGCCATGTGGGTTCTAACTGCAAGAACATCCACTTTTTCAATATAGTATATAGATCCATCTCCACTTCAATCACCAAGAGCTCTGAAGAGGCAACGAGTTCTTTCATGAGGTTCACATTGACTTCTAGTAATAATTCCGTATTATGCTGAATTATCAGATTGTCCAAGAGCCACTGGTGGCAGATGGATTTGACAGACTGCAGGCCATAGTTCTCAGCAGAGTAGTAATAGCTGCACACAGTCTGGAAACTGACTGAGACCAGCATTATCTCCTCACATTGCCTAATTAACTCATCCAATTGTAGCATACTGGCTGTGGCCAAGATGGCAATGACTCGGAAGGGCGGAATTACCATGTGACGGCAGTACAAATAGCCCAAAACCTCATGGAAAGATTCACGATCAATGTGTCTATCAGGCATCTGTATCTCTACGGCATCCATGTTTGTCTCCCGCCAGGACCCACTGAACATGCTAGCAAAGTACCCTGAACGACACAGGTAAACCTTGTGCAAGTTCCACTCCTCCCCAAATGCGATGATTTTTATGTCACTGTCCTCACCTCTCAGGATAAGTGCCTGGTAAATGCTTTTGAACTCATCACTGAGCCTTTGCAGACGGGGATTTTTTGCCAGTGGCCCTCCTGGGCCAGCTTTCCGCTTGTGACCTCCCTGACAAATGGCGACTGCAGCCTCTTCACGTTCCTCCTCCAGTGCCGAAGCTGCTGCTTCTGCTTCCACTGCTTCCTCCACATTCCTCCCAGCAGCTTGTTCTGCAGAACGATTTCCCCTGAACCACATAAAACTGTTTAGCGCTCCCATGACTCTTGTCTGAAGGACTAAAATGTCTGTTTTCTTTTGAGACTTGCTGACCACTGGCAAAACCTTCCGCTCACAGTGCTGTTACTAACATCATACGTCAGCCCCGACGTCAAAATGGATGCCAACGCAAGTGAGCTTACTGTTGATCCAACCTGACAACAATGTCCCTTAGCTTAGAGGACCTAACATGGCACCTTTTCTCTAGCGATTCCGGTTGTGAGGCACACTTCACAGGATGATGGTGGAACAAAGGCCTTTTTCACATGGACTGTTCCCATTATTTTCACGAATACAAGTAGCATTACCCATCTAAAATATTATTAATGACTTCCTTTGTTGAGAATTATATCTTGGTCACATTTATGTCCTCTACACAGCTACAATTACCTTGTTAAGTTCAGTTCTGCAAATGTATCATCAGCATTGAGTCAATTTTCTGGGAAAAAGATATTTGATCTATACTCCACTGTATTTTTTAATTAATTTAGATAAATAATGCTTCAATTTATCAAATCTTTTATAATAGTCTCAGTGCAAAGCAAAGTCATTTATTTGAAGATTATAACCACGTTCCCTTCAGACAAGCAAACCATAAATGTTGGAGACAATCTTAAGCTGCTAGAAAGAACATTCACTGAAAAATTAATCCTATTGTTTCCTAATCACTCCTAGTTTGAAATGTTAACACATAACACCTCAATTTTCAAAATTTTTAATTCATTGATTGATTTGGGGGGTTAAAGATTAAGTCAAATATGTGGACACTCTATTTAAGAATACATAAAAATGATAAAATATATACTTGGAAAGAGTGTAAAAAGCAATGCAGAATGAGTAAATAAATATTACAATAAATTTAAACTTATGCACAGGTGGAAGAAGAATATCCCTCATGATTTTATTTTTCTGCTCTCTATCAAACTGAATCTTTTGTTCTAGGCCAGGAAATGACCTGATTCAGGTACTTTTCATCTTACTAGATTTGAAAGGCTTAGCAGTGCCTACCCATATACTAGTATTACAGCAGTAATGACTGACAGTAGGAAGAAATGGCTAAATGCAGCTATCCATGGGATGCCCTTTGATGTTGACTCTTAATTTTGTATTTCTCTCCTGATATGTTTCCTTATGTGCTACATACTTAACTAGCTTCACTTTAAGATTTTGAGATGTTGAGAATGGAAAGACAGAAATTTAAACTCAATAAATCCTGATGGTTGCCACTTGCTTGTTTGGATGTTTTATCAAATACCTATTTCCATTTTTTTCTCACTTTAAGATTTTAGTTTTGACTGTTAAATCGAAGGTAAAAGTTTCTCACATTCATCTTCCTTTAGTTTTACAGCCTCTCACAAGAGGAATGGAGAGAAGGGAAAGTACAGAATGTTTGTGGTGTTACACAAAACCCTCAGTGGGTACAAACTACATACAGGGCCAATGGAGAAGAGACATCCGTGGGGGGTGCAGTGTAGTCCTAAACAACAGTGAGGATTTTGCCTTGTATTTTCCTCTCTCCATGTCTGCTTCTGTCATCTGTTACCTGGTATCTCTGACTGTCCTTATTTTCTTTCTCTGTATCTGTATATCTATCTTCATGTCTACCTTTGTCTTTGTTTATCTGTCTCCTCAGTCTAATTTGCCATTTTCTATCTCTGTGTTCTTATCACTATCTTCCTGTTTATGAGTGCTCATTAGGGGATCTCTCTCCAACCCCCTAGCTCTCTGTGGTGTGTGTGTGTGTGTGTGTGTGTGTGTGTGTGTGTGTGTGTGCTGGATTGTTTGTCTATGAGTCTATCCTCCTCTCATTTGTGATGGTAAGAAATTCAAATTTATGATGCACTTAAACCATGTAAGTCTCTGAAGCCTCTCCGTCTTCTACGATCTCTGTGCCTAACTCTGTATCGTGTTGCTAATTCTGTCTCTCTTGAAACCCCCTTTTTTGTAATTTTATTTTATTTTTTATTAAATTTTTGTGTATTGCATACAGAATATCTCAATAAATCTTGATCATTTTTATAACTCGTTCCACACTGGCACCCACTCCCAGAGCACCCCAAATGGAATCCATACATTCCTTGATCCGTTTTAAAATCTATTGTATGAAGTTAGTGTCCCCAAATGTTCCTCAGGGCAGCTTCATCCACTGAGGTTAGTCAGCCTATCATCTGGAGTCCCCCGTTTTAGAAAGACTAGCTCATCACCCAACAGAAATCAGTTGCCAATATCACTTCAGTACAGATTAGGATCTGCTACCCATTTCTCCAGTTTCATGCTGGATTTTTGTCTGCTTGAGTTTGCATGGGTCTTGAGCATGCTGAAATCATCGTTGTAGGTTCTCATATGAGCAGGGTCGCAGGACCTTGTAGGATTCTATTTCCATATGGTCACGCACCTCTTCACTGGTTCTTACAATTTTTCCACCCCTTCTTCTGTAATGGCCCCTGAGCCTTCGTTGAGTGAAACTTGATGAGTCCTATCCAGGGACCCACACTGTGCAGATACCTATTCTCCATTCTTTGGCCATTTATGACCTTTTCTCTTAATGACCCTCTGTTGCATGAGGGAGCTCCATTACTGAAAGTTGAGAGATTCATTAGTGTTCTTTTTAGCCCTTGTTCCATGTTTGGTGTAGAAGTTCTATGGTAGAAGTCCCACTTATGCATGGGCAATTCATGAAAAATCTCTGTGTGTGACCAGTTGTGGTACTCTCTAGTAGTCTCCATCTGGTGCAACAGAAGCTCTTTGATGAGTGGTGACTGGCATACTTGACTTTAAATATAAGAATACATGTCTTGTACTTAGTAAGAATTTATATTAGCCTAGGAATGTGACAGCCTTGGAGATTAATCTAAGATCTATGACCTCTTCAGATATGTGTATTTGGCTATGATTACAGTACAACACATTAGTTTCCTCCCACTGAGTGGGCTCTAAGACCAAGTAAGTGCCCATTGATTAGCCCCAAGTGTAAAGTGTCACTAATTCAAGTGTTGACTGCTGTCCTGGTCGTTGATTCAGTTATTTCGTCATGAGCTTGGTGACAGGTGATCAACTGATATTCTCCCTTGGATGCTTGCTTTGTGTTCCCCAGAGCAAGGAGAGGTAGCCTTTATGGAAAGTGGATTCTAGGTCAGTTCTAGTTCCATTTGTCCCAATCCAGTCTCTGAAATATGTCCTGTTTTCACCAATAGGGTCTATCATTCAAGTTCTGGGAGATTGCATTCAAAGGCTGTGGCAATAGCCTGTGTAATTTTGGAAGTTTCCTGGGCCACCCCAGCCAACACATCAAAGGAAGGTTTCTCCTGACCAGCACTGTTTCTTCTTATGTAGCCTGCAGGTATGCACATGGGCTCATGTGGAAATATTGTATATGGATATTGTCATAAGGTTGTTAGAATAGTATGATTCCCTCTGGTGTTTTACACTAGTTAGGCATTATTTATCTCTCCTCTCTTTCTCTCACTTTCTCTAATACTCCCTCCATGCTTTCCCTTTTTTAACGTGTTCCCTTTCTACCTTGATAATAACAGTCTCCCACGACCCCATTTCTGTTGAGGCCCTCCTTTCTCTTTATCCTCACAGTTTGTTGTATAACTCTCCCTCCTCCCTCCACTTTAAATATACTCTTTTATATATCTCTCCCTTAATAGTGCCTGTATCCTACTATTTTCTTTCAGGTTCTTTATTATCCTTTACCTTCCTGGTTCCTTTCCAGTTTTCCCGATTCCTGAAGTTATATCAGGATACATACTCGAATATGTGCTATGCTCTACAAATCAGGGAGAACATACATTGTTGGGTTTTGTTGAGTCTGTGTTACTTCACTTACCCGTTTCTACCATCCATTCACCTGCAAATGTCGTGATTTCACCTTTATTTACTGCTGAGTATAACTCCCTTGTGTAAATGTAACACATTTTCATTAACCACTCACCATTTGAGGGACACTTAGGTTGCATCCATCTCTCAACTATTATGAAAGGAGTGGCAACAAACATGGATGTACATATATCTCTACAACAGAATGAGTCCTTTGGGTATATGCTGAGGAGTGGTACAACCAGGTCAAATCAGATTAAATGGTAAACTCATTTTTATTTTTTAGGAATTCTCCACACTGCTTTCCATAGGGATTGCATGAATTCAACAGCAGTGAATGAACATTCCTCTTTCACCACATCCTCTCCAGAATTTGGTATTGTTTATTATCTTGATCTTAGCTAGTTTGACTGGTGTAAAATGAAATCTTAAAGTTTTTTTTAATTTGCATTTCCCTAATTATTAACGATGTTGAGTACATTTTAAGATGTTTTTCAGCCATCTTTACTTCTTCTTTTGAGAATTTTCTGTGTAAATACTGAGTCCATGTTTAATTGGGTCATTTGAATTTTTATTCTTTGATTTTTGAGTTTTTTATGTATTCTGGATGTTACATCTCTGACTGGATGTTTGAAGATTTTCTCCCACACTTTGCTTTTTCTCTTCACTTCCTTGGGTTGTTTCTTTTGCTGTACAGGAGCTTTTAAGTTTAATGAGGTCCCACTTGTTGATCATTGACCATAATTCCTGAGCAACTGATGTCTGATTTATAAAGTACTTTCCTACACGTATATCTTGTAGGTTACTGCCAAGGTTCTCTTCTAACAGTTTCAGAATTTCAGGTTTCCCATTGAAGTCTTGATCCATTTGGAGTTGACTTTTGTACAAGGTGAGAGTTAAGGGTCTAGTTTCATTCTTTTCAGCTGGAGATCCTATTTTTCCAGCACCATTTGCAGAAGATACTTTTTCCTTCAGTGAGTTTTCTTTGTTGCTTTTTCAAATATCAGGTGGCTGGAATTTCATGTACTCATGTTTGGGTCTTCAAGTATGTTCCATTGATCTACTGGTCTATTTTTGTGCCAGTGCCATGCTTTCTTTATGACTATAGCCCTGTAATATACTTTGAAATCTGTTAAAGTAATCACTCTTGCACTGCTCTTTGTGCTCAATGTTGTTCTGGCTCTCCAGAGTGTATCTTCAGTGCTTCCATGTGCATCTTCAAATGTTTTCTTCTAATTCTGTGAGCAGTGTGATGGGGATTTTGATTGGGATTGCATTGAATCTATATCCTGCTTTTGGCAGGACATTTTCACAATATTAATTTTTTCAATCCATGAGTGTGGGAAGTCCTTCCATCTTCTAGTGTCCTCACCAATCTCTTTCTTTGAAGAGTTAAAATTTTCATTGTAGAGATCACAATGTGTTTGGTCAGGTTTATTTTGAGATCTTCTTTTTTTGAGGCTATTAGGAATTGAGGGTATTCTTGTACTCTTTTTTCTAATTGCTTGTTACTGGTGTCTAGAAAGGCTACTAATTTTTGTAGATTAATTTTATAACCTACCACTTTACTGAAAGTGTTAATCATTTCTATAAGTTTTCTGGTGGCATTTTTTAGCATCTCTTAGGTATACTGTCATGGCATCTGCACAAAGGGACAATTTGACCTCTTCTTTTCCAAAGAAACTTTAACTTCCTTCTCTTGTTTTATGGCTCTAGCAAGAATTTAAAGAACTGTAATAAAAAGGAGTGATATAGTATATAGACACATCTGATTCCTGATTTTAATGGGAATGCTTCTAGGTTTTCTCCATTTAGAATGATGTTGACTGTGGGTGTGTTGTATATAGCTTTCATTATGTCGAGGTGTGTTATCTCCAGTCCAATTTCCTCTAAGACTTTTAACATAAATACATGTTTAATTCTGTCAAAGTCTTTCCTGCATCTTTTGAGATGACCACATGATTTTTGTCTTTGAGTGAATTTATATGCTTTATGAGTTTTATTGAGTTATGTATATTGAACCATCCCTGAATTTCTGGAATAAAGTTGACTTGATCATGGTGGATGATTCTTTTAATTTCTGTCTGTATGCAGTTTGTAATTATTTTGTTGAGGATTTTTGCATCTACATTCATTAAGGATATTGGTCTATAGTTTTTTGGGGTTTTGTTTGTTTGTTTGTTTGTTTGGGGTTGTATCTTTTCCTGGTTTTGGTATTAGTGATGCTGGCTTCATAGAATGAATCTGGGAATTCTTCCTCTCCTTCTTTTTAAGTAATTTAAGTAGTACTGCTATATAGGTCTTCTTTGAAATCTAGTAGAATTCTGCTGTGAATACATCTGGGCCTGGGGTTTTTTTAGTCTGGAGATTTTATATTATTGTTTCAATTTCCTCATATGTTATGGGTCTGTTTAAGCTGTTGATCTATTTGTTTAGCTTTGATGATTCCCTTGATTTTAGATATATATCCATTTCTTTAAGGTTTTCAAATTTAATACCATTTAGGTTTTTAAAGTACTCCCTGATAATGTTCTCAATATTTTTCATGTCCATTATGATATTTTCCCTTTCATGTCTGATTTAGTTGATTTGGAGTTGCTCTTTCTTTCCTTTGGTTAAATGGGCTAAGGATCTTCTATCTTGTTTATCCTTTCAAAGAAAAAACTCTGGGATTCATTGATTCTTAGTATTGTTTTCTTTGTTTCTATTTCATTAAGTTCTGCCCTGATTTTTGTTATTTTTTTCTTGTCTTCTGGGTTTGGGTTTCATTTGTTGTCTTTCAAGATTCTTGAGTTGAAATATTGTCATTTATTTGTGCTCTTTCTTATTTTTTTAATGAAGGCATTTAGAACTATAAACTTCCCTCTTAGAATGCTTTTCAAGTATCTGGATGTTCAGATTCTTCTGGCTTTCATAGTTTGCACTGAATAGTCAGCTATAATTCTGATTTGATTTCCTTTATTCGATTTTTTGTTTTTCTTTTGTAACAAAGTATTCTCTCTTTGTTCTGTATGCATAGTGTTCTTACTATGCTACACAGTGGGTAGTTTCTTTTCTGGTCCTGCATATTTGGTGTTCTGTGTGCTTGTTTTTGTAAGGGTGTGTCTTTCCCTAATTCGGGGAAACTTTTTTCTACAATCTGATTGAAGATCTGGTCAATACCATTTTCTTGAGCTTCTTTTCCTTCTTCTATGCCTCTGATGTATAAATTTGGTCTTTTCCTTGTGTGCCACATTTCCTGTATATTCCATTCCTTTGTTGTTTTTTCAAATTTTTCATTATCTTTGCTTGAGTGCTCCAGTTCTTTAGCTTTATCATCCAGACTTGATATTCTGTTTTCCATTTCATTCATTCTATTGGTGAGGCTTTCACCCATCATT